>CM057450.1:963750526-964350526 GCA_016271365.2 Neoceratodus forsteri
CTTATATTGTTATGACCACTCAGGTCCATCTTGTAAATGAGCTATGCTCAATGATGTTCGCCTGAATAAATAAAGATTTTGATTGATTGATTGATACAAGTTTAATGGAATTTTTGTCTAGTTTAGATTGTCCTTTTGTTGACAAACTGTCTGTGGCAGAGAATGCTTCGTATTCATCAGAATCTACAGCCGATGACATCCTCGAATGCATAGCCTTGGTAATTAGGCAGGAGACAAGTAAAGAATTAGAAAATAGCCCATACATCACATTAATTTGTGATGAGAGCACAGACATCACTGTCGCCAAAAAACTAGTATTGTATGCAAGAGTGCTTGATCCTGAAAGTTTTGTTCCATCTACTCATTTTCTAGAGAATTTACAGATCTCTGATGCCACTGGAGCAGGGATAGCTAAAGAATTGAAGCAATTCCTAGCCAGGAAAAAAAATCAGCATGAAAAAAGTAATGGGATTGGGAAGTGACGGAGCAAAAGCCATGACAGGGACTGATAAGGGACTGATGAAGTCACTGGGCACATGCTGATGAAACCCAATGCTAGTAAATATACATGAGTTTGCTCATAGGGTTGCACTATGTAGTTCATGATGCAGACTCTGTCCCCTACCTAAAAAGAATACCAAGAGGTGCTAACTGGTATTTTCTACCATTTTAAAAGATCAGCCAAAAGACTTGACAAACTGAAACAAATACAAGAAATGCTGGAGGAACCAACTCTAAACGTGAAGGAGGTCCATGATGTGAGGTGGATAGCAGTTTACAAAGCGCTTGAGACCGTTCATCACACCCTAGACTCCCTTCTCACTTTTTTCTGCAATGAGACGGATGCTCGAGCAAAAGGTTATGCCTTAAAAATGTCCAAATATGACTTTATAATGACTGCCTATATGCTAATGGATGTACTTGCTGTAATTACCCAGCTTAGTGTAGTGTTTCAGAAAAGAGATGTGGACATCTCGATGGTCCATGTCAATCTGGAGAAGTGCTTCTCTGATTTAGAAAAAATAAAATCTGGAACAAAGGAAAAAATGTATCTACATGAAGTGGAGAAGGATATCCAGGAAGATGAGGAGGGAAGGCTGGTGTTCAAGGGGCATCACATACTAAGGGGAGGCAAAAACCTTTCAGTAAAGGACCATTTCATTGACCAGTTGCAAATTTAAAAGACAGATTTCCTGGGTATGACAGAAACAAGTTGGCTGCTTTTGGAGTACTGGGTCTTAGGCCTGTCAGCAGCCTTTCTAAAGACGATCTTGAAACCTGGGGAAATGAACAAATTCACGTGCTGCTTGATCATTACGGTCAAGAGCAGAGACACAAACAGTTTGAGACAGTGGCACCACCACTTGTGGATGTAGACTGCACCAAAGCAGAATGGGAACTGCTGAAGTCGCTTGTAATTGTTGTGAGAGAGGGATACCCGAGGGACAACATGCAAACTCTTTGGGGGTTCATAAACAAATATCATAAGTCAGACATCCCAAATCTTTTGACACTGGCTGCATTGGCATTAACTGCCCCAGCCCATACAGCAGACTGTGAGAGGGGCTTCAGTGCCCAGAACATTGTAAAAACTAGCATGAGAAATAGACTGTCTGCTACTAGAGTCAATGATCTGCTGACTGTTGCGGTTGAGGGACCTTGCCAGGCTGAATTTGATTTTCTTTCTGCAATCAATATTTGGAGGGAAAAAAAACAGAGGCGGTTATTTCAGCATGAGGACTGCACCCTGACTGACTTATAAGTACAGCACATAACCGAACTGTGACTGATATATTTTAATTTATCCCTCTTGATATCATGCTGTGGCTGCCTCATATTAAACTAATAGAGATATTATAGTTAGCCTGAGGGATGCTGTATGTTAGATCTGTTACTGTAAACTGCTATCAGGACTCTGCTAGGGCTGTTAATGCCTGTGTATTCTTACAAAATGATCGAATATCTCTTATCTCTCTCTCTCTCTCTCTCATATAAGAGTGCAAGGGTCTCGTCTGGTGCTTTTTATTTTTTTTGCTGGCAAAAATTCACAGTTTACCACATTGTGAACACTCCAGACACAACTACTGGATGGACACACAAGACTGTGGCTGTTGCCTGAGGCCTATGATTGTTGATGCTCGGCAGTGACAGAGATGTCAGTGCCTTCTCTTGTAAACTGCTATCCGCCTCTGACATAAAATGCAATTTATTTTCTAAGTCACAAATTGCACCTCCCTGTTGATCTGCACTTGCTAGTTCATCAGCTTTGCTTATGATACTGATGCCGCGTTATTTAAAATTCTGTATACAATTTTTTTAAAGAAATGTCATGTATGACCCCACATTTTCCTGAAATGACCCACCTTTTCAGTGGCCAGTGGGTCATTGACCCACCAGATTTGGTTCTTAGAATGAACGCTGCACTCTCCTATTATAAAGAGCACAAGAGTTCAGGGTGAGGCTCAGCAGCTTTTGTAACGTAGGCTGAAGCTATGTCTGGCAGACTGGCAGCAAACTGGACATTTGGCAGGTGGGCAACATCCTGAATTGAGCTCTGCTATAAGTTGACTGGTAGGGAGCCTCCTGGAGGGTTTAATGGCTCCTTACACCAGACATCGCTGCCTCAGTGACTGCTTCCAGAGACATCACTGTCCAGGAAGTCTTATGGGCTGCCACCTGGAAGGCAGCATATATCTTCATTTCCCATAACAGCATCTACCTTGAGTCTCGTCAGGATGCTGCTTTTGGGAACTTAGTTCTCCAGTCTCTGTTCGCCAAATAGGGGTACGTGCATGCCTTGCACCCTCCGCTAGGAGTCTGCCAGAGTGTGGATAGTGAACTATATACACACCTCCTATAAAAATAGGTTATTCACCCGTAATCATAGTTCTAGGAGTGGTATGCCATTCACATCCACACAGCCCACCTGGCCTCCCATGGCAAGTGGCACACAGATCCTTGCTTCCAGATTGCAAATTTCTGACATCATGGGCAGAGTGGGAATATACCACCCTCATGGGAGGAACTTAGCTTCAAGACACCTGACGAATTGGCACTTCTAGTGGAATTTGTCAGAGTGTGGGATATGAACTATATACCACTCCTAGAACTATGGTTACAGGTGAATAACCTGTTTTTAGTCATAGCCCTAATGTTTTTCTGTCATTTTGTCAACTGTATCAGTGTTTTATCATAGATGACCCTCTCCCCATATGAAATATTGCATTTTTGCTGAAATCAGAGTTTTATTAAGTGTTTGTCACTTAAGTGTCCACATAGTAATTTATTGATCTTCCTGGACTGTATCGTTACCACTGATTTACACTGATGGGTTCTGAGCCAGAGGTGCTAGGTCCCTCTGGGAGCACCGAATCTTCAGGAGGGCTGGTGCTGAGACAGGCTGTGCGCATTGCGCGGCACTACAAGACTAGCTAGCGCTGCATGGCTTATCCTGGCAGTGGCCCTCAATTGCCTCAGTTCCTTTTTTCCCCCCGCCATTGAGTGCGCGTCAGTGGTGACTTCGCTCGCCCACCAGGAGTCAGATCTTCACGTCTATGACAACAGTGTTTAGTTTGTTCCATTTTAATGAATTTTAAACTAGTGTTTATTTTTGTTTACTGTTTTCTGTCAGTTTCTCTCAGCCCAGTCATTCAGTGACTGAAGACCGTGGACGGTGACGATAGGGGAGCCTCTTCGGCCATGCTGCTGTGGAAGTGGGGCCGTGTCCAGTCCACTTCCCTTGCCAAGGGAGCCCATTCGCAATCCTGGTAGGGAACCCAGCACCACTCAGCCTCGAGTTCTTCCTCTTCCTGTCAGAAGGGGAAGAAATGGTACCACTCGAAGTTGCCCTCTGGTAGGTTTGCCGCAAGATCTTCTAGATCCAGGAACAAGAAGCCTTTCCCAGTATCCCCGGTGTCTCCTGTTCAGTCATTCTAGGTCTCAGTCCTGGAGCTTGTCATCGTCATCTTGTGAGGATTCTGGTGGGCAGTTACACCACTGGGCAGCTCTTATGGAGCAGTGGGTACAGCGTCTGGCTTGTTTGCCCTTCCTGTTAAGCCGGTTCCTGGCCCTTTGGGACTGGCGAATTTGGCGACCCACTCGGGACATTCTAGTCAGGTAGAGCATTTGGCTTCATCTGCGGATACTGATCCCTCGACAGTGACTGCCGCCAACACCTGTTACACTAGCCGGCCTAGGTACCTTCTCCGGTCACTTCAAGGGCAGTACTGGGTTTGGTGATGGGCTCTGTCCTCCTGCGCTGTCAGATTTCCACAGTGCCGGGCTCTCTCTGTAACGGCGCCAACTTCTTTGGGGCTGGTGGGGCGATGTGGGGTCTGACACATGTTCCTGCTAGGTTGGTGTCTCCTGTCTTTCCAACTCCCAGAGCTGGGCTAGGCATCTCTAGGTCCACCCTTTTTCCTGCCCATCCACCTGGAGAAGAGTTGGAGGGGGATGAGCCTGACCCCAACCTAATAATTTCTGGGGACGGTGATGACTCCATTTACAACTCTGGACAGCTCTATTTCAGGTGCTCCTCCTGTTCCACGGGAGGACCTTTCTTTTCAGATTTTACTTTGCATTATGGAAGCAACTCTTGCTCTTGAGACTTCTGCCCTAGATCCAGGTAAACTGCTATGTCTTGAGTGGCTCCTTGTGCCTAATAGTCTGGTCAATCCGACTCCTCCTAATCCTCCTGCTTTTGAGACCCTCTCAGAGGTGGTGTGGGCCAGGCCAGCTTCCGATCCTTCTGCCTGTAAGCAGATAGACTGAAAGTATATTGCTCCAAAGGACAGACCAATTCTGGCTTCCCAGCCCATTGCTGATGAGATTGTCATTCTGGCTGAGAATGACAAAGCCATCCTTCCTCATGAAGTTACGGCACACCCCCATCAATAGAGTCTCGTAAAATTGATTATGTGGGGATGAGGGTTTTTGCTGCAGCTACCTTCAGCATGTGGATAGCTAGCTACCAGTGGTATTTCTCCCAGTACGAGTATGCCCTTTGGACCTCCCTCAAATCTTTTGCTGAGACCTTGCCTTGGACATAAAGCAAAAAATTCTTCAGACTGTTACCCATGGCATAGAGTCTAACGGTCATCAGTTCAAGGCAGGTATGTGTGCATATAACACTGCTTTCTGCTCTGCTGCTGCAGGCATCTGCATTAGGAGGCATTCCTGGCTTTAGACATCCGTTTTTTCCCACTGACGCCCAACAGGAAGTCATGACTGTCACGTTTCATGGCTCTTATACAGTATTATCTGTATTGCCTTGTAAATACCTGTGTTGACCTGTATATACAATTGTTCATGCTTCACCCAGGTCCATCTTGCAGTGAGCTTCTGCTCAACGATGAACGCCTGGTTAAATTTAGACTTGATTGATTGATTTGATTATCTATTTGGTTAGCAGGTGGAACAGTCCCTCGAGACCTCCCAGAAGACTAGAACAGCCATCAAAACTACTCCGCTTGCCCCAGCTCACCCTCTGAGGGGGAGAGGCAGAGGCTTCTATCATAATAAGCAGTTCTTTCGTGGCAAAGGCAGAGGAGCCCAAGACAAGTCTCAGCCTCCTCTGCCACAGAAGACTCGGCCAGAGGCACAGGCTCCAAAAAGTGCCTAGTGCCACCTTCTGAAGTTCAGGCCTCGGTTCTGCCTCAGCTGCTCAAGGGCAGACCTTTCCTCTCTGGTGGGAGGGCAGCCAACTCATTTTTGCCATCAGTGGAAATCCATCAACACAGACAAATGTGTAATAAGGATCACCCGGGAGGGGTACTTAACTAAATTTTTTTAGAAATCCTTCTGGACTATCATCCCAGGAAGCAGCACCCCCTGTCAGCTGCCATGTCGGACCTTCTCGACTTGGAAATAGCGGGCCTCATGAGCAGCAGGGCAGTGGTAATAGTGCTGGATGTGGAGCGCAATACAGGTTTCCACTCCCACTACTTCCTTTTCCAAAGAAGTTAGGGGGCATGCACCCCATTCTCGCCCTCAGAAAACTGAACAAATTCCTGCACTGAGAGAAGTTCAAGATGATCTTTCTATAAACCTAGAAACATAAACTTTGATGGCAGATAAGGACTACTTGGCCCACCTAGTCTGCCCATTTCCCTACCTAGAGGATAAGCTGCAGATCCTATTTAACCAACAGCCTATTTCTTCCTATCCCCCACAAAAATTGCCTTATGTCTGTCCCATGCATTCTTGAATTCTCCCACAGTTTTAGACCCGACAACCTCTCAGGAAGGCTGTTCCATGTGTCCACCACCTCTCTGTGAAAAAATACTTCCTCACATTGCCCTGAGCGTCCCCCATCTTCAGATTGTGTCCCCTTGTTCTTGCACATCTCTTTTCTGAAAGATGCTACCCTCCTGGACTTTGTTGATTCCACTGGAGGTACTTAAGCGTTTCTATCATGTCTCCCCCTCCTTTCCTCAAGGTACCCTTCACCACTTCTCAAGCGCCAGGACTGGCTGGCCTTGTTGGACATGCAGGGCCTACCAGCATATCCCTGTCCATCCCAACCACTACAGATTTCTTTGTTCCGTGACTTTGGGCTAGCATTACCAATTCTGAGTCCTACCCCTTGGGCTATTTTTGGTACCTTGAGTTTTTACAAAGTGGTTTGCAGTTCTCGTGGCACACCTTCAAAAGCTCGGACTCACAAATTTTTCCATGTCTGGATGACTGGTTGCTAGTCATCACATCCAAATAGAGCATGGGACAAGCAGTAACCGCAATAACTCTCAGTTCCTGAGCTCCATGGAAGTTCTGCTGAATCTGGAGATATCGCAGCTTCAAACCTATCAGCAGGTCCTCTTTATCGGAGCCCTCTTGGACACTACCAAGGGGTCTTCCAAGAAGACAGAAAGAAAGCCACCCTTCAGATGGCTCATTTCATCATGGAGAAGTCCAGGCTCACTTCATGCAGAGGATGTTAGGCCTCATAGCCTCCTGTCTTAACAGTGCCTCTAGCACATCTGCACATGAGGACAACTCTGGATGCTCAGCACTCAGTGATGTTCGGCAATGCATCCTCAGTCTTACTCTATCAAAGTGATGAAGCCTCTGCTTCAATCACTTGCATGATGGACAGGGGAGGAAAATCTCCTCCAAGGCCCCACCACCTCCAGAATATCAGGTAACCCTGACCACAGATGCGTCTTTGTCTGGTTGGGGAGCCCATTGCCAGAGCAGTCACCCTAATGGAGTCTGGAGCCCTGTGCAGTCTCGTCTCCACATCAGTATATTGGAGATGAGAGCAGTCCTGAACGCCCTCTAGGCTCTAGTGGACTTTGTCCATCACAAGGTGATCCTCCTGCAGACAGACAAAAAGACAATCATGTACTATATGAATAAGCGTAGGGAGCACACTCTTACCCTCTTGGCAGAGAAGCAATGACAGTGTGGGAATGGTGTCTAGAGCAGAACGCTCTGATCCAGGTGATCTATTTGCCAGCGGCTCAAAGCAGTCTAGCAGAAAAGCTCTGTCAGACAGAAGCAGATCCTCATGAGTGATCCTTAGCACCAGATGTAGTACAGTCTCTCTTCGACGAGTGGGGAACCTCAGAGCTGGACCTTTTTGCATCCCTGCTTAACACCAGACTGCCTCGATTCTGCTCGAGAAATCCAGAATGTGGTATTTTTCTGTCAAGATGCATTTAGGCTGCGGTGGACAGATCACTCTCTGTACTCGTTTACTCTCCTGTTCCTCTAGTTCAGAGGATACTGCTCATATTGGGGGAGCACGGGGGTGAAATGATTCTCATTGCACTGTTCTGGCCTTGACAGATATGATTTCCTCTACTCATCAACTTGTCAGTTACCCCTCCGAGACCTCTTTCCCTCTGGACAGACCTTCCAACGCAAGGGTCCCTGGTCCATTCTAACACTGTGCTCCCTTCATCACCATGCCTGGCACCTGAAGAGATAGAAGGGAGCAGGTACAAGGTCTCTTTAGCAAGTATCTGAGATTCTCATGGCTGCTCACAAGCCATCTATCAGAAAGGCTTACATGGCCAAATGGAGATGTTTTTCTGAGTGGTGCTCCAGTTCCCATATAAATTTGATTCTTTGCCTGTCAGATAAGGTATTAGAGTATTTGCTGGTTCTCTCTGATGCAGGGTTACAATATTCCGCAATTAAGATCCTTTTATGTGCTGTCTCAGGTTACCGCGAGCCAGTTCAGAACCTCGCCCTAGCTCAGCTACTTCATTTTAAGAAGTTCTTGAAAAGTATCCTGCACACAAGGCCCCCAGTCAGAAAACCTGTCGCTGCCTGGGATTTCGACCTGCTGTCAGATATGCTCACCCGTAAGCCTTTTGAACCCCTGGCTACCTGTGACCTCAAATTTCTAACTTGAAAAACTGCATTTTGGTGGCCATCACCTCTGCACACAGGGTCTTTGAGATACCTACGTTGGTCACGGACCCTCCGTATGTTGTCTTCTACAGAGACAAGGTGGTTCTCTGCACACATGCGAAGTTTTTACTAAAGTGGTGTCGGAGTTCCACTTAAACCAGCCTTTGGTACTGCCTACATGCTTTCCCAATTTCCAGAATGAGAGGAGCACACCTTCCACTGTCTGCATGTTAAGAGAGCCCTCAGATTCTACCTAAATAGAACCAGGGACTTCCGGTAGTCCAAACAGCAATTTGTCTCCTTCAGCCCCATCCGGCTGGGTCAGCCGGTTACGATTAAATCCATTTTTGCATGGATGGTTTCTTGTTTCTGCCAGTATTATTCCATGGCACGGGTCAAGTTGGAAGGCCAGGTTCGTGCCCACTCCACAAGAGCGGTTGCTGCATCTTTGGCAGAGATTCGCTCTGTGCCTATCGCTGATATTTGCAGAACTGCTACCTGGAGCACAGTGCACACTTTCATCAAGCACTATCCCTTGAATGTCCATGCCAGGCTGCATACCTCTTTCAGCAGGACAGTCCTTGATGGATTCTTGTCCTGAGTGAGCTCCAGCTCCTACCGCTCTGGTTTGGGGTGTTATCTCTGCTTGGTACTCAAACCTGTCCATGCAAATCAGTGATGTATATGCAGTCCAGGAAGATATGAAAATTATGTACTCTCCGTAATTCTTGATCTTCTTGGATTATCTTCAACATCGATTCACACACCCACCCACTGTGCCCCGGGCCCACGCTCTCTGTTTAGTGGTCTTCACCCTTCCTTGTTTCGATTTGGTCTGTGAGGACACTGCTTTTTGTTGTTGACCCTTCATACACTGGTCTAAAGCGCTATCTTATATCTTTTTATGTTGGGTGTTTTACTTGGGTTATGCTGCACCTCCTCGGTAAAACAAAGGTACTGAGGCGGTTGAGGGCCATTGCCGAGAAAAAACATGCAGTGTGAGCTAGTCTTGCAGTGCCGCACGTGCACGCAGCCTAGCTTGGCACTGGCTCTTGTGCAGATTTTTGGCTCCCACATGGTCCTAGTGCCTTTGGCTCCGAACCCATCAGTGTGAATCAATGGTGAAGATTGTCCAGTAAGATCAAGAATTGCGGTGTGTAAGTAATTTTAATTTTTCGTATAATGTTATTAAAATGTCTGTGTGGCTGCTTGATTAGGATATGGATATTGATGGACAAGAAACGCCTGAAGAAGAAGAGGAGGAGGAAGAAGAGGAGGAGGAGGAGGAAGAGGAGGAAGAAGAGACCTCTGAACCAGAAGAAAAGAAACCAGCAGTTCATCCAAGATCAAGAACAAGCTCACGATCTCGTTCAAGGTTGTACTTTGTGCTTTATTTGTTAGCTATAGCTGCTAATTAGTATCGCTACAGAAATGTACATACATGGTGCATGTGCAGAGAATACAAATTGCCCCCCAACGTTTGTGAAACAAACTCAGTGGTTATAATGGCTAACAATGACCAATCCAGGGCACCTAAACACATGAGTTCTCTGCCTCCTGATAAGAAATCCAGGAGGCTGTATGCGATGGGCAAGCATACACGGGTCTCTGCCTCACTAGGCCTTCATAGTGCAAACTACCAGGCTCATTTGATAAATTATCAGAATAGCCTGTGAAAGGTTGCAAAAGTTGCAGCTCAGGCTTTTACGGAAGGCAGTGCCAAGAATGAGTTAATTAAAACTCTTATTTGTGTATTTATTTTTGAAAGTCGGATTTACAATCTTTGCATCAGGGGCTCATTTACAAAGGCACCTCATCGCAGGGAGGGTAGACATGGTTACAGTGTGAGATACAACAGTGGTAACATACAGGTGCAATACAGATAACAAAAGAACACAATATAACAGTGGTTTACGGAATAAAGTTACATGCAGTAAATAGCAATCATATAAAGTTTAACAATAGTAGAAGTCACAACCCTGGTCATACTGGGGAAATACCTATGTGGAGGGAGGGGGGACGGGTGAGGGAAAAAAAGGGGGGGGGGCAGTCCAACGGACATTGTCAAGGCTATGGGCCAGAAATGGGGAGGGACTCCAACATTAGGTTGATTAAGGCCAAATACAGCTTCGGGCGCCAAAGAGTTGGTTACGGAGAGCAACTTTAAAGGGACCAATTTTGGTAAACTTAGTGACAGAGGGTGAGAGGGAAATGAACAATGTGGGGGTGCGGTAGTGGAAGGACCTTTGGGCTAGGGAGGTCTTGGCACGGGGCACCAGGAAGGTGGCCTTAACTGAGCTACAGGTGGCAAAAGATGGGGATGCAAGCCACAGGGATGCGGTGACCCCGGGGGGGAGGGGGAAGAGTCCTAGCAGGGATTTTTTGGCAAGTAAGCAGGTTTGGTAGCCAGGCGCTCCTCCAAGATGAGCAGGTTGGCGGTGGAATAGAGCAGGCAATTATGGGTGTGGAGGAATGTGCCAGTCAGGAGCCTGCAAGCCTTGTTTATCGAGGTCTGGATTCTGGTGAGGGCAGTATTGTCAGCTGCAGCATAGGTAGGCCATAGTCCAGTAGGGACAGGACAGAGGAGTTGATGGCCAGTCGGAGGGCGGTTTGGGGGAGGCAGTCGCTGTGGCGGTAGAGAAGGCCAATCCGAGAGTTTATGGCTGAGGACCGGGTATTGATGTGGAATGTAAGAGCAGAGTCGAAGGTGATGCCCAGGTACTTGTAGGGTGACACCTCGAGAGGGTGAGGATTACTGGGGAGAATGCAGAGGGGGTCATTATGGGCCTTATTCTGGTGATACGAAAAAAGCATAGATTTGTTTTTTTTGAGGTTAATGACCAGCCGGTGGTCAAGGAACCACTTTTCGGCTTGGTTGAATGTGTCCTGCAGGGATTCCTGTAGAGATGCAGGGTCAGGGTGGGAGGCAAGGAGAACCGCATCTTCGGCATATAGTAGCATATTGCCTGAGCAGGAGCTGAGGAGGGTGTTGAGAAATAGGATGAACAGAACGGGGCCCAGGATAGAACCCTGGGGGGAACCCCAAGTGAACGGGCAGGGTATAGGACAGGGTGCCGTTTACCGTCATGCGCTGTGATCTGATAGAGAGGTAACTGGTGAACCAAGCCAGTGGGCCAGGAGAGAAGCCAAGTTGGTGGAGGGAGTCAAGTAGAAGGGGGTGACAGTGTCAAAGGCCTTGGAGAGGTCAATGAACACTGCATCCGCAACATGACCAGAGTCGAGAGCAGAGTGGAGGTGCTGGGAGAACTCCAGGAGGGCTGTATAGGTGCTGTGTCCAAGGCAGAATCCATGTTGTTCTGGACACAGCAGGTCGTATTTGACCACATACCCGGAGAGCTAAATGGCCACTATTTTTTCTAGTGCTTTGGAAGGGGGGAGAATGGAGATGGGCCTGAAATTGTTAGGGGAGGTTCTGTCTCCACTCTTTATGGATCGGGGTGATTTCTGCAATTTTCCAGGCACTGGGAAATTGACCAAGACATAGTGATCGGTTTAAAAGGTTGGTGAGAGGGACTAGTACAGTATCTAGGACTAATCGGAGAATCCTGAAGTCCAGGGGATTACGGCTGGGGTTGTTGCTAGCTAAGGCTTTTTGCAGATGAGGCCTGGATTCGAGGGGTCATATGGCACGCAGGTAGAAAGGGGTGATCCAGGTGGGGAAGGGATAGGGTCGAAAAAGTAGTTGGGGAGGACAGAGTTTAGATCTGAGAAAGCCATAGTGAGGCACTCAGCTATGCGGGGAGGATCAGTAGTGATGGTGGAGGGGGGGGGGGCGAGTCTTTCCATTGAGCTCTTTCATATTGTCCCAGAAGGCATGGGATGAGCCCCAAGTGGATTCAAGGGTGGCTTGATAATATTCTGCCTTATAGCCCAGGTGCACTTGTTACGTGCTGCATTATAGGCTTGTCTGTCAGCCAGTTTGCCTGTCTCGACAGCAATATACCAGAGATTATCTCTTTGTTTCAATGTTGGGATGGGGAGATCCATGGGGCGTTGTGTTTCTTGGTATGGATTCTGGTCAGGGGGGCGAAAGGGTTGCAGGCCTTGCTGAAGGCACTGGAGAAATAGGCTAGGGCAGAGTCAGTATCCATTGCGAGTAGGATTGGGGACCAGTCAAGCTGGGCTAGGTGCTGAGGCTGACAAACATTTGCTCTGCTCAGTATATGATGTCTTTGATTCCTCTGCCAGGGCAGCTACCACTGGTGTTTGCAAGAGACGTTATTCTTGGCTTAGGATTGCTGTGTTTGCAACTGACATACAGTCAGCTGTTTTGAATGCATCTTTTAGAGGCACCAAACTATTTGGTTATGATGGTGAAGAGGCATTAAGAGGCCTTCGAGTCTCTAAAATGTCACTTAAGTCAATCAAATCCTTTTGTCACATGCTTGGTAGGGGTCATGGAAGGGGGATCCTTTCGTTCATCTGCTGCCAGAGATGGCTGTCAAGCCTACCGTTAGCAAGGCCATGGTAAGGGTGGTGGAGCCTTGTCAGGCCCCCTCCCCCAGCTGCCCATTCCAAAGCACCAAAGGCCGTTCAATCTGCCTCCACTGGCTCAGCCTGATTAAAATCGGCCTGCCCCACACCACTGTTACCTCCAGAGACGGTTGTCGGGAGCTGTCTCACTCTTCTGACACAGTGGAAGGAGGTTACCACAGACTAGCAGGCTCTGGAGATAATTGCAAAGGGACATCCTGTGGAGCTTTTAGAGATCCCCAGAGCATCTTTCCACTTATCTTTAGGGAGGATAAGTGGCATTTGTCCCTGCTGAAAGAAATGCAAGCTTTGCTGCACAAACTTGCTGTAGAACCAGTGCCTTCTCGCCAGAAGAACAAAGGATTCTACTCCAAATACTTTTTGGTCCCAAAATGGACAGGAGATCTCAGGCCTGTGTTAGATCTAAGAGACCTAAACTTCTGCATAGAATACAAGACTTTTCACATGGTCTTTCTTCAAGCTCTAATGCCCCTGTTGCAAACAGGGGACTGGATTTGTTCTCTAGATCTGAAGGATGCATACTTTCGTATCAAGATAGGGGGACATCACAGACAAAATCCGAGATTTGTATTGAAAGGGGAAGCATTATCAGTTCGGAATATTGCCCTTTTGCTTGTTTTGTGCTCCACAGGTCTTTTCCTGAATATTTGGCAGTGGTAGCAGCAGCCCTTTGCAGGGAGGGCCTGTATGTCTTCCCATACCTAGATGATTGTCTCTTAAAAGCCAGCTCCAGGGAACCACTGTTGCATGCTCTGTCTTGAACAAGGTGATTGTTCAACGACCTTGGAATTAGAATGAGTGTGCAGTACTGACTCATTGCCAAAGGTTGCAGTACATAGGTGCAGCCTTAGACAACAGAGCAAGGCTCTGTGTTCCTGTCCCTGGACAGGGCAGAATGACTCATTGCTCAAGCACAGTTGGTTTACAGCTGTCATCGGGTCTCAGCCAAAACATTCCTTTGTCTCCTGGGACTCATGGCAGCAGCCATTGTCTCTGTGCCACTGGCCCGCTTTCACAAGCGGATCCCTCAGTGGACATTGAGTACAGGGGGATCAATTGACTGACAACGTGGACCAAACTGTGCTTGTCACATTCTCCTTGTGCAAAGCAAAACGTGGTTGATGGACCACTGCAATGTCTTAAGGGGCATTCCATTTCTCATACCAACACCAACTCAAATTCTTACCTCTGCCACTGAATCTGAGTGGTAGGCACACCTGGGACTATATCAGACACAAGGTTCCCTAGAACCAGATTGAAACCAAACTGCATATAAATGTCCTGGAGATGAGAGCTGTCTTATATAGTCGCCAGGCTTTTCAGGAGCTTGACTCCAGGTCTTTTGTTGATGCAGGCAAATATCCATGTCATGCATTGTGTAAATAAAGGGGGACTCGGTCTTGTCCCGTGTGCTGGAAAGCAGTGACAGTGTGGTACTGGGTGCTGGAACACGTCCTAGAGCTGTCATTGTGCATCTCCCAGGGATCCAGAACGTCTTACCAGGCAAGCTAAGCAGGTCACAGTCCAATATGACCTCTTCATAAGGTGGGGTCATCCAGAGTTGGACCTTTTTTGCGTTCCTATACAATGCAAAACTGCCATAATTTTGCTCGCTCACTGCAGGGCCTGGTGTGATGCATTGTCCCTCTCTTGGAAATAGAGGTTTCTTTCTGTACGCATTTCCTCCCATTCCATTAATAGAGAGTATTACTGAAACTGAAGATGGAGGGGTGCTACCATCTTCCTCATTGCTCCTCTATGACCTCGGCAGATATGGTATCTGCTTCTACAACAGCCAGCAGTGGAGCCTCCAGTCTCTTTGTCTCTATGCAGAGTTCGATTATGCTTTAGGCAGAGGTGATCAGGACGGTGGTGGTGGTGGTGGGGGTGTTATTCAGCACTGCGCTACCTTTACTTCATTACAGTTTATTTGAAATGGGGGATTTTAAAAGTCTTTTACAGACTACTTGCACAACACTATCCAGTGCATGGACAGGAGGCGATTGGTTGGGACGGTGGTGCTGGTGGAGGGGTGTCTTTTGGCACTGTAGTACTTAACCTGTCTGGATGTATTTGAAATTGGGGGTTACAGACTGCTTACAAAACAAATATCCACTACATTTTTGTACAGGACACCGGAGGAATGCCACAGCCACTAGACCAACAGGTTCATTACTACAATTCTTTCCTGTACTTCTGCCATTCAGCTCCGAGACCCTGTGAAACTGTGTAAAAATTTGGGCAATAATTTGTTTTAAAAATGATCAAAACCATAGCTTAACGTGTGTATTACAAAAACTAATACACATGTTAAGTCATGATTTTGATTTATTTTTTAACATATGCACTGCAGAATGAGTAACTTTAGTGCATGGTTCTTATCACTAATTATATAGAGCAGTCTAACTCTTGTTCCTTGGATGTCATCACGTCCCACATTTGCTGGCCATTTTATAGAGCAGACCAGGCAGGAGTTTTGAAAGGAGAGGGCCATACCTCTCAACCTTCCTCATCACAAATCAGGGACAAGGGTGAAAATGATCAGGGGCAAATGACCAGAATCAGGGACATATCTGAAAAAAATGTAATATTAGTTCCAGAAGCTATCTACAACATGCTTGTTAGTGTAAATAGCATTTTCTTAATGAGAACTAGATTGTAACACCAATGACTGGCATTATTTTGTGATTCAAATCCCTACTCTTCAGTGACAGAAATGCAAATTGAGGAGGGACAGAAGAAATTTCTGAGTCAAAATCAGGGACATCCCTGAAAATCAGGGACACTTGAGAGGTATGGAGAGGGCTGTTTACGTTTTCAAATGCTGCAAAACTGCATTTATATTATATGAATGCAGTTTTAGCATCAATGTAAATAGCTGCCTTTCCTTTACCTTGTTTTGAAATCATTTTGTTTAGTTGTTTAAAGGTAAAATAAGGGTTTAATTGTCTTTAGGAGCAGGTATGGACTTTCAGTGGACTTTTGTAAATACAACTGTGTTAATACTTTATTTTTTAGTAATTTTTGGGAATGCTTGTTAAAGAGTACAGTACTTGTCTATGTGAAGATATTTGAAGAGCACCTTTTGTGCTGTTTATAAACTGACCTCCAAAACGCCGCGTTCATCCTTACCTCCCCAGAGTTACTGGATGGGAAAATTAAAATGTTGAAATCCATGATTTGGGGGAGGGAACTGTTCCATTTTGTTCCATGGAGCTGAGAGCCCAATCCCTTCTACTTCCCAGTTTGGAGACGCACCCCGCGCTAGCACATTTTGTGATGTACTGTTTGGGAGAGCGTGGGGGGGTGTTCCATAGGACCATTCTTTGAAATGCTTTTTTATGTATTTAAATAACCCATTTGAAGAAATTCAAGCCACCACTTAAATACCAAAGTTTTGGTCAAACCTTTGGGAATTTGGCTTAAGAACATGCTGCCACAGCTAATCCACCTGGACCAGGTAGGGTTTGTGGCAGGCAATGGACCACATCTGAAGTCTGATAATCTGATATGGATTGCTGGCTGTCTGGGGGACCCTGCGGCAGCTGTAGCGCTGGAAATGGAAAATGTATTCCACCCCATCAAATGGCCTTATCTGATGAATGTGCCTGAGAATTTTGGATTCAGAAGAGAATTCATCTACTGGGTCCATTTGATTTGTTCTCTCTCCTCTCCCACCAGCTGCAGTGTTGACCAGTAGGAAGCTGTCATTTGAGCTGAGAGGGCTATCTACAAGGCTGCTCCTTAATACCAGGTCTTTATTGTGCTGGCTATCAAGCACCTGGCGCAGTGACTTTGCACTCATAAAAAGATACAGGGGTTTGAGTTGGGGGGGGGGCAGTGCAATATGCAAATGATGTTTGGCGATTACATTTTGCTCATTGTGATGGCTCTAGCTACAGCCCTGGTAGCCCTGCTGAATGAATTCTCACAGGTGTCTGGCCTCGAGAGCAACTGGGGAAAGACATAGGTCTCAGTTGGTTTTACTTTTGCACCAGACCTATTTGAATATCTCAGTGTGCAGGTAATGCCAGTGTGGAAGACCTGGGTGCAGAAGAATGTGGAGCCCTTACTAGTGCACCAAAGGAGGAGGAAGGGAGGTGGAAACACCTCTGTGTCTCCCTGTGGTTTTAAGTGCCAACCCTACAGATGTTGGTTTTCCCTAGAGCATTGTATCTTTGTAGATACCATCCCCTCAAGGTCTCATATACTATCTTACAAGTGTCACAGGGGTGGTGAACAGTCTAATCTGGGACAGGGAGTCAGCTGTGGTTCTCAGCCTTGAGGATAGTGGCTCCATTGGTTATTGGGGGCTTAAGAATGCCCTGTGTGAAGGGATATTATCTGATGTGTGGCCTACAGGAGATCTGCATGTGGTTGAATGAGTGATTTGGATGCCCAAACCAGATGACTGGTTCAGGAGAGGATGTGCTCAGCTGAATGGTGCCACATCTTCTGCATTTGGACCACTTCCTAGACTTGTGCTAATAATGTTTAGAAAGGGATCCAATAAGTAGTGAAGGCTCCAGTATAAATCCTGCTTCGCTACTGGCATCTATGGAGGAATCCCTTACTAAAGATCGGGTGGAGTTCTGTCGACGGCAGTGTGGGAGGGAGTAGGGTTGATAGAAGATTTGTTTGCCAAGACAGCCTGGAAAATTCCTGGAAATCACAGAGATCCGAGAGAAGGCTGCCCCCCCCCCCCGTCACACCAGTCGGTGGTGGGACTACGGGTAGGCGACCCCAACCCTTACCCAGGAGAGGAGAGCCAACGCTCAATCCTGCTTCTCTCCCCACCACCACCACCACCGTCGTGCCGGCACCCTGGCGACCCGAGGTCATTCCCAAACCTGGGTCACCAGCGTAGTGCGAGGTGTGGCGTCCAGCGCCTCAAACCACAGGGCCACCGGGTCGGCAGAACTCTGATAGACTTCTATAGTTGGCAGCAACTCACTCAAATCCCTCTGGGAGGCGTCTGTGGAAGTCTCCAGTTTGGATGTCTAGATTTTGCCAGCCAGTCAACTTTGGACTTAAATTAAGTATTTCTAGGAGTACTTCACTACCTGCTTATCATGTATGTATAAATAATTTGGTGTTGATGTTTTACATGTTTTCCACAAAAAAAGGGTTTACGTTGCTTTCTTTCTTAAAAAAAAAAAAAAAAAGTTTTTGGATATTTTGATTTTGACTGGTATAAAAAAATGAATTGCTTAGAATGAATTGCATACCACCGTTAGGTAATTTTGTGCTGAACAACTTTGCCAAGTGTATTTTGTGTGTAGCAGTTATGGTTCATGAGGTATTTGCATTTATTTATGGTATGGTTTTCATTCTAAAAAAAATCAGTTTGGAGGGTATCTCTGATAGTATGAAAAAAAGAATTGTTTAGAACTGATTACATATCACCGTTAAAAAGGTAATTTTGTGCTGAACAGGTTTGCCACTCCTACTTTGTGTGTAGCACTTACGGTTCATGAGATATTCATATTTGTTTATGGTATGGTGTATATGGCTTCATTTTTGCTTAGAAAGGCCCAGGAGTTCTACATGTTTGTAGTTCATTTGCATCACCAGGTAAGGAAAAAGTTCCAGTCCCCATACGACACGCACGGGAAACGGCGGACCTCACCCTACAACTAACGCACCGAAATCTGGCCAATGAAAAATCATGTACACAAATGCCAACAGTCTGGCAAACAAGATCCCAGACCTGCAGGCAACAGTAACAGAGGCTGAACTGGACATAGTAGCCATTAGCAAGACATGGTTCACCAGTAACCACACTTGGGAGACTTAAGTACCCAGCTGTGTACTGTTCAGAAGAGACCAAGGTGCGAAAAAAAAAAGGGGGGGGGATTGCCCTTTATGTCTATGAAAATATCAAAGCTTCAGAAGTTCAGAATACACGTAAGGAGCCTGAAGAACTGTGGTTCACCCTGGAAACAGGAAATGGGACAGCCATACGAACTGGGGTTATCTACAGGCCTCCAGACCTGGGGGAGGACATAGACACATTACTGTTAGAAGATGCACAAAACATGATAGCTAAAGGGGAGGTTCTGATAATGGCAGACTTCAACATGCCAGATACAGATTGGTCAGTGCCAGCAGGAACATCTGCCAGAACTAGACACATAGTAGATTCCCTGCAGGGGGAGGACCTCAAACAGCTGGTACAACAATCCACAAGAGACAGGGCTATCCTAGCTCTAGTACTGACTAACGAGGAAAGGATCACAGATGTCCAGGTAGAAGGTCACCTGGGGGCCAGTGACCATCACATGGTATGGTTCAGTTTGACCACTAGAACTAATCATTCCATTCCAAGGCAACAATATCGGACTTCAGAGGAGCTGACTTTGATAAGATGGCCAACAGAGTTAAGCTAGCCCTGGCAAAAAGAAATACAGGTGAGGGGGTACAGGCAAAGTGGGCAAGCATTAAGGATGCAATACTTGAAGCAACATCCCAATGTGTTAAGGAGAAAGGCAAGAGCAAAAGGAGGAGGAAACCACTTTGGTTCTCAGAAACAGTAGCAGAAAAGGTCAGAGCCAAAAGATTGGCCTTCAGGAAATACAAGGGAACGCAACGGAATGAAGATAGGGAGTCATACCAAACTCCCCTAAGGGAAGCAGTGAGGCAGGCAAAGGCCCAAACCGAGGAAACACTAGCACGAACAGTAAAAGAAGGGGACAAGACTTTATATAGATACATTAGTGAAAGGAGAAAGTCCAGATAGGGTATTGCTAAGATCAGAGAAGATAAACGGGGGTGTGTGTAGAGGAGGACCAAGGAAAAGCATCTATCCTAAATAGATACTTATACTGGGTAATAGAACGGAAGAAGGCAATTTGTCCATTACATCGTTCCCCGCAATGCAAGCTTATTTTAACCCTTTATAATGTATCATTCGATCTATTTCCCATTTAAACTCATTTACTGTGGTACTCATCACAATGTGCTCTGGTAAGCTGTTTCAATTTCTTGCTGTTCTGTTTACAAAGGAATAATGCATAGCATTAGTCTTTGCCACCATCATTTTTATTTGAAATCTGAGTGCTCTCAGGCCCAGGGGCTTGTCTGCTAATTCAGTTCCCATTTCTTTGATTAATTCTGTGTCTTTCATTATTTTAAATAGTTGTAGTAAATCTCCTCTCATCCTTCTAGTCTCCAAGCTGTATAAATTTAACTTTTGTAGTTTAGTCTCAGTTATTGTTCTGATTTTACCCTATCAGTTTGGTGAAGGATCTTTGGATTTTTTCCATCCTGTTTATCTCTCGTTTTGCATATGGGTTGCACAGGGGTGACCCATAATCAATATGTAGTCTAACAAATATTTTGCATAGTGGCAGAAGGCATTGTTTGGACCTATGAGGAGAAGGTAGGACAGGGGGCCCGCAGCTCAGCACCATGGACACGGGGAAGGGAGGTGTGCACAAGTCCTTTCACAAAAGAAAGGGTCCTACAAGAGCTTGCCAAGCTCAGGGTGGACAAGGCAATGGGACCAGATGGCATATATCCCAGGGTACTAAAGGAGCTAAGGGTGGAACTAGCAGAGCCATTATCAGGACTGTTTAATGAGTCTCTGAGCACAGTAGAGGTCCCAGAAGACTGGAGAAGGGCTAATGTGATCCTGCTCCACAAGAGTGGTAGCAGGGAGGAGGCAGAGAACTACACACCAGACAGTCTTACCTCAGTAGCGGGCAAGATTATGGAGGCACGGAAAGGATAGTGCAAAACCTGGAATCCTTAGGAGCACAGGATCCAAGACAGCTTGGGTTTACAACAGGAAGGTCCTGTCAAACTAATCTCATGGATTTCTTTGATTGGATAACCAGAGTGGTGGACCAAGGGGGTGCAGTTGATGTCGCCTATCTTGACTTCAGCAAAGCTTTCAATACTGTTCCACATAGAAGATTGATTAATAAGCTGGGTAGAGCCAGCCTGTTGGCGCAGCAGTTGGATTTCCATCTGCGAAGCCGGTGACCTGGGTTCGGGAACGGACTCGGGTCACCGGATGGCTAACGGGGAAGAAGGATGGAGCGTCCAGAGACAGCCTCCTTCTTGAGAGGAGGTGAGATTTGCACCAGCGCATGCTGGCTCCTTGCGGAGGTTGGGAGCACAGCAGTGATGGCCGGACTCGGTGCTCAAGAGGAGCGACAGACGTCGGCATATGCCTTGACGTCAGAACGTCACTCCCACAGAAAACAAGGAAAAATGCTTCCTGGCTGGCCGGATGACTGTCTCTCTGCACTCTGCTGCAGCCGATCCCATGACCGACACACCTCAGCGGTATCCCGGGCCAAAAATGTAGCAGCACTGGTCGTCCCTGCTGGTGCCTTCCCCCTCAGAGGAGGGGGGACCCGTCCGGCGAAGGGATATGCTGGGTTACCTGGGGGGAACCGCCATGTGAGGTTGGTAGCCGGTGTGGGAGTTGGGGCAGGCAAGCAGGAGGGGCAATAGAGACCCGAAGGAGTGGGCAGCCAGGAAGAAGGAGAGGTGCAAAAAAAAAAATTAAAAATAAGCTGAGTAGGCTCGGGGTGGGTCAGAGGTTGCTCAACTGGGTGGCAAACTGGTTGGCGGGCAGAACACAGAGTGTTGGTAAGCGGTATACAGTCAGAAGTGATGCAGGTCACAAGTGGGGTACCTCTGGGATCAGTCCTGGGGCCAGTCCTCTTCAATATTTTCATCAGTGACATTGCAGATGGACTGGAGGGTAAAGTTTGTCTGTTTGCAGATGACACCAAGGTCTGCAACAGAGCAGATGATCCAGATGGGGTGGGTAGAATGAAAGAGATCCGGATAAACTGACAAAATGGTCTGAAGAGTGGCAACTGGGGTTTAACACAAAGAAGTGTGAGATCATGCACACAGGGAAGAGAAACCCCGAAGCCACCTATAGGTTGGGAGAGAAGTTGCTGGCAGTCACAAGGGAAGAAAGACTTGGGCATCGTCATCACAAATGACATGAAATCATCCAAGCAGACCACTAAAGCAGTAGGTGAGGCTAAGGCGATGTTGGTGTGTATTGGTAGGGGTATCACATCATAGGAGGGAGGTAAAAATCCCTCTTTACAAGACACTGGTTAGGCCCCTTCTGGAGTACTGCTTGCGGTACTGGAGGCCACACCTGCACAAGGACATTAACAAAATGGAGGCAGGCCAGAGAAGGGCAACCAAAATGGTGCAGGGACTACATCAGAAAATATATGAGGACAGATTAACGGAGCTCAATATGTATACCCTAGAACAAAGGAAGGGAGAGAGGTGATATGACCGAAACATTCAAACATCTTAAGGGCATTAACAAGGTGAAAGAGTCTACATGTTTCAATATAAGAAAAATAGGACGAGGACACAGCATGAGATTAGAGGGAGACTGATTTAGGGGTAATGTGAGGAAGTTCTTTTTCACAGAAAGGGTGGTGGATGCATGGAATGGCCTACCTCATGATGTGGTGGATATAAATACAGTGCAGGGCTTCAGACAGGCATGGGATAGGCATAAGGGAGCAATACAGATGAGTATGAATAGATCGGCCATTGACAGAGTAAAGGCCTGTGGCACATTCATAAGGTAGAAAAAATGGGCAGACTAGATGGGCCTTGCGGTCCTTCTCTGCCATCAACTCTGTTTCTATGCAGTGGTAAGGATATAGAGGGCCAAAGGGGTGGAAGGGTGGAACTCTCAGAGAGCTGCTGTGGATGTGATGACTTAATACCGTGTAACACGGACTCCTGCCTATACAGGAAAGGTCCCAGATGATGTGGTGTATAACTGAGGCAAAATGCCATCTTCTGGGGAGGTGGAGATCGGCTGATGTTCTGACTGGAGAAATGGAAGGCGTGCCTCTATCAGCTAGCAGAGTTTAAACAGATGAGCTGCTTGACCGCTAACTGAATGGCACTGTGTGACTAGATTTGGGGGAATTTTCTCAAGTAGGAGAGGAAAGGGACTAAAAGGGGAGGGACTATTCCCCTTTGCACACAAGCTGGTACAGCTGCATTGTTAGCTGATCAATGACTTTTGATGTGGCCCTCTGAAATGTGTTTTAAACTACGTTCCCTTTGACAGCAGTGAATCATGCCCTCACATTCTACAAACTCCCTGTATCGCAAAATGTCAGAGGGCAGGTTGGAACTTTACTTATTCAGCACCTTGAAGGGGTTGGGTGGCCAGCTTCAAGCGACGATTTATGATCCCTTCTCCTGCAAAAAATAGAAATGGAAAAATTCTGCAAACTGTGCCCTACAACCCTGGCATAGGTAAACTACTGGTGGGCGGGGCATCAGAAACTTTTTTTAAATGAGGACTGTTGTTGCGCTTTAAAATAAGTGAATACGGAGTGTGGGAGGACCAAGTCTTCTGTCTTACCGTGATTCAGTGTATAGCCAAAGTACTAAACAGTTGGAGTCCTGACCACAGCTTTCTATTATATCAGGCCATCCTGCTATAGTGTCGCTTTCTGAGACAAACGTCCAATCTCAAGTTCCCTTCAGTCAATTAATTCTGCCAAATCCATTGAGCACACAGAGACCATACAAATGAGGGCCACAGAGATGATCTGCCACAGTGGCGAGGTAAAATGAGGAAAGGTCGACAGGCCCTTAACATGTTTATACTAGAGGCCAGGAGAGAAAGGACTGAGGGGTTATTATTGCAATTACAAGTTCTTGTGAGGAATCAACAGGGTGGGTTTTAAGGACTTGCTAGAAACATGGACAATGACAGCAGAAAAAGACCAAAGATCCGTCTGGTCTGTCCATAGGTTATCAAGGAACGAGGGCAGAATAACTAGAGGATTCGGGTGGGGGGGGATCCGGAGATGCATAAGGACATTCTTCTCCGAGTGAGTGGTGGGCAGATGGAACAGATTGTCCAGAGATGTAGTGGAGGCCAAGACTGTGGTTGGATTTAAACTTGGGTGGGCCAGATAAAAGGGAGTAGTGGGACCCACAGGCAGAAGATGGGAGGGGGAATAGCTGGGGAAGGAGATGACGATCCGCTACCTGGGCTATCTTTTTCTAACCTGTATTTTTATTATGTTTTAAGACAGGTAAGATAGAGGGTACAAACGGTACATTTGGTGATAAAACAAGGTACAGTATCATAAGTAGCATCACAGTACAGTGAAAAGTTAAAGCAGCAGTACTAGTTAACCAGGAAGTGTTCATCACTTTCTAGATTTTTTGCGCTGCCAGGCAAAAGAAGGAGCAGTGCATTCCAGTTACATCAGACAAAATAACCAATGAGAGAATGGCAGCACCCCATTTCCCTCTTAATCCATTATGGAACTCCAGGCAACGGTCTGTGCTAAACTATCAGAAAAAAGAAAGGATATTAAAAAAAAAAAAAAAAAAGATTCAAAAGCAAAGGATTCAAGTTTTGTCATTTGTGGGGCTTGCTTGACATAACTATTGTAAAAAGTGTATTTTTATCAACTAGTGCTGCTGCCTTGAAATTTCAAAGCCCTCGGAAGTCCAAGGGGAGGTCTCCCATAGTTTCGCACCAATATTTTCCCAACTCCTTATGTGTAACTGTTGTGTGCCTCTTTCAGTGCCAGCAGTCTTATTGCTGTCCAAATCTAGATTATAAATAAAAATATACAGCCCCCAGAAGTTATCAATGTGTTTGTTCTCTCTTTTATCATCAGTGTTGCTGGAGGATGATGTCATCCGAGCAACAGATAATTTATTTTATTTTACTTCGTTTTTGTTGAGCGGGTAAGTGCACTACACAAATCCTGCCTATTTTCAGGCACGACCCGAGGGGGGATACAGATGAATGCCTACTGACCTTGAACCAGATTAAGCTGTTGGTGGTATTTTGAGTGAATGAGGGAAATTTGGCCAGGACACCGGGGAAATTCCTCTACTCTTTTCGATAAGTGCCATGGGATCTTTAATATCCACCTGAACTACCACCAATCCAGGCAGATGGGACCTCGGTTTAATGTCTCACCCGAAAGACTGCACCCCTCTCATGCTGCACTACAGTGTCAGTACTGGGATATTAACCCAAGTGCCAGATGTGGGAACTGAACCCACAGCCCTCTTATCTCCCGGCCTCAGAGGCGTGTGTGCTACCGACACTATAATGGTGCTGCACTAAATGCAGTTCCACCAGTAAACCAAACCCACAATGTTTGATTCCCCACTTGAGTAATAGAGGAACCCTTTAAGTGTTGTGCACATTCTGAAGTGCAGGTCTAATAGGGACTAGGACCATATGAGTATGATGCTGCAGCACTGATATGAGGTACAGCACTTCATTTTGTATGTACTGAGGATAAGCTATGGCAGGTGCCCCCCCCCCCACACACACTTTGTACTGCCAGCATTTGAAGTAGGATGTCCCACACAAATCAGATGCTACACTAAGTTCAGCTGTTGTAGGTAAAGAAACTAATCAGTCTCAGCGTTTGTAGTACTCTGTATTTGCTTAGCTTACCCCTCCCATGTCGTATGCATTCTGTGTCTTGGTATTTCCAGTCAGAAACTCAGATTTAAGGAGCATTTGAAATGTGAAACAATACACTTTTTTTTTTTAAAGTAAGTGATCTCGCTTTCCACTTTCAGGCTGCTGAAAGTGGGTGTGTGTCATTTGTGCAAAGGAGGAATTCAGTCTTGTGTGATCCTTTGGGAAACTGCTTAGGCCCACCTTGTAAATTAATTTTCATCAAGGGTGTTCACCTGGTTCAATACAGATAGACAGATTGACTGCTTGACTGATTCAGTCTACTGCTCACCACAACATGTTACAACTGTCTCACAGAAAGGAGCAGTACAAAGAAACATATTTTGTTTCCTGTGAATGCAATACTATTAGATGTATTATTTGCTCTACACATACAGTATTAAGGCTACAAATACTACTCTCTCTGTGAGTTGCATGACAGAACAGTCTTAAGCCATTGCAGACTTAAACTAAAATCAGGCTAGACAGCATTGATACCCTTGTGTTTTCTTCTGCACTGTTGCTGCAGTGACATCAGGGAATGGGAGGAGCTGTATTACAAGTGACTTATTTGCATGTAAATGGAGGCTTGCTTGACACTTTACTACCTTGTGTCAGAGCATCAGACTCTAGATATGTGTTGCAACAGAAGAAATGACTGATTTCTTATTGACATATGTACAGTAATTGATGTAATGTATAATAGATACATAAGACATATCCAAATCATAAATATACAGGAGTCTTCTCCTTTAAGTATGTAATCTTTTGATTCCAAGTTAGTGTCCACAGTGTATCAAAGGTAGTAAACAGCTACATATAAGCTAATAAGGTAATAATGACTACATTTGTCTATATGTGGTGTCATTCAGAGAAAAACAAAAAGTAATAAAGATGGAAAATATATATAGAAACATAGAATTTGACGGCAGATAAGGACCGCTTGGCCCACCCAGTCTGCCCATTTCCCTACCTACTGGATAAGCTGCAGATCCTAGTTAACCAGCAGCCTGCTTCTTCCTGCCCCCACTGTACAAAGCCATATATGCCATTAAATCATTGAAATTAGTGTGTGGAAAGGGAACGGTCATCCTTAAATATATGAATTAGAGGGCATGTATCAACTAATAGACAATACGGGTTATACAGAACTGCTCTGAACTCCATTTAAGAAAGAATAAGAAAAAGTTTGAGGGGGATGAAAAAGTGTAGAAGAAAGAAAGACAGAGTATATAGTGTGACGTAGACAGCCAGCTCTGAGTGCTCGAGTGCTGTATTAATTTTTTTATTACATATAAAATATGTGATAGGGAAACTCAGTTTGAGGAAACTACTGTCTTACTGGAACTGACACATCAAGACCCCCCAGGGATAAGTTCAAAGGACAGGAGGTATTTTAAACTGCAGAGATCTGGGGTGCAATTACCTTGTCAATTTGCTTTCATCCCAGGAAATAAGATTAGCCATTCATAATGCCCTCGGGGAGATCCTTTGACTTGCATATTTGCCAGGAAGGACTTGTGGGGAGGAGTGTCGGAGAGAGACCAGAATCGACATTGAAGAGGTTTGATGTCTGAGCCAGGGAGGACCCAGATGGATTTGGAAGGTCCAAAATACATTCCTGGGAACCCTTGAATTACATCAGAAAGACCTGAGGTGTAGATTCCAAGGTCCAGGCGGGATTAAAGAGGACAGTACACTTTTGCTTTGAATACAGTGACTTAGATCAAATAAACTTTTGAGATATATGTGTAGCAGAACAAAAACCAGTTCATACCAGTTAACCTGTGGAGAGAAAAGTCAGCGAGGTCATCTCATGTGGGTTTTTTTTTAATATTTTATTTGGAGACCCTGTATTGTAAAATACAGAGTTTGATACACCAAGGTGGAGTTAGTGACCTCATGAGAAGGCCAGTTCAGAAGTGTGTTTAATTGCTGAAAGAACCTGACACAGAGACACACAAGAGAATATTATCTGACTGAGGGAGAATCATCACAGCACTGAAAGAGTGTAAGATTAGACCAGTCTAAATGTATGTATTGTAGGAACTGTACTTTTTCCCTGTGTTTTAAGGCTGTATGTGTTGGGATATATATAATTGGTTCTGTAATTATTGTTCTGTTTTGATATTTTTAAAGTAAAGTTGTTTTTTGTTTTTTTTAAACAAATGAAACTGCTGGAGTCCCTTGACAATTCTTTTTATTTTAAGTGGAGCTTTTAAAGGTTATAAGTACACTGTGTATGGGCTTATTGCATACCAAACTGGGAAATGGATAGAGTTCTCAAAGTCTTGCATTGAGTTCTAAGAGTACATTTGAAAGACCTGGTTGGGTGCCTGTAAGCAAAGATATCTGGTCCCCCGAAGACAGAATTATCTGAGCTTGATAATTGGGTATACTAACAAGAGGTTATCATTTTGAATTCCTTCAGAGCTTGAGACTAAGGTGACTTGAACCCACAAAACAGACAAGAGGGTTACCTTGTCTGTTCACTGTACACAAATCGTATGCTCAGAGGTTGGCACTTTGGGAGTAGAGGGCTGAGCAACATTGTGACAGATTGGTTGGCAGCAGTGGTATAAGCTTCATTGTTCAGTGTGTTAACTTGAAACCGTTTAGCTCACGTGGGGAAAAAAAAAAGGCAGTGTTTTATTTCAAAAGGAAACAGAACTATATCCCTTGACTTACAGTTAAGTTCCCAACCTTTTTTTTTCTTCTGAAGTGCCAGTCAGTACAGTATTAGTAGTGAGAGAAGAAGAAAATGTCTTCCAACTACAGCAAGCACACAGTAGATTTCTTAAAGCAGTTGTGTGGGCACAGGGGAGTCCCATTTGGGGTGAAAGCCAGTAAGCAGAACTTCATAGAGGCCCTGATGGTAGCAGATACCCAGAGCAATGAGTCACCAACCATGACTGAAAGGGACCAGACCTCAAGTGTGGCAGAATTAGTGGCCAGTGAGGGGTCCCGAGCCGATGAGGCGGACAGCAGGGCCACTGTCAGTGAAGGGCCACAGCAGCAGGGGAAGGTCACCAGTATCCTGAATCCAGAGGTGCTCAAGTTGCAAATTGAGTTGCGCAGGATGGAACTGGGGGCAAAGCGACAACAGAGGGAGGCGGACCGTGAGGAACGTGATCGCCAGCGAGAGGCAGAGGAGAAGAGAGGGCGAGAATGCAGAGCTGGAGAGGAGAGAGGAGCACCAGTGGCAACACGAACTGGAGAAGCTACGACTCCAGCCAGTGGCACCAGGGCAGGTAAGTGGCTTGGGTTTAACTGGGACTGCAGGACTGGGTTACAAATTGAACTCTAAATTAATAGCTGAGTTTAAGGACAGGGAGGATATAGACACCTTTTTAAATTCTTTTGAAAAAGTTTATATTCAGGCTAAAATTCCTAGAGTGTCCTGGAGCTTCCAGCTATCCCCCGCTACTGACCGGAAAAGCTCGGGATGCATTGGGTCACATGGACAATAAAGACAGTGATGATTACAGCAAGTTAAAAGCAGCACTACTAAAAAAGTTTGAATTAACTGCTGAATCGTACAGAGCTAAATTCCGTAAGCTCAGGAGAAGCCCTGATATGAGCTATGAGGAGCTAGCCACGAAACAACGTCAGTTTTTAAAACGTTGGTGGGAAGGAATTGAGGCAAGCACTGTTAATACAATTAAAAATGTGATTTTATTAGAACAGTTTTATTGGGCATGCCCCACAGAGTTAAAAACCTGGCTAGAGGACCGAGATCCAAAAACAGTACAAGAGGCTGCTGAACTCTCGGACTGCTATGCCAAGAGCAGACCTGCTCTGAGAGTGAATGGGGCGAGTGTGGCAGCAAAGAAAGGGAAAAGCGCGCCTTCAGGGCAGCTAAAACCCTCGCTGCCTCCACCGAAACCAGTTAGCCCCAGGTTTCAAAGAAAAAATTTCTCTGAAGTAAGAAATTATCTTACTTTGAGAGGGCTCTTGCAGTAGGTAATTACATATAGGACTGATGTTGGTAGGCGGCAGGACCCCACATAAAAATTTCTAGCTAGCAGTCCCTGGCGAGGACCACTTCCTGACAGGTGACGGCGTCAGGAGCGTCCGGTATAAAGGCGGTCCCTGGCGCCGCCTTCCAGTCTTTCTCGCGGTGAAGTTAGGTAGCCCGTCCAGCCCAATTTTCGTCGGTTTTCCAAGTAATTTTTTTTTTTTTTTTGACTAACGTCTGGTACCATCGTCAGTGTATGTCATTCCCTACACCCTCCGAGCAAAAAATAAGTGTGATTCGTGTGGCACACAACTACTGCACAAGGACGGCCATTCCCTGTGCCTGTTCTGCCTAGGCCCCGATCACCCGGTCGAGAAGTGCCAGCACTGCCTCAGCTTCAACGCGGCTACCCGGAAAAGGCGGCAGCAATCCCTGGAAGCCCATATTTTGAAGAAAAAGATGAGTTCCATGGAGAAGGAGCTCAAAAAACTGAGGCAGTACTTCCCCATCAGAAGAAGAAGGAGGATAAGGAGGCACGGGACAAGGGCTCCTCTACCGCGTCTCCCTGGGGAGCCACCGGGGACTGCTCCTCGGCGGCTGCCTCGCGGAGGTTCCGGCGTCGGCCGCCTGTCTAGCTCGCGCTTGGGCCTTCGGGCGCCTCCGGGCAATGGAGCCTCGCGCCCAGTTCGGCCACAGGCTCGCGGCCTATTGGCATGGGTGACTCCGGTAAGTCGGGCGTCGGCCCCTCCGTCCGCGTGGAGAGGGCCGATAAGACGCATGACCCTTCGGGGCGGCGCACAGCCTCCCTTCCATCGGACCAGGTCGATCCTTCTTCTCAGTCTGCCTCCGGTGAAGGCTCCCATAAGCCGGACGCCGGCTCCTCCGGCACCCTCCGGGAGCTCGCCGTTACGCCGCACATCGGTTCGTCCCACCCGGTCGGTGGCGTAACCGACAATGGACTCCCCTTCGTCCGTCGTTCCCAGTTCTCTGCAGCCTTCGCTGCCATCCGGGGACCCAGAGTCCCCCCCGCCTGACCCTGGGATTTTTCCCCTCCATCCCCAGGCGAGGCTGGGGACCTTCCTCCGTCAGACCGTCCCCCTGTAGATGTGCTGGACCTGACATCGGCTCCCCGGACACCGGTACCTCCGACACCAGGGCCCCCGACGCCGGTTCTACCGACTCCGGCCGACATCCCGCTTCCAGATGTCCCCCCACCGCCAGGCCCTCCAACGTGGATCCACCCGTGAGGCTGCCGGCCGGGCCGTCTGCTCCGGCAGCTCCCCCAGGTACCCTCCGTCCTATCCGCTGACGTACCCGTGACCACAGTATCCGACACCGGTCTTTCCGACGACGCAGTACCCAGCGCCACAATACCAGATGCCGGGCTTTCCGCAGCCGGGTTTTGGACACTCTCCATACAGGTACAACCCGTATCCTTATCCCCCACCTCCTTCTCCTCCACCACCTCCACAGCCGGCGGTGGACTTGCAGGAGAGACTGGCCTCCTGGTTGGCTAAGGCCAAGGCTCAGCTCACCAGGGAGGTAGAGAGCTGCCTTCCAACGATGGTGCCATCTCAGGTTTCCGTACGTCCGAGGTGGCACACTCCCTCACCACCTCCGGGCTCCAGGACTCTTCCGTCTGGGTCCAGAGAGGGGCAGGACACGCTTCCCCGGGGGCTTCCCAAGGGGTCCATTCCTCCCCCGGTCGGGAAAGTGAGTTTTTTTCCTCTTCCTCCTCCTCCTCTTCACCCTCGGACTCCTCGGATTTCTCCGACAGTTGCTCCGAAAGGGACGACGAGCCGAGCTCTCCGTCAAAGCCCAGGCCAAGGACTCCTCCAGAGGATCCTTCTTTTACGGAGTTGCTAAGGAAAATCCAGGAGGTTCATTATTGGCACTTCTTGGAACCAGATCCTCAGCGTCTGAAACTCGCTGAACATCTGGATCTGCCCGTGACAGCTCCTACCTTGGTGCTACCCTGGACAGAGCCTCATGCCGACCTCGTCACCACCATATGGAAACAGCCGTTGGCTTTAGCCCCACTTCCAAGGAAGCCGAATAGGCTATATCAGGCTCCCGAGGGCGTTGATTTCCCAGATTCTCACCTTCGTGCCAACTCTGTTGTGATTAGCGCCGCTCACGGCCGTTCGGCCAACCCAGAACATCTCAGCTCATTGCCACCTGACAAAGGATCCCGCCTTCTGGACCGGTATGGGAAGAAGATCTCTGCTTCCTCCATGCTGGGGATTAGGGCCCTGAATTATGTCGGCCATATGGGGGACTACCAGGAGGCCATTCTGACCCAGGTGGAAGCCAAATTGGACTCCCTGCCAGACTCCCAAGTCAAGCAGGAGTTGGCTGATCTTGTCCGCTCTGCACATTCATCCAGTCGACACATGCTTCATGCGACATACGATGCAGTGGACACTGCTGGACGAAGCTCAGCTTTCACCGTAGGCCTGTGTCATCATGCTTGGCTCCGTGTGTCAGGGTTGGTCCTGGAAGTGCAATCCGCTATCCAGAAAGCACCCTTCCGGGGTCAGTGCTTTTCAGTGGTGATGTCAAGGACATCATCACTGATTTGCAGGAGAAGGGGACGGCACTGAAGTCTGTCGACTCCATGTACCGCCCCCATCAGCAGCAGCGCCGTCTCTTTCGCAGACGGAATCGGCCCAAGACGGAACCTCAGGGAAGCCGGGCCACAAAACGCCGGGCCCCCACAGCTGCTAAGTCTGCCCCAAAAAGCAGCGGGTGCTTCAGCTGTGTCACTGCCCCACACCACCTGACTCCTTCCCTCTCCCACAGCCTCCAGACTCCCCGGAGGAACCAGTAGGAGGGTTTTCCCTCCACCTTCCGGGCTGGGAGAGGATAACAGATTCCTGGGTGCTCAGCTCGCCATGAGAGGACACTCGATAGAGTTTCTTCAGAAACCACCTCGCCACCACGCTATGAAATCGGCGTATTCAGGGAACATCTTCTCTTGGTCAGGAGAATTCGGCTCTTCTGCTGAAACAGGCAATGGAACCCACCCCCTTCATCTGCAGGGACGGGTTACTATTCCTTTCTTCCTGGTCCCAAAGGAGACAGAGATCACAAACCAATTCTAGATTTCAGTTCCTGAATCTCTTTTGCAAGACCACAGAAGGTTCAGGATGCTGTCTTTGAACCTTCTGCCCTCTCTCTGGCCGGGTCAGTGGCTGTGTGCCCTGGATATGCGGATGCTTACCTGCATTTCCATTCACCGTCTCACCGCAGATACCGTCGTTTTGCGTTCCAGGGGGACCATTACCAATTCAAGGCACTTCCGTTTGGCCTATCCTCGGCACCCCGAGTATTTAGCAAATGCCTGGCAGTGGTGGCGGCCCACCTGCGTACCAGGGGGAGTGCAGGTTTTCCCGTACCTGGACGAGTGGCTCCTGGTGGCTACGTCCAGGGAGGAACTCCTTCGCTGCCTCTCCCTTACTCAGCAGGTTTTGCCTGCCTGGGTGTACATAGATACATAGATACATAGACAATTAGTCGGCAGATAAGGGCCCTATGGCCCACTAGTCTCTTACATTGAGCTTGTAAGTTCAGTTTGTTTTCCTGAGGGGAGTCTATTTCCCTTACCCCTGACCTCTAGAATTCCTTTGTCTATCCATGTATTCTTAAATCCGTGATTGTTTCTTCCCCACCACTTCCTCTGTGGGGTGTTCCACTTGTCCACCACCCGTTCTGTGAAGAATTCTTTCTCATGTTTCCTCTGAATTGTCCTCCCTCAACTTCATCCATGCCCTCTAGTCCTGAAACATCTTTTAGCTTAAAATAGTGTTTTCCTGCACCCTGTTCCTCCCTGTAAGATACTTGTATGTCTCTATCATATCCCTCTCCCTCCTCTCCTCCAGGAGTACATGTTCAGTTCCTTCAACCTGTCTTCATAGGACTTGTGATGCAACCCATGCACCATCTTTGTTGCCTCCTCTGAACCTTCTCTACCCTGTCTATGTCCTTACGTGGGGTATGGTCTCAGAACATACACTGTACTCAGGTGGGGCCTCACTAGTGTCTTGTATGGCGGATTACTGACCTCCCTTTTCCTGCTGGTGATGCCCTGCCTATACATCCCAGCATCCTATTGCTTTACCTGATGCCTTGTCACACTGTTTCCCTACCTTGAGGGTCATCAGAGATGACAACCCCAAGATCCTTTCCTGCTTGGTGCATGCTATATCCTCACCCCCCAACGATATATTGTGCCAGGGTTTTTGTGCCCCATATAGCATTATCTTGCACTTCTTTGCATTGAATTTCAACTGCCAAAACCCTTGACCATTCTTCAAGTTTCTGCGGGTCCTTCTCATTCTGTCTACACCCTCTGGTGTGTCTACTCTATTACAGAGCTTTGTGTCATCAGCGAACAGTGAAATTCTGCCTTCTATATCCTGTGCAATGTCACTGATGAAGATGTTGAATAGGACCGGTCCCAGCACTGATCCTTAATGGTACCCACTGTTCACTCTTCCCTCTGTGGGTGACAGCCATTACCACCACCCTCTGTGTCCTGCCACCCAGCCAGTTACCTACCACCACACTGCTTCACACACACCCATATTCCCCAGTTTGTGTAATAGTCTTCTATGTGGCACAGTGTCAAAGGCCTTGCTGTGAAGTCCAGATAGGCCATGTCCTGCCCTCTCTGAATCACCTCCCTAGTCACCCAGTCAAAAAATTCAATGAGGTTGGTCGACACGACCTCCCCTGGTGAAACCATGCTGCCTTGGGTCCTGTAGTCCATTGACAACCAGATGTTCCACAATCTCTCCTTCAGTAGTGCTTCCATGATTTTTCCACTACCGGTGAGGCTGACTGGTCTGTGGTTCCTGCTTCTCTTTGTTCCCACTTTTATATAAGGGACTACATCTGCTGTCCTCCAGTCTTTGGTACCTCCCTGTTTCCAGTGATTGGCTGAACAGGATAGCCAGAGGGTTCAGCCACCACACACTCTCTTAGTTCTTTAAGGACCTTGAGGTGCACCCATCTGGCCCCATTCTTTATCAGCTCTTATTACTTCCAGTTCCTTCAGGACCCTTTCTCGATGTAAAGGGACTTGTGTCCATTTCTGCACCATTCTCACCCTTGTACTCCCTTCAGACCCAGCTACCCCCTTCTTCCTTAGTAAAAGCAGGCGAAATACCTGTTCAGTATGCTTTACTGTTGTCATCCTCCACGGCTCCCATCCTCCCCCTTCAGTCTCACTATCCCTCCCTTTGTCCTTCTTTTTTCACTTATGTACCTGTAAAAGGTTTTGTCCCCTTTAACCACTGATTTTGCTATGTGTTCTTCTGTCTGAGCTTTGGCTTCCCTTACTGACTTCCCTGCCTCCCTTTGTTTCTCCTGGTACTTCTCCCTATCCCCTTCTGCCTGTGTCTTTTTGTATTGCCTGAATGCAATCTTTTTGGCTTTCACTTTCTTTGCTACCTCTTTGGAAAACCATAATGGTCTCCTCTTTCTTTTCCTCTTGCTAACCTACTTAATGCATAATTCTGTTGTTCTTATAATCCCCATTTTAAATACTGCCCACTGTTCCTCAATCCCTGATTCCTGTCCCATTCCCCTTAATGCCTCTTTCAAGCATCTCCCCATTTTCCCAAAGTCTGCCCCCCTAAAATCCAGGATACGTGTTTTTGTGTGGTTTGGTTCTGCTCTTTCTGTGATTTCAAACCACCATTCCAAGTCTCAACCTGATCCCATCCCAGAGACTACAGTTTATTGGGGCGATTCTCGATTCGACCACGGGCAGGGCCTTCCTGCCACCAGACAGGGTGTCCACCCTCCAGACTCAGATAAGTCTGCTGTCCGGTCATAGGCAGGTCTCTGCAAGGTCGGTTCTTCGCCTTCTCGGGCTCACGGCTGCTGCTATCCTGACAGTTCCTCGCGCTCAACTCCACATGAGTCTCTCAGTCGACTCTACACTCCCAATGGGATCAGTTAGTGGACGACCTAGATCACCTAGTTCTGGTCTCCTTGCCGATCCTTTGAGACTTGCAACGGTGGATGATTCGAGAGAACCTGTTTCGGGGAGTTCCTTTCTTTCGGTCCCCCCCCCCCAGACTCTAACTACAGATGCCTCGGGCGAAGGTTGGGGAGCCCATCTAGGCCCTCTTTGGACCCAGGGCTCCTGGTCCAAGCTCGAACAAGCTCTCCACATCAATGTGCTTGAGCTCTGGGCAGTGTTGTACGCTCTCCAAGCCCTTCACCGATACATCCTTCCCGGCCACCTAGCCGTCCAGATGGACAACATGTGTGTGGTTTGGTACATCAACAAACAGGGAGGGACTCGGTCCTACCCTCTTTGCAGGGAGGCAATGAGGGTTTGGGATTGGACAACACAACATGACCTTCACCTCACAGCAATTCACGTCCAGGGAGTCGACAACACCCTGGCAGACAAACTAAGTCACTCTTCTGCTGTGGCCTTGAGTGGGAACTGTACCTGGGGTCTTAGACAATATCTTCCGACTTAGAGAACACCACAGGTCACTGTTAGCATCCTCTAAATGCAGAGCTTCCATTTTCTGCTCGCTCGATTCCAGGCGGCGCTTTCTCTGGAGAGGCAGCTCCGTCTCTCTAGACTGGAAGGACAGATTAGTCTATACCTTTCCCCAATTCCACTTATCCCACGAGTCTTGCAGAAACTAGCTTCAGAAGGAGCACTAATGATTCTGGTTGCTCCTTTCTGGCCAAGGCAAGTTTAGTTCTCTCTTCAGCAATATTCAGAGGATCATCCTCTTCCTATCTCGAGGTTTACTGACCCAGGATCAGGGGACCCTGGTCCATCCAGGCCTCCAATCCCTTCAGCTGCATGCATGGCTCCTGCAGACTTGGCTCAATCCCATTTTGGAGTGTCTCCCCAAGTGGCGGAGATTTTGGTGGAGGCCAGAAAACCCTCCACTAGATCCACTTATGCCATGAAGTGGAAAAGATTCTGTATCTGGGCCGCTTCTTAGAAAACGCGGAACCTTTCTCCTGCTCAGTGGGGCTTCTGCTGGAGTATTTGCGTCATTTGTTTGACCTGGGTCTCATCATTCTTCTCTGTAGGTACACATGGAGGCCATCTCGGCCTATCATGTTCCCTTTGCAGACAGAACTTGCGCTCAGTTGGAGGTCTCTAAGACCTTTCTCAGAGGGGTCCTCCATCCGTACCCCTGCCCCCCCTTGGGACTTGAACTTTGTTCTTGAGAAACTTACTCTGCCTCCCTTCGAACCGGCAGCTTCTGCGGAGTTGAAGTTCCTTTAGTGGAAGACTCTCTTCCTGGTGGCTATTACTTCCGCTTGGAGAATTTCCGAGCTCCAGGCCCTCGTGTAAAATTCCATACTTTATTTTTCACAAGGAACGTGTTGCTCTTCGCACGAATCCTAAGTTTCTCCTAAAAGTGGTAGCAGATTCTCCTAAATCAGTCCATAGGTTACCTACCTTTTTCACGCAGTACTCTAATCAAGAGATGCTTACTCCATACTATGGATGTTCACAGTTCTGAGATACTACACTAACAGGACGAAGGATCTCAGAAAGACTGATCAAGTGTTCGTCTCTTTTGCTCATAAAAGGGAAGGAAATGCTGTTTCTAACAATACCTATCTAAGTGGTTGGCTCATTGCATCACTTTCTGTTATAGCAATACAAAAGACCCTCCCGGGTCAGGTAAGAAACCACTCCTCCAGAGGAGTAGCTGCCTCATGACATTTCAAAAATCTGTCTACGGCAGACATTTGTGTGCTGCCGCCACCTGGACTCCGTTCATACCTTTACTAAACACTACAGCTTGGATGTTGCCTCTCGCACGTGAGGCAGGCTTGAGCTGGCTGTTCTGCCAAGGCCTCTTATCTTGAGGCTTGCACAGCTAGAACTTCTTCTAGCAGTAGTTTTCCTCCTCCCGAGGTGCCTCTCTTTGTTCCAGACTGCTTGATTCAGTCCTGTATGTACCTGCAGGAGCCCCTCTCGAGTAAGATAGTACAGTTATATTAGAACTTACTGTAACAGTAGATCTTGAGAGGCTCTTGCAGTGAAATAACTATCCGCCCTCCATTCCCTAGGCCTTTCAGCTCCTTTTCAGTGATGAAATATCTGCTCCCTCTCTACGTCAGCCTTTCTGGCTTGTGGCGGGAAGAACTGGAAGCCCAGGCATCCAGGGACTGCCCCTTTATACCGACATCTCTGGCGTGGAGGCAGTCCCTACTCCAGGGGACTGCTCCAACTAGAATTTTTCGTGAGGTCCTGCAGCCTGCTAGTCAGTCTTATATGCTAATTACCTGCAAGAGCCTCTCTCGAAGATCTACTGTTACGGTAGTTCTTACGTAACTGTACATCTGTTGGTATCTTAAGAAACTGGGCAGATTGCCAGACGAGTGCCCAAGAAGGGCAAAGCAATACACAAGTAGTACCAGAAGGAAGTGAGTTGTTGGCCCTGGAAGCATGCCAGTGAACATGAGGAACACATACCCAGTCATGGTAAAATGGCGTACAGGCGCGAGGTTAAGGACACAGGGGCATCTCTGACATTGGTGAGAGGATCTAGTACAACCTGGTCACCTGCCCAATAATATGTGACTGTACAGGACTTTGCTGGTGTAGAAAACCTTGCCAATGGCCAGTGTTCTGCTGGACTGGGGTGAAGCAGGGAGCTGTGCAACAGGTGGCTGTAGCTGACACATTAGCAGTGGATGTGATCCTGGGTAACAATATCTCAGCAGGGGTGGTACACGCGCAGTTAACCATAGCCAAGTGGCCAGGAAAATTATGATTCCTAGACCCCAGAAACCATTGGGAATGCTGAGGAAACATTCCCCAGCCTGTGTCTCCAGAGGGGAGACTGATAAAAGAGGTGAAATTTTCACAGTAGCAAATAACCATATAGCTACAGAGGTTACTCCACAGAGGGAGGGTGATCCCTTGTCAGAGGTTGGGATTGACAGTGATCCTAGGACCCTGACGCTAGTGCTAGGGACCCTAGTTTAGCGACTGAAGGGGACCTGTCCCATGCCTTGGGAAGGTGTGAGGGGTTCGTTGCTGCTCAGAGAAGTGACCCTAGTTTAGAGAAACTGAGGGCTTGGGCAGACTTGGACAGTGCACAGGGAGGTGACGGAAGACTTAGGGTTTATTCGGAAAATTAACTTATCTATACACAGGAATTACAGGCAGAGGGAGGGATGCTAGGCAGGCAGCTTGTCATTCCCCAGGATTATCGTGAGCAGTTGCTCAAGGTTGCCCATGATATTCCCTTATCTGTTGTTCTGGGAATCGCACGAACTATGCAGCAGTTGGCTCAGAATTTCTGCTGGCCTAACTTCATCCAGCAAATGAAGGAGTATTGCAGGTCTTGTCACCAGTGCCAAGAAATAGGGAAGGCTGGCCAGAAAACCCAAGCCGCCCTGTTCCCCTTGCCCATAGTGGAGGAGCCATTCCAGAGGGTGGGAATGGATATTGTGAAGCCTTTAAATACCCCCAGCTCCTCAAGGAAAAGGTTTATCCTGACTGTGGTGGATTATGCCACCCGGTACCCAGAGTTGGGTTTCCGCAGGAGGTAATCACCGATCGAGGGAGTTCCTTCATTTTGGACCTAATAAAATGTCTATGGAAGAAGTGTGGAGTGGTGCAGAGATGCACGACACTGTATCACCCACAAGCCAGTGGGCTTGTGGAACACTTCAGTGGTACCCTAAAGTCAATGCTCCGGGTGTTTGCTGAACAGCATGGGAGGGACTGGGAGAAATACCTTCCCCACCTGTTGTTCACATACAGGGAGGTGCCCTAAGAGTCGACAGGCTTTTCCCCCTTCAAACTCTTGTATGGACGCCTGGTACGTGGGCCCCTAGACTTGATTTGGGAGGACTGGGAAGGCAGGCAAGCCATACCAGGAACTCCCATTGTAGTTACATCTAAGGTTTGGGAAGGCTGAAGGAGCTTATGGGGACAGCCTAGAGCAACCTGACAGCTGCCCAACAGAAACGAAAAGTATGGTACTACCGCAGATCCAGAGCTCGCTCGTACATGGTGGGTCAGGAAGTCATGGACCTTATTCCGGTCCGGAAAGACAAGCTGCAAGCTGAGTGGGCAGGACCGTACAAAGTGGTTAGGAAAGTGAATGACATAAACTACATTGTGGAGTTACCTGACCGTTGACAGACAGAAAGGATGTACCATGTCAACATGATGAAGCCTTATGCAAATAGGGCTGACATGGTGTTCGCAGTGTGTAGTTATGGGGAGGGGACCGACGAAGGAGACCCCCTTCTGGACTTGCTGAAAGAGAGTAAGCGGGAGTCCTCTGTGGAGGCAGTAAAATTGTCTCCCCAGCTTACCCCGGGCCAGATCCAGAAAGTGAGGGAACATTTAGCAGACTTTGCCCCCTTGTTTAGGGCCAAGCCTGAACTAGCCCCCCTTAGAAATGCACGATGTGGAGACTGGGACACAGATGCCCATACGGCGGACAGCATATCGGGTGTCAGAGGCTGTCCAAAAGGACATTAGGAGGGAAGTGGAGGAGATGCTGGATTAGGGGAATCAGAATCCCCAGCCCTGAGCCTCACCTGCAGGTCCTTGTGCCCAAGCCAGATGGCTAGAGCTCGTTTCTGTGTAGACTGTCGTGGACTGAATGCAGTCAAGAACAGATGCCCACCGATGCCCGGAGGATGAACTCCTGGACAAGTTGGGGGCAACCTACCTTATGACCATTAACCTGACCAAGGGGTATTGGCAGGTAGAGTTGATGGACAGAGCTAGGGAGAAGTAGAGCCTTCATCACTCCGATAGAGCTTTATTTGAGTTCAGGTAATGCCTTTCAGAATGAAGCAGCCCTGGCCACTTTCAAGGTTGGTGAACCAGGGTAATGGTGATGCTGAGTGAGCCGTGGTGTACCTGGATGACATTGCCATCTTCAGTACCAGCTGGGAGGAACACCTGTCACACCTTAGGGAAGTGCTGGGCAGAATACAGAGGGCCAGGCTCACTGTCAGAGCTGAGAAGTGCCAGGTGGCCATGGGAGATGTAGCCTACCTCGGGCATGTGGTAGGCCGGGGACAGCTCCGTCCTAACCAGATAAAAATAGAAGTAATACAGGCATGGCCCAGACCAGAAACTCAGAAGCAGGTCAGGAGTTTTCTCAGGACAGCAGGGTACTGTCAAATTTGTACCAAATTACAGTGCTCTGGCTGCTCCCGTATCTGACCTGACAGAGAAAAAAAATGCCTAGGAAAATCACCTGGGGTCCAGCCTGTGAGGAAGCCTTTACCAGACTAAAGGAGGCACTGTGCAGTGCTCCTGTTTTGACATGTTCAGACTATAGAAAAACTTTTATAGTTCAGACGGACACCTCAGATGTGGGTATTGGGTCAGTACTAAGCCAGACATCCAGCGAAGGGAGGGACCACCCTAGCCTACCTGAGCAGCTGCTCCCAGGGAATGACGTACTCCACAGTGGAAAGAGTGTCTTGCCCTGTGTGAGCCCTAAAGAAATGGAGCCATACTTGTATGGGCAGCCTTTTGTGGTGCGGACTGACCACAACCCCCAGTTTGGTTGTCACAGATGGGGAAAAACAATGGCAGACTGCTCAGATAGTCTTGCTTTGCAAGGGTATGATTTGAAAATCGTTCATAGGGCCGGAGCCAAGAATAAGAACTGAGATGGACTGTCTAGGGTCTATGAGGAGTGAACTGATTTGGGAAGATCTTCCCATGTAGGGAATGGATCCCCCAGATTCAGTCTAGGTGGGGAGGAGTGTGACGTAGACAGCCAGCTCTGAGTGCTTGAGTGTTGTATTAATTTTTTTATTACAAATGAAATATGTGATGGCAAGCTCAGTTTGTGGAAACTACTCGATCAATCAATCAAGTCTTTATTTAACCAGGCGTTCATTGTTGAGCAGAAGCTCATTTGCAAGATGGACCTGGGTGGAGCATGAACAATTGTATATACAGGTCAACACAGCTATTTACAAGGCAATACAGATAATACTGTTTACAAAGAGAAAGAAAAAGAAGTTCATATGTACATAGAATTATACAGATATTGTACACAGATTGCAGGGTATTTACATACATAGAAGTGTCTATAGGAAGATAAAGCAGGTTATCTAAGGTTGCAGGAGGAAGTAACAAGAAAAAATAAAAAAATATACACCAGGTAGAGGTGAAGGTGGGGGAAGGGAGGGGAGGTAGGGGAGGGAAGGCTGAGGAGGGCACGGTGCGGAGAGGTTGGTAAGCAGGATGTAGAAGGTGGATGGAGAAAAGGGTATGTGAGCCCGAGGTTGAATGCTATAAAGTACGGGGCATGGTAGGATGTCACAACCAGGGGTAATGAGCTCCTATCTGAGGTTGGGAAAGTAAGGATAAGGGGATGGATGGGTCTAGTGTTGATAAGACAGGGGGATAAGAGAGAGAGAGAACAATTAGGCTTGTGAGGAGCAAGCTGGGGGGGGCAGTACTTAAAATTGGGTCTAGGCGTGGCTATATACCAGTGCAGATACGGTACTGGGTCTGAGTGGGTGAAACAGTTGCATACTTCTCTGATTGTATGGAAATAAAGCGTCTTGAAGAGCATTTATACCGATTAGAAGTGCTTAATTTGAGGTTTTTGTAGATAGTTCCTAAGTTAGGTAGCATGAAGCTTATGGCTGCCCTGCGAAGCAGGATTTTGCTTTGGGTACTTTAAGTGTAATAGCTGAGTAACTTCTTAGCGTATTTCCCAGTATATAGGGAAGACAGCAAGAGATATAATAAGGCAACTTATAGAGATGGCTCTATAGGTCCAAAAGCGGCGTTTCTGTGGTGCCTGAACTTCCAGTGATGTCCACCCCACTGCATGTGAGGGTGCAGTGATGTGTGTCGAAGGAAGTCCGTTATAAACCTCGGTGGAGTGGTAGTGTGTGTCGGTTTAGCCATGTAAGGTTTGGGCATTGGCTATAGAAATCGGCGCAATCAACCAGTGATAGGAAAATGGTTTGGACCAGTTGTTTCTTGGCATCTCTGGTGAGAAGTGGTTGATTCTAAAAACAGGCCAAGCCTTTGCGAGAGTCGTTTTTAGCAAGTCCTCGATATGTTCAGTGAAGGAGGTCTTTGGTCTATCCAGACTCCCAGATATGAATTTTATAACAAATTCTAGTTTTCACCTAGAACTGTGGTAATTTGGGAACTGTCCACTGGACACAGGGTTAGCTATGCGGATGAAGGGAGGGACCATCACTTTTAGTTTTTGGCGTTAAGGAGTAGCTTTTTGGAAGAGTTGGCTTTGCAAAGGTTGAATTCTGACTGTAGGTCATTGCAGGCAGCTTCAGGTGTTGGGCAACTCATGAGAGAACTGCTATCATCTGCAAACAGATGGATGTTGGCTTCTTTTATACAGTGATGGGTTATTAATGTAGATTGCAAAAATAAGGGCCTAATATAAAACCTTGAGGTACCCCTCTTTGCAGAGTTTTTAAGAGACAGGCCTCCTTGACTTTAACTTGTTGAAGCGCCCTATAACATAGTCGGTAAACCAGCGCAGAAGGCGGGTCCACACCTATGGTTTGAAGGGAGAGAGGGCAGACTATGGTCGAAGCGGTGTGAAAGCCTTGCTTAAATCAGGAAAATAGCACAAATAAAGTTTTTGCTCTCAAGATTACGCTGCCAGTCGTTAGTAACTTTGGCGAGGGCTGAGATAGTGATATGTTTAGCTCTGAATCCGGACTGCATAGGGTTTAACAGTTCCCTAGACTCAAGGGGTGTCCTCAGCTGTGCATTTACAGTTTTCTCTAGGAGCTTGGACAGGACCGGAAGGAGAGAAATTGGCCTTTAGTTACTGAGATCGCCAGGGTCACCTGATTTGAACAGTGGTATGACATGTGCTGTCTTCTATATAGGTGGTAAGGTGCCCTGAGACAGGGATAAGTTAAAAAGGTGGGTGACGTGTATTTCTAGTATGTGGTAGGCAGTCTTTAGGAAGTAAGGGTCAAGGGTGTTGGCCCCAGCACTTTTTCTAGTATCCAACTGAAGCAAGAAGTCCTCTACCTCTTTCAGTGAGGCAGGTTGAAGCGAGAAAGGTGGCGAAGCTATCGGAGTTTCAGGCAGTTGGCTGGCAGTCTGGGTCTTGCAGTATGTTTACAGGAGTTTATCAAATGTCATGCCTGCAGTAGCAAAGTGGTTATTGAATCGTCAAGTATATCCATCTTTAGGTTATAGTCGAGTTGCGGTGGTAATCTTGGTGGGAGTGAATTTCCTGGGAGGTGGCCTAGCAGATCGTTGATTGTGTTCCAGAGCTTGATTGGGCTCTTTGTGGCTGTCGGTTCGTATTTGAAGAAGGTGGCTTTCGATTCTCTGATTGTTTGGTACATAAATTTGTAGTCTCTGAACTGGTTCCAGTCCTCTGCAGTGTTCAGTCCTGCGCACTTTTTCCAGACTTATCTCTTTCTAGAAGCAAGGACTTGATCTGGGGGTGAACCATTTACAGGTTTGGTCCTAGTTAGAACTTTAATCAGGGGCATACTTATTAAGGGCTCTTGATAGAATGTGTGGAAGATATTGTAGCTGATGTGATCGTTTGGCAGGTAGAAATCTTGCCACTGAGGGGAGTACTTAAGCTCGTTTAGGTAGGCATGTTCATTGAAGTTGCGCATGGATCTCTTCATAGAGAACTTGCTGATGGGTGCTGGTCTGTTGGTGGATCTTACTCCTGCAATAAAACAATGGTTGCTGGCGTCTGAGAAGAAGACATCAACGTGGGAGAAGAGATGAGGTTTGCTCACCATTAGCACATCCAAAAGTGTACTTTTACTGGGGTTCTTCACGTTTGGACGTTTTGGTTCAGTAATAAGTTGCATCAGCCCACGTTCATCACAGAATGATGCAAGGGGGCAGCTGTGTTAGAAACCAGTCAAAGTTGAGGTCTCCTAAAATAATAGTTTCTGGCAGCCCCTGTCCCAGCTTGTCACTTAGATATGACACAAGCTGTAGGCCAGGGGAGGTGGTCTGTAGTATCCTACTACGCAGAGTGCAGTAGTCTGTGTAATTTCCACTTTGAGAATTAGGTATTCGAATTAGCTGGCGACAGATGCCGAGGATAAGCAGAAGGCAGAAAATTTTTCTTTAACGTAGATAGCTACCTCTCCTCCTCTGGCATGCCTATCAGCTCTGAACAAGGCATAGTTGGGGATGTTTACTTCTCTATCAATGGTGCTGGGTCTAAGCCAAGTTTTGGAAGTCACAAGTATGTCAGGAGAGGTATGATTTACCCAGGTTTGTATTAAGGTTATCATTTTAAGAAGGCTACATACGTTAGTATGCAAGAAGCTTATTCCTTTTAAATTTGCTAGTTCTGCTGACGAAGCAGTAACTTCTGGGGGGCCAGGGTTGAGTTCTACGTTGCCTGATCATAGCAGGAGGATAAGTAGGATTTTTCTAAGAGCGCTAATTATAAGCTTGTAATTCCTGCCTTTCTCCAGTCTAGTAGATCTGATGCTTTTAGGGACTGGAAAGTAGCCACCATAGAAGAACTGATCTGTTGTAGCAAGAGCTAGTACCCCTACCGCAATAGGCGGGGAGGAGATAGAAGTCTGCGTGGTGGGAGATGGGCCTTGTGGTGGGGGAGTGTTATAAGTACTACTGGTATGTGTGGTCCAAGAGCAGGGTTCGAGGTATTGGTACTTGGAATCACGGAGGCAATTAAAGGATAAGTTGCCATGTGGTGTACAGCACAAGGTGCCGTTGTAGACCAAACATGATGATAGTTCAGGTGTCCAGTGCTGGGTAGCTGGTATCGGCAGAAGAAGGGGCAGTATAAGGAGCCATATAGGGCCCGACATGATGGTACCTCAAAAAAGGAGACACTCAGTTAGCCCAAGGGCCAGTGGGGTTGCTGGATTAATGCAGCTTATCAGTAGCTTTCGGATCCAGGTTGACCCGAATTTGATAGCATTAAAAATATTTAGTGGTGAAGGCACAACCAAGGAGAGCCTATGCATTTTAGTAAGGGGAGGCCCTGAGAATTGGATCCTGTAGACTGGACAGAGAAGAGGGGGATCACAAGCTAAGTCTCTATTGGTGGGGCACTGCGCCAGGGGACGTGGACTAATATTTTGGCGGGAGCTACTGTATTTAATAATCAGCAGAGGTGGGGGAGGGGGGCAGTCGAAAAAGTTGTGGCAGTTGCCGTACCTTGTAGGGCCTTAGTTCCGTGTCTGCGGTCTCGAGCGTCAGCTAGAGGGGCGCCGACCGCCCGGTAGCCAGGAATCCCGTGGCTTAGGAGCTGTCTTACTGGAACTGACACATCAAGACCCCCCAGGAAGGCCAGAATGGACATTGAAGAGGTTTGATGTCTGAGCCAGGGAGGACCCAGATGGATTTGGAAGGTCCAAAATACATTCCCGGGGAACCCTTGAACTATATCAGAAAGACCTGAGGTGTAGATTCCAAGGTCCAGACAGGATTAAAGAGGCCAATACACTTTTGCGTTGAATACAGTGACTTAGATCAAAGAAACTTTTGAGATGTATGTGTAGCAGAACAAAAACCAGATCTTCCTGTACTAAGTCTCCATCACTCATTCACACTAGTGGGATAGCGCCGGAGACGCTAGGACCAAGCGGGAGCCTAAAGTTTTCAGAAGGGTTGGCGCCGAGAGAGGACCACACATGCGCGGCACCACGAGACTAGCTCGCGCCTGTGTAGGCTATCTCGACGTAGACCCTCCAACCACCTCAGTTCCTTTTCTCCCGCTGTCGAGTGCGCTTGGATGTCGACGTCGCTCGTCTGCCGGAGTCGAAGTTTCCGTCTATATGACAACAGCTCTTAATATTTTAAAGTAGTAATTTATTATTTTATGAACAAGAAGATTATGAAGAAGAAAAATTCTTTCCTGCCATCAACGGAGTCGTCCTTAGACGGTAGCGGTGATGGTAGGAGGACTTCGTTGAGTTTTATGGCAGAGGGGCTTTTGTCTGGTCATGCCTTTAGTGTGTGAGGGGTCTGACTCACGGACAGTCCTGTGCTCGGGTGGGGAGACAGTCCTCGAAGCACAAATCTAACGATTCCGGTGATCCGGCTCCGCTTAATCTCAAGCTCCTCTTCCTCATTCGGGGAAGAAGAGGTGCTGCTCGAGGTTGCCTGTTGGTATGTCTGCACGAGGAATGTTCGTCGGAGGGTCGATGGGCCCGAACCAACTTTGGTGGGTTCCTCTTGGCCCCGCTCCTAACGACTGCTTTCTTGACTCTGAGCTCCATCTCTGTCCTCGCTGGAGCTCCGGTGGGCAGTTTCACCTCTGGGTCGCTCCTATGGAGCAGGGGGTTTGACTTTCCAGTTTTTCTGGCTCTATTCCTGATTTCGGGACCTCTGGGCCTCGGAGCCGTTGGACCAGAGCTGGGTTGATTGGATCACGTATGGCGAGGTGCCCTATGGGTGCCTTTGTCATCGTGTCAACCCCTCGTGCCTAACCCCCTCTCCCTTTTCCATGCAGGGGCTGGCACGGGCAGCACCTTTTTCCTTCTCCCCTTTTCAGGATTTCCATTGGCATTTTCCTTCGGCGCAGAGGTTCAGCACGTGGTTGGTGCCTCTTGGCGCGCCATACCTCGAGACCGTAGCTGGGTGGCGCAGGCCTTGGGGGCTTATGGTTGATGCTGTGCCTTAGTCGGCGCCGTGGGTTGGCTCCGTCACTCTGTGCGGCGCCGTGGGTGCTCTCTTTGCTGCCACTGGTTATCGGCGCCGTCAGTGGTGCCATGCACCCGCTGGTGGTCCCGTACACCTGAGGGTGGTGCCGTGCTCCTGTGGGCGGCGCCGGGCACCCACAGGTGGCGCCAGGCACCCGCAGGCAATGCAAGGGCACTCGCGGTTGGCACCACGGGTGCCAGGGATGTCAGGGGTGGCGCTGGGAGCACCCGTGGGTGCCGCAAGTGACGCTGTGGGCACCCATGGGTGCCACTGGTGCCTTGGGTACCAGTGGTGACACCCGTGGGTGCCATGGGTGGCACCACAGGTGTCCATGGATGCCACTAGTGCCCTCGGGTGCCATTCTTGCCATAGGTGCTATCGGTGCCATGGGCGTTGGAGGTGCCCTCGTGTGCCATTGCTACATGGGTGCCGGGAGTACCTGCATATACTGCCATGGCTACGACCAGTATCGCCTAGGTTGGCATAGGCACTGCTTGGTGCCCTCTTGTGCCACGAGTGGTGCTGATGCCACACGGGTACTAGTGGGTGCTGTATGGCAGAATTAGTAACACATTTTTCCTTTCAGACTCCTTTCTACAGAACTTGTGGTGGGATGTTGACCGCAGAATGAACTCCTGTTCTGCGGATTATTTTTTCCACACATTTTAGTGAGTGGTGGTCTGTGTGGGATCTTGTGTCATCCAGCGGTTTTCTGCTATGGAACTCTGCTGTACTGTTCTGCCAGGGGAATCTCATTCTGTTCAGCATTTTCTCTGCTCCCAATGTGGTACTAAACTCTTCAACATCCTTCCTGATGGCGGAGTCTCTAGTTGCTCTGACTTAGACCTTTCTTGGAGGTCCTTCTAGGGTAGAAGTGCATCTAGATGGGTCTTTCCTTGTTCTTCTGGTCAGTAACACAGCGGATGGCTCACTTTATATACTGGAGGGCACGTCCTCTCTATCAGCGGAGTCCGTGATGGAAAATCCTTTCAGTAGTTCCTCAGTAATGGGGTCCACTATAGTATTTCACACTGCGTCCGTGGACCGTACTCTTCTGCGTCTAGACTTTTTCAATCGTCAAGACAGTAACACTCTGTGAAACATTTTAATTTAATGGTCGGGGAGCCGCTCTGACTCATCCGCTCCTTTTGATAGAGGTATATAGCCACCTTGTGATATTGCCTCTTTGGTGGCTTCTTCGGCACAGGTGGTTAACTTCTCTCCAGCTGTGATTGTTAGTCCGGTCATGATTTCAGTATGGACACTCAGGCTTTTTCCGCATTCAGATGGAGAACATCTTTGTCTTTCTGTATCAAGATAATCCTCAAAATAGCAGCCTGAAGGCCTTGTTAGGCTTGGGCTAAAAAAAAAAAAAAAAAAATGTAGTTTTTATCACAGCACAGGGCCTAGCCGAAATTACCCAGTACCCCACCCCCTTTTTTTTTTGGGAGGGGGGAGATCTGGTTAGATTCCTCAGCCCCTGAGGCGCTCGTCTCCGGGATACGGTAAAGAGTACCTGATTTCTTCTTCTCCTACGGGGAGTCCGATCCGGCGACGATATGAGTCATCTCTTTCTCTGAGAGATTTCTCTCATTCAGAGACATTTCCTAGACCTAGGCAACTGCCCAGTCTGTTAATTCCTTTTCTTTTATCAGGCTTTCTTCTCTTGAACAGAGCCTTACAGCAGCAGAAGCGACTCTCCACCGAGTCGGAACTCAGGTTCCTGCTTCCTTGCTTGCTTAGTTTAACAGGCAATTTTCTCCTTCTTGACGGATGGTCAAGTAGGTCCCTTCTTCTGAGGAAGCTTCTCAAATATTCATACCTTCGGTTCCTGTGCTGTGGTCCATGCCAGTCACTCACGAAGGTATCCTCTTCAAGTGCGAGAGGGAGTGGTGATGTTTCTTTTTTCAGCAAATAAACTAGAATCCTTTCCTACTCCTTTCAGGAAAGCCAGAGTGGGTAGTGCCTCACCGCATTGAGTCACTACCTCTTTCAATCACTTCAGCAAATGGGATAGCCCTAACTTGGTCCTGCTGTGTCCCTCCTCAACACACATCTGCCTCTCTTGACCTTAGAAATCCAGCCCCTGTTTTTTTTTTTTCTTCTGTCAGAATGTTTTTTTCTGCAGTGGACACGTCCTCCTGTACACCTTTTTCCTTTCTTCCCTGAGTTCAGAGACTACTGCTACAGTTGTACACACAGGGGCAGGATTATTCCTCTTGGAATATGCAGTGGGTAGGATCTGGTTTTACTAGACCACCACGAGAGGCTTCTAAGTCGTGCTTGGCCTTCCATCAGGAGATCCCTGTGACTAAGTGGAGACCATTCTCCTTGATGGGCTAACCCCACCTGGACCCCCTTGCTCACCAGGTAGGGGTTCAAGTGCTTCTTGACCTGTTGTTTACAGGTCAACCATTCCTGAGATAGTGGGGGTTTCCATCTGCCTTTCTGGTCTACCTTGAACCAGTAGACTTTACCTCCGACTCTTTCAGTTCCTGAGGTCCCTTTACATTACATTAGTACATGTCTTTGACACTATTAATTTTGGTCCTAGATCAAATTGTGAGGCCAGGTTCTTGCCGCACTCCTAGAGTGGTTGCGGCTGCCTGGCAGACTTTCATTTTGTGCCCATTGCAGTTGTCGGCAAGGTGACGAGTTACAACTTGAGCACTTATCTTGTAGGCACTATGTTCTAGATGCTCTTACAAGACAGTTTATTTTTTTTTTACAGTTAAACTTTTTTATTAATTTTTCATAAGATATACAGACAAACCTCTTACAGTACAATGTGAGGATTTTTTTTTTTTTTTTAAGAAATTGAGGCAGCATATAATAAGAACATTGCTACAATAATACAAGGAGCTTTTGGTTTAAAATATAGTAAACAATACAGGTCATGTAATTAGCATATACTTGACATTTGTAGTGAACTTAAAGCGGATAGTATGATTAGATACGGTTTATATTAAAATGTTACATAATTATATATGATGCTGCAAAAGGGAAAAAAAAGTACATTCGTAAAAGGATTGTGGAGTAATAAAGAACGATTGAGAACAGAGTATAGGAAAGAAAAGATATATAAGAAAGTTAACAGCTCTTTTTATTAACAGGACAGTCCTTGGCTGTCCTTTCTGAGTGAACCCTATCTCCTACCACCCTACTCAGGGTTGTTGGTTTTAGCTTGGTACTCTCCCACTAGTGTGAATGAGTGATGGAGACTTAGTCCAGGAAGATATGGAAATTACGTACTTACCGTAATTATTGATCTTCTTGGACAGTCTCCATCACTCATTCACATACCCATACATCATCCCCTGGGTTCACTCGTTGTCTTTCCTGGTCTTCACGGTCCTATGATTCAGACTGTGAGGACATTACTCTTTGGCCTTTCTTGCAAAGGCCATGTGGGCCCTCTCAAGCCCAGAAACTCAGAATGAGGTATTCTCATTAGTTACGCTGCACCTCCATAGTCGAAAAGGTACTGAGGTGGTTGGAGGGTCGACGCCGAGATAGCCTACACAGGTGCGAGCTAGTCTCGCGGTGCTGCGCAGCGTGGTCCTCTCTCGGCGCCGACCCTTCTGAAAACTTTAGGCTCCCGCTTGGTCCTAGCGCCTCCGGCGCTATCCCACTAGTATGAATGAGTGATGGAGACTGTCCAAGAAGATCAATAATTACGGTAAGTACGTAATTCCATTTCTGACCAGTTAATCTGTGGAGAGGAAAGTCAGTGAGGTCATCTCATATGTTTTTTGAAACATTTTATTTGGAGTACCTGTATTGTAAAATATAGAGTTTGATGCACCAAGGCGGAGTTAGTGACCTCATGAGGCCGGCCGGCTCAGAAGTGTGTTTAATTGCTGAAAGACCCTGACAGAAAGACACAAGAGAATATTATCTGACTGAGGGAGAATCATCACAGCCCTGAAAAAGAGCAAGATTAGACCAGTCTAAATGTATGTATTGTAGGAACTGTACTTTTTCCTGTTTGTTTTAAGGCTGTATGTGTTGGGATATATATATATATAATTGGTTCTGTAATTATTGTTCTGTTCTGATATTTTTAGAGTAAAGGTTTTTTTTTTTAACAAACGAAACTGCTGGAGTGCCTTAACAATTCTTTTTATTTTAAGTGGAGTTTTTAAAGGTTATAAGTACACTGTGTATGGGCTTATTGTATTCCAAACTGGGAAATGGATAGAGTTCTCTAAAAGTCTTGCATTGAGTTCTAAGGGTTCATTTGAAAGACCTGGTTGGGTGCCCGTAGGCAAAGACATCTGGCCCCCGATGACAGAATTATCTGAGCCTGATAATTGGGTACGCTAACAAGAGGTTATCAGTTTGAATCCCTTCAGAGTTTGAGACTAAGGTGACTTGAACCCACAAAACAGACAAGAGGGTTACCTTATCTGTTCACTGTACACCAATCATATGCTCAGAGGTTGGCACTTTGGGAGTAAGAGGGCTGAGCGAGATTGTGACACATACAAGAAAAGGAAAAAGCTAATGAGTGTGCCCCCCCATGGCACAAAATTAGAATAGTGGGCCATTTGATAAAGCACCCACTTCCTCCAGCATATTTCAAAGTACAGTAATCTATCCGTAGATCTGTATTTGGTATGTCATTCGTTCCATATTATAAATGTCGATCACGATGGATAGCCAACCCTCCAGCTTTGAGTTTCGGGGTATGCCAAAGCCGTGTGATTGATTTTTTTGTTGCAGTGGCTGATATGAGGATCAATCGGTGACTCGTGGTCCAGTCTGAAATATTCTGGTGGGATGGCTAGATGTAAGGAGGGAGTTAATTGCTCCTAGGCAATCAAATGTGACCTCCAGATCTATCTTCGAGAGGGCTCTTGTAGTAGGTAATTACAATTAGGACTAAGCTACCAGGCGCTAGAACCACACGGAAAACTTTAGCTAGCAGTGTCTGGTGTGGGGACAGCCCACCTGATGTCACGTGACCAATGTCAGTGTGACGCTATATAGTGAGCAGTCCCCACACCCTCTAGTTCTTTCCCGTCATCGACCTGCGCACGTCGGACCTCGCGGAGAACACTGCTACTGTCGACCACCATTTTCGATGAGAATTTCTGCTAATTTTTCCTTTTATTTCTTAGTGTGTTGGTATTTCTACACTTTGTGTATGTCGTCTCCGACGCCTTCCAATTCACATTAAACAAGTGTGACTCCTGTGGATCTCACCTCTCTCACAAAGACGGCCATTCCCTCTGCCTCTTCTGCCTGGGCCCAGAGCACAAGATTGAGGACTGTGAGGCCTGCCAGAGCTTCAACCAGGCCACACAGAAACGCCATCAACAGCCCTGGAAGCCCATATTTTAAAACAAAAAATGGCCTACGTGGGGAAGGAGCTGCAGAAATGCAGCAGCCATTCGTGCCCCTGCCAGAGCTGGTCTCTGTTCCGGCTGTAGTCTCTGGGAAACAGGAGATGCCTGCTACCTTTAGGCCCATCAGAACTTCTGGATCTAAAGGGATTAGCAAGGCCGATAAGCCTGTCATCAGCTCCTCTGATTACCGCTGGGCCACGGCTGATGAGTTGGGTGCCAGTCCCAACGGCGAACACCCAGCCACGGAACTTCCGTCAGGCCCCAACAACAAGCCTGACGTCAGACTTCCAGACCATCTGCCGTCTGTGCCTCCGCCTCCCTGGGAGGGTTTGCCCTCTCGGGACTCTCCCTCTCCACATCCTTTGGTGGACCCTCAGATTCCCCTGAACACTCTGAACTGGAGGGGGGAAAGTGACCGCCTTTCGATACCACCTCGCTGCTGATGCCAGATCACCAAACTCCAGAACCTCCTTCAGGCCCGGTGCCTACACTTTAAATCCCTCTGTCTGGGCCCTCCTCTTCTCCTTGGACTCTGGCGGGACCTTCTGGCCCTTTGGGGCTGACAATGGAACAACTACTTAGAGGTCTGACAACAGACCTTCCCTTACCAGGTCCTGTAAGTGTGTCATCAGATCCTCTGCCGGGTCCCTCTGATCCTCCAACAGGTCCTCTGCTGAGCTTCCTGACACCTGGCTACCCAGCGCTGCATTATCCTTCCCCAGGGTATCCGTCGACAGGGTTCCCAACCCTGGGCTATCCATCACTTAGCTATCCGACGCTGGGATATCCTGTGCCAGGGTACCAGACGCCAGAATAACCGATGCCTCAATACTTTCTGCCGTGTTACCGTCCATTAGGGTATACTTCCATTTGTCAACTGCCTCCGCCACCCCAGCCTCAGGTGGACTTGCAGGCGATGTTAAGTTCTTGGGGGAACGATGGCAAGATGCAGTTTGCCTGCAAACTGGACAGACTTCAGCCAGTGGCTACCCCTTTGGTCCTCTCAGAACCGATGCAAGGTCTCTTTCATTAGTGGAGTCTCGCCCATCGATTTCCGGTAGGTCTCACGAGATCATCACCTTGCCCGACTGTTCCAGGGGGCTCCTGATGGCCGTTGAGATGTCGCTTCCTAAGGCTAGAATGTTCGACAGGAGTCCGATGTCAGAATCTGTGTCTGTCTCCTCTCCATCGGGCTCTGAATATGTGTCCCCTACTCCGGAGGAACCTAAACCGAATTAATCTACCAAGTCCCCTCCTGAGGACCCTTCCGTGATGAAGCTCCTCCGAAAGATTCAGGAGGCATACGACTGGAAGACCGAGGAACAAGATCCTCAATGTCAGAGGCTCGCCGAGCACCTTAACTTGATGTATCAGTCTCCAACACTCATTCCCCGTGGATAGGCCCTCGAGGACTTGGCCTCCACTTTCTGGAAACAGCCTCCTTCTCTAGCTGCCATATCCAGAAAGGCTGGCAGACTTTATAACACTCCTGAGGGCAAAGATCACTTCAGCATCTACCCGAAAGCTGACTCTGTGGTCATTAGTGTAGCTCATGACCGCTCTGCCAAACCTAAATACCTGAGCACCTCCCCTCCAGATAAGGAGTTGCGGCAACTAGACCAATTTGGATGCAAGTTCTGTTCTCATATGGTGGTCTACCAGAAGTCCATTTTGGGCCAGTTAGAATCTAAAATTGAGCTTCTGTCTGACTCGGACCTGAAAACAGACTTCTCTCTCCTAAGCTGGTCTCCGTGTTTCCATACAGATGGGTTGTACCGCCTGGTGCACTCTTGCAGACAGGAATTCAGAACTCTGCAGCCTGGATAGCCACTCCTCAACTTTCTGTTCTCACCAGTTTACTTTCTGCTTTCCAAACGGCAGGTACTCTGCAGCAGAGCTCTGTCACCGCATGGCAGTGCTGAAGACAGCAGACTGTAAGTCTGTAAGTTCTATTTGTTTTGGGGATACTAAGGAAATGCAGCATTTATTCAGCACTCCTGTGTGGGTTCCAGTCTAAGCCTTGCAAGCTGCACAGACTGACCCCATGTTCACTGCAGAATTTTCCCGCAATTTTGGACTCATCTAGAGAAGTTTGTTTACCTCTGGGACTGGTATTTTATCTCTTAAGCCATTTCTAGGCAATTGGAGGCACAAGGATTCACCTTGGAGTGCTAAAGGCTCAGTGGCACAGCTTTTTCTTCCATCAACGGCTGGCTTGCAAAGCTATTTAACTGCTCATTGATGGTGGGCCTGCAGCACTGTCTCACAGCCGCTCGTCGACATTCCATTGCTCTCTCTCTCATCAACGAGCGCTGCTCAGATCCAACAGAGCTTTCTGGAAAGCTGTGCATCTTATCTCCCCGCCTTTAGCAGCAATGAATTCAGCAAAAAGAATCCAAGCAGCATTACGGGACAGAAAACGATTGAGCAGCTAAGTCTTTTTGCCATTAAAGGGCCAGCAACAGCATTTCATCTGTGCTTCAGCAGCCTCCCCACTTTTTAGCAGGAAGCCTGGGGAGGGGGGGAGGAGACCAGACGCTGTTTTCAGGAGGGATTAGTGCCATTTTGAGTCATGGCCTCAGAGAAGCCCTTCAGGGGCAAAAAATGCCAGCGCTGCAAGTCCTCTGTACTTATTACTTTTGCTTGTATGCTTTGCCTAAAATGTGAGAAAGCAGCGTCTGCAAATGGAGAGGACCTGATGGAGTCCTCCCATTCCTTGGCTCAGACCGATAGCCAACAGATAGACAGGTCTGAGAAAGTTGCAGCCACCAGGTCTGAGAGAGTAGTGGCCACCAGGGAGACCCAGCACTCCGCAACCCCCTCACTGGCCCCTGTCCTCATAGATGAGCTGAGTAGGGCCTTTGACTGGCAACCTCCAGGTTCACCAGATGTGACACCTCACAAAAAGGCAAAACAGAAGAGAACCCCGTCCCTGTCATCCAAAGAGGGGCAGTTGTCCTCGCATCACTATGATAAAAAGGAAAAATCCAGATACAGGAGCAGATTCTTGAACGTGGAGGATCAGCATTCCTCATGCCACAAGAGAAAGAAAAGATCTCGTTCTCCTAGCAGCGGCACCCACAAAGGGAAGCATCGCAGGGAGCGTTCCCTGGCCTCCTCAGACTCCAGTTCCTCTTCTCCAGAAGAGGGGGAGCTAGTGGACTCATCCTCTGACTCTGATGATTTCCCTTCCAGAAACCTTGACCTGCAGGTCCTAGACTTTTTCATAAAAAAGGTCATAGCTGAGATTCACCTCGGATCTTCCCCAGTGGCTCTAACACAGCTGAAACAGGCTTTTTACCTGGTATCTGCCGCCAAAATCGGCCACAGCTTTTCCTATTCCTCCAGCCATAGAGGACTTGCTAAAGGAAGAATGGCAAGGTCCAGAGCGCACCTATCCACTGCCTTGACGGATAACTAAGCTCCTCAAGTTTGACAAGAAACAATCTGAAAAGTGGCTAGACTGCCCCAGAATCGACCCTTTGATTTCGAACCTCAGCAAAAAGATGGTCATTCCAGCGGAAGGAGGGGCATCTCTCGGGGACCCAGTGGACAGGAAAGTGAATGCGTCACTCAAGAAGACCTTCCAAGCATCAGCAACTTCTCTCAAGGTGGCAGCAGTCAGTCTTTTTTCTGCCAGGGCCGCTCTGTCCTGAGCCTCAGATTTAGCCTTCCAATTTGCTGAGGATGCAGAGAAGAACAAGGCTACTATTCAACAGCTACAATTAATGGGTTTGGTATCAGCTCATGCAGCAAACGTGTCAGAGGAGGCAGTCAGGTGCGCTGCTCGGACCATGTTTTAGCAAACTTCGGCTCGCTGCAACCTCTGGCTTCAGGCCTGGCAAGAAGACGCCTCCTCGAAATGTCGTTTGGTAAACACTCCTTATGAAAGTAATCTCCTATTTGGCTCACCGCTTGAGGCCATGAAGGAATCTGGGGAGACAGCTAAAGTGCACATGCTCTAGTCAAGAAATGGGGGCAAATCATGATCTTCAGGCCCCAGACACAAGTTTTGTGACAGAGGTTACAACAAGGGTCAAACCTCTTTAATTTCTCTAGCAAAAGAACATGGTTCTCCTCAAGTAACCAGCACAAATTCAGGGGAAGAGGATCCGGTGGAGGTGGTACCAGAGACACCAGGAACAACAAACTCACAGTGAAGCCGTTCGGGTCCATTCTCAAGAGGGGCGCTGACTTTCATACTTTCTCGAGGAATTGGTCCAAACCACGTCAGACGGATCTAGGCATCATCAGCAACGATTACTTAATAGAATTCGACTCCAAGCCCCTGCTACCTCATGCGGTGCCTTCCCCTATCTCAGGCAACCCGACTAAAGATGCCTTTTTAGGTGGGAGCTATCAAGCAAGTTCCCCCACAGAGTTTAGTGGAAATCTCTCCTATTTTCATTGTGCCCAAGTGCACAGGGCATTCAGAGCCAGTCCTAGGCCTCAAATTCTTGAATCATTTTGTCCGCAGCAGACCCTTCAAGATGGAAACCTTGTCATCGGGGAGTTACAACAAGGGGATTTTCTAGCATCCATCGATTTGCAAGACGCCTGTTTGCATATTCCCATCCAAGACCTACGCAGGTAATATCTCCGGTCCAAGGTGGGGGAGCAGCACTTCCAATTCAAAACGCTGCCATTTGGGCTTTCTTCAACCCCAAGGACATTCTCAGTGATGCTGGTAACAGTCATAGCTCACCTCCAGAGCCGAGGGATACAACTTTTCCCTTGCCTGAACGATATTCTCATCAAGGCCCCTCAGCTCGACCAAACAGTGGCGGAGGTAGTCCGGTGCCTATCGGCACACAGATTTGTCATGAGCTGGAGAAAAAGCTCCCCTGTCTCCAGCCCAGACCTTGAATCATTTGGAGGCAGACTTTATGACACAAACCAATAAGCCCCCCCCGCCCCCAGAAATGAAATTCAGGGACCTGCTAAAGATCATCAGGAAGTTTCACGCAGCTCCCCAACTGCCGGCTCACACTTTCAAGCAGCTAATTAGGACTCGAGTATCGCTGGCAAATTCAGTCCCCTGGGCTCTAATTCACATGCATCCCATTCAAGCACACCCGCTCAGACTGTGGTCCCAATCCAGACACAGCCAGAACAAACTGATCCCAGTTTCTCACCAGATAAGGACTTCCCTCCAGTGGTGGACTCAGAGGACCAATATTATGAGGGGTCACAAGTTGGGCCATCCACACCAAATCCGAATCACGATCGATGCCAGCCTCAGTGGCTATGGGGCTCACCTCTATTAGATGTCGGCTCAAGGCAAGTAGTCACTGGTAGCAACAAGGTGCAGCATCAACATCCTTGAAGTGAGAGCAGCATGCCTAGCCCTGCTGCACTTCGAACAGCAAGTCCACAATCAGGATGTGCTGATTCTAACAGACAATCGGACAACGATGGCATACATCAGCCATCAGGGTGGCACAAGAAGCTCAAGAATGTTCCGGGAGTCCATTCCTCTCTTTCATTGGGCCGAGCACTACCTGGCAAGCATAAGGGCAGTGCACATTCCAGGTCAGGAAAATGTCACGGGCAGACTGGCTCAGTCGCAGGGATGTTCTACCAGGGGAATGGGAGCTGAAGGACAGTGCCTTCCGCATCTTAACAGAGCATTGGGGCAATCATCAGAGAAATCTTTTCGCCTGCCGGTGAAAATCCAAGGTAAAGCAATTCTGCTCCCTGGCCAAGGACGAACTAGCGGTTTCTCAGGACGCCTTTTCCCTAGACTGGGTCAGTTTGGTCAACTCTATGCCTTTTCCCCCCATACTGCTCATATCCAGAGTCCTCCACAAACTGGCGCTGGTCTGGATAAAGCTGATTCTAGTCTGTCCCCGATGCCTCATCTCCCATGGTTCCTGTGTGAGGGTGGTGAGATACAGATGGACACAGGCAAAGGATTATTCCAAACAGGTTTATTGCAGCAACATAAAAGAAATTAGCGGACTGTACATGAGTCAAAATAAAATAAAACAAAACAAATGTTCAGGCTTATTCCAAGCAGTTTAATTTCTCCAGCACTAGCAGGTTCTAGGCTAAGGTGCTGAGCCTTCAACACCCACAACAAATCTGATTTGAGACCTTTCCCTGGCCAAATATATAGGGGTTTAAACCCTTCTCATTGGACCATTCATATATCAAGTCAACTTAATAAAGTATCAAATGTGAATTTTAACTTAAATAAACTCATATTTCTTGTTTTACACATTTTCTCGTTCTTTAACTATTGCTTAAAAACATATAAAATGAACAATCCACAGTTTTAACAATGAATTCCTGATAGTTTCTGACATTCAAGTCTCCTCTGGGCCCCTCCTTTCTCTCAGAGGGGATAAAAATACTGAAACAGAGGCCGTCTGGCTCTTAGGGAAACAACTGAGGGAGAGGGAGGGCTCTCAGGAGGCTGTGAGCCCAAGTAACAAACTATGCAGGTAAAATTATGTTTTAAACACTTATTTAATTTTGCTAGAAATGCTGAAAGCATTACTTTCTTTACTAATTGACTGGAGAGCTTAGAGCATTTTAATTTCATCTTCTTTCTGGTTTGTAACAACAGAAAACGTCAGCTGAGCGTTTATGTGGTTTAGCATATCTGTGGGAAGACGCCCAGTCCCGAAATACACTTCCAACTAGCGTTTTACACAAGGCTTTCACTCTGTCTTACTTTCAGCCTGTTTTACAAGTGTTGCAGGAGCTTAACATATCTGGAGACTGCAAAAAGGCGTTTTTCCCATTTCGCCTGTTTCTACCGCTGCGATAGTGCGCACATTTGCGAGGTAATAACAGACGCTACAAAGGAAAAGACGGAGGAGCGTGTTTCTAACTAAAGGCAAGATTAAACTTTATAATACGAAGTGTGTGCAGCATACTACATCTTAGCAAGTGCGCACGGCTTATAACTAGCCATCCTAATGGTCAGAAAAGGGTTTTATTTTGTTCATTCTCATTTAAAAAAAAAAAAAAAAGAAACTGAATAGTGGTACCACAACAAAACAAAGGGGGGGGAGAACACATTGCAAAAGGTACCTATTACTTTATAGCCCCTCGAGTTTTAAAGGAGTACTCTCGAGGAAAGACATGAAGGACCATACATGAGTCCTAAGTACTTATATATATACAAAGGTATATTTCTTTCTTTTATAACAACACACTTTGAGGAGTCATTTTGATGGCTTCATTTCGTTTGTTCAGGACCTAAAGATGTGGAATGCAACACAGAGGAAGGACTCACAGAGGGAAGGGGGGGCCGGGCACAGAAAACAAAACACCAACTGACAACAATTAAACATGGGTGGCCAGTCCATGTACATACATCCATATAACATCACATAGGACATACCGGGACAACCTCTGAGGCATTCCAGATCTTTTAAATTTAAACTGTCACAGTTCCCGCTTCTGATTCGTCTGTCAAGGCAACCAACTCTAACATTCCATATCAGCCCAGACCTTCCTCATCAGGATCTGGTACTGCATCCCAGTCTGTGGAACCTGTCCCTCTTGGCCTGGTTATTGAACGGGAAACTCTGAGCTTGGCTACACAGATTCTGTGATTGAAATGATGGTTCGCTCAAATGCCCCTCTTCTTCTAAAGTGTATTACAGGATTTGGAAAAAATTCTTGTTCTGGCTTCAATCCAAACACATGCAGAACCAACCAATATCATTGCCTGTCCTACTGCAGTATCTTCAAGATGGGTTTGACAGAGGATTGCAACTGTCCACTTTACGTGTTAAAGTTTCTGCTCTGGGGGTGCTCTTGTTAGTGGGTTCAGGGGAGTCTCTTGGTTCACATCCCCATGTAAGGAGGTTTCTATGGGCAACAACATTAAAACATCCTTCAATCAAACCAACAGTACCACCTTGGAGACTTAATTTGGTTCTCAAAGCTTTGATCAAGGCTCCTTTTGAACCTCTTGAGGCATCCCTTATGCATCTCACAGTGAAGGTCACCTTTCTAATAGCTATTATTTCAGCCAAGAGAACCAGCGAGCTAGGAGCCTTTTCCACCAAAGAACCGTATATTGTTTTTCTTCAGGACTCTGTAGTTCACGAACAGATACAGGTTTTTTACCAAAATTAATGCCTCCATTCCATTGCAACCAGTAGCTGATTGTACCGTCCTTCTACGCACACCCAAAAAATGACAAGGAGAAGCAATTTCACACCCTGGATCCCAGAAGAGTGGTGAAAAGGTACATTAAAAGAATGGATTCTATACGAAAAACTTCTAGTTTGTTCATTCTAACTACTAGTAAAAATATGGGTAAAAAAGCTTCCAAAGACTATAGCGAGATGGATCCGTTCGGTCATCACCACTGCCTGTGATTAGGATGGAGTAGTACCTCTGCCTGGCCCAGTGAAAGCCCATTCAACCCAGGCTGTGGCCACTTCTTATGCAGACTTCAGGGAGGCATCTCCAGCTGACCTGTACAGGGCAGCCACCTGGTCATCCATTCACGCATTCACAACATTTTGTAAACTGGATGTGACGGCTTCTGCGGAGTCTTCTTTTGGCCACCAGGTTCTTAAGGTGGTGGTGGACCCTTAAGGGCATTTACATTCTTGCCACCTGGGATATCTGGGGATGTACTACTTTTGTACATCCCATCTGTATGGAATCCCGGAGACCAGTTTAGGAGAGAGAAAACAAAATTTAAATACCTGTAAAAAATTTTTTCTCAGATGGCTGGTCTCCTGGCCTCTTCCCTTCCAGAATGTATAAAGTTGGTCATTTGGCCGAGTGTTAAATAATTTTTCTCGTTTTTGTTTCCAAGTTCATATAATATTGCCACATTTGGACTGCTTTAGGAAGAACTGGTAAGAACAGGAAGTGGAGGGGTGGATATCCAGGCTGCAGAGTTCTGAATTCCTGCTTGCATGTGGGCATCAGGAGGCACAGCTCATCTGTATGGAAACCCAGAGACCAGCCATTGGAGAAAGAAAATTTACAGGTATTTAAATTTCGTTATTGCTCAAATGTTCAGAACAGCCAGTTCAGCCAGCCATCATGTCCTAAGAGCCACCTATGATGTGATGGATGCTTCAGCCCGCGGTACAGTGACTGCCGTGAGCCTACGCAGACACTCATGGCTGAGAATTTCTGGCCTGGCACCCAAGTTCCAGTCTGCCATTCAAAAGATGCCCCTTTCAGAGGACCTGTTCTCTTTGGGGGTGATGTCAAAGGCATTATCATTGACTTACAAGGGCAAAGCATTCCGCTCTGTCCAATTCATGTACAAGCCTAAGCAGCTATTTTGGAGGCAATAAAGGCGTCAGCAAAAACAACCCAACCAACGTCGGAACAAACTGGCTCCCTCTGCAGTTGCAGCCCCCACAGCCAAGTCCCAGAGGGGGTCTGGGGTGGCATCTTCTTACCTCCCTACTGCCTCGCGACAGGCCCTTTTGCCTCCATCGACAGTTGAGGAGGAACCGGTAGGGAACAGGTTTGCAAACCACCTACCAGGCTGGGAGGCGATCACATCAAACTTGTGGGTATTTAAGCTCGTAACTCAAGGTCACACAGTAGAATTTCTAGAGACCCCTTCAGAAAACTCTCCAGGTTCCTCTCATTATCCTCCGGGACACATTCATCTCGTCTGAGAGAAAATCGAAACTCTGCTAAGAAAAGCAGCCATAGAGCTCGTTCCTCAGAAGCAGGCCTGCAGGGGATATTAGTCCCACTTCTTCCTGGTGCCCAAAAAGACGGGCGACCTCTGACTACTCATGGACCTGAACAACTTGAGCCTGTATGTGGAGTACAAGAGGTTTCGCATGCAGGCCCTTCCAGGTCTCCTTCCTTTGCTACACCAGGGACACTGACTTTGTACCCTAGTTATGCAGGATGCCTTCCTGCATATCCCAGTTTTTCCATCCCACCGCCGCTTCCTCAGGTTTACGTCGCCGGGGGGACACTTTCAATTCAGAGCTCTCCCTTTTGACCTTTTGTCGGCACCCAGGGTGTTCACGAAGTTCCTAGCAGTGGTGGCTGTGGCGTTACGCCGGCAGGGCATCCATGTGTTCCTATACCTCGACGACCGACTCCAGTTGGCCCCGTCAAGGGACAGTCTTGTAGCCTCCCTGTCCACAACCCTGGACCTTTTCAACCAAGTGGGCATCATGGTGAATTACCCTAAGTGCCACCTGTCACCATCACAGCACCTTTAATTCATTGGAGCAGTGCAGGATACTGTCCAGGGAAGAGCCTTCCTCCCACCGGACAGAGCACAGAGTTTGCAAAGGGAAGCCAACCTTGTTGCCTCCCAAAGTCTGACAGGCCACAGCAAGATTGGTCCTACATCTACTGAGTCTCATGGCAACAGCCATCCCACCTAGCCAGACTCCACATGCGGGTCATGCAGTGGACACTTTGGGCACAGTTAGATCAGAGGTCAGACGACCTGTATCACATGATCTTGGTCTCCAGTCCTGTGGCCCAGTATCTCCTATGGTGACAGAACCTGGACAACCTCAACAGAGATGTCCCATTTCAACCTCCTCCCCTCACCCAGACCCTGATGATGGATGCTTTGGTACTGGGTTTGGGGGCCCATTTGAGAGATCACAGGACACTGTTCCTGTTCTCTGAGAGAACTTTCTCTCCACATCAGTGTGCTAGAGATTAGAGCAGTGCTATATGCCTTCCAGGCCTTTCAGCCCCTCCTCAGACCAGGATCTCTCCTGATCCAGATGGACAACATATGTAGTCTGGTACCTGAACAAACAAGGAGGCACACACTCGTATCCCCTGTGTCGGGAAGTGATGCGTGTATGGTTCTGGGCAGTCCAACACGGCTTTCATCTCTTAGCAGTGCACATCCTGGGCGTTTAAAATGTCCTAGCAGACAGCCTCAGCTGCACCCAAGCCAAGGCTCACAAGTGGGAACTGAGACAGTCAGTGGTAGAAGAAATCTATAATCTTTGGGGCCAGCCAGACCTCGATCTGTTTGTATCCCAATCCAACGCAGAACTACCCTGTTTCTGCTTGTTCATTCCAGGGTGTGGTGCTTTCTAGTGAGATGCACTGTCTCTTTGTTGGACAGGGAAGTTCTTATACCCCTTCTCTCCCTTTCCTCTGTTGCAGAGTGTGCTGCTGAAACTGCAGGTGGAGGGGGCACACATAATCCTGATCTCCCCTTACTGACCTTGCCAAATTGGTTCCCTCTGCTTCAGTAGTTGATGGTGGAACCTCCAGTTCCACTGCTCATCTGCCAGGATCTTCTAACTCAGGATCAGGGTACCCTGGTCTATCCCGGCCTCAAGTCCCTTCAGCTTCACGTGTGGCACCTACTGACATAGCTGCTTCACGTTTTGGAGTCTCCTCCAGAGTAGCAGGTACTGGTGGAGGATAGAAAGACATCCACGAGATCTACCTGTGCTATGAAATGGAAAAGATTTTCCATCTGGGCCACATCTAGGGGTTGGGGACCCTTTCTCCTGCCCTGTACGAACATATGAAATTTGCCAGCAGATAAAGGCCTAGAGGTCTATCAAGTCTGCTCGAATGTGCAGCTAGCACCCCTTATTCTGCAGCTGCCCCTTCCTTCCACCCTTCCCCTTCATTAACCCTCCCCCTTGTCCTGTCCCATCCCCTTTTGAAGCAGTCCACTGTTCTACTGGATACCACTTCTGCAGGTAACGCATTCCGCCCAGCCACTACCCTCTCTGTAAAAAAAAGTGTATCCTCATCTCCCTCCTGAACCTTCCTCCCTCCAGCCTCATATCATGGCCCCTGGTGTCCCTCCTCTCCCTTACTTTGAACAGCTCCTCTGTACCTGTCTTGTTTATTCCTATTCCTTTCATGTATTTAAAGGTTTCAGTCATGTCCCCCCGTCCTCCAGTGAGTACATGTTCAACTCCCTCAACCTTCTCTCGTATGATAAGTCCCCCAGCCCCTTGATCATCTTTGTCGCCCTGCGCTGCACCCTCTCCAGTAACTTAATGTCCCTCTTCAGATACGGGCACCAGTACTGCACGCAGTACTCCAGGTGTAGTCTTAACTAATGACCTATACAGTGGCAGAATCACCTCCTCTCTCCTCAAGGATATACCCCTTGCAGTACAACCCACCATTTTGTTGGCCTTTGCAGCTGCCTTCCTACATTGTGCTGAGTTGTTCATTGACCCTGTAATGAGCACTCCCAGATCCTTCTCCTCCGCTGTCTGGGCTAGCTGCACTCCCCCCAGCTGTTAGCTCCTCCTTGGGTTCTTCATCTCAAAATGCAGCACCTTGCACTTTTTGGCATTAAAGCCCAGTTGCCAGGTGTCTGACCAGGTTTCAAGCTTTGCCACATCATCCTGCAACACTGCCATCCCCCACCGCTCCTACCTTGGTATCATCAGCAAACAGACTGATCTAGCTCTTGATGTCCCATGAAATGTCTGCAATGAATATCCTAAACACTGGTCCCAACACCGAGCCCTGTGGAACACTGCTCGTCAGTACCCTTGGGTGTGAGAGCTCCCCACCCACCACCACCCTCTGTTGCCTTCCCTGAAGCCAGTTTCCTACCCATCTCACCAGCAGGTCCTGGAGCACATGCTGCACCTATCTGACCTTAGGCTAAGTTACTCTACTCTAAAGGTCCACTTGTCTACCATTTCTGCCTACCACACTCCGGTGGACAGCAAAACTTTGGCTCAGCTGGAGGTATCCAAAACCTTCCTGAAAAGGATCCTCCATTTGAAACCCCCAGTCAGGAGCCCTGCTCCTCCCTGGGATCTGAATTTCATTCTCGAGAAACTCACCCAACCTCCCTTTGAACGGCTGTGAGTTTACATGCGCTACCTTTCGTGGAAAGTGCTCTTTCTAGTTGCTATTATGTCTGCTGGAAGGATTATCCGAGCTTCAGGCCCAGATGTATAAGGAGCCTCGCATGACGCTCTGCGTACAAATCCTAAGTTTTTACCAAAGGTGGTTTCTGAGTTCACGTTTAATCAGACCAGACACTTACCAGTGTATTACCCTGAACATTCTAATCAGGGGGAAGCTATTCTACATACTTTAGATGTACCTAGAATTTTGTGTTACTACAATAACTGGACGAAGTCAGTCCACAAAACAGATTAGTTCATTTCTTTTGCACCCCAAAAGAGGGTGCTGCTGTTTCTAAACGGTGTTTGTCCAAATGGTTGGCAAACGGCATTATATTTTATCAGAAGTATAACGAGCCACTTCAAGGGGAAGTTAAAGGACATTCAACCAGAGGCATGGCTGCCTCTACCACTTGTTTCAGAAATGCCTCGGCCACTGATATCTGTGCAGCAGCCACTTAGAGGTCTGTCCACACCTTCACTAACCATTACAGTTTGGACATTGCTTCTAGGCGTAGGACTGGCTTTGGTCTTGCCGTCCTTCAGGGGCTTTTATCTTGGATCCCTGCCTATTGCACACCTTTTCCTACCTACCATATTTCAGACTTGCCTGACTTTGACTGCTTGGGACTCGGTCCTAATACTGTTTAAGATAGTAAGGTTTGCAGTATCTTGGTATCAAGAATTTTCTGTATTTCTTGTTTGACCTTTCACAGCTGTGGGGCAATAGATCTATCTCTCTGTAGATAAAAAGATTGTAGGGTAGAGAGTTGTGATTGAAGCCTGATCAGGCGCTTTTCTGTTTCATGCTTCATAGTAGAGGAGTACACAATGAACTTCCCATGCAGCACTGTTTTTACAGTGTCCCATAGAATAGGAGGGATATATCGGAGTCCGAGTTATTGCTAAGTATGTATGGGAGTTTCTCTTGGGTGAGTTTTATGAATTCATGATCTTTAAGTTGTGCTAATTTAAGTCCCCAAGGAACCCGAATATGACGTTTGCCAAGGTTAATTTTGGCAAGGACAGGGACATGATCAGAAAGAAGAATTGGGACATGGCTGATGTCCTATGTCATGTCTTAGCATTCAGCTGTGGTTATTAAGTAGTCCAGTCAAGCAGAGGAGTCTGTCTGTGGGCAGAGAAGGTGTAGGCTGGCACTGTGGGGAAAACAGTTGCACCATAAATCTGTGAAGCTTTAATGTGTTAAAGTAGTGTGGAAATATTTCTGTAGACACATCACTCTGTGGAGTGTGGAACCTGTAGTGTCCAAAGTGGACGAGTGATAAGGTGGTATTGAAACCATCCCAGAATTAATTGGCTTTAAAGGAGAGGCAGAAGTTTGTTGAAAAAGCGTTGAGTGAGCACTTTGTCAGAATTCTTGTTTGGGGGAGTACACATTAGCCAAGGTTACATGTGTAGAGTACAGTGTCCCTGCGGCAATGACAAAGCAGCCCTCGGATTAGAGTACTGGTCTTGTATAAAGGGTATCCCAAGCAGAATCAACATTACCACACCCTTGTGTGAGGCCGGATTCACAGTAGGGTAGCCACAGTTCTGAAATGTATCATGTTCTGTAGGTGATGGATAAGTCTTCTGTAAATATATAATATCAGGTTGGTCACGTTTTAATTATGTAATAGTTTTATCTGCTTAGTGGGGCTTTGGACCCCATTAATATTACAAGAAATAACTCTAGATGAATGAGCCATAGTTAAAACTCTAAGGGAAGGCATATTGTACATAGGGCTGAGCCCCCACTCTCCAGGATAGCTTTAAGAAAGGCAGAGCAGGGAAAAAAAGGTGGTTGGTAGGAAGTGAAGAAGGAAGAAATAGTAGGGGAGAATATTCAATATATAACAAAACAGTATGTAAACGGCAAATGCAAATAGAGCAAACCAGGAAAGAACTATAAACATCATGATGAAACAACCACCGTCTCAAATGTAGAGCAGGGAAAGTGTGGTGCTTCCAAGGTTGGAAAAAACTAGATTCTCCTAATGAGGAATAGATTGACTATCCTAATGGGAGTATATCACAGCAGACGTTGTGGGCCCCCTTGTTGTAGCAAGCTGCTACCACAGAGAAAGAAGGGACATGGTAGCAACTAGGTTTCCCCCAATCTCCAGCAAATGTAGTTGGTCAGGAACACAAATAAATGGAGATAGTGAGGTTCCATGATCCCTAACTCCTCCATGTAAGATTGGAAAAGAAAAATATGATAATGGGCAGACTAATTAAACTTGAACAACTTAGAAGGGGGTAGTCGGGATACTGATAGAAATCACTGATTCCTTCTAGGGAAGTTGGGGGGGGGCAGATAATATGAATACAGTGCTGAAGAGTCCTTGTAGTACGAGTCATGCATAGAACTCTAGGTAAAAGACAAAAAAATCACACTGCTGCTCCAGTCCTGGGCCCCTAGTTGCTAAGCTGTGTGCTAAAGAACCGCAGTAAAAGCTGTGGAAAGTAATAGAAATAGCATCCTGTCACAAGGGATGAAGGTCAGCCAGATCAAACCTCGGGTAGAATGACACTAGCATCTATTGGGTCTCATTTGGATGACAGTCATAATAATAAGTGCCAACAATGAACCCAGTATGAGGTGGGCTAGTGCTATCTTCAGGGTGTGTAATGCATCCACAGGCTAGTGCACTGCAGCAGCTCACGCTGATATAGTTGGCCCTCTGGTCTGTTAAGTTAAAATCTTGGAAAGATGTCTATCAGCTCGGGGTAAGTTGGATAAATGTGATTGATGATATAACTATTGCTGACTTGTTAAGTTAAAAATTGCAGTATTAAAAACAGGGCCCATGATGGCACTAAAAGAGGAGAGGAAAGACCAGACACCAAGGGGTGAATTCTGCCGAAGATAACTTGTACGCTTAAGCTGAGTCTACGCGGTGGCCCGAACAGCAGAGTGCAGGGTTCCCAAGGAGGTGCACTGCAAAAAAAGGTTTATCAGGGCAACAGCAGCTGACCGAGGAACTTTGATTTTTTAATTTTGTTTCTTTAATTGTGCCATTGTTGAAGCTGGGGAAATATAGTATGTCTAATACTATGGAGAGAGCTTCCTCTTAAGAAAATCAGCATAGTATTCAAATGCCTTCTCTCACTGCAATAGAAGAGTATCAGCAAACCTGAGACTTGTAATTTGTCTCTGAGGACACCTGAGGGCAGCAGAACAAAATAAGCTAATATGGATGAGACATGGGGGGAAAAATGGCACCAGAAAGAAAGCTTTCCTCTGCTGTGAATTGTTGGAACTGGTTAGTCATGTAATACCCAATCTTTCTTATGTAAACAACCCACACAATGGTAAATCCTGTTTTATCAAACAATATCTAAACAGTATGTCTCTTCTCCAGTTACTAATATTGACGCCAGTAATCCCGTCGACCATTCAGTGACCGCTGTCTCTCTGGTCTGGAATAATTCAAAGAAGCCAGGTTTGTGGCCCCCCCGGAAACATACTTGGGCACAGCTATAACTCTGAGGTATACCCAAACTATCTATCGATGGTAGACAGCCACTGTAGTGGCTAAGGAAATTAGGTAGGATAAGACCTGAGAGTACAAACATGTGAAACTAGCATCAGTCTCTCAGATAGGGGCCGCCGAAAAATGAAGACAATTAAATATAGTTGGATGCTCAGGATGGAGCCAGTCTTTGAAATGATTGTAGAAGCTGCTGAATCTCGGCTAGGGTAGCTTGGTTGTGTTTGTGCCTGAAAGAAATGAAGAACTATTGTGTCTTGGTGGTCAGGTTGGTGAGTCGAAAGAGAAATCTCTCTTCCTCTGGAAGTAAGCTCTTTTGCTGCATCTTCTGGGGAGGAAACTCCTTTTGGACCCTGTGGGAACATGATAATTAGGTGGGTGAGATTGGGCAGGTGGGGTTTAAATTTTAATTGTTGTGCCTGTTAACACTTTGAAAATGGGAGAGTAGGCTCTGTGCTTTGCGGATACACTTGGGCTGTCTTATCTCTAAATCCAGTCCAGCATTGGCCGCGCATGGAGCTAGGCATGGAAATGGGCAGACTGGATGGAACTCTGGGACTTTTTCTGCTGATAGTCTGTTTCTCCACATGCAATGTGAACAGTTTGGGGGGGGGGGCACCTCTGCAAGGTCCCTCATTGTAAAGAGAAGTGCTATGGGAGAGTACAGTTAACTTTAACATAGTCTAAAGGTGCTGTAAAAGGGCCCTGACAGAGCAAATAAAGGAGATGGGGAAATAAGAATTTAACCACACCTGACTCCTCTTGATCTAACCCCTGCTTCTGCAAACCTTCCAGATTGCTAATCGAGGCATCCAAAGCCCTTTGCTTAGATGAAAAGTCAGATTTTCTTCGAGGGTGTATTTCATCAAGTCACGTCTATGGAATTATAGCTACCTGGTATTAGGACCACATGGAAACGTTTTGCAAGCAGTTCACTAGGGACCGCCCATGACAGCGTCCCATATCGGCACTTCCCATATAAATGTGGGCGACCCCCTTTCCTAGTCGGTTCTTTTCCAACCATCGATTATACTCCTCTGACATTCCACGGATTTGCTGCCGCTACAGTCTACTGTTCAGTGTTTTCTAATATTTCTCTTCCTGGTCTGCTATCACTTTTCTGAGTGGTAATCACCATTGTGTATGTCGTCTAAAAAAACCTGCTAAGCTCTCTATGTACTGCAAATGTGGTGAAAAGATTTACTTTGGCAGTTTGCAAAACGCCTGCGTGTGCTGCCTCAGCACAGTCCAGAATGTTAAGGCCTGTGAGATCTGTCTCATGTTCAGCAATGCTACCCGGAGATGCCAGAAGAACGTCCTGGAAACTCACCTTTTGAAACAGCAGGTAGCTAGGATGGAGAAAGAGCTCCAGGAAAAGAGCTGTCCTATGTCGCCGGCCTCTTCCTGAGGCTCCCACTCTTCTAAGTCCTGGGAGAAAACCTCTGGGCAACGTAATCATAAACATCAGGAGAGGAACAAGGAGAAATCCTCCCCGGTATGCTCTCGGTCACCCTTTCATACCAGTGCAGCCGCCTTGGTGGTGACACCACTGGCCGCTAAGATCATCTATGGCTCCAGGTTGTTCATTTGAGTTTCAATACTGAACTGAAGTGTTATGAATGTTTGTGAGAAATCGGCTTGTCTGTATCATCTCATCAAAACTGCATTGTTTTCTGGCTATATAACACAGGGTTGTTTAATGAATATAAAAGAAACCTAAATTTTGTTAATTTATAGAAGTAGTTTGTTTTTGATGTAGCCTTCATAAATAGGTTCATGTGAGAACAATTTTATTTTTATGTCAGATTGACAAACAGGTGTCTGCCACACTGCTTTTTCAGGAACATGTACTGTATGAACTCACAAATTTCCATTCTTTGAGGTTTTCTGTGTGAAAATGCATCATGTATGTGTATAACTAGAAATACTATATGGCATCTTGATGCCCCTGTCTCCTGCCCACCATTTGAGGCGGCAGCACTTTGCTGCCCCCTTTGAGGCTGCTACACCCCACTGCCCACTGTCTTTTCCACACAGTTGGGGCTGCTGCACCCTGCTGCCTTCTGCACAAATAGTTGAGGCTGCTGCATTCTGCTTCCCTCTGTCGCCCACCCCCACAGTCCGGGCCAGTGCACCCTGTTGCCCCCTGTTCCTTTCTCCACAGTTGGGGCGCACCTGCTACCCACTTCCATTGCCCCAGCTGGGCGAGGCTGCTGCATCACATGCACCCTGATGCCCCCTTTGTCCTGCCTCACAGTTGAGGTTTCTGCACTATGCTGTCCTCTATTTCTGCCACCATATCGAAGGCTGCTGCACCCTGTGCCTGTCTACACAGTAATGGCTTGTGTGGTCTGCTGTGCCCTAGAGCCCCATGCCTCCACAGTTAGGGCTGCTGCACCATGCTGCCACTTGCCATAAGACAATGCAGGACGTGCTGCACCCTGTCCCATGCCTCCACAGCTGGGGCAGTTTCTCCCTGTTGCCCCCTGCCACCAGAGTCTGATCCTCTGCTACACCCTGCTGCCCATGTCCCTTGTCTCAAACAGGCATGTCTGCTGCACCCTGTCCCTTAGTTTGAGCTGCTGTATTCTTATGCCTCCCCTGTCTCCTGCTCAAACAGAGTTACTGCACCCTGCTACCCACTGTCCTCCCACCCTATAACACAAGATGAAAGTATTTTTTTTTGTGTGTTTTCTTTTGAACAGTTCGGCAGTGTACCAAAGGATCTGACTCTGGTGGCAGGTAGCAGCATGGTGCAACAACCCTAACTGTGGAGGCAAGAGGCTCTATGGTGTGGCAGGGGACAGAGGACAGCATAGTGCAGAAGCCTTGACTGTTGGGCAGGACACAGGTGGGAATCGGGGTACAGCAGCCCTAACTGTGGAGACAGGAATAGGGGGCAACAGAGTGCATTGGCTCTGATTGTGGGGGTGAAGGACAGAGGGAAGCAGGGTGAAGCAGCCTAAACTGAGGGGCAGGAGATGGGGACATCAGGATGCCATATAGTATTTTTGGTTATACATATACATGATGTATTTTCACACAAATACCCTCAAAGAACTGACATTTGTGAGTTCGTACAGTACATGTTCCTCAAATAGCAGTGTGTGGCAGACACCGGTTTGTCAATTAGCTAGAAAACAGTGCAGAGTTATGATGAGAAAGAACTGACAGCTGTGATACAGGCAAGGTGATTCCTCACAAACAGTCATACATTTCAGTTCAGCACTGAAACTCAAATGATCAACTTTTTATAAAAACAGAATGATAGATTTTAAGCTAATCTATCTAAACACAAACCAGATGAGTTAGTACAAAACTTGGAGATTAAACAATTAGCTCTACAGACCGCTCTGACTGGGAAGTGAAACAGCTTCTTCAGTCAATCAGGGACTTAACTGCTGAAGCAGCAGGCTAGGCCAAAATGTTGCCATTGCTCTGCAGTCCTCACTGATGGGGACAGAAAAACTTTCATTGTTTTCGGTTGCTGCAGAGCACAATAACAAATGGTGATTTAAAGAAAACCACAAAACTAAACAGCATGGCATTTTCAGGAAATGCTGATCTTGACACAGGGACTTGAGTTCAAGTGAATTCAATCGTTTACTTAAAATATGAAAAAAACTGTTCATTTGAACTTTAACACTATTTTGACATAGAAAACTATGGCCCTGGTACACCAGTTGGGCTCATACAAGCCCGGTGCCATCGAGAGCCCTGTTGTCATCGACGTCTCTTCGGCCTTCTTGGTCCACGCTCTGTAGGGTGCTGTCAGTACCTCGCTCATCAGACCTCGAGTTAGAATAGGTTAACATTGAAGAGGAGTACTATCCTGAACTCACCCTCCCTGAGGAAGCGCAGAAGGAGGAACCTCTTTCCTCAGACATGTCCACGGCTTCTTCAGTAAGTGAGGACTCTCTTAAACATACTCCCAGATCCCCTTCTTAAGATCCTTTCTTCTTTGTCATGAAACCACTGTCCACCGTTGGGCTTCCACACTGACGAAGAGGATGCCACCAGGAGAGAACTGGTGGACTTCTTGGAGATCCCAGAGTCTCCCCCTAAGGTCAGTCCTCCTAGTCGTCTAGCTCTGAGGAATGCCACCACTGCAGCATGGGCACTGCCCGGACATGGGCCCTACCATGCCCCACAGGGCAGACAAACTCTGTCATGCCTTATTGTGCTGCCGAACATGAGACCAATTCTGTGGTCATCAAAGCAGCACACAGCAGGTCCAAGGTGCCCAAACATCTTAGCTCCTTCCCCCCGATGGGAAATCCAGATAGATCGACCTTTGGAGTAAGAGGGTTTATGTCTTCCCTAGCTCGGGACTTTGGATTACCATCTATCTCTCACATTTGGTCAAGTACCAAAATACCATGCGGAAGAAGGGCAAGGTGGCTGCCCATGCCCTCCCAGACTTTTCCTAGAAACAGGTGGTTCCCAGATCCTTGCAGGTGGCCAGGATATTAGTTAAAATCTCCTAAAAGTCTTGTGACACATTTACAATACTGGTGCCAGGGCTGCAGCCACAGGTATTTGGCTTCTTGGGCATGCCTGGCTGAGGGTCTCGGGCTTCGCAGCGGATGTCCAACAGAAGGTGCTGAATGCCCACTTCAGTGGCTCAAAGCTATTTGGGCCAGATGTCCAGGACATCATTAATGATTTACAGGCATCAGGTAGGGCTATCAAGTCTGTCCATTTGCTTTGCCATACACAGCCCATTAGCAGACAGTGCCTGTCCTTTCATAAGGTTCCCCATAAGTCCAGAGCAGGCTCCTGTCCCCAGGGCAAACAGAAGGCCCCCTGTGCCTTGCTTACCCCCTCTTCCTCGGGCCCTGCCACAAAGCGGCCCAGGGGTGACAGATCAGCTTCTCCTTGACACCTTGCCGGACCCCCCTCTTCTGGTCCCTGACCTAGAGGTGGTGGTCGGAGGTTGTTTTTTCTCCTTTTCAACCAGTGGTGAACCATTACTTCAGATGCCTTGATTCTTCAGATTATAGAATGGGGTCACGCTCCGGAGCTTTTAGATTAGCCCCTAGAGACTCATCAGTTACCCTCCACCTACCCTTCGGCCCATGTAATGGTTCTTTGGGAAGAGGTTCAGTCCCTTCTGCAGAAAAAGACCATCAAGCCAGTGCTCATGTGGCGGAACAGGGGGATTCTATTCCAGGTTCTTCCTGGTCCCCCCAAAAAGGAGCTCTGAGGCCTATTCTAGATCTCAAGGACCTCAGTCTTTATATCCTATACAAAAGATTCTGCATGGTCACTCTTCCAGGCCTGCTGCCCCTACTCGAGCAGGGTGATTGGCTGTGCTCCCTACATATTTAATTTATTTATTTGATAACCAGGTAGGTACACTGATCCCAGTGACCATTTTCAGGCATGACCCGGGCCATGAAGATGGCACATACCAATAGTACACTGGTTTACAGTTTCAACAGGAGAATAACATAGATTGTAAGTACATGAATACACAGGTTTGTCTTAACATTGGAGTGGCAACAAAACAAACATAATAAGAGAAACAGTTAAGTACTTCCTGTTCCATTCAGTCTCAAAGCATAAGATTCAGTTTATATTAGGATCCAGGAATTAGACAAACCAGTTAATCATAATAGTGGGGTTGTGCTAGACGTTTACAGTGCACTTTGGATGACAGTGCCTTCAAGAAGTACTTTTTAAATGTGGGAGGTGAGACAAGTGAATGCAGATTATCCGGGAGGGAATTCCAAAGCTTGGGAGCAGCATAGGAGAAGGCTGTCTTACCCATATTGGTGAGTATCCTCGGACATTCAAGCAGGCGGCTAGCAGAGGATATTACGGGGGAGCAGTACTCTAGTATGGGAAGGAGGGTACCCCTCTCTACAGCTAGTCTGTCTTCCTGGGACATGAGGTGTTTTTGATGATAGCACACCCCTAGACGCTGGATGACCTTTTTTACCACCACGCCAATGTGGGTGGTGAAAGTTAGAGAGTGATCAAGAGTGACACCCAGGTATTTAAAATCCTTTATTTGCTCTAACAAGGATCTGTGTGAAGATCGAATGTTGAGAGAGTCTAGTTGAGTAGAAGAGCACTTGGGTAGTCAGTGTTTGGATTTGAACAACATACACTTTGTTTTTTGGCATTGACTAGGAGCCTTTGTTTTGTGAATCAGTGGACAACAGAGGAGAAACCCCTGTTCAGCATAACAGACAGATTAGAGGGGATTTTATTGCTATGGAATAATATCAGGTCATCTGCATACATGATAGTCTTGCTGGTATATTGCTCAGTAAGTAGAGGGTTGATGAAAAGAGAATATAGAAGGGGACCTAATATCAACCCTTGGGGTACTCCTGTGTGAACTTGGAGTGGGTTAGACAGCACAGCCCCTATGCCAGACCATTTGGGTCTATTTGTTAGGTAACTTTTAACCCAATTTGCTGTATTATTGGGAAACCAGAGGGTGGACAGTTCATTCAGCAGAAACCATGGTCAGCCATATCAAAGGCGTTGGATAAATCCACGAATATGGCCCCTGTGGGATTGTCCCCATCAGCTTCATGTAGTACATGGTCTGTGAATTTTGCCAGTGCCGTGGTGGTGCTAAAAACCCCTCCTGAAACCATGCTGGTCTGTGGATAGCAGGCCATATTCCTCAATGTGTATAGCCAACTGCCGATGAACCACTTTCTCCAGGATTTGCCCCATGTGGGATAATATAGACACTGGCCTGTAGTTTTCAGAGAGGTGTGTGTCTCCTGATTTTAAAAATGGGGACAATCCCAGCTTCCTTCCATAGTGATGGGACAGTGGATGTGGTGAAATATAGGTTAATGACAAAGGAGAATGGTTTAGCAATGTAGGCAGCAGCTAGTTTTAGGAATATTGGGGACAACCCATCACTGCCCGCACTGCCTGAGTTGGGCAGTGCAATCAGAAGTCGAGTTGTCTCAGATTGGGATGCAGGTCTAAAATAGAAAGGGGGCAAGGGGCTAACTTGCGTGGTATTACAGGACCTTGTGGAACAGAGGGAGGCTGGGCTAAATAAGCTTCAAGATCAGTAAACTTGACATTGAGTATGTCTGCCATGGTTTCAGGGTCAGACTGAAGGCCCTGATTCATAGTTAGGTCAATGGAGCTTACGTTTATATGTGGTTTCATTATAGAGTTCACTGCAGTCCAGAAGCTACGGGGGTCACCTGGGTTAGTATTTTTCGGGATTTAAAAAATCAGGTTCTTGTGGACTTGATGTCATGCCTGCAAGTGTTCCCGAGTCTTCTGTATTCACTCCAGTTGCCCATAGTGTGTGTCGATTTGTGTTTAGCTCAGGCTTCATCTCGTCTTTTCCTAAGGGTGACCAGTTCCTTAGTGACTCATTTGGTATTACTACCCTTGACTCTCTGTGTTGTGGTAGGGAAGTATTTGTCTTCTACGGAGGCTAGGGCAGTTATAAGAAACCCCAGCGCTGAATCGACATTATCGAGTTGGAATAACTTTGACCAGTTTATTCCACATGTATCCGAATATAGTGCCAGCATGTCCACCTTGGCGAAGCTCCTAAAAAGAGTTGAGTCTCGATGGAATATGCAAGATGCTTACCTGAATATCTTGGTTTGTCCTCTGCACAGGTGGTTTCTCCTGTTTCTTTTTCAGGGCGAATATTACCAATTCAAAGTATTACCCTTTGGCTTATCCTCTGCACCACGGGTCTTCCCAAAATGCTTAGCAGCAGTAGCTGCTGCTCTTCGAAGAGAAGGCCTCTGTGTGCTCCCCACCTGGACAACTGGCTCCTCAAGGCTCCATACAGAGATCAGCTACTCCGGTACCTGGAGAGAGGACTCTCCAGCTGTTTCACTTCCTGGGCATCACTGTCAGTCTGCCCAAGTCCGCACTGATTCCATCCCAGAGGCTGCAGTATACAAGGGTACTGTTTGACTCCACGCAAGGCAGTGCCTTCCTGCCCCAAAACAGGGTGGAGTGCCTTATTTCCCAGGCTCAGGAAGTGGCCCAGAGCTGTTACGTTCCTGCTAGGGTGTACTTGAGGCTATTAGGTCTCATGGCTTTGGCCATTGCCGCGATCCTCTTCACCAGACTGCACATGCAGGTGCTCCAGTGGACCCTCTGGGTGCAGTGGGACCAACCAGGGGATGAAAAATCCCCAAGTCCGAGGTCCGGGACGCACAGAAACTGCAAGAGGACTTGAACTGCACAGCCCAATCAAGTCCGACGGACTTGACTGTGCAATTCAGTATTGCCGCACATGCACGGTATTTGTATCTGACTGGCAGGCTTCTGAGTGTTGCTGTTTTGGTCTCTCTCCGCCAGTGTTCACGTAAAAATTAAGAAATTCACACTCATGTGTGGAGAGGGTACACTGCCTGCAAAGGACTGCATACAGCGCTTTTAGTACATGCACAGCACAATGCAAACTGCCCCTTTAATTGTGATTGTGCTCCCCCTCAGTTCTGCCTAGTTACCTCATATGGCCTGCTCCTATTGGCTGCATCAATTTCCCCCTTCCACTACAGCAAGTTAAGTTGGTGCCGGTGGTGTTATACTCAAGGCTGGATCGAGGAGCCATGGGGCTGCGGGATACACGTGTTGATGGCTGTCTTGATCGGAAGAGTTGGTGGGTGCAAAGAAGCTCAGCACCAGGAGAGAGCAGGTCAAGATTATTCTGTGGAGACCCTCCCGAGTCCCGAACTTGACTTGCAGCACGCATGGATCCCAGGGACAACAGGCAGGTATGGGACATGACTGTAGGCCTCTCCCGGGAGAGCGAGAGAGTGTGAGTGTGCCACGGCCCAGCCCCAGAGTGTGCCCCATGCTCCCACCTGTAAGCCCGGCCATCAAAAATTAATTAAATCGAATCGTCCGTTGCTCCTGTAAAATTGAGCAGTAGGTTCTGTGTGTTTGTTTTAAAGGTTAGCCAGCAGGTGATTATGTTATATATCTCCGGTTTCCCTTCCACCGTGACTGAGTTGTGGTCTGGACTTACGATTATATGGGGACACCGACTCGCCGAGTGAAAGGTGCGGATTAGAAATTAAATTTACTGCCTTGGTTCATTAATGTGTTTGTTCTAGGGACATGGATATGTTGTTCATCCACACTTATTGGCAGGTTCCTTGCCGCTTTAAATCTTGCCGGAAGGTCTTCAAGCTGGCTCCTCCCACCCACCCACCGGGTGGTAAAACTCTCAGCTCCGCCCCATGGCGCCAGATCTTCCTTACCGGCAGGAAGCTCAGGTTCCCTCCTTAACGCTCTGCGATTAAGACTGGTTCCTAATTCTTCGAAAGTTCGAAATCAGAAGTTTTTTGCTAAAAAGACTTTGGTCGTCTTCTCCTCGTGGCTGCGATGGACAAATAGACTCCCGGTTTCCGGAGGTGCCCTTGCGGGCAGAAGATGTCTAGGACGGATCTGCACTCCATGTGCGTCTACTGCCTGGGCCTTGAGCACGACCCGCAGGCCTGCGACTTGTGCTCTTCTTTTTCGGCCTACGTCCTTGAAGACCATGCTGCCCAAATACAACTGGGGCGCCCCGAGAAGAGAATTCCACCGGTGAAATCTAAAGAGGCCCGGTTGGCGGTGTCCGGCGGCGGGCTCGGCAGATCAGCTCAAGCAGATGATCGCCCTCGAAGAGGAGGCGGCGCGGGCCGCTTCTACCTCGGCTGCGGCATTTGTCCCGCTCTCTCTCGGTGCCTCGTACTCTGCTTCTTTTAAGGAGCTTTGTCTGACCCTCTCGACAAAAGGTGAGGGTCCAACTTCTTCGGACCTTTTTCCAGGTCCAAAAAGAGCAAAAGTAAGTCTCTCCGTCGACGCTCTTGGGAGCGGGAAAGATCCCCCTTCCCTTGTCGACAGTCAACTTCGGTCGACCCCTCAGCTTCGGCCACTGGCTTCATGGTGTCCCCGTCAGGTCAGTTAACCGAGACTCCCGACGTTAAGCCGTCGAGATTTTTCTCGACCGTTAGACGGATTGTCGGCTGGAGAAGTTGAGAATCCCTCTCCGTTCCCCGTGAGAGTTGAGGATCCTGGTCGGCTCATCTGTGCCTCCGTTCCGGAGCCTCGTGGATCGTCCGAGCCGAGGGGGTCCGTCTCCCTCGCCTTCCTCTCGGCCTGGTCGAGACTCTCGGTCTCGGACATCCTCATGTCCGACCGATCCGCCCGCCATGGGCGGTCTCGAGTCTCGGCACTCATGGAAGCGGCGCCGCCTTCCTCGGCCGAGGGAGGCTTCGCGCAAGTTGCGCCGGAGGTACGAGGAACTCATGTGGCAACAGCTCCTTTTTGACCGGGAATAAGCCAACTCAGTCGCCTTCCTGGCTATTAAGTGGCTGTCACCGAGCGCCGAAACAACCCCTCGTGTAGCCGAGGAGTCCTATTCCCAGGCCGTTGTTCGGCCAATTCCAGCTGCCCAATCATTCTGGTGGAACCTCCGCCCACAGCCATTAGTTGGGGCTCGACCTAAAATTCTCGGTCAGCTCTTGGGTTTGCCCCACAGGCTGTCTGTCTCCCTCACTCCCAATAAACCTCGGCAGGTGGAGGGTGGCTCAGGCCCGAGCAGCTCTTTGAGGACTCTTCTGAGTCCGATGATGGATTCCTCCTCTTTCCAAGCTCATGGACTTGGAGTCCTCGGAGGGCAGTCAGTGGACGATAGCCCTCGTCCTTCTTAAGGTTGCTTCGACTCATCTCGGAGTCCACCGGGATGAAGCTCGAACTCGTTTCTAAACGGGCCAGGTATCCCCTCATGGAGATTCTGGACCGAGGAGATTCTCCTACGGAGGCCTTTCCGGTGGCCGAAGCCATAGTGGGTCCGGCCTTGGAACTTTGGCAGCGTCCTGCTTTCTGCCCTGCGTCCTCGGCCAGGAAGTATGCGGTCCCTACCGTTCCCTGTCCGGTTTTGAACACCGCCGAGGGGTTGGTTACCGAAAGCTCCGTGTGCCGGAACGCCAGGGATGTAGACAAACCTCCCAACAAGGAATCCAAGAAATTGGATTATGCGGCGAAAAGTCTACGCTACGTCTCTCTCTCGCCTTCCAGGCCAGTTCAGCCGCCTCCTCATGGCACATTTTTTCTCGCCCTCTTGGGCTCCCTGGATGAGGTTGTCCTCATCTTCCCGGTGATCTGCAGACTACCACGCAGGCAGGTGACCAGGGCAGGGCAGTGGCTAAACAGCAGCTCCAGACTGCGTTAGACATCGGGGACTCATGCGTGCCAGGTCTGTGGCGCCATAGGCTATGCGTCGTCGGGGCTTGGCTGAGGATATCCACCTTTACTTCGGATACCCAGGGCTGTTGGCGGATGTTCCTTTTGGGACTGACCCTTCAGCCCTGGGGTGGAAGGTCACCTGCAGAGGATCGGTGAAGTCCAATGCTACCTTGGACTCGGTCTCTTCCGTCCAGCAGGACAAAGGCCAAGTCACAGCCTAAGCCCTTTCGTCTTCTGCGCCATGTGCGCTCCGGCCCAGCAACATCAGGGTTAGCAGGCTTGACCTTGGTATCCCAAGCCCAGCCGGGCCGGCTTCCAACAGGAAGCAGGAGGAAGGCCCAGGAGGTCCTCGGCCGTCCCTCCTCCAGCCTGCCCAGTGACGGCTGAGGGGTGTCGCCCATCCCTGTCACCTCACTCCTGGTTCCCCGTGGGGACGGCTCAGACACTTCCTTTTCCCTGGTCCGCTGTTACCACAGACAGGTGGGTACTGGAGGTGGTGGTGAGTGTTCACTCTGAATTCGAGCAGGCCCCGCCTCTTCAGAGCCGCTTTACACTCGGGGCCTCGGGGTCCGAGCTCACTGGCGGCTCGCCGAGCTGACATCGCCTCCTCCTCCAAAAGGAGGTGATCACGGAGGTGGAGGTGGAGGAGCTCTTCGACCCGGGTTCATGTCCAGGTATTTCCGGTTCCAACGACGGGGCTGGCTCTCATTTCTACCCACGCGACTCCGAAGAAGTTCCTAAGGTCCGAACCTTCAGGATGGTCACTGTGGCGTAGATAATACCATCTCTGAACACGGGCGTGGTTCTGCTCTCTGACCCACAGGATGCGCTCTTCACGCCCCTATCCGTCCTGTCACATCGGAGATTCCTCCGCTTCGAGCCATGCCCTTGGCTTATCTCCAGCTCAGGGTCTTCACCAAATGCATGGCAGTGGTGACAGCATTCCTGCGGCGCCGAGGGGTCCGGGTGTACCCTTACCTGGACGATTGGCTGATAGCAGCCTCCTCCAGATGGGAGGTGGAGTGGTCCAGAGATCTGGCCCTCCAGGTTTGCTCTCGAGTTGGCCTTCTCATCAACGAGGCCAAATCGGAACTCGAACCGAAGCAGGTGATCCTGTTCATCGGGGCAGAGCTCGACTCTCTTCGAGCCAGAGCACGGCTCCCGGCGGACAGGGCCGAGGTTCTTACCTCCTTTGCCCAATCATTTCTGGTTGGGCAATCGCGCCCTGCCCGGGACTTCCTGCGCCTTCTGGGTCTCATGGCGGCCTGTACCAGCGTGGTCCGTTGGGCCCGCTGGCACATGCGCCCCCTTCAGTGGGGACTGGCCAGCCAGTGGTCACAGCGCTGTGATCCTTTGGACCAGCTAGTGAGAGTGACCCAGGAGATGTGGAACGCTCTCCAGTGGTGGACCGTTCCATTCCATCTGCAGGAGGGCATCCCGTTTGTCCGCCCCGAGCCGACGGTCTCTCTATCGACCGGTGCCCATCTGGGGGAACACCGAGTGCACGGCCTCTGGTCCCCGCGGGAGTCCCGATGCCACATCAACCTGCTGGAGCTCTGAGCGGTCTGCCTAGCTCTCACCGCCTTTGCTCCGTTTCTCCAGGGTCAAGTGGTCCGAGTCCAGACAGACAATACCACGACCATGTACTACCTGAACCGCTTAGGCGGGATGCGCTCCATGCTTCTATGCAAGGAAGCTCTCCGCATTTGGTCACTCGTGCGCAGCCTGGAGGCGGATCTCCTAGCCATTCATGTGGCAGGAGCCTCCAACACCCTGGCCGATGCCCTGAGCCGGATAGGGGCTGCATCTCACGAGTGGTCTCTCCTGCCGGAGGTAGTACAAGATCTGTTCTCCCACTGGGGCACACCTCAGGTGGACCTGTTTGCCTCCAGGGAGAACGCGAAGCTGAGGCTGTTTCATGCCCGCCCCCCTCAGCAGGGCTCGCTGCAGGGGGATGCCTTCTCGAGGCTGTGGACCCCGGGCCTCTTCTACGCCTTTCCCCCATTTCCCTTGATTCACAAGGTGCTTCTCAAAGCAAGGAGGCGAAAAGGCGCGGGTGATCCTGATAGCCCCAGACTGGCCCCGCCAGTTCTGGTACCAGATCTCCTCAGCCTCAGCTCCAGGCTCCCGAGGCAGCTTCCAGCTCGCCGGACCTGCTCTCAGTCAATCAGGGAAGGTGTTCCATCGGACCTTCAATCCCTGCACCTGACGGCCTGGTTCCTGAGCTAGAGTTCCAGGCCTTGGGTCTTTCCGACGAGGTCCTCAATGTTGTTGAGGCGTCCCGTATGGAGTCGACCAGAAAATGCTACGCCTTCAAATGGAAGAGATTCTCCATTTGGTGTCAGGGCAAGGACTTGAACCCTTCCTCCTGTTCTGTGGCAAGCATTTTGGACTATTTATGGTCTCTTTCTAGTCAAGGGCTTAGGTCGACGACCCTAAAGGTGCACCTGGCAGCCATCTCTGCTTACGGGCGCGGGCCGGAAGCAGTCGATGTCATAGGAAAGGTGGTCGGCGCTTTTCAAAGGCCTTGATCACATTTCCTCCCGTGCGAGAGAACTCCACCTCCGTGGGATCTACTGCTGGTATTGGCAAAGCCATGCGCAAGCCATTGCGAACCAATGCACAGGTGTGAACTCTCTCACCTGTCGTGGAAGACCGCTTCTTGGTGGCTATCACGTCAGCCAGAAGGATGGGAGAGCTCCAGGCGCTTTGCATCGAGTCTCCTTACCTGGTCTTCCACAGGGACAAGGTTGTCCTGCGCCCCACCGAAATTCCTTCGAGGTGGTGTCAGAGTTTCACCTTAACCAGGTGTTGACTCTGCGGTGTTCTACCCCAATCACACCTCGGAGGCCGAATAAGGCTCCATACTCTGGACCCTAGAGGGCCTAGCTTATTATAAGGGCGCACTGCTGAAATTCGAGGAGAGGTTAGCCAGCTGTTTGTCACTCACGCTGAAGCCGCATCTGGCAGACCTGCAGCCAAGCGGACGATAGGCAGGTGGGTCACCTCCCGCATACAGATCGCTGCTATAAGTTGGCGGGCACGAGCCTCCCAGAGGGATAAGGGCTCATTCTGCCGGTCATACTGCGCAGCATCGGGTGGCTGCTTCCAGGGACTTCCCTATCCAGGAAATCTGCAGGGCTGCTACCTGGAAGTCAGCACACACCTTTATTACCCATTACCACATCGACCTTGAGTCACGCCGGGATGCTGGTTTTGGGGCCTCGGTTCTCCAGTCTTTATTCCTCAAGTAAGTATCGGGTGTGCGCTTGCCTCCCTCCTCCCGGAGAACTGCTAGGAGTCTGCCAATAAGTGTGGATGAACAACATATCCATGTCCCTAGAAATATGGGTTACTCACCTGTAACAGGGTTCTGGGAATGGTATATGTTGTTCATCCACCTGACCCACCAACCTCCCGGCTTGACAACTGTGAGCTTCCAGCGGCCATTCTGGCGTCATGGGGTGAACCGAGTTTTACCACCCGGGTGGGTGGGAGGAGCCAGCTTGAAGACCTTCCGGCAAGATTTAAAGCGGCAAGGAACCTGCCAATAAGTGTGGATGAACAACATATACCATTCTTAGAACTCCTGTTACAGGTGAGTAACCTGTATTTTTCTGCTAGCAAAAGAATTTACTTGCAGTTTTTCCATCGTGACCAAGTTGTGGTCGGGGCTCTGGGAGTGGTGAAACTAAGAGATGAAGAGAGAGGAATCGGTGGCATATCTAGGGGTGGGGGTGATCAGCAACAGTCTGGCTTGTGGTTCTAAAGAAATGTATGGATTTGCAGCAGAAGCACATGGAATAGACAGAATATAACAGTCACTTCACTATACAGTTACTATTGTGTACTGGTTAGGTGCAGCAATGGGCATACAGTATGCAAGGTATTGTATAGTGGACTGGAGCCCCCTGTCAGTGTTTCAGTTGCTACTCCAGAATGGTTTGAGCATGTGCCACTGCCATGCCATGTATTAAAATGGCTGCTGGTGGCTACTGCTGGTTTACACAGATTCCTATTTTCTGCACTGTGTTACTGCTGCTTTACTAACTTGCCAATCACCTGTCTGGTGCAGTTCAGATCTACTAAACCAGCTTGGCTGGCATGAATTACCACTGCCTACATTTTTGTTGGTTTACTTGGAAGTTAATACAGTATATGTCTCTGTGCTGTGCCATTTTCTTGTCTGCCTTAATTTTTAACTATACAAGTATATATTACTGTCTTTTTTTTCTGAACCAGTTTTCCTGACTTGAGGTACATTTCTACTGCCTAAAATATTATTTTAGCTTAGCTACTGCTGCTACAAAGCACTACTAGTCTTTATGCACTTGAAAAAGGTGTGTCTTACTGTGTCCTGATACGGACTTGCCCTTAAAATGTAACATAAGTCCTGGACTTATGCATCCCCCCAAAATTTTTCAACCCCTGCCAACGCTCGGATGACCTGGAGCAGCTATTGCTGATCTCTCCAGTCCGCAAGGTGCTGCAGTGGTGGATGAATCTCCAGAACCTGTTACAAGGGGTCACATTCCTGATATCCTTTCCCCAGCAGATTCTCACTATGGGTGCCTCTGGCTTGGGCTGGTGTGCGTACCTGGGTCCCTTTCAGACTTGGGGGACATGGTCCTAGATTGAGACGTCCCTGCATATTAACATACATTAGATGTGGGCGGTCCTGTATGCCATGCAGGCCTTTCAGAATCCTCTTCTTCCGGGGCAGTTGTTGGTCCATTCAGACAATCTCAGTGTTGTCTACTCCATCAACAAGCAAGGGGGGGAACGCATATGTACCCCCTGTGCGGGCGGCCATTAGGGTCTGGTACTGGGCACTGGACCCACAGCCTGGTCTTCTCGGCAGTCCATGTCCCAGGTATGCTGAACACTCTGGTGGACATCCTCCACAGGACTCAGTCAAGCATGTATGAATGGGAACTTCTCTCATCCATCACAGAAGATCTGTTCGACAGATGGGGTCATCCAGAATGGGACCTTTTTGCATCCCCACTCAATGCAAAACTGCCCAGTTTCTGCTTGCTAGAGCCAGGGCCTTGAGTTTTCTGGTGAGACTTGCTGTCCCTCTACTGGAGCAGGAGTCCTGTTCCTTTATGCCTTCCCTCCATTTCCTCTAAATCAGAGGGTGCTAATAAAGCTACAGGTGGAGGGGGCCAGCATGATTCTGGTTGTACCTTCTGGCCACAGCAGATATGGTTTCTATTCCTGCAACAGTTAACAGAGGAACCTCTGGTTTCTCTGCCCCTTTGCAGGATCTGCTAATGCAGACTCAGGGAACCCTGGTCCATCCAAACCTCAAGTTCCTTCGTTTGCATGCCTGGCTCCTGAGGACATAACAATCGCCCAGTTTGGAGTATCAAAGAGGGTGGCAGGTGTCCTCATGGCAGCTCCGAAGCCCTCCAGTAGAGCCATGAAGTGGAAGAGATTTGCCATCTGGGCTGCCGAACATCATCTGGACCCTTTTACCTGTCCAGTGAGCCAGATCCTGGACTACCCGATTTCCTTGTCAGACTCGAGCCTCCAGTACTTCTCCCTCATGGTGCACCTTTTGGCTGTTTCTGCCTTTCATTAGCCTGTGGGCAGTCGTACCGTGACTCAGTTAGATGTGTCCCATACCTTTCTCACGGGCATCCTGCAGTTGAAACCTCCAATCTGTTACCCTGTCCTGGCTTGGGATTTGAATTTTTTTAATTTTTATTTTTTAACCAGGGGAGAGACACTAAGCTGAAGCTTGTTTACAGGTGCGACCTGATAGCACAAGGAAGTTAAGTGACTTGCTCCGGGTCACACAGTATGCAATTGGGGGCTGTGGAATTCAAACCCAGGTCTCCAGGTTTGCAGCTCAGAGCCTTAAACCGCTGCACTATACTACCTTCTGATTTTTGTTTCGGAGAAGTTGACCCAGTCTCCGTTTGAGCCAACCGCGACTTGTGAGCTACACTTTCTTTCTTGGAAAGCATAATTTTTCATTGCTGTTACTTTTGCTCAAAGGATTTTCAAGCTTCAGGCTATCCGTTGCAAGGAGCCTTATCTGATTTTTCACAAAGATGTGTCTTTGCGCACAAATCCTAAGTTTCTCCCTAAGGTGGTGTCCGAGTTTACCCTGAACCACTCTATCCACCTGTCTATTTATTTTCCGGAGTGTGCCAGTCCACGGGAAGTACAGCTCCATACTTTAGATGTGAGCAGAATTTCAAAATATCTGCTCCGCACCAACTAGGACTGCAGAAAAACAAAACAACTTTTTGTTTTTTGCCCCAGGAAGACAGGGTGTTCAGGTTTCCAGTGTTTGTCCAAATGATTGGCCCATTGTATTGTGTTCTGCTACAACAAGCGTGACAAAGAGTTGCCAGGGGCAGTGAAAGCCCACTCCACAAAGGGCGTGGCTGCCTCTATGACCTGATTCAAGGGGGTGTTATCTGCCTATATTTACGCTGCTACCACCTGGAGTACTGTCCATACTTTCACAAGCACTACAGTCTGGATATTGCTTCTAAATCCCGCACAGGTTTCGGAAGGGTTGTTCTGCAAAGCTTCCTGTCTTAGGTTTTGGTTGACCTTCCTCCAGGTCTGTTCCGCTGCACCTGTAACTGCTTGGGGCTCGTTCCTGTGGTGTGACCTGATGACTGAGATACCCCTGAAGAAGACAGAACAGTTACGTAAGAACTTATCATAACAGTAGAGTTTCGAGGGGATCTCAGTCATTGGGTCTGCCTTCCCTCCTGCCATCCCTGTTCTTGGAGTCCTCTGATCAGACTGGCTATGTGGTGTACCCAGCCTTTTATTGAGGCATGGGCACCTCTCTCTCTCTCCTCGGTTCCCCATGGCATGAGCTTTCTCCTTTAGTCTCCAGGAGAAAGAACTGAGGAGGGAGCAGGGCCACTCATGCCTTTATAGGGTGGATGATACTGGCAGGTGACGTCCGTGATACTTTTGGAAAATCTTGCGTGTGGATCCTGCTTCATCACCTATGAAGTTCCTGTGGTGTGACCTGATGACTGAGATCCCCTCGAAGATCTACTGATATAGTAAATTCTTACATAACTGTTCTTTCAAACAACATGAAGTCTTGCTATATTATGACATATTCAGTGAGTCCCAACTTTCGAACTGCTCCGGAAGTGAAAGAGTTAACTTTCCATGCAGGGCATGGAACCTTGAGCGCGAGCTCGGTTGAAAACTCTGTCTGTTGTTCTTCAAACTCAAACTGTCAGATTCTTTATTCCGCCTCACTGAACAGTCGCTCTGGAGATTTCTCCTTCTGCTCGGTTCGTTTGTTGGTTAAAAAGTATTATTTATCAGTTTTTCGACCGAAATCAAACCACAACCGGTCGGTTCAAGCTCTGTCTGTGGTATTGTAAGTAATAGATAGGCTTACATTTATTTTATTCTGTGTGGAACTTGTAAACGCTTTTCGGTTTGGTTTGAACCGATCAGTTTATTCTCAAACTTCACTAGTCCTTCATTAGAGTGCAGTTCCTGGTTCTTATCGGTTCTAACAAAAACGGATTTCATTACGGTTTTTTCCACGACCCGTGACACGGTTGGGAACGATAAGGAGTCTTTTAGGCGGATTGCCAGTAAACGGGCAAGTTTGGTTTGGCTGGCACTATGTGTGAGAAACCCAAAAGAAAAACCGGGCCCACTGGGTTTCAGCACTGTGGTGTTTGTGGGGAAGCCTTTGCTAAGGATGACCCACACACCACCTGTGTATATTGTCTGGGGTTTGACCACCTCAATGCAGACTGCCAGATTTGTAAGAATTTTCCTGCTGCCACCGTAGAAAAGAGAGTTGGTAGGCTCAGGGAAAGGGAGGCCAAAAAGTCCGCTGACCCGGATGGCCAGCCTGGTTCGGTCCCAACCGAACCAGAGGGAGTGCCCTCTGACCAGGGCGATACTTCCTCTGGCAAACGAAGAGCCAGCTCTGAGGAGCCGGTTCCAACTAAAAGGACTAGGAAGTCAGCTAGTGGGGAGCCAAAAGTTCTTTCTCCAACTCTGAGGAAATAGCTAAAGCAATTCAAATTGTCCAGTCACTTTCCCGGTTCGACCGAACAACACCATCAGGTAAGTGCTCGGTTCGCCGGTTCAAGATTATGATTTTGAGGATTTTATGAACCGAGGAGGGAAGAGGAGTATGAGGAGAGTGAATGTGTTTGAAAGTCTGGATGTGCCCATTGAACTGACATCTCCAGACAGACCGTCAGGGGTTTCTCCCCCCAGGCTATCTGAGTCTCCTTCTCATTTTATGTTCTATAAGAAAGTTGCTGAAACTCTTCAGCTCCCTGTTGAGGAAGCTGTTGATGACCAAGAGGAGCCTGATTATGTAGAAATGATGGATATTCCAGACAGGCAAATTATATGGCTTATGCTGCTAGGTACCAGAAATCCAGATGGGATACTGTGCTGGCCCTGGCAAAACAGGTCCCTGACCAGCTTGCCAGGGAGCTGGAACAGGTGGCTGCGGATGGTATTGAGGCATCCAAGGTGCAATTTCATGCTGCAGTAGACTCTAATGATGTGTCATCAAGGGTCATGGCTACATCTGTGGCACTTCGCAGAATGGCTTGGCTCAGATGTACTGCCCTGTCACAGGATACCCAGTCTAAGGCCATGGATTTTCCTGTTGTGGGGAATTCTCTGTTTGGGGAGCAGACAGAGAATTACATGAAGAAAATGGATGAATATAGGACCACCTATAGGAGTGCACAGGCCAAGGAAAGGCAGGCCACTCCTCAAAGGCAGCCTTCCAGGGGCAGGGGCAGGCCTTTTCATAGGCCTTTCTACCAAGTCCAGGCCTCCTCTTCTGCTTATGCCCAGAGGGGGTTCTTTAGAGGGAGAGGCAGACGGGGTGCAGGCAAGCCTGCTTCCACCCCTCAGCCCAAAGCCCCTGCCAAGCAGGCACCCTGATGGGGTGGCCAGGGCCGATTCTCTTCTACCTGTAGGGGGCAGGCTGGCTTACTTTGTCCAGGACTGAAGTCTTGCTGTATCAGACAAGTGGGTCCTGGAAGTAGTAGTCAGGGACTGGTTCTCAGCTTCAAAAAATTTCCAAAGATGAGAACCAGGTCCTTTCCACCTGCAAATCCATCAGAGGCACTTGCCCAAGAAACAGAAGTTTCTACCCTCCTGGCTGTCAGAGCTGTGGAAAGGGTTCCACCCCTACACCAGGGCAAAGGGTTGTACTTCAGGTACTTCCTTACCCCAAAAAAGACAGGAGAATGGCGGCCCATCCTGGACCTCAGATACGTAAACAAGCACCTTTTAAACCAAATTCAAAATGGTGACTCTGGGAATTATTTTACCTTCTCTAAGGCCAGGGGACTGGCTAGTCCCTGGACCTCAAGGATGCCTACTTCCATGATCTCATTGAGCTCCCATCGAGTACCTCAGATTCGAACTGCCCTCAGGCCATTACCAGTTCAGAGCAATGCCCTTCGGCCTCACCTCTGCCCCGAGGGTATTCACAAAATGCCTGGCAGTAGCAGTTGCCCACTTAGGAAGGCAAAAGATTGCCATCTTTCCTTACCTGGACGACTGGCTCATAGTAGGCCAGTCTCCAGAACAAGTCAAACTTCACCTTCAGGTAACTCAGCAACTGCTCACATCTCTAGGTTTCCTTCTCAATCTTCAAAAGTCAGTTCTAGAGCCTGTCCAGCTCCTCACCTTCATAGGTGCAGAACTGAACACAAAAGAGGCCAGAGCCTTCCTCCCTCTGGAAAGAGCAAGGACCTTGGTCTCTCTGGCCTCCTCTTTCACCCTGCAAGTCTCTCGACCAGCAAGGCATTTTCTGCAGCTCCTGGGGCACATGGCTGCTTCTACAGCAGTGGTGCAGGGAGCAAGATTTCAGATGAGGGACATCCAGTTCCATTTGAGAGCCTTTTGGTCTCAAAGGAGAGACCTTTTAACCAAATTGATCCCAGTGACTCGAACCCTGATCCAAGCCCTTCAGTGGTGGCAGGACCAGAGCAATCTGAGACAGGGGGTTCCCTTCACCCCTCAGTCTCACTCCTCACTCCTTAATCCTTACTACAGATGCATCCCTCTTGGGGTGGGGAGCTCATATGGGCGATCTCACTACCCAGGGATTGTGGTCCCCACAGGAATCTCTGCTTCACATCAATCTGTTGGAACTCAGAGCAGTTTTTCTAGCACTTCAAGTTTTTTCCATGTCTGTTCAGAACAAAGTCGTACAGGTCAGAACAGACAACACCACTACAATGTGGTACATCAACAAGCAAGGAGGCACTCGGTCTATGGCCTTGTGCACCAAAGCAATGAAGTTGTGGTCTCTGGCCACCTGCCTTACGGCAGTTCACCTCCCAGGCAAGGACAATGTCCTGGCAGATGCTCTCAGCAGGATTTCCCAGGGCCATCACGAATGGTCACTGGATCCCCTAGTACTGGAGGTAGTATTTGCCAGATGGGGCACTCTGCAGATAGATCTTTTTGCAGCCCCAGACAATCACCAACTTCCTCTTTTTTGCTGCAGGCCCCCAATGTTGGGCTCAGTCCCCCTGGATGCCTTCCTTCTCAGTTGGGAAGGGAAGTTCCTCTATGCTTTTCCTCCTCTCTTCTTTTCAAGGTGCTAGTCAAAATCAGATCTCAGCCCTGCAAGATGATCCTGATTGCTCCAGATTGGGCCAGGCAGCCCTGGTACCCACACCTTATGTCCTTAGCAGTCCACCTTCCCCTGTGTCTTCCCAGGAATCACAACCTGTTAACCTGTGCCCAGGGGAGAGTTTGGTACCTGAATCTCAAATCTCTCAATCTCAAGGCCTGGCTCTTGAAGAGTTAGAGTTTGCTGACCTACACCTCTCCCAAGGTGTATTGGATATCTTGAAGGCTTCTGGGAAGCCTTCCACCAAACTTCTTATAATTCCAAATGGAAGAGATTTTCCATTTGGTGCTCTGGCAGGCATATTTCCCCAGAATCTGCTGACTTATCCACAGTCCTGGATTACATGGTGCATTTGAATACGTTGGGGCTGAGAACAGCTACCCTAAAAGTGCACCTGGCAGCCGTGTCTGCTTTCTTATCAGCAGGTAAACCCTCTTCTCTTTCAGCTCATCCTGTATTCTCCAAGTTTTTCAAGGGGTTGCTTCACACCAACCCCCCTTTCAGGGACCCTGCCCCTGCCTGGGATCTTAATATTTGCATTGCTCAGCTTATGCAACCCCCTTTGAGCCCTTGTCTTCAGCAGAGCTTAAGTACTTGACTTGGAAAACTGTGTTTTTGGTAGCCATCACTTCTGCCAGGCGCATAAGTGAATTACAGGCATTGTCAGTGGAACCTGATTTTATCTCCTTTCATAGAGATAAGGTGGTCCTCAGGACTAACAGGAAGTTCTTGCCTAAGGTGGTTTCAGACTTCCACATTAATCAATCTGTTTCTCTTCCTGTGTACTTCACTGACTATTCCTCCTCTGGCGAGAGGAGACTGCACAGTTTAGATGTCAAAAGAGCCCTTAGTTACTACATAGAGCGTACTAAGGGTCACAGGTTTGACTCTCCAACTGTTCCTCACTTATGGTGAGGTTGGTAAAGGAAACCTGCCACTAAAAGATCCATTGCCAGGTGGATTGTCTCTTGTATCCAATTTTGCTATGAGAATTGGGTAGGTTCCTCCCTCAGGCCTGAGGGCTCACTCTACCAGAGGTACAGCTGCGTCTCTGGCTGCTGCCAGGGACATCCCTATCCTAGAGATATGTCAAGCAGCTACCTGGAAAACAGTTCACACTTTTACCAAGCATTACTCCCTGGATATCCAGGCTAGGGAGTGATGCTTGGTTTTCAACTGTGCTTCAGAGCCTATTTCTAAGTAGGTTCTGTCCTCCTCCATGGAGGTACTGCTGTGTAGTCTGCATATGTACATAATATAGCAAGACTTCATGTTGTTTGAAGAAAAATTACTCACCTTAGTAATGTTGTTTCTTCTAATGGAGTCTTGCTATAAATATGACCCCCCAGCCTGCCCTCTCAGAACTTCTACTTTTGGGATGTGGGTGGGCAGTGTAGTGTTGGCACTTGGTAGATGCCTCACTTTATTTTCACCCCTCCTTTTGGGGGTTTGGGTGTTATGTTTTTATTTTTCTGGATCCCCTGACTTGAGTCTTTGTTTTGGGACCAAGAAAGATGTGTTCTTATATTTAGTAGCCAGTTGGCTAGTGTAGGTTAGGCTTCCACACAGAACCTTAGTGAGTTTTGCTCGTAAAGATCTGACAGTTTGAGTTTGAAGAACAACAGACAGAGTTTTCAACCGAGCTCCGCTCAAGGTTCCATGCCCTGCATGGAAAGTTAACTCTTTCACCTCCGGAGCAGTTCGAAGGTTGGGACTCACTGCATATGTCATAATATAGCAAGACTCCATTAGAAGAAACAACATTACTAAGGTGAGTAATTTTTTCTTTTTAGTTGCTGTTACTTCTGCTCAAAGGATTTCAGAGCTTCAGGCTCTGTGTGAGCCTCGTTATTTGCTTTTTCACAAAGACAGGGTGTCTTTATGTACTTAATCCTAAGTTTCTTCCTAAGGTGGTGTCTGAGTTTATTTTAAATCAAACTATCCACCTGCCAGTTTTTTCCCCCGAGTATGACAATCCATGGGAAGCCTTCCTCCATACTTCAGATGTACATAGAATACTTGGGTACTACTTACATCGCACGAAGGACTGCACAAGGTCCTCACAGCTTTTTGTTTCTGTTGCCCTGTGTAAAAGAGGCACACCTGTTTCTAAGCAGTGCCAGTCTAGATGGCTGGCTAACTGTATTACTTTCTAACCCCAGGAATCACTCGTTATGATTGAACTGATGCCGTCAGCCTCCTGTGTTGAACTACCCGGAGAGATGGAACTATATGCAAATGATGGAACTCTCAACTGGCTCATGCCACTTTCAAACTGCTGCCCTAGCAACTGTTGCACTCTGAGTGCTTCAGATTCTTTACTCCACCTGCCTAGTAAGGACGTCCCGGACAGCTCTCCTTGAACTGTCTTCAGGCTAAAGTTTATCTGTTGATAAGTACTCATTTTTAGTTTAATTTTAAATTGCTGCCTTAGGACTTTGTTTAGTTTATTTAGTGTTGTGGTAGTTTTTTGGGTTTTTTTTATTTGCAGTTCTCTATACTAGGAAAAAAATTGCAGCAGAAATAAATAATTTAAACTAGTTTCTGTGGGGGAGAATTGGACATCTTAATTCTCTGAAAATAACAAAGACCTCAGCTAAAAAATCAACGACCAAATACTGCAAAATCCTGAGTTTTAATGCTAGATCCTTAAATAATTTAAATATGGCAGAACTAGAATGTAAATGTAAATTATTGGACATTGGTATTATTGCTGTAACTGAAACTTGGTGGGACCCTGCTTCGAAATGGGTTAAGGAGATTCCTGGTTACAAATTATATCACAAGGACAGAGTGAATAAAATTGGAGGTGGAGTACGCTTATTTGTACAAAATGATATACTATCAACAGAAATAACACAAAATTCTGACATGGAAACTTTGTGGGTACAAATACAATTTAAAGGCCAGCCGAAATTAATTATAGGAGTATGTTATAGACCTCCTTCATCTGACCTTGAATACACCAATAAACTAATCAAATTAATGATATTTCTGAAAATAATAATGTGTTAATACTGGGTGATTTTAATATGCCTGGAATAAACTGGGAAAACTCTACTGGAGTAAATTCACAGGAAAAAGAATTAATAAATTTGTGTATCGACTAAGGCCTTGAGCAATTAGTTAAACTTCCTACTAGGGGAAATAGTATACTGGATCTTATTTTGACTAATTTAGGAAAGCTAGTGTCAGACATAGATATTTCTACTCCTATTGGTAATAGTGACCATAATGTAATATTGTTTAATGTAAGGACTACTAAAAGTAAAACTAATACAGGAACTTTACAAAAAAACTACAATAAAGCCAGTTTTAAACAAATAAATCATGTATTGTATCAAACAAACTGGATAAATAAGTTTCAAAATAAAACCACTTCTGAAGCTTGGGATACATTTAAACAAACTATAAATCAACTTGAACAGACCTATGTCCCCTTGAAAAACAAATATAATAAAAAAGGAAAAATACCCCTTTGGTTTAACAAAAACATCTCTAGACAAATAAAATTGAAAGAGTCTCTCTTTAAAAAATAGTGGTCAACCAGGTATAAGGGTTAAATATAAAAATTCAGTATCTCTTAAAAAAAACTAATTAAACAAGCAAAAACTAAACTAGAATTTACCTTGGCTCACTCAGAAACAAATAAAAAGTCACTTCATTCTTATATAAATAGTAAAAAAAGTGATTCAAGTAAAATTGGATCAATAACACGTGATGGGAGATCTATTACTGATGACCAAAATATTGCTAATATATTTAATGACTACTTTTCCTCAGAATTTTTTAATAAGGATAATTATTACCCAAGGTATAAACAAACCCATATACAGTACACCCAATAATTAACGAGTTGGAAGTAAGAAATGCTCTTTCTTTGCTTAAAAAATCTACCAGTTCGGGACCTGACAATATTAATGCTAGGTTATTGAAAGAAACCATTGATTCAGTCATTTTTTCGTTAACCTTAATTTTTAACAAATCCCTGAAAGAAGGTTGTGTACCAAAGGACTGGCGTACTGCAGTAGTGATCCCAATTTTAAAAAAGGGGAATAAATCTATGGTTCAGAACTATAGGCCAATTAGTCTTACATTGTTAGTTGGCAAGGCCTTGGAAAGAATTGTTAAATCTCATATTAATTCTGAAACACACTCACTGGGAATACAGGACTCAACACAACATGGCTTTAAAACAGGATCATCCTGTACAACAAACTTGATCTCTCTTTATAATAACACTAGTAGGTTATTGGATAATCACATTCCCTCAGATGTTATTCTTCTGGACTATAGCAAAGCCTTTGATAAAGTACCCCATTCATTGCTAATTGAAAAAATGTGCAAATTTGGTTTTTCGGAATACATAACAAATTGGGTATCACAATGGTTATATGATGGATCACAGGCTGTCAGGGTAAATAATTCAATGTCTATACCTACTATCAAGGTTGCTAGTGGTATCCCTCAGGGTTCAGTTCTGGGACCTACCCTGTTTAATTTATTTATTGGTGACTTAATTATCACTTCTAGTAACTTTATAACTAAGTTTGCGGATGATACCAAACTGGGAGGAAGGGTGGATACAGCTTTAAATAGTGAAATTCTCCAGAAAGATCTTCAAACTATAGAAACATGGGCAAAAAGAAACTCTATGGATTTTAATACTGACAAGTGTGTGGTACTACACTTTGGAAAAAATAACCCAAAAAATGTTTACCGGTTAAATAATAAACTAATTAAAACCTCTGAATGTGAGAGAGACCTGGGGATCATGATAAATACCAAATTATCTGCCAATTTACATTGTAATAGAGTGGCAAATACAGCAAATGCTATGTTGAGGCAGATAAATAAAACTTTTGTTAACAAATCGGAACAATGTTTGGTCACTTTGTATCGATCATACAGTATGTCAGACCCTATCTTGACTATGGTTCTCCATATTGGAGCCCATATCTCAAGAAGGATATTTTTAGAGTGGAACAAGTTCAGAGAAGATTGACTAGGATGATACCTAGATTAAAAAAAGATTCTTATGATACTAGATTAACTAAAACAGGATTACATTCCCTGGAAAGAAGAAGATTGAGAGGTGACCTTTTACTTTTATGTAATATTTTAAAATGCCCAATTCAGATGAAATTATGTGGACTGTCATATGCCAATAAACGCATTGTGAGTAGATTACATAATAAACAATCATTGAACGGGTAAATACAAATTTAAGAAATAATTTTTCCAGTGTTAGGGTTCCTTAGATATGGAATTCACTTCCCAAGTATTTGGTAAATTCAAAAACTCTTGAATCTTTCAAAAATAAGTTAGATACGTGGTTAACAAATAAATGAAGGAAATTGACCCACTATTGTAGGGGACAATCTCGATGGGCCATGATGGCCTTCTTTTGTCCAGTGTATCCAGTATATCCAGTATTCTCTCACAGTTCCTTGGAACTGAGGGTTCCACATCTATTTGTGAGGTTTTACCTCAGATTTCTTTATAAAACATTTATTTAGCTATCGGTTCCTTGAATCGCTTTAGTTTTGTTTAAGTTTAGTGTAATTCTTGGATCTTACTTCGAGAAACAGCTCTTGCAGCAGGTTACACCATTAGGACTGAAGCCGGCAGGCGTCAGGACCCCACGGAATTCTTCTAGCTAGCTATCTTCAGCGGGGACCTCCCCCGGCGTCAGTCCCACACCCGACGTCAGGCATAGTACATAGAGGCGGTCCCACCAGTTCTCCAGTTCTCTTTCCGCCGTCAACTTGCATGTCTCGACCCTTTGGCTGCGTTTCTAGCGCATACCGCCGGTTAAGTTCTTCCTTCAGGAAAAGTTCTTTTCTGTCTTTTGCTGTCTGATGTCCTCTCAACCTCCGTTGAAGGCCATCCTTCAAAGTGCGCCTGTGGGAAGCAAATCCCGTTTAAGGATCCACATTCGGCCTGCGTCTGGTGCCTGGGCCCAGATTACGACACCCGGTCCTGCTCTTTTTGCCAGGGGTTCAACAGCCGGACCCGGATCCGTCACCAGAAGGCCCTCCAGGCGTTCCTGCTCGAAGAAAAAATCAGGGCCATGGACGCAGTCTCCAAGGGGGAATCCTCAGAGAAGGCCCGGAGACACCCCGAGAAGCACAGGGAGAGAGTTAGATCCAGGTCCCTATCTAGGGCCTCCGGCTCCCGGTCCGACCGCTCTCCTTCCCGGGCCCGTTCTCAGCCTCCCCCTGCAGCGATGAAGACCCCTTCGGGCTCCTCTTCTGTCTCACAGGCCAAGACCTCCAGGCCTTCCTCATCTTCTTCTTCTAAGGCCCTGGCTAGGTCGGGGGACCGTCATCACCACCATAAGTCTGGTTCCCGCCGTTCCGAACCCGACTTCAGGTCTGCCTCCTTGCCTCCTCCTGCCCCCAGAGGAAGACCAAGGGCTTCCTCCTAAAAGTCATCGGATCTGGCGTCGGCCCGTCTGGCGCTTGACCCTACCATAGGTCCCAGGGACCGTCGACGCCAGGCGCCCATCGCCAGTCAGGCCACGCCTTCTCGACCGCTGGCCGGGGACCGACGTCCGTACCTGTACTCTATTGAGAAGAGGACCCGACACCTCCCACCGACGCCGGTCAGGAGACGACACGGAGGAGGAGCTGACCCAGCCCGAGGACCAGGCGGGCGAACCCGGTCCTGTCGCACTCCCCAAGGAGCCCTCTCCGGAACCTGAGACCCCGTGGGAGCCGACGCCGGAACCTGACGACCGGCCATCGGCACCCGGTCCGTCATCAGGCCTCTCCATATCTGAGGTCAAGGAGTTGTTCACTTACTGGTGGGACACCATAAAAAGGGACGTGGTTCCCACCCCTCCTCCTCTTCCTCCTCCACCTCCACCTGCGACCCCACCGGGCCCTGCGCCCCCTACTCCGTCCGGGGCAGCAGGCCAAGTACCTTCCCCCCAGGAGCTGGCGGATCCTCCTAGGGGGAGACCAGACAAAAGGAGACCTCCGTCCAGATCTTCTTCAGGGTCACCCAGCCCTAAGAGACCCAGAAGACGCCGCCGTTCGCCTTCGACGGAGGACACGGGATCGGAATTCTCGGAAGGATCCAGATCCCTCTCTCCGATCCACATCCCTTCTCCGGACCCACGTGAGCTTCCCAGATCTCCTCCGGATGACCCATCGTTCTCAGAGATTATGAGGCATATCCAAGAGAACATGGGCTGGGATGCGGAAGAATTAGACCCCGAGAGACTACACCTCGCCAGGTATCTTCGGCAGAAAGATGCTAAGCCTGTGGTGGTACCACCCTTGGTGGACACTTTTGTGGACGTCACCAAGGCAGCGTGGAAGCGTCCACACTCGCTCTCGGCGATGCCGAAGAAAGCTGACCGCCTGTACAAGGCCCCTAGGGAGGACCAGTATCTGGCTTCACATCCTTTGGCCGACTCTCTGGACATTACAGCCTCTCATGACCGGTCCCAGAGACCGCAACATTTGAGCACCCTGCCACCGGACCCGGAGTCCAAACAGCTGGACTCTATGGGCAGGCGCACGTATGCTTCCGCTACTTGCGCCATCAGATCCCTGAACTACTTAACCCACGTGGTACAGTTCCAAAATGCCTTGTGGGAGCAGGGACTGGATCTGGCAGACAAATTGCCAGACGGTGAGCAGAAGGCGGAGATGTTGCAGCTCCTCCGTACGGGTTCGGACATGGGAACCCAGGTGCTACGAGCCGTGTATGATTCCGCAGACTCCTTGGCCAGAGCGGCAGCTTCGGGCGTATGCCTCCGGAGACACTCATGGCTCTGTGTCTCCGGATTCACCCCGGATGTCCAGGAGAACATTCTGGACGCCTCTTTTGACGGAGAAGTTCTTTTTGGTGAATCCTCTGAGAGGGTCCTCACCAAACTCCAAGAGGCCGGGAAGGCGGTGAGGTCGGTCCAGGCAATGTACCGACCCAGGCTTAGTTCCTTTCGTAGGAACCAAAGCCGTTTCTGTGGCGGACACAGACAGCAGTCCGCACGGACCACAACAGAGGGCTCCGTTTCTCGTAGAGCCCAGGAAAGTTGCACACGGGTCGAAGTCAGCGCCCAGCTAAGCCGGCTCAGCCCGCGGGTCCCTCCGCTGTCACAGCATGACTCCTTCCCGGCCCCCGCCCCTCAGGATCAACGGGACATCAAGGTCAGGGGTCGCATTGTGGACTACTTGCCAGGGTGGCAATCCATAACCACCGACAGGTGGGTCCTTCAGTTGGTCGAAAGAGGCCACTTTATAGAATTCGCCAAGCCACCCTCGAGGCCTCCTCTGCTCTCCCGTTACTCGGGTCAGCACAGATTGCTTATCAGGCAAGAAATACTCGCGCTCCTGCAGAAGGGAGCGGTGGAGTATGTTCCAGAGAACCAGATAGGATCCGGATACTATTCCCACTTCTTTCTGGTTCCGAAGAAAACAGGGGACCTCCGTCCAATCTTGGACCTCAGCAACCTAAATACATCGGTCAACTACAAACGATTTCGCATGGTGACCCTTCCGGGTCTCATCCTCATGCTAAAGCAGGATGCCTTCTTAACGTCCCTAGACATGCAGGACGCCTACCTGCACATCCCTGTGGCTCAAGCGCACAGGAGGTTCCTGCGCTTCGAGTTTCTCGGCCACCATTTTCAGTTCTGAGCTCTTCCGTTTGGGCTGTCATCGGCCTCCAGGGTCTTTACCAAATGTATGGCAGTCGTGGCAGCATCTTTAAGGAGACAGGGCCACTATGTGTTCCTGTACTTGGACGATTGGCTTCTCATGGCTGCCTCCAGAGAGGCATTGCTGCTGGCTATCCAGAGCACCCAGGCTCTGTTCCAGTCTCTGGGCATCCTAATCAATTACGAGAAGTCTCTCCTCGTACCGTCACAGAAGCTGCAGTTCATAGGCGCAGTTCTGGACACCATCCAAGGGAAAGCTTTTCTTCCCGACAAAAGAGCGGAATGCATCAGATCCCTCATCAGGGACCTCTCAGCGAAGAAGACTGTCCCTGCCAGGTTGGTCCTTCGCTTGCTTGGACACATGGCTGCGGCCATTCCAACCGTCCCTTTGGCAAGGCTCCACATGCGGGTAACTCAGTGGATGCTCAAGGTGCAGTGGGACCAAAGGCAAGACCACATGCAGCAGCCGGTCAGAATCACGAATGCCGTGATCTGAGACTGGCAGTGGTGGCTAGACCCAGGAACACTCTCGGCGGGTGTTCCGTTCACAGTGCCGTCCCCGGAGGTCATTCTTTCCACAAACGCCTCAGGGCTGGGGTGGGGAGCACACCTGAACGGGGTGAGGTCCCAGGGAACGTGGACCCCTCAAGAAGCTCATCTCCACATCAACATTCTGGAGATGAGTGGTCCTTTACGCCCTGCAGGCCTTTCAGTCAGAGATCCCGCCAAATACTCTTATGCTTCAGACAATACGGCGGTGATGTATTACCTCAACAAACAAGGAGGCGCACACTCTTACCCCCTTTGCAGGGAAGCGATGAGAGTGTGGGATTGGGTAATCCGACACGGCGCGAGCCTGATCGCAGTTCATGTTCCCGGAGTGGACAACACAATCGCAGATGGCCTGAGTCGTTCCCAGGCCAGAGTCCACGAGTGGGAACTTCTTCAGGAGGTAGCAGAGGATCTGTTTCTTCATGGGGCACTCCAGAACTGGACTTATCTGGCTTCCCATCCAGCATAAAACTGCCCAATTTTTGCTCGCTAGAGCCAGGGCCTGGTGTTTTCTGGCGAGACGCGTTGTCCCTCTCCTGGGCGGACAGATTCCCCTCTGCCTTCCCTCCCTTCCTGTTGATCCAGAGAGTTCTTCTCAAACTGCGCAGGGAGCATGCAGCAATGATCCTGGTAGTCTCATTCTGGCCCAGACAGATTTGGTTCCCTTTGCTAACGCAGCTGTCCCGGGAACCTCCAATCCCAGTGCCTTTCAGCTCCCATCTCTTGTCTCAGGAGGAAGGTTCTCTAGTCCACCCGGACTTACGCTTACTGAACCTGCATGCATGGCTCCTAGAGACATAGCCATTTTGCGACATGGGTCTCGAGAGGTGGCAGAAGTTCTTTCTGCTGCCAGAAAGCCGCAACGCATGCGAGACGCTATGTAAATGGCGCCGCTTTTGCTTGTGGTCGCAAGCACGCGGCCTTTCCCCTAGGATGCCCGGTGAAAGTGGTGCTGGAATACCTGCTTTCCCTATTCCATTCGGGTCTCGCTTACTCCTCTATTAAGGTGCACCTCTGCGCGATTTCTGCTTACCACTTCCCGGGGGGACAGCGCACAGTGGCACAGCTTGATGCCTCTCGAGATTTCCTGAGAGGGGTGTTACACCTAAGGCCACCCATTAAGGATCCAGTTCCTCCATGGGACTTACTCTTTGTCCTGTAACAACTCACGCTTCCCCCCTTTGAACCTGCCACGGATTGCGAGTTGCATTTTCTGTCGTGGAAAACGTTATTTTTGGTTGCTGTCACGTCAGCAAGGAGAGTTTCCGAGCTCACGCTCTCATGTGTAAGGAGCCTTATTTAATTTTCCACCAGGACAGAGTATCTCTAAGGACGAATCCTAAGTTTTTGCCTATGGTGGTCTCTGCCCTCACCCTGGTCATCGATTTACCTGTATATTTTCCTAAATATTCCAATAGAGGAGAGGCATTGCTTCACACCCTGGATGTTCACCGCTGTCTAAGGTATTACCTGAACAGAACTAAACAGCTTCGCAAGTCGGAGCAACTATTCGTTTCCTTTACTGAGAGGATGTTGGGCCAACCAGTCTCAAAGCAGTCTCTTTCTCGCTGACTTGTCCAGTGTATCTCATTTTGCTACAGCAGCAAACAGAAGCCCCTCCCGGGTACAGTCCGGGGCCATTCGACAAGGGGGGATGGCTACCTCATTTGCAGCACTTCGTAACGACTACACCTCTGCCATTTGTGCCGCAGCTACTTGGAGCTCTGTGCAGACATTCATTAGGCACTATAGCCTGGATATCGCATCACGGCAGAGAGCCGGTTTCGGCCTGGCCGTGCTACAGGGTCTCCTGTCCTAGAATCAGGACTTGTTAAAGATCTTTCCTAGTTTCCTCCTCCCAGAATGCTTACAGGCGCTATTGCTTGGAAATCAGTCCTAATGGTATAACCTGCTGCAAGAACTGTTTCTCGAAGTAAGATAGTACAGTTACGTAAGAACTTACCATAACAGTAGATCTTCGAGAACAGCTCTTGCAGCAGGTACCTTCCCGCCCACCATTCCCCCTTGGAGGAGGCATGGCTTGCCGAGCCTTGGGCAGGGGCTTACGCCCTTTGCCTTTTGATGACGGATCCTCGGTCTCCCATTCTGATGTCATTCTGCGGCCGGGAGTACTGGGGAATCTGGCGGGACCGCCCCCTTATGTACTATGCCTGACGGGGGCGGTCCCCGCTGAAGATAGCTAGCTGGAAGAATTCCGTGGGGTCCTGACGCCTGCTGGCTTCAGTCCTAATGGTGTAACCTGCTGCAAGAGCTGTTCTCGAAGATCTACTGTTACGGTAAGTTCTTACGTAACTGTACTTTCCCTTTTCTTTTGGGAACCGAATAGCGCTCGGTTCTAGGAACCGTTAGCTGTAGTTATTTAAAAAGAAGCCTCCGGTTCCAAGGTTTTTGGAATAACGGTTTTGAAAAGTGATCTTTTTGTCTAGCTTCAATGTCAGAGGTCCATTTGAACAAACCTAAAAAATGCACAGGACCCACTGGTTTTAAATGTTGTGAGTCTTGTGGACAACTTATAGCAAAAACAGATAGACATTCTCTGTGTATTTCTTGTTAGGGTACAAGTCATATCTTTGCCAGTTGTGATATTTGTAAAACATTTTGTTCTAAAACATTAAACAACTCATAAACCATGCCGAGGAAATGCAGCCAACAAAAACCACAGCAGTATATCTCTCAACCTCCTGCCTCATAAATCAGGGACAAAGGACCAAAATAAGGGACACATCTTCAAAATTGGTGATATCTACTCAGGAACCTGGTAGAATAAGGGGTTAGTGTAAAAATGCATTTTCTAAGGAAGAACAAATCGGTAACTTTAATGTTTGACATTATGTTGTGCTTACAACCTCTACTGTTTGGTCATGGAAGCACAATTTTTAGGAGGGACAGAATAAAATGTTGAGGTAAAATCGGGGACATCACTGAAAATCAGGAACAGTTGAGAGGTATGCACAGCAGTGTCGTTTACTGTTTTACTCACAAAACGCTGCGGTCCTTTTGTGTGTAAAGTCAGTCACTCCCGAGTTGCTACGGTTTAAACATCACGGCACAGTGTAAACAAATCCTCTGTCTGCATTGAAACCGGATGGTCCTGTAGCCTCCCAAGATGGCGACTACGTCTGTACGCAATGATGTAATGTAAGCGACATTGTTCCCGAGAGTTACTGTATTCTGTATGGGGAGCTTATAAAGTATATATGATAACTTCATTAAAAAAGTTCTGCTGCATCAAATCCTATACTTTTTAAATGAAGTTATCATATATAACGCACACCCCAATGCCGGTTCGGGGGGCGGGCTGGGGGGTGTAAGAGGAGCTTTCAGCCCTAACACTGAATTTCCTTGCTTTTGTCGCTGTGAAACAACCCTAACTGATGCATTAAATGGATTTTTTTGCCATGAATTTCCCTTTTTGAGAATGAGGACTATAAATAGAGAATAGAATGCGGTGGTGGAGCACAGGCCCTTCGGGCCCCACGCTCCCACCACATGATGTGTAGTGATATAGTAACGGTAATTGCAATGCAAACGCAAGCGCTAACTGTTATGCACATGGTGATGCAAACGTAAAAGGTAATGCAAATGTTACTAGAAACGCATGGGCAAAGTGACAGCAAAGCGAACAGTGATACAAATGGAGACGCAAACGCATATGTAAACTCAACTGGTAATGTGCACGGTCACTGTACCACTATTGTAAACGCAAATGTTAAGTGTTACAGCAACAATAACGCCAAGGAACCGGAACGGAAAAGTGTGATGAACGTAGCTTATACAGAAACACAAAGCATAACGCCAAGACGGGTCACGTGTACCATAATTGCAAACGTCAATGGTAATGGTAACAGCAAAAATAACACCAAAGGAAACAAACGGAAAGGCAAACGCAAGCGCGTACGGAAACGCAAATCGTAACTTGCACGGTCATGGTACTGCAATTGGAAATGCAAATGGTAACAGCAACAATAACGCCAAAGGAAACGGAAACGCAAGCGCATACGGAAATGCAAACCGTAACACGCACGGTGACGGTACTGCAATTGTAAATGCTAATGGTAACGGTAACAGTAACAACAACTCCAAAGAAAACAAACGCAATCACAAATGTGTAAGGAAATGCAAACTGTGATGCACACGGTGACGGTACGGCAGTTGGAAACACAAATGGTAACGTTCACAGCAGAAATCACGGCGAAGTAAACAGAAACGCGAACTCAAGTGCGTACGCAAACGATAATGCAAAGGGTAACGCACACAGTGTCTTACACGGTAACGCAAACGTGTACAGAAATACAAGTGGGAACGGTAACTGTAACGGTAACTGAAGCGCACACCCTGTATTTGCCCAACAGCTGCATAGAGAGAAACAGTGTTTAGAAAGAATGTATGCATAATGGGCCTCAGAACAGAAAATTAGCTGTTGGAATACTAAATTTCTGATATCTGAGGAACCATATAACGTAGGGAAAAAAAAAATTAAATTTCACATGATTCATGAGTTTCCGGGCTAGGTTTTCGCTGAGCGCTACGTATTATCATGACGAAAATTCCGTATCTCGCACCGTTTTCGAGATACGAGCCCAGAAAGGCGCGGCGTATGCCACCATATTAGTCTAAGGGGAAAAACCTCAACTTCGGAGCACCGTAACTTGACATCCATGCAATATTTTTTCACCAAACCATGAAAAAGCACATATGTGAGATGTTGGCTGCCTTCCCTTCAAATTTCAGCCCAAAAGACCAAGCCGTTGTTTTGCAGCAAGGTGGCAAAGAATTCCTGTCATTTTGGCCATAGTCTGGAAATATAGTGTTGTAATTTGAGAAAGCTTTCGCAGAAATTTGCGAAAGTGTCACAGGTGCGACACTACTTTTTCAGAAATTTGAAATGGGGTGTTTAACCCCAAAATAAAGACATGGCTAGCATCTTGAGGGTCTGACTAGGTGAACACAAAAAGAATTGTGTTCCTAGAGGGTCCCAATTTTAAATGCCAAGAATTTTTCTGATCAGTAACCGAAAACACAATGGCAGATTTGCAACACTATTAGGGCCATTTGTGACACTAAAAAGTGCATTTATGAAAGTGTTGAACTTTTTGTTAACTTTTCCCATTGACTTATAAAGGAATTTGTTTTTTGAATAACTTTTGAACCGTTCAATATTTTTTCACGAAATCTTCAAAAGACACACCGGGACCTCGGCCGCATGGTTCCTGAAGTTTTCGGACCGGTCGTGCAAACCCTGCGACCTGTACGTGAGAGCAAAGAATTAGCAAAAAAGCATAATTGCGCACACGGATGTCGCTTAATACTTCCGCAGCCGTCAATCCGATCGGTACAAAAGTTGACAGATCCCAAGATCTGTGGTGCGCCTCTCCCCCGTGCCTGCCAAATTTCAGGCAAATCCGTTGAACGGTGGCAGTTATTAAGGTGCAAAGTTTCACCCTTTAACCTTAAAAGTGCTACTCAACCCTAACTATGATAGCACTATCATGTTACCATAATATATATATATATATATATAAAAATAAATAAAAATATTTTGAGTTTTTTTCTCCCTGTTTTTTCACCTGTCCCCATTCTCAGCTGGGCACGTGATGTGGAGACATGCGCACGCCATGGCTCAACACCCTCCCACAACTTGCTGCCCCCTCTCGCCTATGCTAGCCACCTGGTCTCCACCCGGTGGTAGCGGAACTACGGGGATGGGGCTACGACCACCCCTAGAGAGGAGAGCTGCCCTACGACTGCTCAACCCTGCTCTCACTCTCCCTCCCCGTGCTGGCTCCCCGATGACCAGAGTCCGTTCCTGAACCCAGGTCGCCAGCGTTATGCAAGGTAAGGCGTCCAGCACCTCTGCACCACCAGGCCCGGCAGGGGTTCCTTTCCTGATTGCCTCCCCTCATCAGATCCTCACCATGGATGCTTCGTAGATGGGCTGGGGGAACACACCTGGGCGCTCACCAGACCCCAGGATACTTGGGCCACTGTGGAGGGTTCCCTCCGCATAAACATCCTAGAGATGAATGGACACTCTATACAGCCTGCAAACCTTTCAGGACTACCTGTCTGGGGCCTCTGCTAGTGCAGACGACATCATCAGTGTAGTGTACTACATCAGAAAGCAAGGGGGGGACCCATTCTTACTCCTGTCCAGAGAAGCGATAAGAGTCTAGTACTGGGCTCTAGGACGTGGTCTAGAACTGTTGGCAGCTCATGTTCCAGGCAACCAAAATGTCTTGTCAGGCAGACGAAGCAGGTTTTAGTCTAGGATGCATGAGTGGGAACTGCTGACCTCGGTTGTTGATAACCTGTTTGACAGATGGGGTTGTCCAGAGTTGGACCTTTTTGTGTCCCCACTGAACACAAAACTGCCGCTTTTCCGCTCACTCCAGGGCCTTGAACTTTCCGGTGAAACGCTTTGTTCCTCTCTTGGAAAGGGAGTTTCCTCTACACCTTCCCGCTTATTTAGAGGGTGCTGATCAAGCTTCAGATGGAAGGAGCGACTATGACCCTTGCTGCTCCCTTTTGGTCTTGTCAGATCTGTCTCCCCTTGCTGCAGCAGTTGATGGTGAAACCTCCAGTACCCCGTCCCTGCGCAGAGGCTTACCCTCACAGGAGCAGGGCACCGTGGTCCATTCAGACCTCAAGTCACTACACCTCCATGCCTGGCTCCTGAAAACATAGCCATAACTAGATTTGGGGTATCCCAAAATGTGGCTAATATCCTGGTGGCTGCTAGGAAGCCTTCCACGAGGGCTGTTTGTTCCATGAGGTGGAAGCACTTTGCTCTTTGGGCAGCTTCCCATCATTTTAATTCTTTCACTTGTCCAGTGAATCAGAATTTATTAATTTTTTTTCAACTATCTTTTTCTGCCTGGAGCCCTGGCAGGCGGCTGCGGCCCTCCTAATGGAGGGACCCAGTCTCCTGTCCCGCCTCTCCCTGGAAATTCCCCAGTGGCTTGCCCCCTGCTGTGAGGCCAGGGAGGAGGTTGCCGCCCCTCCCCCTGATACCCAATCCAGAAACTGGGGACGGCCCTTGACGGACCATCATGGAGGCTACCAGGCTCTCTTCCATCATTTTCTCACCACCCACCTTCCCCTCGGTACGTGCCTCCTGACCTGTACTGCCCATGGCCATCGCCAGAGGGCAGTCGGTGGGCAGGACAACAAATCCACCCACCCTACCTGAGAGAGGAGAGCAGTCCTGCGTACGCTCGATCCTCTCTCATTCCTGAACCCAGGTTTGCGAGTGTGGCGCGATGTATAGCGACCAGCGCCTCTTAACTGCAGTGCCACCGAGCCGGCCAATGAATCAGATTCAGGAGTACTTGCTGTCCCTCTCAGATTCTGGTCTGCAATATTCCTCCATTTAAGTGCACCTGGCTTCCATTTCAGCCTTCTACGTGCCATTTAATGGCTGTATGGTGACACAACTGGAGGTGTCCCTTACATTTTTGAGAGGCATTCTTCATCCGAAGCCTCCCATCCGCAATCCAGTCCTGCCTTGCGACTTAAATTGTGTGTTAGAAAAACTTATGTTGGCTCCTTTTGAGCTAGCCTTGACATGCATGCTACGCTTTCTGTTGTAGAAAGTGTTATTTTTACTTGCCATTACTTCTGCTTAGAGTTTTTCTGAGCTTCAGGCTCTGAGGGACTCTCCTTGTATGGTTTTCATGAAGACAGGGTGTCTTTGCATACCAGCTCTAAAGGTTTTTGCCAAAGTGGTGTCTGAGTTTATCCCTGCCTGTTTTTTTTTTTTTCCTAGGGCATGCTAATCTAGGGGAAGCATTGCTCCATACTGTAGATGTACATAGAAAAATCAGATGTTATATTTATTGTACGAAAGACTGCAGGAAGTTCCCACAGCTGTTTGTTTCTTTCGCCCCTGGGAAAGAGGGTGTACCAGTTTCTAAACAGTGTCTGTCCAAATGGTTGGCCAACTGTATTATTTTCTGTTATAGGAAGTACGGGAAGGAACTTCCTGAGATTGAGTGGCCACTCCACCAGCGTCATTGCCACCTCTTTTACCTGTTTCAGGAATATGTCAGCTGCTGACATCCACTTGGAGTACTAGCGACACTTTCAGTGAACCCTACAGTCTGGATATTGCCCTTAGGAGAAGGGCAAGTTTCAGCCTGGCTGTGCTTCATGGCCTTCTGACTTAGGCCTATAGCCTCCAGCCACCCAGACTGTCTTCTCTGTCAGTACTACTTGGGACTTGTTCTATAGGTGTGCCCTGTGCAAGAGATATCCTCAATGAAGATAGTACAGTTACATAAGAAGTTACCTTAACGGTAGACCTTCGTGAGAATCTCTTGCATCAGGCCATGCTGTCCCACGTCCCCCCTTGGCCTTCGGGCTTCTCTCTCTCTGCAGGATAGTTTACCTTCTGTTTCACCTGCTTATTGGTGGGAACCTCTGGCTCTCCCTCTGTTCCTCAGGAGATCCTCTGTATATGATCTTCGGTGGGGGAACTGAGGAGGATGCAGGGTCACCCACGTTATATAGGAAGGACGTCATCAGCTGACGTCCTTGTGGGTGGTTCCAAGTAGACTGCTAGCTAGAAGGTTTCTGTGTGGTCCTAGTGCTTGGTGCCTCTAGTTCCATAGGTGTGGCCTGATGCAAGAGATTCTCTTTAAGATCTGCTGTTACGGTAAGTTCTTATGTAACTGTACTTTCCATAGGTGTGGCCTAATGAGAGATTCTCTTGAAGATGTAATGTTACATTAAGGACATAACTTTTCTTTTCCATGAAGCTGCAAGAGCTACCAGCTTGTCTAGTGAAATAGTTTTAACCAACTAGAAATTTGTTCAGCATCCAAACAAGCTTATGGTCTCTTATGATACCACAAGCAAAATATGTTGGATTTAATCAACCAGATTGTTAGCAGTGTCCATGGCTTAGTAGGTTTCACAATTCTTTTTATTATGTTTGTGATGCATTGAACATTTAATTTCTGTAGGTCTCCAAGGAAAAGAAGGTCCAGGTCCCGGTCTGGATCCCGAAAACGTAAACACAGAAAGCGCTCCGCTCAAGATCAAGGAGCGGAAAAGAAAGACTTCACGATCATACTCCAGTGAGAGAAGAGCAAAAGAGAGAGAAAAGGAACGTCAGAAAAAAGGGCTACCTACCATCCGATCCAAAACTCTGAGTGGTATGTATAAGTAGACATTAATATGTCTAGTCTAAGTGCATAAAGATTTAAGTTTTGTTTTGTTTAAAACTGGACTAAAATATACCTTCCAACATGATGGTTCATTATAGTAATAGACTTGTATATATTGAATAGCCCTTTAATTAAACGGTGCAGTGAAGACTGTCCAAGATTGGTTGGCACTGTGGTGCAGCCCTAGTGCAATGTGCTGCCACTTGCATCTATGTGAGCACTCTAGTTTCTTGCTCCAAGACTGCAAGAGCATGTTGAAGTAAAGAGCTTTTGGGGGGGACGGGGAGGCATGCACAGATTAGTCTGCAAGACAGCACTCTGTCTTGGCAATGTCTAACTACTGGATTCAGTTCACTTTCCACACATGGACAGTTTTCCACCGAACATGATCAGTCACCAGAAACTGTCTTCAAATTTGACTCCTACCACCCAGTCATGTGGTTCTCCATCTTTGCCCCCCACTGACTTTGGATCTTTTCATTGCTGGCAAGGACTGTTATTTTTCACAGCTCCTACTTGTGAGTTTGGATTCTGCAATATTTTCAGGCTTTTTCTGATTTTCTTCAAAAGTTTTAAATTTTACTATTAACCTGTCATGTGCGCAACAACTCCGGCTCACTGCTCCATCAAAGGTACCCACAGAAGGGACTTCTGGTGACGTCACCAATCGATGTGGACGCTTGGGTGAATAGCTGTCTCGGGGGGGCCCCCCAACTTATCACAATTAAATTAATACTTTCCCGTGAGGCAAAAGCATCTTGCAGCAGAAACTAACTCCCGAGACTTTGGCGACCAGAAATAGACTCAAATCTGGGTCGGGCGGTGGGCTCAAGCAACAAAAATTAAATCTACCCTCCAGACCTTCGGCGCGCAGTAAGGAGGCTTTAAAAGCAGCAGAACCAGCCTGGGGGAGGACTTCACGATTACCTCCTGCCAATTGTGCCGCAAATTGCAATGGCTCAGCAACACCCTAGACTCCATCAAAGCTGATATAAAAGAAAATAAAGCTAATATTGCCAAACAAGGTAAACAGATCGAGGATCTAGCTGCACAACACACCACTTAGTCTGACACAGTGGACTTACATAATGTCATGATTCTCCAGTTTCACGACCGAAAGCAACTCCTTATGGGGAAAGTGGAAGACTTAGAAAATCACTCCTGACAAATTAATTTAAGGATCCACGGACTTCCAGAAAACACTGAGTAGGGGAACATGCTGACTTCATTGAGAGCCTCATTCGAGAGCTGCTTGATATCGACAAAGATACACCCTTGAACATTATTTGCGCCCACAGGGCCCTGTCTGCTCCTTCCAAATATCCTAACGCGCAACCGCACTTGATCATCGTGGCCTTCTTGAATTTCAGAACAAAAGAGCTGGTACTAAAAAAAGCCTGTGCCTAGAAAGAAATTTGTTTTGGGAATACTAAACTATTTTTTGAACCCGACTATGCTCCTGTGACGATGACATGGAGGAAGATGTGGTTCCCCATAGTGAAGGTTCTCTGAGGAAAAGGCCTGAAAGCGAGGGTTGACTTTCCAGCCTGACATAGGGTTACTTCGGATGAAGGTATTCAGCTTTTTGACACTGTGGGAGAAGCAAAGAAATACCTTTCTTTCCTGGAGCTGCTGGCAGACGAGTTGGTCCCCCCCACATTGATTAAAGAAATAGAAAAGAGGCAGTGGCAGATGGTGGGTGGCGGAGCATGCGGGGCTCGGAAGAATTAACTCCCTGAACAAGACTGGCGGCTTTTCTCTGTGGGACAGCCTCGTAGAAAAAGCCCAGAAACTTTCAGGCTGAGGTTCAGATGAGCCTATCTGTTGTTCTTTTTCTGGACTGAGTAATACTGATACGAACTGTCTAATGTCTCTAAGTGATATGCCTTAATACATAATTCTGGCAGGACCTACACGAATGAGGAAAATAGATGCTGTATACTGATTAGTGGGTCCTTGGTTTCTCCCCTTCCATGTAGACCTCGCGGCGGTGGCCTTTGAGCCCTGACCAGGGGAGTTTCCTCTGAGGGGGCCGAAATCTGGGTTGCTGGCTCTGTGTGTGTGTGTGTGTGTGTGGGGGATTCCTCGGGCAATTACATGACAATCTTGATGAATGTTTTTTTCACAGTGGACACTGTAATCTCAATTGACAAGTGGGTAAAATGAAGGGGGGTTGGGGGCTTGGAGCGACCGCAGAGAAGCCGCGCCCAGGATGTCCACCCTCATTGAGATGAGGTTGGTCGGTGGGAGTGGGGAAAGATCTACTTTGATTTGGTGGTCTCCACGAATGCAGTTAGTGCTGGATGTACTCCAGCACTCGCAGCTAGGCGCTGGGTGTTTCCCAGTACTTCCCACCAGATCTTATCTGTGTCAGTCTTCACCATTCATCACTGTTGGGTATCTGCCGGAGGTCAGGACCCTGTGGGAGTTTTTTTTTTTTTTAAAGGTAGGCGGAGCTGACACACCATCGGCGCCGCCCTAGAGGCCGACTCACTGCATGGTGCTCGCAGGTTGGCAGGCTGTGTCGACTCCACCTACCTGCCAGTTCTTTGTCTCCCACCATAGAGGTCACCTCGTGGGACGCTGAAAGAAGTTTGAGGCCTGCTTCACAGTTTTCTCCGTTACGATTTTCTCGGTGCCAAAGTTTGTCTGTTCCTCTTGCCGGTTCTGTGTTGCCATACTTGACGTCGCCCGGTAAGATCTTTCCATTATTATATTTTTCCACAACGTCGAGTCTGTTTTTGGTGTTTTTTTTCCCCGTAGGTCATGTCTCGGTTGGAGGACAAGAAATCTTCTAAAACTGGTTGGCCCCCCATGCGATGGTGCCCATGCGGCCGGAAGTTTTCAGTCACCGACCAGCACGACCGGTGTCTTTCGTGTCTTGGCCCGCTTCATTATATGGATTTGTGCGATGCCTGTTTCTCCATGCACCACCAGGTCATCAAGTAACGTGCGTGGAAAGTGGGGTGAGCTCCGACGATTTTTGAGGGTCGGGTGTGCACTCATTGGGCCAAGCCACACTCTCTCGGCCTTTCCTTCGGGTTCCCTCCTGGTTCTATACAGACCGAGGAGGAGGGAGCCTCGGCTGCTTGTAGCCTAGCCGTTGCTGAGGCTTTTTCCGCGGCACGGGAGGCCCGTCCCACTCCTTCCGGGGGGGACGGGTGGCACAGCCATGGCAGTCGCCCCTTCGGGGGTAAAGGCTTCCCCGGTGTTGGACCTGTGGGTCGCAAGGGCCCGTGGTCGGAGTCATCCTTGACACCATTGGTCAGCGCCTGCTAGGGCCTTTGGAGCCATTCGCGAGCGCTTTAGGGTCCCGACGGAGTCGGCAGCGGCGCTGACTTTTCGGGCGGTGCAGTGGCCTCTGTCGGAGCCATTCGCGGCGCCGACACTGCTAGCGGCGCCGTGGGAGATGCTGTGGTGCCGTCTTTCTCCATGTCTTGCCTTGACGCCGAGGTTGAGCACGGCGCCATGTCCTCGAGGCTCGGCACCCTTAGATTCCTCTGTCGGTGCCAGTGGTGCCGTTGGGACTGTCTGCGCCGTCTACACCCTCGCGCCACTTGCGGCACCGTGGGACCGGATGGTGCCATGATTGGTCCTGGCTCTGGACCTCTTGTTCAGGCTAGCGAAATGGCTTCCTGCGGATTCTGCCGCGGGGCTGCGGGAGGCGCTGGCACCGGCTCGGACACTGCTTTGGTCTCTGGGCCTGTTGGCAAGGATGGCACTGCCCGCCCTCCCACGGTTTGGCACAGGGCCTCGGACTCTACCTTCTCGGAGGCGGAGTCGAGCTCTGAGTCAGATGTGCAGTCCAACCCTTTTTAGGTTGGTTGTTGAGGTGGGTAGCCCAGTAGTCTCCTCGACAAGCCAGAGTCGGCCCCCTTCTGAGGTGGGGTCGGTGGCTACCGAGACTAGGGTCAGGGGTGCTGACCAGCAGGCAGTGGTGCAAGCCACCATAGCTCTGCAGCCTGGTCTTGGCAGTTTCACTGACCCCCTCAGTAGTGGTACCCCCACCAGTGGTGTGCCTACATCACCCAACTTTGGGGCCGATCAGAGCACCTACAGGAGGGGAGGGTACTGCGCCCTGGATAGCCCCTTCGGGAGCTTCCCAGAGATGCCAGCTACTTAGGCTGGCCCTCTTGAGGAGGAGGGCTCTTTCGGACTCCGAGGGGTCAAGGGGTGTGGGGTTGAGACGTCTGCATTTTTCCGGGTTCCACCCGGGCTCTGAGAGAAGCCTTAGTGCAGATCTCCGTTCTTCTTCCTCGGTCTCTTTGAGAGAGTCCCGTTCTCTTGAGGTAGGGGACCGTCCTTCTGGACCTATATGGTCCCGGTCGCCTCACAGGGGGGATTCTTCTGGGCGCAGCCAGTGCAGTACCGATATGGTTGTTCAGCTGTCGGCTGTGGGGTCTTCTGGGGCACCTTCTTCCGTGGGTGCCCACGGTCCGCTCCTTAGCCCAGGCGGAGGTCAGCCGACATCTCTTCTTGGCTCTGTCCCCATCTCTCTGCCACACTCTCCTGCGCTCCCAGGCATCCTGGGTCCTATCGGGCCTCTCACCTGGGAGCAGTTCAGAGTGGTGGCTGCTCTGTTCCCTGCTAACGTTAGGGCGATGGACAGCCAGGTTTTTCAACCTCCCTGCAGCCACCCACTGAACAGCCGGTGGCCTCCAGCTCCTCATCCTTCTCTTCTGGGGGAGAGGAAACTTCTGTCCACATCTCTGCAGCTGCTGATCTCACTGAGTATCAGCAATTCCTCATAAGGATGTTGGAGGACTTGCACCTTACTCCTTCCACTACCAGCAATCCTGAGCACTCGGCGCATGCCTTTCTAGGCGATTTTGGCAATGCCATCCTTGTGGTGCCGCCCTGGCTGGCTCCCTTTCGGGAGGTGTCGTTGCGTTCCTGGCAGAGGCCCTTCTCCGGAGTTCCTACCCCAAGGGATCTCAGCCAGAGGTATTGCGCACCCCCCGGAGTCTCCAGGTTCCATGCCTCATCCACAGTCTGGAGTGATGCAGTTGGATACTCCTGATGGGTTTCACGCCCTTCACCGTGACCGGCCCCCAGATCAAGACTCCTCGGATTTTGACTTATGGGATAGGAGGACTTTCTACTCGGCACAGGTAACCCCTTGAGTTCTAAATAGCTTTGCACTCATTTCAACAGTATAACTATATACAGTTTTAAAGAAAGGGATCCCAGAATCAATTACATTTCCACAAAAAGATTCTCATATATTTTTATACCAGCAGATATGCAAGGGGGGAGAGAAAAGACAGAACAGCAAGTGAGGGTAGAGAGAGGGTCAGAGACAGAGAATTGTAAGACCATCGGGGTGATCAAGTCCTAGGTCTCATGAGAAAATTTGGTTGCATAACCAAACAGAGAAGAGACAGAAAAGGAAAGACTAGAACAGATCCTTGCATTTAAACATCATGCTCCCTGGCACATCTTGGATCAGGAGCTCCCGTCGTGATCGACCTCACAAAAATTTCAGCCTTTTAAATAGAAATCAATATATCCAAAACCCGCGGAGGACACAGAATGCTGCGAGCAAGGGACTGAACAAAAATTAAAGCGATTGCAGCGCTGGATGATGGATTGTCGAAGGGCGGCTCAGAAAGTGAGGGTTCCCGGGCCTCATCGGCCTTGCGCAGTAGCGCGACTACATGTAGCCACATCCCCGTAGACATCCTTCAGCGACAAATGGCACAGATTCTCGCCAAGCTTCGCAATTTTCATAAAGAAATGCGATCTACTGCCTCGGGCTTCCGTGCTGACATTAATAAACTGGAGAAGCGGCAAGAGACCACTGAGACTCAAGTCACCGAAACGGATGGTAAGGTGGACTGTACTGAGAGAGCTATCATGCAGCTACACCACAGTATAAAACAACTCCAGGACAGGGCAGATGATGCGGAGAGCAGGAATCACTGCAACAGCATTCGGATTGCTGGCATACCTGAGGGAGCTGAGGGCTCTGACATCATCTAGTTTCTACAGAACACCTTCCATGAAGTGCTCGCCCTCCCGCCTCACTATACCCTGGAGTTCAAGCGGGTTCATCGCACCCTAGGCCCAAGGCCAGTTCCTGGGGCACACCCAAGAGTGATACTGGCCAAATTCCTACTGTTCGGAGAAGGAAAATGTGCTACATGCGGTGTGGAAGAAGGGGGTGGTGGTACTTAATAATCAGCGGCTGTATTTTGAAAATGATTTTGCCCTGGAGGTCATGCTGAGATGGAAGGCCTACATCCCCATTATGAAAGCACTCAAACATGCAGGCATTCGATTTAGGACGCCATATCCAGCGAAGATGACAATCTACTTCAAAGATGGTACCCTCACCTTTGACTCAGCGACTGTAGCTATGGTGGCGTTGAAGTCTAGGAAGATAGACGTTCCCCAGAAGAGACCCAGTGCCGACACAGCTGGCCCCTTGATTGCAGCAAGACTTTCCCAGAGGATGTGGAGTGGTGGCCAGTGAGAGGCAAGGTGCCGTCAGGGAGCAGAGGCAATACAGGACATTGTGAGCACCCTGAAGGCACGGCAGACCGCCCCTGTTCCTGACCGTTTGGAGTCCTCGGGCACCCCGGGATGAAGTTAAGGCTGGCTGACCAGAACAGCAAGTATCTTCTTTATAACAGACACTAATAACATAAACATACCACCGTTTGATGAAACAATTAAGGGTAATCTTGGGGATTCATGTGGGCGTAATCCAACACTGTTATAACTCTGTAAATCTCAGCTCTGGGATCTGTGGTGCCTTACGTAGTTGATGCTTCCGGTCAGCCAAGTGGGGTTGGTGCCCTCCCCTTGACACTCCATTGCTCCCCTGACGCTGCCTTGGGAGCGGTCGGTGCGCCTCCCCAGATGCCTTTCTCCCTCTTCCCTTGTGTTCCCGTTCCCCAGGTCCCAGACCTCGCAGTGCTATCTGGATGTTAGGAGTCTGTTGGTGGGGGTCTGCTCCGGGGGTGGGGGGTGCAGGAACACAGTGTCCATGCTGTCTGGTGGTTTGGCTTATCTCTCAGGCTGTGGGCTCAGTGCAAGGGCCTGCTGGTGGTGGGGTGGGCCGGGGTCTCCCCTCTCCATTCTTCCCCTCTGGACGGGGCCCACGGGGTCCCTCCCAGGAGGGGGAGGGTGGGTGCGACAGTTTTGATGGTGGCGAGGGGACTTGACTGCTTGGGTGGCCGGACTAGACCATCCTCTCAAATTTCCACCTCTGCGCCCTCCCTATATGCTAATGCATACGCACGCACCCACCCTGGGAGAGACAAGCAGAGTGCGCAACACTGATGTGAGTAATTGCTCTGCCCCATGTGGGATGGGGGTGAGTTTCCCATTGCTGAGCATAATTCCTGTATTTTGGGGGGCGGGGGGGTGCGAGGCCTGCTGTAGCCCAAACCCTGCTGACTCAGAACTTCCAACTGTACACTGTAGTGGGGGGAGGGTTCTTCCGCTCCTGTATGCAAGTGCTGGGGACTGAGGGACGCCTGTCACCCATAGGTTCGTTTTGTACCTGGGTCGCCTTGGAGACAGCCCGGGAGGGGGGAGCGATGAATTTTAGACCCGGGCTTGCTGCAACGCACAGTGTTCCTGCCTTTTATCAGCTAAGCTGCATATCTCTGCATTCCCGTTTTTAATTTGAATAGACAAATGCTGATCATTTCTCATAGTTAGATATGTTATTACAGTCATCTGCTGAGATGCTGGTTGAGGGGTCAGTTGGGGTTGGGGGTGGGTGTGGCGCACTGTCCTTAAGTAGTTAGCCTGATCTTCTTGACTAAGGGTATCTCTATGAACTGCTTAGGCACTGATGATAATAAGATAATGACATGTTATGGAGGAGGGTGTTGAAGGATGTGTGCTGTTTGCTCAACACAGGTACCCCGAAATTGGATGAAGCCGTGGGAGTCCATGTAGCTGGGTTGGGGTTGGTTAGGGGGGCTGATTTTTCTGGCCCCAGTGCCCCCCTTCCCGCAGAAGCCACCGTGCCAGTGGTTTTGGGGTGCCATTTAACTCCATAATTTAATTCCTCCTCACTGACTGTTAGAGGGGATTGATTAGTTCTATCCTCGCAAGATGACAACAGAGGAGGGTCCACGCTCTCTACTTGCTAAGAGGGACTGGGGCATTGGGGGATACAGGTGGATCTTATCTGTGTCAGTCTTCACCATTCATCACAGATGGGTTACCTGGCGGAGGTCAGGACCCAGCGGAGTTGTTTTTTTTTTTAAAAGGGGTGGCGGGCAGAGCACACCATCGGCACCCTCTAAGCCCGATGTACTGCGTGGCCGAGGGTTGGCCGTTAGGCTGTGCTCAGACTCACTGCCTACCAGTTCTTCGCCTCCTGCCGCCGAGGTCGCCCGTGGGAAGCTTCTGACAAGAATTTTAGGCCTTCAGACTTTCGAGATCGGCGTGTCAGTCCGCCGGTTGCCTGCCGGTTCTGTGTTCTGCCTTCACTGACATCGCCGTAAGATCTTTCCTTTATTTGAATTCTCGGCGTCGAGTCTGTTTTAGTGTTTTTTCCGAGGTCATGTCTCGTCGGGAGGGCAAAAGTCTTCGAAGACGGGTCGGCCCCCCATGCGTCGGTGCCTGTGCGGCCGAAAATTTTCCGTCACCGACCAGCACGACTGGTGTCTTGCGTGTCTTGGCCCTCTTCATGACATGGACTCGTGCGATGCCTGCTTCTCTATGGACCGGCGTGTCCTCGAACAGTGTGCGTTGAAAGTGGGGTGAGCTCCGCCGACTTTCGGGGGTAGGGTTCGCACTCGGGCCAAGCCGCGCTTTCTCGGCCCTTCCTCCGGGTCCCCTCCCAGTTCTGTACGGACTGAGGAGGAGGAGGGAGCCTCGCTACTTGTAGCCTGGCCATTGCCAAGGCTCCTCCCACGGCGCAGGAGGCCGTCCGCTTCCTCCCGGAGGCGGGCGGGAAATGCCACCAGCAATCATCGCCGGGGTGAAAGCTCCCCGGTGTCGCTTCCAGCGGCGCCGGAAGGCCGGGTCGGCGCGCCGGTCGGCACCGTCAGAGCCTTCGGCACCGTTCTTGGCGCCATGGGCCCCTATTAGTGCAGTCGTCGGCACTGACTTGTCGCTTGGCACCGTGGGCTCAGTCGACGCCGTTCGTGGCACCGTGGGACCGGATCCAGCTTCCTCCTTTGCCGTGTCGCGGCTCGGCGCCGTGGGGCCTTCGACTCAATCTGTCGGTGCCGTCCTTGGCGCCGTCCACGCTCTCAGCACCGAGGGGCTGATCGGTGCCGTGTTTGGTGCCAGGTCTGCCTTTGGGGCCGTCGGCGCCGCTACGGTCCTCGGTGCCGCTCGCGGAGCCGTGGGGCTGGGCGGTGTCAGTGTCGGCACCGAGGATGCTGCTGGGGCTGCTGTCGGTGCTGTCCCTGTCCCTAGTACCGCCCCGGTACTGGTGGATTCAACGGCGCTGCGTCTGGCCCTGGCACTGGACCTTTGGCTCGAGCTGCCCCGGTGTCTCCCACAGGTCCCGATCGCGGGGTTGCGGAGGGCACTGGGCACCGACTCAGCCACAACACTGGCTGCCGGGCCTGGTGGCAAGGTTGGTTCTGCCTGCCCTCCTACGGTTTGGCTCAGAGCTTCCGACTCTACCTCTTCGGAGTCAGAGTCGAGCTCTGAGTCGGACAAGCAGTCACACCCCTCTGGGTTGGCTGCGGAGGAGGGCAGCACTGTGGTCTCGTCGACGAGTCGGAGCCAGCCCCCTACTGAGGAGAGTCAGGTGGCCCCCGAGACTAGGGTCAGTGGTACTGACCAGCAGGCAGTGGTGCGAGCCACCATAGCTCTGCAATCTGGTCTTGGGGGTTTCATCGACCCCTCGGTGGTGGTACCCCCTCCAGTGGTGTGTCTCGATCACCCAACTTTGGGGCCCATCGAGAAGCCTACAGGAGGGGAAGGTACTGTTCCCTGGGTCTCCCCTTCGGGGGCTGCCCAGAGATGCCAGCTACCTAGGCTGGCCCTCTCGAGGAGGAGGACTCTCTCGGACTCTGAGAGGGTGTGGAGTCGGCCCTTTTCTGGGGTCCACTTGGGCCCTGGACGGAGCTGTAGTGTGGATTTCCAACCTTCCCCCTCGGGTTCTTTGAGGGAGTCCCGTTCTTTTGAGGCAGGGGACCGTCCTTCTGGACCTTTACGGCCTCGGTTGCCTCACTGGGGGGATTCTTCTGGGCACAGCCAAGGCAGTACCAACGTGTTTGTACAGCTGTCGGCTGTGGGGTCTTCCAGGGCACCCTCCTTGGGTGCTCATGGTCCGTTACCTAGCCCTGGCGGAGGTCAGCCGACTTCTTTTCTCGGCTCCGTGCCTATCCCTCTGCCACATTCTCCTGCGCTCCCAGGCATTCTTGGTCCTAGTAGCCCTCTCACCTGGGAGCAGTTCAGAGCATTGGCTGCCCGGTTCCCTGCTTATGTTAGGGCCATGGACAGCCAGGTTTTTCAACCTCCCACCCCCGTGCAGCCACCGTCGGAACACATGGTGACCTCCAGCTCCTCATCCCCTTCTTCTGGGGGAGAGAAACCTTCTGTCCACATCTCTCCGGCTGCTGATCTCTCGCAGTATCAGCGTTTCCTTGTGAGGATGTTGGAGGACTTGCACCTTTTTCCCTCTACTATCAGCAAACCTGAGCATGCGGCGCACGCCTTTCTAGGCGATTTTGGCGAGGCCACCCTTGTGGTGCCGCCCTGGCCAGCTCCCTTCAGGAGGCTGCTCATGCTTTCTGGCAGAGGCCCTCTCCGGAGTTCTCGCCAAGGGACCTCAGCCAGAGGTATTGTGCTCCCCGAGTCTCCAGGTTCTGTGCCTCATCCGCAGTCCGGCTTGACGCATCTGGACACCCCTGATGGGCTTCGTGCCCTCCACCGTGACCGGCCCCCGGATCAAGACTCCTCGGATTTTGATTTTTGGGGGAGGAGGACCTTCTACTCTGCACGGTTGCTCCTTTCTATTTCCGCTCACCAGGCCCACTATGCAGCCTACAACAGGTTCTTGTGGTCCACGCTAGGTCAGATCCTAGCTGCTTTGCCTGACTCGGAGCAAACCAGACAAGCCATCGTGCTCTCTGCACGTGGCCTGGAGCTAGCAAGGCACCAAGCGAGGGCATCTCATGACGCCAAAGAGGTAGCTACCAGGGTCGTAGGGACAGTGATCTGCACCAGGAGATCAGCATGGCTACGTCTTTCCCGGTTGTCACCCTTGGCCCGGCATAGGGTGATTTGCTCTGCTCACCAGGGAACCTACCTCTTCTCCCGTAGAGTGAGACGGCGCTTGTCGGGGCAGCTTCCTTCCCCCTCGGGGAGACCCGTCTCTCTCCCCACTCTCGGGCTCTCCAGGCCCTGAAGGTTCCCATAGTGTGTCACCCACTGAGGGCTAAGGGACCCTGTCCCTTAGGGTGTAGTGAAAACAACCCCCTTGGGGGCTTGGTATCACCATTGAGATGAATGGTGAAGATTGACACAGATAAGATATGAAAATTACGTACCTACCGTAATTCTGATCTTTCTGTGTATCTTCACCATTCATCACAACCCCACCCACCATCCCCTGGGGCCTCAGTCTCTGGGTCCCCCTTCCTCTCTGTGGCTCCCCCTCTCCTCTTTAGGAGCGGGGTAAAGTAGGGACACACAGGGGGTTATTCTCCTATGAAGGGTAGACAGCTCGAGCGGCACTCCTTCTTTAGTGCTTGTCTCCACCCCGATGGGGTGGGAGTTGGTGGTTGCCCTCCTCCTGTTCTCCTTCTGTTTTCCATCCAACTATTTAAAAAAAAAAAAAAAAAAGAACCCCTTTTTTTCACCAAACATCTTTCCTGAGAGAGTACTAAATCCCTGTACCCTGTCCTTCCTCCAGAATAGCCGACTCTGCTTCTGGGGTATTTGCCAGTTATTCTGTGCCTTGAATTCTGGCAGAGAGCTTTGCTACTCCTTGCAGTTACTATACAATCTGGTGACGGACAAGGGTCTCAGATACCTTGATACCTCTCCCTCTCTCCTAAATTCCCTATCCTCCCTTCTTCCGCTTCCAGAGATTGGGGCCCCTACCCAATCCCCTTAGTCTAATCTCTTCTTTGCTGTCCTCTCAGTCGTTATTTCTCCTTTTATTTCAGTTATTCTTTCCTTTTTCTGTCCCTTGGACTCTCTTGTCCCACCCTCCATCCCTTCCTCTTACCTCTCTGGCGACTCAGAACTGGTAGGCAGGCAGAGTTGACACAGCGTAACGGCCAACCCTCGAGCGCCACGCAGTACGTCGGCCTCGAGGGCGACGCCAATGGTGTGTTGCCCACCCACCCCTTTTTAAAAAAAAAAAAAAAGCTCCTGCGGAGTCCTGACCTCCAGCCAGGTAACCCATCTGTGATGAATGGTGAAGATACACAGAAAGATCAGAATTACGGTAGGTACGTAATTTTCATTTCCTACCTCCCCCTCACCTCGCTGGTAGCCCTGGTGTGGAACCCTTGCTTAAGGTTACCCTTTTGCCTATTACACCCTTCCTAAGGTCGATCACTGCCTTTCCACATGACGTCCCATATTTTCCCCCCTTTTTCATTTGTTTTTTCCCTGTATTCTATTTAGACACTATAGATGTCTAGAGGAACCCCCACCAAAGGGAATACTCTTCCTCAGAAGGAGATTCCTCACTTCAGGGTCTAGAAATGATCCTACTCCATGGAAGCACTTAATTTTGTTGTGCCGGCGTAGTGGCTTAGTTGGCCGCATGTCGGAATTTGTTACAGGTTAGGTCCTTAGTACTGGTAAGTGTTGACTCCCTGTTGCAAGTTAACTTCATACATAAAGTACATGTTGTGAAAGGTTTTTATGAGTATCAGAACTGCTGCTGTTCTAATAATCTAGGTGACTATCATTATGTAAAGGGACCTAGAAAACCTCTGACAGAGGATCCACGAGAAGATCTGCTTATCCGGGGGGAAGGGGAGAAGCCCCTTGACAGCGTTTCACCCCAGTTCAGCTCATGACCTCTCTGCATCTGAAACTACTATCCCATAACATAAATGGCTTGACCTCTCCGATCAAGAGATCCAGAGTTCTAGCATACTTGTGGAAAAGTAAATCAGATTCGATTTACCTACAAGAAATTCATCTAAATTCTACAGAATATGCCAAGTTGGCACTGTTAAGTCGCGGTGAGGTTGTTTACTCCTCTAGTGGTAGAAGCAAACGTAGAGGAGTGGCAATTATAATACCCCCGGACACCCTCTTTAATCCGGGATTCCGCTGGGCTGACCTTGAAAGTAGACTAATTATCATGCAGGGCACAGTTGGTGCCAGGCAAGTTACCCTGGCAAATGCGTATTTTCCCCCGGGTCTCCCTGTCTCTCAATTGAAAACACTCCTGGATAAAATAGTTCAAATGACCAAAAGGACCCTCCTGTTGGCAGGAGATTTTAATCTCCTTCCAGACACTATTTTGGACTCCTCCAATCCATGTCCCCCAAGGCAAACAGCTAACCAAAACCCTTTAAGAGATTTACACAGGAGGTGGGCTGGTGCGATGTCTGGCGCCGTACACATCCTCAAACACAAAACCATTCCCATTATTCCTCAGTACACCGTACTTATTCGTGCATAGATCAAACCTATACCCAAACTGAGAACCTAAGCACATTACGGGATGCACAGATTGGTGACATAGCCCTTTCAGATCATGCCCACTTAGTTACCACCTGGAACATGGGATTACAGCCCAAAAATACCCGATGGAAACTCAACCCATACTATCTCTGCTCCAAACAATTCCAAGAATAACTTTTGGACAAAATTATGGAAATCGTAGGAAATAACTCCCCAGAAGAATCATCCCCTGCAATACACTGGGACACAGTGAAATCTGTCCTCCCTGGACATATAATTCAGCACACAGTGGAACTAAAACAAAGAATGGAGCAGAAGACCAAACTAGAGGACACATTACACTTTCTGCAAATGGCTCACAAGCAGGGGGATACTTTGGTGTTCCCTCTACTACAACAAACCAAGTCAGACCTTTACCGCTTAGCCTTACAACAAGCAGAGATCGCCTTAACCTTTTTGAGACAAAGATATTACGAGGTAGGGCCTAGAGCAACAAGGTTATTAGCCTATCAGATCCAAAAACAAAAGAAGTCCTCAGTTATAACTACTATGATATACCCTTCACATGGCCAGCCCTTCACTAAGTTGCACAATATAACAGAGGCGTTCACTTCTGACTACTCCACTTTATACACTCCAGAACAAACCCCTACTACCCAACAAATAGGTCACTGTCTCCACCCAATTACCATGCCTAAACTTTTGGACACCCAGAGAGAAACCCTAACCACTTCAGTTACTGAACTTTAACTGACCTCTGCCTTAGCCAGAGCGAAAACCCTTAAGGCCCCAGGACTAGATGGGTACAGAATAGAATTTTATATGGCAACTAGATCCCAGGTCCACCATAAACTTTTGAGGCTCTTCAGCTCTATCCTGGAGTGAGACTTGCCCCCCCCCCCATGGTCGTATGCGACCATCTCAGTTATCCCTAAGCCAGGGAAACTCCCCCAGCTCTGTGGTTCCTGTAGACCAGTCTCAGTCCTCAATACTGACTACAAACTATTTATGTCCATCCTAGCCCACCGCCTAGATACTTTTCTCCCCCAGCTTATAGATAGGTATCAAACTGGCTTTGTGAGAACTCGATCCACTACGGACAACATTAAGTGCACCCTCCATTTGTCCCATAAGATGTACTCTTCTAACACCCCCTCAGTCTTAATCAGTCTTGACACGGAGAAGGTGTTCGATAGAGTTCAAGTTTATTGCAGGAAAGACTCCGTTGAGCAAGTTCATTCACAAGGCGGTCCTAAGGCACATACACATACAGTTCGCAATTACATAGACAGGAGATATAAAATATAGAACAACAAAGAAAAAATATATAATACAAGAGGTATACACAGTAGAAGTCCTTATGCTATATATGCAGAGTGACTTGACCATTCCTGTACCAGGTTCTCCACAAAATTGGGATCCCACAGACCCTAATTAGGGTCATTCAAAATATATATGCGGCTCCCCAGGCTTGTGTGACGGTAGATGGACACCACTCTAGGTATATCTGGTTGGGCAGAGGGACCAGGCAAGTCTGTCCCCTCTCCCCACTCTTATTCGCTGTATTTGTTGAACCCCTCACACAGTGTATTCAGTACTCACAGAGCCTCACTGGGGTTACTCTGGGGAGCACAGAACACTGAGTTGCATTTTATGCAGATGATGTGCTACTCTACCTCCAGAATCCGGAAAAATCACTCCCAACAATAAGACAGCTCTTGGATGAGTTTGGACAGGTATCTGGATACAAACTTAACCTTACCAAGACTGAGATTCTCACATTCCACTACTCCCCGTCCCCCAACATACAAAACCTATTTCCCTGCAACTGGTCCCTCACGAAATTGAAATACCTAGGTATTCAGTTATCCCAATCCCCAGCAGACTTCTATAAAAATAATTACACCCCCTTCACCTCTCAACTCAAAACTGATCTGGCCACATGGAACACACTACCACTAAGCCTCTCCAGCAGAATAGAACTACTCAGAATGGTCGTCCTCCCCAGGGCCTTTTATCTATTCCAGAACGTCCCCATCCCTCTTATGGACAAAACATTCCAGGTATGGAACTGCTCATCTCAAGATTCATTTAGGCAGGGCAGAGGCCTAGAGTTCATCTTAAGGTGCTCACTCTCCCAAGATCAGAAGGGGGCTCTCACTTCCTGACCTCCGGCTTTATCACAATGCAGCTCTGCTTATACATTTGATGGCGAGACAGAATGCTATAACTAGCCCACACTGGGCAGAAATTGAAATGTCATTTATTAATAACAGGGACTATTTCGGGAAAATATACAGGCAACACGACTAACCTCACCCTCCTGATCTCAGGAACCCATGAATAATTCACTACCTAAACCCCTGGAGAACTTTAAGGAACTCACAACACCTAGAGCCTTTTATACCCCTTATATGCCCCATAGCAAGCCTAGGCCAGTTCATCCCCAACAGAATGGATCATGGGTTCTTAGTGTGGGAAAGACTAGGCTTACAATGCCTCTCACAGGTCACAACTCAGGGGAAAGTACAGTCCTTTACTGAAATTCAAACCCAATACAACTTACCCCGCAGGGACTTCTATAGATATCAACACCTACGCCATTATTATGAATCCCTACCTTTCCCAGCCCGGACGCCCACACAAGTGCCCCCCTTGATCAGCCTTCAAATCCGATTGATTACCTCCCATGAACAAAGACACCTACTCTTGGCATATTACCACGCCCTGAAAACTCAACAACTAACCATTACTGATAATATACAGTAGGACTCCAATGGCAAGAGGAGCTAGAACATCCCATTACCCCCGAAGAGTGGCAAAAAGCATGCCAGTATGTCTCTAAGGTAACCAGCTCTCATTAGTGGCATGAATACGCATGGAAAAACCTTATTAGATACTTTAGAACCCCTATAATTACCAGTCACTATACCCATACCAGCTCAGCCGCCTGCTGGCATCAGTGCGGAGAGGTCAGAGCGACCCATACACATATTATATGGGCCTGCCCTAAACTCCAGCCCTTCATAATAGCTCTCCAGGCTAACCTGCGAGAACTCTTTGGTTCACAATTTCAGCTAACAGGAGAAATGCATCTTTTACTATTAATCCCTAGGGAACTCAGAAAACCCTCCATTAGATACCTTCTCCACCTCCTCCTTATGGCAGCCAAGAAGGCCATTACCAAAGTATGGTTAACCACAAAACTCCCAACTATTCCAGATTGGTGGCAGATAACTAAACAGATGTACTACATGGAACTGATGACTCATAACCTGAATGATCAAGGAGATCAATCCAACTCCAGGTGGGCCCGATGGCAGTTGTATTACATGCTGCAGGACAACTCCTTTGGTCCATAGGTCCCACTAATTGAGGAAGAGAAGAGCCAAATATAGTTATAATCCCACATGGTCCTTTCCGGACCCTTGTGTCTGTCTACCCACCTACTACCCTTCCTAACCCTGCTTCACCACCATAAATAATTCTTCCCCCCACTTTCTCCTTCCTCCCCCAGCAAAAATCTGGGTTGAAACGCTGCGGAGACCCTCACACATAATCTTCCCACTATACCTCCCTGCCATTCCCTCTCCCTTGAGCAGAATCATGGCTGGGAAATAAGATAACGCTATACATGCAAGAACGTGGAAAATGAAACTAATTAATATTAAATTTCTTTTTAAGCTGCAGATCAAATGGTCAATTTAATGCAAAATCAATTGTCAAAGATCGTTCTCATAATGGACATGGAGTATTTCGACGTTTTATCTAAACTATTAAAACTAATAGTCCTCTGTTATAAAGCTATAAACTCACTGTACAAATATCTTCTAGAAAGGTTTCCAATATCATATGTAAAACTCAGATACTGTAAACAGTTAAATGTCAACTATGTACGTTGAAAACTCAAAGATGAAATTATAAAAAAAAAAAACATTCTCCATAACAACTGGGACAGGGCCATGTTTAACCCTGTCACAGTTCCCCTGTACTATAGTGGTAACAGAAAAATCCAGGAAACTACAGACCAGTTAGCCTGACATCTATAGTGAGAAGATTGCTTGAAGGTATTCTCAAGGTAATGATGGCAGATTCACTAGAAACAATCTGCAGGACAAAAGGCAACATGGATTTATGAGGTACTAACAACCAAACTGGAAAGAGACCTGGCGGTAGTCATAACAGAGGATCTAAAAGTAGCTAAACAATAGAGAAGCACACACAGATCCTGCTGTGTCTCCCCCTACAGCTAGCACCAAATGTACACAATTCAGCATAGCAAAAGCAGATAGCCGGGACCATAAAACCCTTTCCGACTGACGTTGACTATCACAATGGAAAGGGAGGAACCATAAACAGGGAAAACTACAAAGGGACGAGCAATAAGATTAAGGGAGGTATGACAAACAAAGCGACATAGCAAGAGTGGTCAGCACTATGCCTCAATGCATGGAGTCTGGCTAACAAGATTACTGACCTCACTGCCACAATAGCTGAGGCAGGACTAGACTGAGTGGCTGTGACCGAAAGATGGTTCACAAATAATCATGGTTGGGAGGTGACTGTCCTGGGGTACAACTTGTTTAGGAGAGATATGACTTGGGAAAAAGGGAGGCGGGGTAGCTATTTATATTAAGAATACTATCAATTCTACAGAAATGCAGCAGGCACTAGGGGAAACTGAGGATCTGTGGATCACATTAGGGGCTGGCAGCCGGAAACCGATTCGGGTAGGAATAATCTACAGACCCCCAAATCAGGAGCAAGCCAGGGATAAGGAAATCCTGGAAACCATCCTCCAGATGTCAGGCAAAGGGGACATGGTGCTGGTGGGGGATTTCAATCTGCCTGACATAGTTTGGAATACCCACACAGCGGCATCACAGAAGAGCATGGAATTCCTAGTCACACTACAGGAAGCGGGCCTAAATTAACTAGTGACATCATCCACAAGGGGTAATGCGGTTCTAGATCTCATATTCACAAATAGCAATAGGGTTACGGGTGTCGCTAGCTCAGGAGGTAAAAAAGGGTAACAAAACCTTCTACAGGTACATACTTTGAAAAAAGGAAGACCAAAGGGTGTATTGTTAGAATCGCAAAAAAAGACTGACAAACCACAGAGCAAGACTAGGAGAAGGCAGAGGCACTCAGTGAGTAGTTCTGCTCAGTCTTCACACAGGAAGCAGACGGTAACGGGCCAACAATAGGCATAAAGAAGTGTCTGATAGAAGGAATAGACATGGGTCCCTTCACAGAGGAAAGGGTTCTGGAGGAAATAGACAAGTTAAAGGTAGATAAAGCTATGGGGCCAGATGGGATACACCCAAGAATACTGACAGAACTAGGGCCGGAACTGGTAGCCCCCTTAGCAGTGCCCTTCAACAAATCATTACGGAGCGGGGTGGTGCCGGAGGATTGGAAGAGTGCAACAGTAGTACCACTCCACAAGAGTGGAAGCAAGAAACAGCCAGGTAACTACCGTCCAGTTAGTCTAATGTCAGTCATGGGAAAACTGATTGAGTCCCTGCTGAAAGAAAGAATCATAGCCTTTTTGGAGCAAACAGGTCAGCTCGACAAAAATCAACCTGGTTTCATGGCAGGGAAGTCCTGCCAGACAAACCTGGTTTATTTTTTTCAATTGGGTCACCAAAACAGTGGCTCAGGGTGGGGCAGTGGATGTGGTTTACCTGGACTTCAGCAAAGCTATTGACTCTGTTCCGCATAGGAGACTAGTAAAAAAAACTGGAGAACATGGGAATTGGCCCCGAGGTTACAAACTGGGTCAGAAACTAGTTACATGGGAGAACTCCGAGAGTATTAGTAAATGGCACTCTGGAGGGGAGGATGACTAACGGGGTTCCGCAGGGCTCAGTTCTGGGGCCAGTCCTCTTCAACATATTCATCAGCGACATTGCGGATGTACTGGAGGGAAAAGTGTGCCTGTTTGCAGATGACACCAACATTGGCAACAGGGTAGACACAACAGAGGGACAGCAAAGCATGGAAGCAGATCTCCGAAAACTGGAGGAGTGGTCCAAGACCTGGCAATTGAAATTCAGTGCCAAAAAATTCAAGGTCATACACCTGGGAAAACGTAGCCCAAGGAAACTGTACTCCATGGGAGTGGAGCAGCTGGTGGCTACCAGGCAGGAGCAAGAACTAGGGGGTGATCATATCGGATGACCTCAAGGTCATTAGACAATGTGAAAAGGCAGCACTAAAGACTAGCAGTATCCTGGGATGTATAGGGAGGGGCATCACAAGCAGAAGGCATGAAGTAATCATGCCTCTGTATCGGTCCTTGGTCAGGCCTCACCTGGAGTACTGTGTCCAGTTCTGGAGGCCACACCTCACAAAGGACAGATAGGCTGGAGATGCTACAGAGAAGAGCAACAAAGATGTTGCAGGGCTTGCATTAGAAACCGTACAAGGCAAGACTGGATGACCTCAAATTATGCTCCCTAGAATGACGTAGAAATCATGGGGTCATGATAGTCATTCAGCTACCTTAAAGGCAACAACAGGGTGCATGTGCAGAACCTCTTTCAGGTAAAGGACTACAGCAGGGCTAGAGGGTGGAATGTTCAGAAGCAATATGAGGAAATTCTTCACAGACAGTGGGGGAATTCAAGCGGGCAAGGGACAGACACTGTGGAATACACAAGCAGGCAGCTAATTGGGGGTGGGTAGGAAACCAAGAGCAGACTTGATGGATCATACGGTCCCCATCTGCTGACAACTTTTATGTTTCTATGTGAGAAGACCGTGAGGAAAGCCGGGGATACTGGGGTGCATAGGGAGAGGTATCATCAGTAGAAAACAGTAGGCAGTGATGCTGCTGTACAGGCAGTTGGTCAGTCCTCATCTGGAGTACTGCATGCAGTTCTGGAGACCTCCTCTCCGAAAGGACTTTGACAGGGTGAAGGCAGTCCAGAGAAGGGCAACAAAAATGGTGCAGGGGCTACACCTGAAACCACACAAGGAGAGATTGAGGGAGCTCAGTATGTATAAGGAAACACAGAAGGAGCAGGACAGAGAACTGTACCAGTTAAAGCAGAAGGAAGCGGGGAAGGCAGTCAGAATAGCAAAGGCCCAAACCGAGGAAAAGATAGCCAACTCTGTTAAGAAGGGGGATAAAACCTTTTAAAGGTACATTAGGGAGCGAAGAAAGAAAAAAGGAGGTATAATGAGGCTAAATAAAGGGGATGGTGGGTGGGCAGAGTGGGACAGTGAAAAAGTAGGGATACTGAACGAATACTTCTGCTCAGTATTCACAAAAGAAGAGGTGGGGGGAGGTACCTAATCCATTCAATAGAAGCACTCTGGATAGGGGAAATTGATCCCAGTTCTTTCACAGAAGAAAGGGTTCCGAAAGAACTCCTAAAACTTAAGGTGGACAAAGCGATAGGTCCTGATGGGATTCACTCCAGAATTCTAAAAGAATTAAGGGGAGAACTACTGACACCACTGACTACCCTTTTTAACAAATCATGGGATGATGATGTGGTACCTGAGGACTGTAGGAGGGCGGATGTGATTCCCCTTCACAAAAGTGGGAGCAAGACAGAGGCAGGAAACTACAGACCTGTCAGTTTGACCTCAGTGGTAGGGAAAATGATGGAATCACTTCTGAAAGAAATAATTATGTCTGTAGAGGCCGGTGGGGCACAGAACCCAAGGCAGCATGGATTCACAGCAGGAAGTTCATGTTAGATGAATCTAATCAATTTCTTTGACTGGGTGACCAAAATATTACACCAGGGAGGGGCTGTGGACATGGCCTTCCTAGATCTTAGCAAGGCATTTGACTCAGTCCCACACAAAAGATTAATAAATTAGCTAGCCTGGAAATGGGTCCTAGGGTTGTAGTCTGGTTAAAACATCGGCTGGACAACAGGACACAGAAGGTAATAGTAAACAGAGTCCACTCTGAAGAAAGGGGGGTTACTAGCAGGATACCGCAGGTCTTTATAAGTGACATTGCAGAGGGACTGGAAGGAAAAGTATGCCTCTTTGCAGACAACACAAAGATCTGCAGCAGGGTTGATACACAAGGTGGGGTGGAAAGGATGAGAAGGGACTTGGCAATGTTGGAAGAATGGTCAGAAGTATGGCAGCTTGGATTCAATGCAAAGAAGTGCAAAGTAATGCACCTGGGAAACAAAACCTAGGGTAAAAGTACACAATTTGGGAGAGGGGGGTAGTAACAACAGCAGAAATGGAAAGGGACCTGGGGGTAATCATATCAGATGACCTAAAGGTTAGCAAGCAATGTGAGAAGGCAGTAGGGATGACTGGGGGATACTGGGGTGTATAGGGAGAGACATCACCAGTAGTAAACTGGAAGTTATCCCTCTGTACAGACAGTTGGTGAGACCCTATCTGGAGTACTGCATCCAGTTCTGGAAACTCCATCTCCGCAAGGACATAGACAGGATGGAGGCAGTCCAGAGGAGGGCAACTAAAATGGTGCAGGGTCTGCAACAGAAGCCATACGAGTAGAGACTAAAGGAGCTTACTGTGTATACCCTTGAGGAAAGGAGGGAGAGGGGGACATGATAGAAACTTTTAAGTACCTCAAGGAACTCAACAAAGTCCAACAGAGTAGCATCTTTCAGAAAAAGAGATGTGCAAGAACAAGGGGACACAATTTGAAGATAGAGGGGGGCGGCTTAGGGGCAATGTGAGGAAGTATTATTTCACAGAGAAGGTGGTGGACGCATGGAACAGCCTTCCTGAGGAGGCTGTGGGATCAAAAATAGTGGGGGAATTCACAGATGCATGGGACAGACATAAGACAATTCTTGGGGGGGGGGTAGGAAGAAATAGGCTGGTTAACTAGGATCTGCAGCTTATCCAGTAGGTAGGAAAATGGGCAGACTAGGTGGGCCAAGCCGTCCTTATCTGCCATCAAAGTCTGTTTCTATTTATACACTGGAGGAAAGGAGGGAGAGGAGGGATATGATAGAGACATTCAGATAACTCAAGGGGATTAATAGAGTTCAAGAGGTTAGCAAAAGAACAAGGGGTCACGATATGAGGTTGGGGGAGACGGGGGGGCAATGTGAGGAAGTATTTTTTTTCACTGAAAGGGTGGTGGATGCATGGAACAGTCCATACCTCTCAACCTATGTCCTCATAAATCGTGGACAATGCTTATAAACAATCGGGGACAAAGACCCCAAATCAGAGACACATCTGGAATATTGTTACTATTCACTTGGACAGCTGTCAGCATACCCCTCAAGCTCTTTCCACGTAAATCGGGGACAAAGTTTAAGAAACTCTGGGCAAAGACCCCAAATCAGGGACACATCGTGAAAACTGGTACCATTCATTCAGAAAGCCGACAGAATAAGGGGATTAGTGTGAGATGCATGTTCTGAAGAACAAGCCTGTAATGTTAATATCTGACAAATGCTTACAGTCCCCACTGTTCTGTCATGTAAACACATATTTTAAAAGGGACAGAGGAAAATCATGAGGCAAGATCAGAGATGTCCCTGAAAATCAGGGACAGCCTCCCTGAGGAGGTTGTGGGGGCAACAACGGTAGGCAAATTCAGGAATGCATGGGACAGGCAGAAGGCAACACTTGGGGTGGGAAGGAGGAGGTAGGCTGTAGATCAAGTAGGATCTGGAGTTTATACAGTAGGTAGGGAAATGGTTAGACTTGGTGGGTCAGGCAGTCCTTATCTGCCGTCAAATTCTGTGTTTCTGTGAGGTCAATCATGTCAGGCTAACCTGATTGAATTTTTTGATTTGGTTATAAGAGCATCTGACAAAGGGCAGAGGTTGTTGATATACCATATTTCGAATTTAGCTAGTCCTTTGACTCAGTCCCTCACAGGAGGCTAGTCAGAGAGAAGGATCTTAGGGTAGAAGAAAGAGTAACAACATGGGTAGAAAGCTAACTGTGGAGGGATTTACTCAAAGGGTTTTGTGGCAGAGCTGAATAAGGCCCTGCCTCATGTGTTATGCAGAAAGAGGTTAAATGCAAGGCTTTGTTCTGTCCTCTCCTTTTCTGTCTCTGTCTGGTTGTGCAACCAAGTTTTCTTGTGAGACCTAGGAACTGATCACTCCGGTTTCGCAATTCTCCAACTCTTGCTGCGTCTCTGCCTTTCCTTGCTGTTCTGTCTTTTCTTCCCCCTTACATATCTGCGGGTATAAAAATATATGTGAATCTTTATGTGGAAATATCACTGATACTGGGATCCCTTGGTTTGAAACTGTATATAGTTAATACTGTTGAAATAATTGCAAAAAGTGACTTGGAACTCTTGGGGTTAACCTGAGAATGCTGGATGCAAAATCTCTGCAGAGCTAGCTACACGCGGTCAGTTCTGGGTCACAATGTTCTTTTTGCAGAAACTGACAAGGACACTTTGTGAGAAGCAGAATGTTCTCTTGATGAGCTCCATGCAAAGACTGGTTATAAAAAGAGCTGCAGTGTTTTGCAAAAGGGAGAGACCGAGATTGAGATTGGAAATTGAGAAGAAAAACTCAGAAGATGGTTGTACTGCCATTGTAAATAGTTATACTGAACAATTTTTCTTTTTTATTTTGCTGTTATGAAAAATAAAACGTTTGAGAATTTTACAACTGCTCCTGGTTTTCACATGCTTCCTAACCTGTGCCTTGACGACAGATATTTATAGATGGGGAATTGTCGGAGGTTAAGAAAGTGACTAGTGTGGTACCACAGGGTTCGGTCTTGGGTCCTGCCCTCTTTAACACTTAACATTTGTAACATAGGGATATGAATTGGCAGAAAGACAAGTCTGCAGATGATACAAAGATTTGTGTAACAGTGGACAGTGAGGAAGGAGTCAGAATTTTGAGGGAGGATTTGGAGAGACTGGAAAAAATGGTCCTGAATATGGCAGTTTAAATTTGTATATATTTTTTTAATTCATCTTTTCATGCCCCCTTCAGCACCACTGCCACGGCTTCCCACTAGATCCCCTAGGTGCCTGAGTCAGCCGAACTCTGTCCGTCAGCCATCACATTTATACTGCCATGGATGGCTTCCAGGCTGGCAGCTGAAGTTACTGATCAGTCGCCATTCGGTCCCTCACGGCGTCCTGTCTCTGCCAGGACGATAGGCATGCACGGGAGATCTAAGACACCTGTACACATGAAGTCCTGCTGCTGCATCGGACCCTTGGCTAGAGTCTGACCCTTCCATGGCACCCTCAGCTGCACAGCACCGGTGGTCACCCAGGAGGCTTTATTGCAGTGAGGGCAACAACGCACCCTGCCCGGCGGAGGAGAGAGTCTCCGAGGACACTCAGTCCTCCTCTGTCCAGCCAGTTGCCAGTGTATGAGTGGTAGCACTGCCGCTGTGCTGATGGGCCAGCCTGTGGCAGTTGAAATTCAACACCAAAATGCAAATTAATGCATATCAGGAGAAAAATATCAGAAAATACAGTTTAAGATGGTGATGCATAGCAGTAGATAGAACAGTGGAAGAAAGGGAGCTGGGTGTGCTTATTTCTGACAGCTTCAAACCATCTGCTAAGTGTAACAGACTGGTATGTAAAGCAGATAAGATGTTAGGGTGTACAGTACAGGAAGATGATTCAGCAGCAGAAAAATGGAGGTGATCATTCTCCTTTAGAGATCTCTGGTTCACCCACACCTAGAGTGTTGCCCAGTATTCTGGAGTCCACACCTACAGAAGGACTGTGACAGAGGCAGTGCAGAGGGCAGTCAAAATGATCATGGGGCTATGGGATAAATCCTGTCCGGAAAGGCTGAGAGCTCAACAAGGAGGGACAGGGGAGACATGATAGAAACATAAAAAATAACTCCATGGGAATAATAGAACGAACTGAAATGAATTGTTGGATTCTGCCTTCGGCGTTGCCTGGCTCCATGGCACCATCCTTGGTGCCAGTGGTGCCGTCGGGGCAGTCGTTGGCGCCATCTTCGTCTTCATCGCCGCTCATGGGGCCGGATGGCGCCGTGGCTGGTCCCGACTCTGGAGCTCCTGTTCGGGCTGGAGCTGTGCCCCCTGTGGATTCCACTCACGGTGCTGTGGGGGCACTGGTACCCGCTCGGGCACGACTTTGGTTTCTGGCCCCTTTGGCAAAGATGGCATTGGGCGCCCTCCAGCGGTTTGGCACAGGGCCTCGACCTCTACCTCCTTGGAGGCGGAGTCGAGCTCTGAGTCAGACAGACAGTCTGACCCTTTGGGGTGGGCAGCCCGGTAGTCTCCTCGACAAGCCTGAGTCAGACCCTTCTGAGGTGGTGTCGGTGGCTACTGAGACTGGAGTCAGGGGTGCTGACCAGCGGGCTGTGGTGCATGCCACCATTGCTCTGCAGGCTGGTCTTGGTGGGTTCACTGACCCCTCAGCAGTGGTACCCCCACCTGTGGTGTGCCTAGATTGCCCAACTTTGGGGCCGATCAGAGCACCTACGGGAGGGGAGGGTGCTATGCCCTGGATAGCTCCTTCGGGTGCTGCCCAGAGCTGTCAGCTACCTAGGCTTGCCCTCTTGAGGAGGCGGGCTCTTTCGGACTCCAAGGGGTCAAGGGGTGTTGGGTCGGCACGGCCTTTTTCAGGGGTCCACCCGGGCTCTGGGAGAAGCCGTAGTGCAGATCTCCGCTCTTCCTCCTCGGTCTCATTGAGAGAGAGACCATTCTTTTGAGGTAGGGGACCGTCCTTCTGGATCTGTACGGCCCCGGTGGCCTCACGGGGGATTCTTCTAGGCACAGCCAAGGCGGTACTGAAATGGTTGTTCAGCTGTCGACTGTGGAGTCTTCCAGGGCACCTTCCTCCACGGGTGCTCCCGGTCCACTCCTTAACCCAGGCGGAGGTCAGCAGACATCTCTTCTAGACTCTGTCCCCATTCCTCTGCCACATTCTCCTGCGCTCCCAGGCATCCTTGGTCCTAGCAGACTTCTCTCCTGGGACCAGTTCAGAGCGGTGGCTGCTCGGTTCCCAGCTTACGTTAGGTGTGATGGACAGTCAGGTTTTTCAACCTCTCCCCGAGCAGCGTTCCCCTGAACAGCCGGTGCCCTCCAGCTCCTCATCCCCCTCTTCTGGGGGGAGAGGAACCTTCTGTCCACATCTCTTCAGCTGCTGATCTCACTGAGCATCAGCCCTTCCTCGTGAGAATGTTGGAGGACTTGCACCTCACACCTGCCACTATTAGCAATCCTGAGCACTCGGTGCACATCTTTCTAGGTGATTTTTGGCAAGGCCATCCTTGTGGTGCCGCCCTGGCCTGCTCCCTTTCGGGAGGCGGCGTTGCGTTCCTGGCAGAGGCCCTTCTCCAGAGTTCCTGCCCCAAGGGATCTCAGCCAAAGGTATTGTGCACCCCCAGAGTCTCCAGGTTCCATGCCTCATCCATAGTCCAGATTGACGCAGTTGGATACTGCTGATGGGCTTCACGCCCTTCACCGTGACCGGCCCCCAGATCAAGACTCTTCAGATTTTGACTTCTGGGATAGGAGGACTTTCTACCGGCACGGTTATTGCTTTCCATTTCTGCACATCAGGCCCACTATGCAGCCTATGACAGGTTCTTCTGGTCCAGGCTAGGTCAGCTCCTAGCCTCATTGCCTGATACGGAGCAAACCAGACAAGCCATTGCACTCTCTGCGCGTGGCCTGGAGCTAGCAAGACACCAAGCGAGGGCATCCTACGATGCCAATGAGGTAGCTACCAGGGTCATACGGACAGCGATCTGCATTAGGCGGACGGCATAGCTGCGTCTTTCCCAGTTGTCACCCTTGGCCCGGTGTGGGGTGATTAACTCCGCTCACCAGAACCTATCTCTTCTCCCAGAGGCGAGGCGGGCGCTTGTCGGGGCAACTTCCTTCCCCCTCCAGGGGACCCGTCTCCTCTCCCACTCTCAGGCCTCTCCAGGCCCTGAAGGTTCTCCCTCTTAGTGTGTCACCACTGAGAGCTAAGGGACTTTACTCCTTGGGGTGTAAAAGAAAACCCCCTTCGGGGGTGGCTCAGAACTCGCCCAACAGTGATGAATGATGAAGACTGACACAGATAAGATATGAAAATTACGTACTTACCATAATTATTATCTTTCTGTGTATCTTCACCATTCATCCCGATCCCACCCTCCAGCCCCCTGTGGCCTCAGTCTTTGGGTTCCCCCTTCCTCTCTGTGCCCATCCCTCCCGCTCTCCTTTCTTTTCAGGAGTGGGTTAAAACAGGGTCACACAGCGGGATAATGTTCCAGGGAGAGTGGACAGCGGGGGGGGCACTCCTCCTCCAGTGCTTTGGCTCCACCCCTGTGGGGTGGAAGTTGACAGTTGCCCTCCTTTCTCTCCTCCTCCCTGTTCCCGTCCAACCTATTTCTCCTTGTTTATATATAGATATATAAATATATAAAAAGTTTTCCCCTTTTTTTTTTTCACCAATAATTTTTCCTTGAGAGGGTGTTAATTCTCTATACCCTGTCCTTCCTCCAGAATAGCCGACTCTGCTTATCTGGAGTGTTTGCCAGCCTTTCTGTGCCTTGAATTCTGGCAGAAAGCCTTTGGCTACTCCTTGCAGTTCCTATGTAATCTGGAGACTGACCAGAGTCTGGGATGTTTAACTCCCTTCCTCTCCTCCTAAATTCTTTACCCACCCTACCTCCCTCTTCCTTTTCCAGAGATTGGGGCCCCTCCCAATCCCTTTAGTTTCCGACTTTTCTCCCTTTCTGTCCCCTCAGTTATTTCTCCTTTTGGTTTATATATCTTTTCCTTTTTCTGTCCCTTGGATTTCCTTGTCCCACCATCTACTCCCTTCGTCTTACATCTCCGGCGACTCAGAACTGGCAGGCAGGCGGAGTCGACGCAGCCTAACGGCCAACCACGAGTGCCTCGAGGGCGGCGCTGATGGTGTGTTGGCTCCACCTACCTAAAAAAAAAAAGAAAAAAGCTCCCGTGTGGTCCTGACCTCTGGCCAGGTACCCAACAGTGATGAATGGTGAAGATGGACAGAAAGATCATAATTACAGTAGGTACATAATTTTAATTTTTTCCCTGGTGTGAAAATCTGTTTGCCGCCATTCCAGAGATCATGACCCCTCTCATGCAAGGCATCGTGGGAGTTGATGATGTGTACATTCACAAACCAGCAAAAGTTATACGCTCATTCAGTTCTGTTACATGTCTTGGGAAGTCCCTATATTCTTTAAAAGCATTTTTCTGGTAACTCAGATACACTTCAAACTGCAGAAAACAGTAGGGCCCTTACTATGCCATGAAAAGTTTCATGGCCAGCGTAATACAAGAATAATGGGACTGCAGAGGACAGCAGCAGCCCTGACTAATACAGTGTGACTACTGCAGCATTTAACTCCTAAAACATCACACGATTCCAGGATGTCTTGCACGAGTCCAGTTAAAACCTTTGCAATGGATTCAAACAGCTTTTTATATCAGACTTCAGTACCATCATTTACATTTAAATCCTGATGAAATTAGGAGGGTACAGTAGAGGCAATCATTGGGCACGCCTACAAACTACACAGGGAAACAGAATAAAAGGCAGAGGAGACCTTCCCTTTAACGTAAAATATGAACACAAGGGGAAATTCTTTATAAAGTTGGTTGGAGGACAAATTCAGGAGGAATGCCTGAATGTGTTTTTTCAGTGAGAGTGCTAGACAGATGGAACAAATTGCCAAAAGAGGTAGCATGTGTGAAAACAGTGGAGGAGTTCAGATGAGGTGGGGATGAGGGGGGGGTAGGCACAGGGATCTGAAGAGATCAGTAAAGGATAAGGTTGCTATTTCAAGATGGATGTATGGTCAGCAGGGCAATTACTCAAGTACTAGGTAGGGTTAGTCAGACTAGATGGGATGAATGGTATTTCTCTGATGTAGCCAGATTATGTTTTAGGGATAGCCTAATAAATAGGGCATTCCATTTACCACCATGATGTCCATATTTCAGGATTCCTCTGTTTGTCTTTCCTGTGTTGGCTATAGCTATTCAGTACTGTGCCAGTAGTTTAAAATCTGACTTTATTCAGAAAGAAAGATTTTGAATGGCAAGATGTTTGCTGCAATTAACATAACCCTTCTTGTCTCCTTTTATTCCTTGTGTAATCGTGATGTTTGTGCCTTGTCATTGCAGTGTGCAGTACCACACTCTGGGTGGGCCAAGTAGACAAGAAGGCCTCACAGCAAGAGTTAACCAATGTATTTGAAGAATTTGGACAGGTTGAATCAATTAACGTGAGTAAAACAAACTTTATAAAAAAAATTTTTTTTTAATAATTAAACAAAGCATCATTGCTTTGTAATCATTTTGTTACACAGAAAGGGTTGCAGATATCATCTGTTGAAACAAATTATATTAATGATCCAGCAGCAAGATAGTGATAATGACTAACTACATGAGCAGTTTGGTGGGGTGGGGGCTTTGTACTAGCATTGGGATTATTTAGTTGCTTAACCAGGAGTAGCACACTAAGCTGAAAGCTATTTTACAGGAGCGACCTGGGAGCACAGGGAAGTTAAGTGGCTTTCTCAGGGTCACGCAGTATGCAAGTGGAAGCTGTGGGATTCAAACCCAGGTCTGGTCTGCTGGATGTCACCAGATTTGCAGCTCAGAGCCTTAAACCACTGCGCTATACTGCCTCCAGTGGGATACTCCCACTGTCTTTGTCCCCCTCCCTCTGGCAGATTACATCTCACAGCTTTAACCCCTTCTTTCCAGGTTACCTTTCTGAGTACTGGTGCTGTACCAGCTTGTCATCCCAGTGCACCCCCCTTCCCCATGGGATCTGACCTACAGTGATCACTGCAGGGCTGATTAATTACAAGGGGATGGGTCCTAGCACCTTTTCCTCATTTCTCCCCTCCCCAGAGACCAAGTCATACTCCCATGCTGCTGACACCTACATACCTATGACGACATGCTTCAGTACCAGTCCTGTTCTCTCAGTTCCTCTTAGGGGTGCTTGCACAATGGCAGTTTCTGTCTTCCCTGTCCAGTGCTGATTCATGACACCTACAGCCTCCTGCCATCCTGGACACATCACCACATTGACAATGATGGAGTTCTAATATCAAAACCTTGCTTGAGGTGGGGGTGGGTGGGAGATCAGGGGTAAATCTTAAGAAAATAAACTGATCTGAGAGGCAGAATACCAAAAATTCTAAAAAAAAACCCCTAAATTCTATATTCCGTCTCAAAGTCTTGTATTCCACCTATCCAAAACAGCATGCTACAGATTAAACTGCAGAGTGACTGAATGGAGGAGTGATAGTCCAGTCGGAATGTCTGCATGGTGAGAGTGGAATTCCGCCTTGAAAACTGGTATGCAAAACAGGGTGGAATACCACTAAATTCAAGCCCTGGAGATGATTTCCAGTACCTGAACTATATGCAGCCTCTTATCATAACATCCTTTAGAGTCCAGCATTTTGTGTTTGAACAATTGGCTGTAATGAAAATGCTTTCTTGGTAATTGGCTGCCTGCTCTGTTTCTAATTTGACTGATATGGTAGTAAAACAAAACACCATGATTGCCCATGTACTGTAAGACTGTTGAGAATGTTTGTAGAAGGTAAAAGCTTGACAAGTTTGTTCAGATGTTTTAAAATCAGCTGAGGATTGTAGTGCTGTACAATAATGTTTTAACCGGAGAAATTAAAAAAGTCACATCAGCCAAAATGAGGTCTTGCAGAGCCCAAATAATGTTTTTGTGGGCAAGCTACTGGGGACAGCAACTTCTGGTTCAATCAGAGGTGATATTACTAGACATAATTTCCACTGAGGTTAGGTCAGGTACGTTGCTGTTCTCTGTACAAATTAAAGTCCTACATGTTGCTCGCTGACAAGAGCCGACAGTGGGCAGTTGGTGACACCAGTGACTTGGGGGGAGGAGGATCAAGGACTCCAGAGGATGCTTTCTTCACAGTGGGTGGGAGGACTGCAAAGATCTGCTGCTGTACTACCACCTGGGATGTCACAGGAGGTGTGATGTCATTGGAGCCGCTTAGTGGGGGGAAGTGATGACAGAGGTTGCCGTGTGCGCAAGCATGCACATGCTGTGGAGCCTTTGCTGCTGGAATCATTTTGGGGGGGTAGACTAATGATCCTCTTTGTCATATATACACATACTGCATCACATCAAAGACCAGATTTCACCTTTTATTGGGATTCACATTTTTCTGCCCACGTAATGCACACAGGGGCACGCACACAAAGTTGAAAACTTTCGCATACACAGCACATGGCTTTGTGTACGATATTGTGACATCACTAGTGTTTTATGAGCTAGCACCACAGGTAAAATTGTATTTTGACCAATCAGCTTGCAGTATGCAAATAAGCCATTTTACATTATGAATTTTACAGATGATTCCACCCCGTGGCTGTGCCTATATCTGTATGTTTCACAGACAAGATGCCTATCGTGCTCTGCAGAAACTCAGCACTGGATCCTGCAAAATTGGGTCTAAAGTTATTAAGGTATTCATTCAAGCAAGTAGATTTTGTGCATTTACTAATACTTTGACTAGAAGAATAAAATGGAGCCAATCTGTGTTAATGCAAACAGCCTGCATTTAGTAGTTCTGATGTGCAACATTAAACTTGTAGCTTCTTTCTAAAAATCTTTTTGGAGGTTTTGTGTCCTTTTATGTTTCAGATACTCTTTATTAAAGAGAATTTCTAAGTTGAATATGAGGGCTTTGATGCCATAGCCCATTGCCTAATACTGTTGAAAGTCCACTGAGCTCTAAATTGAATTTTTTCTAGTAGACCTGGAGGGAAGGGATGGTAAATTGGCCAGAGCAAGCAGCCTGCTGATCCTTTCTACTTAGCGGTCAGTCAGCACCGGCCCAACACTCAGATATTTTGTGACTTCTAACCTGGAAGTGTGCTCCACTGACATCTGTGGGGTACATTTTCAAACCCATTTTATATGTGTTAAAATAACTTTTGATATAAATGAGAGGTATTGCTTAAAGGGACACTGTAAACCCTCTTTGCAATATATTATTTCTAGTTGAAAACCCACACTTTACATTTGCTTACCTTCTCTACAATTCATTGATGTTGCTGGTTGTTGTATTTTTTTCCTTTTAGTAAGAACTGAAATGCATATAAATGGTGTAATTTTACCCAACCTTGTTTTGAATTCTTGATCTACCCTCGTTGCATACTTCCTGAGTATGAGGAACATCCCCAAGCAGTACGGTCATTCTGGATGCAATATTCTCGTTCTACAACTGTATCTTGAGTGTCTAGACTGTGTTGGAGTGTTCCCAAGTCCAGGACAGATGCAGTGGGAGTTGATCAAGGAATGTAAACAAACATGATTTTGTGTGGTAACTAATATGGTGGGCAGTCTGTTTTTCACTTTTTAAAAGAAAAAAGGAATCGGAATAAAAACACAGATACATCAGCAATTGCTACAGGATGCGAGCAATCATACCATCTGTTTTTTAAACTTTGGAAATTTCGAGGCCTAAGGAGGTTGACATTGCCTCTTTAACTTACAGGGGCCATACTAATTAAGCAGTAGCTTTAATTTATATCTAAGATCACCTGGGGCAAAGTTGACCGATGCTTCAACCACTTGAACCATTCCTTGGGTGCCTCTCCTAATGCCGCAGGTTATGTAGCACCCAGGGGTCATCCCACCGGCACTGCCGACAACACAACCGACAGCACTACAGCAACCAGTCAGAGTGAAGCCTATGCAGCTGCCGGAGGGTACGCCATTAAAAATTAAGTTTTTGTGCTAAAACATTTTTCAGAAGAGAGCGCAAACAAAATATTAACTTAATAAACTTAACCTTTTATAAAACAAAAATTAGTGACATAGTTGTCAAATTACCTGGGAGCACTGTCATGTTACCGCTGTCTTCAGCAGGAAACCATGATCTCCCATTGGAATGCTGGGATGTACGAGACCAACACAGGTAGAAGGGGATCGGGGGTGGGGTGCATTCTTTGTAACTGGGCACCATGCATCTCACGGAGATGAATAAGTTTTACAATGCTGTTCTAATTCATGTAGTTTGAAACCTGGCTTAGTTACCCTCCAAGCGTGCTTGTCTTGATTGTTTATCTCCAGCACATAGCATCCTTGGTTTTACTCTTTATTTTTCTTTGTTAGATTGCATGGGCACTGAATAAAGGTGTAAAACAGGAGTACAAGCAGTTTTGGGATGCTGATCTAGGAGTGACGTACATACCGTGGGAGAAGGTTAAGGTTGACGATTTGGATGGCTTTTCGGAAGGGGGAATGATTGACCAGGACACGGTTAACAGCGGTAAGAACTCCGGGTGCTGCTGTGTGTTACAGAATTATTTTATTTTTGGTGAGGGACGTGGTGTTAATAAAATGTGTTCCCTTCCAAGTTGGTGCATCATTGCTGATAAGACAGCAGATTCTGGATCAACAGAGAGAAGGGAAGAACAATATTGTAGTTACGCTGTACTAACAATAAATCGTATTGGAGTAGAAATTAAAAAAAAAAAAATCTAGTGTGAGAGATGTAATACCAGTTATTCAGTTTTGGTATTCTGCCTCTGGTATTTCATTTGTTCATAAATGCAGCGATTTGATTAATCTGCAAAACATCGGCATGTGGTGCTCCAACTGGAATACCAGAATGACACTAAACTAGTATGCAAAATGGGGGGGATACTATGAAATTCAAGCCCTGCTTGTCTTTAGCATTGTTTATCCAGTTTGATTGAAACTTGCTAGAGATGCAAGTGAGTGTGTGTGTGCAACGTTGTATCAGAAGGAGAAATTCAAAAGTGTCTTTTTGCCTTTTACCTTTTAGAGTGGGAGGCTCTGAAAGCCCCTGAACCTGTCAAAGAAGTTAGTACTCAGAGTGCAACTGTTGACACTAATACCTTCATAACAACACAGGCAGAGGCTTATACTCCTTCGGTTACCATGCTACAGGTTGGTACAGTGTTTATTTCTGTAGTCAGAGAGATGTATTAACTTAAAGGCATTTCTTCAGAACATTGCCAGATTTACTGTACTTCTGACATCCTTCCAGTTTTATTAAAAAGATGTAATTATTGCATCTCCATCACTATTGACCAAAGTCCATTAAAACTTGTAGGATACATAGCCCGTATTTTTATATATGTGTGTGTGTGTTAGTCAGGTGAGGCCCACTAGGTACAAGTGCCTGATCTTCTTCGAGGATATCTCTTGCAGCAGGTCACACCTTAGGAACCATAGCAGTCAGGCACCGGGACCACGTGGAAATATTTTTGCTAGCGGTCTATCTGGGGCCGCCTACGGCAACATCACCACATTGGCGTCCTCCTATATATCCGTGGGCTTCCCCACACCCTCTTCAGTTCACAACATCAAGGCCTGTGAGATCTGCCACGGCTTCAATCAAGCTACCCAGCGGCATCACAAAGAAAGAAAAATTCCTTCTTTATGGAACACATGGTCACCGGCCTGGAAGAGGAGCTTCAGGCTAGGTGCTCCTCTGCTTCCCTGGCCCCGTCCACGAGCTCTCACGCCGCCAGGACCCGGAATAAGTTGTTGGGGAAGCATCTGCACTTCCATGCCATATGTTTCTGACCCTCTGTTACATTGATGTCATTCCCCAAAGAAAAAGGCCGGTTTAAAAAAAAGTTTGTTGCAATGTTAACACAAAACAAAACAGAGTACACTCAAAGAGAAAAAAGCCAGTTCTAGGGACATGGATATGTTGTTCATCCACACTCATTGGCAGGTATCCTTGCCGCTTTAAATCTTGCCGGAAGGTCTTCAAGCTTGCTCCTCCCACCCACCCGGGTGGTATAACTCTCGGCTCCGCCCCATGACGCCAGATCTTCCTTACCGATTGGAAGCTCAGGTTCCCTCCTTAACGCTCGTGCTTGAGACTGGTTCCTATTTCTCCGCTTATGGATTTAAAAATAAATTTTGCAAAAGACTTCAGTCTTCTATCCTCGCGCTGCGATGGACAAATCGACTCGGATTTGGAGATGCCCATGCGGGCAGAAGATGTCTCGACGGATCCACACTCACGGTGTGTCTACTGCTAGGCCTTGAGCACGACCACTGAGCTTGCGACCTGTGCTCATCTTTCTCGGCCTCGTCCTCGAGGCGTGCTGCCCGATTGCAACTGGGCCGTCCGAAGCGTTTCCCTCCGGTGAAGTCAAGGAGGCCCGGTTGGCGGTGTCGGCGTGACGGAGCTCGGCGGATCCTTTCGGCGGATAGTCGCCCCTCGAAGAGGCGGCGCGGGCCGTATCTTCCTCGGCGCGCATTTATCCCGCTCTCTGGGTTCTTCCTACACGGCTTCTTTTAAGGAGCTTTTGTCTGTCCCTCTCCACTAAAGGAGAAGGGTTCATGCCTGCTGGACCTTATTCTCGGTCCAAAAAGAGGACAGGGTAAGTCCTCCGTCGGACGCTCTTGGGAGCGAGAAAGGTCCTCTCTCGGGCCGTCCGCTCGCCGGCTTCGTCGACATCGCCGGCCGCCACTGGCCTCACGGGTGTCCCTGGCCAGGTCAGTTGACCGAGACTCCCACCGATGAAGTCGAGATTTTCTCGACCCATTGACGGCTGTCGCTTTTAGCAGCCGAGATTCCTCTCCCGGTTCCCCCGGAGGAGTTGAGGATCCCGTGGCTCGCCTGTGCCTCCGGTTCCGAGCCCTCGGATGGACCATCCGAGCCGGAGGGAGTGCGGTTCCGCCGACACCTCCCGCACCGACCTCGGAAATTCCGGGACTCGGTCTCGGACATCTTCATGTCCAGCCGATCCCACCGCCATAGGCGGTCTCGGTCCCGCATCATGGTAAGCGGGCGCCGCCGTCTCGCCCTCCTCCTCGGATGAGGGGAGGCTTCGCGAAATTACGCCGACGGCACGAGACCTTATGTTGCAACAGCTCCTCCTGGTCGGGAATAAGCCGCACCTCCCGCCTTCCCCCGCCATTAAGTGGCTGTCACCGAACGTCGACACAACCCCTCACTTATCCGAGGAGCCTATACCCAGGCCGGTTGTTCGGCCAAAACCAGCTGCTCCACCGATTCCGTGGAACCTCCGCCTCACAGCCACCACTGGGCTCCTACCAAGGATTCTCGGTCGGCCAAGGGTCTACCCCATCGGTTGTCAGTTACCCTCACTCCCGACCGACCTCGCAGGTGAAGGGTGGCTCAGGCCAGAGGCAGCTCTTCGAGGACTCTTCCGAGTCCGAAGATGATTCCTCCTTTTCTCCAAGCGACTGGACTTGGAGTCTTCAGGAGGTCAGTCAATGGACGATAGCCCGTCGTCCTTCCTAGGACTGCTTCGCTCATCTCGAGTCTACCGGGATGGAGCTCGAACCCGCTTCCAAACGGCCAGGTATCCCTCACGGAGATTCTGGACCGAGGGATTCTCCGACGGAGGCTTCTTCCGTGGCCGAGGCCATAGTGGGTCCGCACTGGAGCTTTGGCAGCGCCGCTTCCTGCCCTGCGCCCGCCAGGATGGCCAGGAAGTATGCGGTCCCTCACCGTTCCTTGTCCGGTTTTGAACACCCTCTGCTGAGGGGTTGGTTACCGACAGCTGCCTGGCGCGACGCAACGCCAGGATGTGGACAAACCTCCTGACAAGGAGTCCAAGAAATTGACCATATGTCGGGCGAAAGTTCACGCCATGCGCTCCCTCTCTCGCCTTCGCCAGGCCAGTTCGGCCGTCTCATGGCACATTTTTCTCATGCCCTGTTGGGCTCCCTGGATGAGGTCATCCTCATCTTCCCGCCGATCTGCAGACTACGGTTAAGCAGGTGCGGGACCAGGCAGGGTAGTGGCCAAACAGCAGCTCCAGACTGCTTTGGACATAGGGGACTCATGTGCCAGATCGGTGGCGCCGCAGTGGCTATAAGGTCGGGGCTTGGCTGAGGATATCCACCTTTACTCGGATACCCAGCACAAGTTGGCGGATGTTCCCTTTTGGGACTGACCTCTTCGGCCCTGGGGTGGAAGGTCACCTGCAGAGGATCGAGAAGTCCAATGCCACCTTGACTCGGTCTCTTCCGCTCAGAAGGACAAAGGCCGCAAACCACAGCCTAAGCCCTTTCGGCCCTTCTGTGCCCCGGCCGCCTGCCCAGCAACGCCAGGGCCAGCAGGCTCGGCCTTGGCATCCCAAACCCAAGCCGCCGGCTTCCTCTAACAGGAGGCAGGGAGGAAGGGCCCAGGAGGTCCTCGGCCGGTCCCTCCTCCAAGCCTGCCCAGTGACGGGCTGAGGGTGTCGCCCATTCCCTGCCACTCCATTCCCTGGGTCCCCGGGGACGGCCCGCACTTCCCCGCCTGGTCCGCTGTTACCACGGACAGGTGGGTCTTGAGGTGGTGGAAGAGGCCTGCCTCTGGAATTCGAGCAGGCACCACCCTTCAGAGCCGCCGCCTCGGGGCTTCGGGATCCCCAGCTCACTGGCGGCTCGCCGAGCCGATATCGCCTCCTCCTCCAGAAGGAGGTGGTAAGAGAGGTGGTGGACCCTCCTTCAGACCCAGGGTTTGTGTCCAGGTACTTCCTGGTTCCGAACGGACGGGGCTGGCGCCCATTCTCGACTCCACACGACTCAAACAAGTTCCTAAGGTCTCGAACCTTCAGGATGGTCACTTGGCTCAGATAATACCATCCTTGAACGCGGGCGTGTGGTTCTGTTTTCTGACTTGCAGGACGCTGCTCATCGTCCCTATCCGTCCGTCTCACCAGAGATTCCTTCGCTTCAGCGGAAGGATCCTCTTCGAGTTCCAAGCCATGCCCTTCGCTTGTCTCCAGCTCCCAGGGTCTTCACCAAATGCATGGCAGTGGTGACAGCATTCCTGCGGCGCCGAGGTCCGGGTGTCCCTTACCTGGACGACTGGCTGATAGCAGCTCCCTCCAGGAAGGAGGCGGAGTGGTCCAGAGATCTGCCCTCCAGGTCTGCTCTCAACTGGGCCTCCTTATCAACGAGGCCAAGTCGAACCTCGAGCCGAAGCAGGTGATTCTATTCATCGGGCGAGCTCGACTCTTCGAGCCAGAGCGGCTCCCGCGGACAGGGCCGAGGTTCTTTCCTCCTTGCCCGATCATTTCTGGTTGGGCAATTGCGCCCTGCCCGGACTTCCTCGCGCCTCCTGGGTCTCATGGCGGCTGCACCAGCGTGGTCCGTTGGGCCCGCTGGAACATGCGCCCTTCAGTGGGGACTGGCCAGCCAGTGGTCACAACGCTGCGATCCCTTGACCAGCTTAGTCGGGTGACACAGGGGATGTGGAACGCCTCCAGTGGTGGACCGCTCCAGATCATTTGCAGGAGGGCATCCTGCTCGTCCGCCTCGGCCGACGGGTCTCTGTCGACCGATGCCTCTGATGGGTTGGGGTGCCCATCTGGGGGAACACCGAGCTCATGGCCTCTGGTCCCCGGGAGTCCCGATGCCACATCAACCTGCTGGAGCTTCGAGCGGTCCGCCTAGCTCTCACCGCCTTTGCTCCGTTCCTCCGGGGTCAAGTGGTCCGAGTCCAGACGGACAATACCACGACCATGTACTATCTAAACCGCCAGGGTGGGACGCGCTCCATGCTTCTATGCAAGGAAGCTCTCCGCATTTGGTCACTCGTGCGCAGCCTGGAGGCGGATCTCCTAGCCATTCACGTGGCAGGAGCCTCCAACACCCTGGCCGATGCCCTAAGCCGGATAGGGGCTGCATCCCACGAGTGGTCTCTCTCCGGAGGAGCAGCATCTGTTCTCCTTTGGGCACACCTCAGGTGGACCTGTTTGCCTCCAGGAGAACGCGGCTGAGTCTGTTCCATGCCCGCCCTCAGCAGGGCTCGCTGCAGGGGATGCCTTCTCGAGGCAATGGACCCGGGCCTCTTTACGCCTTTCCCATTTCCCTTGATCCACAAGGTGCTTCTCAAGGCGAGGAGGAAGGGCCAGGTGATTCTGATAGCCCCAGACTGGCCTCGCCAGTTCTGGTACCCAGATCTCCTCAGTCTCAGCTCCAGGACTCCGCGGCAGCTTCCAGCTCGCCGGACCTGCTCTCAGTCAATCAGGGAAGGTGTTCCATCCGGACCTTCAATCCCTGCACCTGACGGCCTGGTTCCTGAGCTGCTAGAGTTCCAGGCCTTGGGTCTTTCCGACGAGGTCCTCAATGTAGTTGAGGCGCCCGTATGAGTCGACCAGAAAATGCTATGCCTTCAAATGGAAAAGGTTTTCCATTTGGTGTCAGGGCAAGGGCTTGGATCCTTCCTCCTGTTCCTTGGCAAGCATCTTGGACTATTTATGGTCCCTTTCTAGTCAAGGGCTTAGGTCGACGACCCTAAGGGTGCACCTGGCAGCCATCTCTGCTTACCGGGCGCGGGCCGGAAGCAGTCGGTGGCGCAGGAGAAGGTGGTCTGGCGCTTTTTCAAAGGCCTTGATCACATTTCCCCTCCAGTGCGGGAACCCCCACCTCCGTGGGATCTACTGCTGGTACTGGCAAAGCTCATGGGCAAGCCATTCGAACCTATGCACAGGTGTGCTCTCTCTCACCTGTCGTGGAAGACCGCCTTCTTGGTGGCTATCACGTCAGCCAGAAGGATGGGAGAGCTCCAGGCGCTTTCCATCGAGTCTCCTTACCTGGTCTTCCACAGGGACAAGGTTGTCCTGCGCCCCCACCCGAAATTCCTTCCGAAGGTGGTGTCGGAGTTTCACCTTAACCAGGTGTTGACTCTGCCGGTGTTCTACCCCAATCACACCTCGGAGGCCGAATATAGGCTCCATACTCTGGACCCTAGAAGGGCGCTCGCTTATTATAAGGAGCGCACGGCTGAAATTCGGGGAGAGGTTCGCCAGCTGTTTGTCACCTACGCTGAAGCCGCATCTGGCAGACCTGCAGCCAAGCGGACGATAAGCAGGTGGGTAACCTCCTGCATAGATCTCTGCTATAAGTTGGCGGGCATGGAGCCTCCCAGAGGATAAGAGCTCATTCTACCGCCATTGCTGCAACGGTGGCTGCTTCCAGGGATGTCCCTATCCAGGAAATCTGCAGGGCTGCTACCTGGAAGTCAGCAAACACCTTCATTACCCACTACCACATCGACCTTGAGTCACGCCGGATGCTGGTTTTGGGGCCTCGGTTCTCCAGTCTCTCTTTCCCAAGTAAGTATTGGGGTGTGCGTCTTGCCTCCCTCCTCCCGGAGAACTGCTAGAGTCTGCCAATGAGTGTGGATGAACAACATATCCGCGTCCTAAATACAGGTTACTCACCTGTAACAGGAGTTCTAGGAATGGTATATGTTGTTCATCCACACCCACCCACCACCTCCGGCTCGACGCACAACCTGAGCTTCCAGCGGGCCAGATCTGGCGTCATGGGGCGGAGCCGAGAGTTATACCACCCGGGTGGGTGGGAGGAGCAAGCTTGAAGACCTTCCGGCAAGATTTAAAGCGGCAAGGATACCTGTCAATGAGTGTGGATGAACAACATATACCATTCCTAGAACTCCTGTTACAGGTGAGTAACCTGTATTTTGCTTCTAAGTTTCAGGCAGTGCTATTTATTGTGAGCTCCGGAAGGATGCTGACTCTTGTGGCCCAGCACTTCGACCACGGGTGTCTTCCTCAGGGGCACGAGTCGACATCCTGGAGCTCACAGAAAACAGCATTGCCTTAAACGTAGCAGCATATTGATTTTCTTTTTTTTTTTTTTTTTTATTTCTCCTAGAGTGCTGTCATTTTTTTGTGTCAGTTTGGCTACCCTAGAGTGCACCAGCCTGACGTCCTTGAGCGCATGCAGCTTTCTCTTGCTTACTAGTTGTGTTATTACTGTGTCTATGACTGACCATTTGGGCATTAACAGCATACTGGATAATTGCCATTGGTGCTCTGATGTACACCCTAAGCATCTTATTATGACATAGGAGAGAAATGTGGGTCCAGGTTGCACCAGCCCAGATGGCAGTTGCACTTACTGAAGACTTTGAAAATAGCCCAGTCGTCAGTCTTCTGTAGGGGGATTTGTACCTTCAGATGGAGGAACCAGATCCAAAGGAAGTCAGGATTCTAACTATCGAAATTCAGTTCACATCCACACTCACGTATTATCTACTGAGCCTGCTCAGTCACTGGACATCTTTAAGTGTGGCTTCTCCCACCACTCATGGTGTTGTCCTCTTACTCTGACCTACTGACAGCAGATCTTTTCTTTCTTTCCACTGGAAGTGACAGGTCTCCTCATTTACAGCTCCCTGCAGTGAGTAGAGGATTCTAGTTTTAAAATTCTAAATTTGACTTGAGTTTGGGTTTGGCATTACTTTGCTGTCATCTCCCAGTTCCCGCTATTTTGACTATTCATGGACCGTAAGAATCCGTTCGGTGTCTGTAGTGAAGACAAAATTATATCTGCAACAGATGGCCATGAGGCATGTATTTGCCTAGAGTCTCATCACAACATGGGTAATTGTCCCTGTTGTCAAGCCATGCACTTTTCTTCCCTAGAGGAGCACAGAGTACGCTTGCTCCAAGGTAGGCCCTGGGAGAGTAGGGCCATGGTGGATGTGGAGTCTCGGGTCTTGGCTTTTGCTTCTCGTTAGACAACCATGGAGCCTGTCACTCTTAAGAGTCACCCAGAGTTTTGCGAGTATTTCTTCTTACTCCAGTTTCAACGATGAGTAACCAGCCTTATCCAGTGCACAAGAAGCGATTATGCCTTTGATTAGGAGGGGGAACATTCCCCATCATCACAGTCTTGTAGTTCCCAGGAACACTCAACCTTAGTCAGGCTTTTTCCACTTAAGGACTCCAATGGAACCCCCAAAGGAATCAAAGGCTGAGCTGTCAAAGATCGAGGAACCTGAGGTGATTCCCATCAGCCATGAGTTGGAGGAGGATGATGTAACTGCTCTCATTCGGTCTGCTGCTGGAGACTTCGCTGTAGGATGCTTCAGCAGAACTGAGCCCTTGGTCAAGCCCCCACTCGTGCAGTCCCCACCGTTTGTCCCAGCTCTTGTTGAGGTTATGGTGGCCCCTGTACCCAAGCAGGTGGTGTACTCTGTTCCTTGTCTAGCATGCCTTAGTTGACCTTCAAGCCAGCGATCAAGATTGTAATCACGCTCCAGGTCCCAATCCCAGTTTCAGTCTCATCAACGCCACCGTCACTGATACAGATGTTCCTCCTCATCTGGCGACCACTGTCAACTTCACCAGTATGAGGCATGGAAACAATAGACCTTGCGGCTATTCATACCAGGGCGAGGTCAGTCAAATCTTCTAATTTCAACTCTTTATCTTGGGTACCTGTTTGGACACCCGATGGCCATGCAGCATTCAGCAGTCATTCTCCCTGCACTGCTGATAGCATGGTGGTGACTGATTTTGCTTGAGCTGCCCCTTCCACAACTGCAGGAGGGTACTCCAACTAAGGACTCTAGGCTAGAGTTCAGCTTTCCCAAGCATTTGTTGGTGGCAATGAAGCGGGTCGCCCATACTCTGAATTGACGCCCAGAGCCTGTCCAGATTCAGATTCTGAGGCGTCGGCCCAGTGGCGACTGGGTGTCAGTGACTCTTGATTGTCTCCAGGAGACTTAACCCCCCTTTGCGACTGTGATGCAGCATATTTCTGCCTCCCTGGACATTCCCTTGGAGCAGCCAAATATGGTAAGGTAGAACTGTACAATGTAGGTCACATTCTGGTAGAATATTTGTGTGAGGGTAAGTTGTTTGAATGCAGCATTTGTTATGCTCTTCACGTTCACTGTCCCAAGTGTGACTACCATCCTTTCGGGCCACCTTGAAGGTAATTGAACCTTCTTAAAAAGGATTCCACACCTAGAGGTGCTGCAGGAACATTCCTTTAGGTTAAGGGTAGCTCGACAGTCGAGACGAACTACTGCATCGTATGTATATAATCTTTTAGTACTTTGCAGTAACTAGCATTTGATGCAAAAAAATGGTCATAGACTCTGATGAGCAGTTGGATTGCTCAGTTTTTGTCTTCTCTGTTTACTGGCGCATCCAATGTAATTAGCACACAGACAGCTTTTGTAAATACTCGCTAAAGGTAGCTTAGGGAAGAAGCCCAAAAGAACAGAGCTGAAGGCAAGATTGAAACAGTCAGTGACTGCCAAGGCATGACTTTCTGTAGATGATGGGGAATGACAGACAAACGTGATAATGAAAGTAAATACAAAAGCCACCATCCAACCCTAACTCACAGCAGAATACAGTGCTCGCTCGCTGTAGCGAAATCCCAGCAATTATGAACCAGGCACATGGCTCCAAACAGCTGTTCCTATGCTGAATTCTGCCATAGCATTACAGCTCACCTATACTGTGCTGTGCTCCCTCTTCTACCTGTCTGTGAGTATTTTTATCGTCCAAGTAGAAAGGAGCCAAAGAAAAAAACAGTCCAGCAAAGCACCTGCATTGTAAATACTGTATAGTACTGTACCACTACTCAAGACACCAACTATTGCCGCCACCACATCACAGACCATCTAACTTCCGAGTGGGTTGGTTTGTTTCCCTCATCGATCTCACCACGTAGGCTCTGTAAGTCTTGAAACTAACCAAAATAACTAAACTAAATAAAATAGACTAAGATTGCGTAAGCTGTGTCTTGTATCAACAGTGCAAGCTGCACCTCAGAGCCATAGGCGGGTGGGCGGCAGAACGAAATGCAGCTATGATGCAGAATCATTATCAAAGACAACATACAGTACTGTGTTAACTTCCATTGATACTGATACAACAACTGAAATGGAGGAGGAGCTAGGTTAAAACACGCTGCTACATATAGTGTTGAATACAACACAGCACTGTGCTATACTATACTAAGTGCTCTGTTTATTTCAGTTTCCCTTGCTTTAACGAACAGGGAGCTGTAATGAACTCACATTAAAGAGATTGACAGCCTTTTGGAGTACCATAAAAATAAAGGAACCCTCTTGAGGAGAGTTCCTTTAGGCTGGAGGTACTGCTATCAACCTTTTGGGGGACTGACTGGCACAGGAACCCTCTTGGGGAGAGTTACACCCCAGAGGTGCATAGGAACATGATTCTTTTAGACCAGAGGTGGGGAAGGAGTTGTACATTCCTGGTACTTCTCCAGATGGATGATCGGACGATAGAGCACAAGGAAAGGAAGCAATCTCTCAGCTTTAGACAGTAGGTCATGTGCTGGGAGATGATGTCCTGGACAGACCCACACGTATTGTGCCTTTACTGTCTAGGGACGCATGTGATGTCATGGGTTGCAGGCTCTGTCTGACGATGCAACCATCACCTCTTGAAGACCGTAAGACTTGCCTTCTCAGCCAGCTGACACCCAAAATTTCAGCCTAATGGTGGTCACAAGGTGGCCTTTGCTGCAACACGGTCTGCGGCCCAAGTTACAGCTATGGAAGAGATGGCGGCAGAGGCCACAGTGAACACCTAGTCAGCCTTGCTGCTGCTCCTAGCTGGGGCCAGCATTGGAGCATCCTTCACAGGAGAGTTTTGAGAAATGTGTTGGACTCTTCAGACCTTTAGGGAGAGCCCTGCTCACCGTGGTAGGAAACATTAGAAACACCACCATCGTCAGGGGACCGAGGAGATCACGCTCCTTCCACTCTGTCAACACCCTCGACTGCTCAACGCTTGTCAAGCTCTTGGCTTTAGACAAGCCACAGTTGGTTGAGGGGCAGGTCACTGGCTCTACAGTACCCCATCGGGCTTGATGACTCCAGTGGATCAGGTGATGGCGGTCGAGATTTTTTGTGATCCTGTCGACCAGAGGTCTAAGAGGGGTCAACAAAGAGTCGATCTCTAAGACCCCGGTCCTTCTGGTCCTCGCTGAGGAGGACGTGAAACGGTCAGTGTCCCCCGCAATTACCACTGGTGGTCAGCCTCCACCAAAGGTCGTGTAGTCAAATCAGCTACTCATTTACATGGTTCATCGGCCCCCAGATCAATGGTCGAGGTCAAGGTGCTCCTTAAACTCTCGATCTTGCTTGACCGAGAGGTCGTTGTCGACACACCTTGACCTCTTCATCCTCAGGTGACGAGAGAGACTCTGCCAACATATGTGATGCCACTATGAGGAGCTCCTCTGGCAGCAGTGTGCTTTTGTGGGGCAGGGTAGGGCTCTACCTCTGACCCTTACGGTCGACTGGCCGGTGCAAGACAAGCCAACGCCGATCCTTCTGAGACAGCTGTCACTGACACCTGTCTCTCCACCCTTGCAGGTGGAACCACCTCCACAGCAGCTTTTGAGGGGAGCACTTTCAAAGGACTCCCATACTGCGTCCGGTATGCCAGGCCAGTTATCTGTGGAAAGCAACCACTAGGATGACTCCAGGGTGTTTCTTGGCAGCAAACAGTGGAGGACTGTCTTCTAGTCCTTGGATGACTCTGATGGGTCCTCTGTGTAACAATTGAGGACACACATTCAACCAGGAATTGGTCGAAGAACTGACCACAGACCACAGGCCAGTGTCTGTTGGGGCTCTTCTCTGGCTCAAGTCGGAATCCATAAATATTCCTTTGGAGGCCGTTCTAACAAGGGCGAAAATACCCTTTTACTTACAACCTGGATAAGGATGAATCCCAGGGTTGCCTTTTCCATGGCTGAGGCCATTATGGGACCAGCCTTGGAGCTTTGGCAGCATCCAGCCTCCTGCCCGGCGCCCTCAGCCTGTATGATCTGCAGATAGGTTACCACACACAACCAAGAAGTGGGCAGATGGTGCCCTGTCACATGGCTACCCATGAACTTTAATCAGGGCTCAAGCAACAGAGCAAAAGCAGAGCAGCTTTGCCAGCCCACACTCCTCCACAGGTGCCTAGCCTAAATCCCGTAGAGGAGGCCTGATTCCTTATTAGACCCCGTCCGCTGCAAGATCTGGAGGTGGTGGCAGGAGGTTGCCTCTCTCCATCTGGACCAGTGGAGAGATGTTACAAATGATACTTGCATCCTGCAGTTAATAGAGCAGAGGAATGCACTAGAACTCCTGGAGTTGCCTCCAGGCTTTCTGCCAATTCCCTCAACTTACCCTCCAGAACACATACCAGTGCATCTAGACGATGTCCATACACTGCTGTGCAAGAATGCTATAGAACCAGTTCCCTGGGGACAAAGGAGCAGAGGGTTGTATTCTCATTTCTTCCTAGTCTCCAAATCCACAGGGGGCTTCAGGGCTATTCTGGCACTGAGGGATCCGAACTTCTATATTCAGTACAAGAAGTTCAGGATGATAACTCTGCAAAGCCTGCTGCCCTTCCTGCAAAAAGATGAATGGATATGCTCCCTAGACATGCATGATGCTTACCTGAATATCAAGGTTTGCACACCCCACAGGAAGTACCGGAGGCTCCTGTTTCAGGGGGAGCCCCACCAGTTTAGGGTATTGCCCTTCGGCTTGTCATCTGTATTGGTATTTACCAAATGCTTGGCAGTTGTGGCAGCAGACCTCAGGAGAGAGGGACTCTGTCTTCCCCTTTCTAGATGACTGGGTGCTCAAAGCTCCGTCTAAGGAGCAACTGTCTCACACCCTAGTGCATACCCAGACAGCTGTTCAGTGCCCTAGGGAATCATGGTCAGTCTGTCCCAAGTCAGTCTTGACCCCTTGTCTGTCAGTGTCTGCAGTACATAGAGGCAGTACTGAACACTGCTTGGCTCAGCCTTCCTGCCCCAGGACAGGGTGGAGCATCTTAGGGACTAGGCCCAGCTACCTTACAACAGTAAGTATGTCACAGCCAGGACATTCTTGAGACTGTTGGGCCTGATGGTGGCAGCCATTGTCATGGTACCCCTGGCCAGACTGCATATGAGGATCCCTCAGTGGACATTAAGTCCAGTGGAATTAGCGCACCGACGATCTAGAACAGCAGATTCTAGTGACCTCTGTCCGAAAGGTGCTCTAGTGGTGGATGGAACCCAGCAACTTGCTGAAAGGGGTTCCCTTCCTCATTCCTTCCCCTCAGCAGATTGTCACCACAGTTGCTTCAAGGATGGGCTGTGGGCACATCTTGGGCCTCTTCAGAGACAAGGAACAGTGACCAGAGTGGAGACTTCCCTCCACATAAATGTCCTGGAGATGAGGGACGATCTTAACCAAGTTAATCTTCACCATTCATTGAATGGGTCTCGTTGGAGGTCTGGACCCTGTTTGGGAAGATAAAGAGCTCTGCCTCTTTAATATATCAGAGCTGAAGAAGCCATTGGGATGCGCTGCCCATGAGGCCAGCGTTCTACCTGGCGCTCACAGGTTGGCCCGGTAACCAACGCCAGCTCCTCCAAGCCTTTAGTTCTTGTTTTCCTGCCATCAAGGAAGCACCTGCGAGGAAAGACTGCAATCAATCTACTGTGTAGTTTGGTTCCACTAGGCTTTAGCAGTTCAGCAAACTTTCCCGGCGCCATGAGTACTGGTTCCGTCTTTCGGTTCTGGAGTTTTTTGTTTGTTTTCGCAGCTCCAGTGTATATTTCTTGGTGAATTTTTTCCTTTTTTGTGTTTATTTTCCATGCGACGGTAGTGTTGGGGTCGAGGCATAAAATGACATCGAAGCAATTGGGAGTTGCACTAATGCATCGGTGCCCCTGCGGCAACTCAATGACTCTGTTGGACCCCATGACCATCGCTTTACCTTTCTGGGTCCTCGCCATGCGGTGGACGAGTGCAATGCCTGCTTTAGTGTGGATTCTGTACTCGCGTTATCCACTTGGTGAGGTTGGGGAGAGTCCCGACCTTCGGTGCAACTCCCTTACCTGGGGCTTCGGGGGGTTGATGTCCACCACCTGCAGCTGGTGCAGAATGCTGCAGCACAATTATTGACTGGGACTTCTCGTTCCAGTCATATTAACCCCATGCTACGGAATTTGCACTGTCTGCCTACAGAGTGGCGGACCACCTTCAAGGTCAGGCTTTTGACCTACAAAGCCCTGCACGGACAGGGACCGAGTTATCTGCAAGAGCTCCTGGTTCCCCCCAGCCTCTTCGCTGTGCTGATGAGGGGTTGTTAGAGGTTCCCAGGGTGCAGTTGAAGACATCTGGCAGCTGGGCTTTTATGTTCTTGGCGCCATTCCCTGTGGAACTCTCCAGCTCATCAGATTAGAGAGTGCAGGACCGTGGAGAGCTTTAAGACTGATTTAAAGACATATTTATTCAGACAAGCTTTTAACATTTGACGTCTTGAGAATTTTAATTGATGTTACATTTATGTGAAGCTGATATATCTGAGAATTTTAACTGGAAGTTTGATGTATTTGATTTATTTAATATGTTTTTATGTAAAGCGCTTTAATATTTCAAATTGCGCTATATAAATAAAATCATTCTTCTTCTTCAGTGGGCGTCTGCGCATTCATAATTCTAAGATCAGGTCTCCCGGCTTCACCCTTGAGCCCCTCCCAGCTCTGTATGGGCCAGCGAGGACAGGACCCCTCTGCTCCACAGCTTGCTGGGTCAAAGGAATCGCAGCGAGTGGTGGGGCAGTCAGCTCTGGGGCACCACTGGTCATCCTTGCGGTTCGGTCTCCCAGTGCCACGGGCCAATGCGCCTCTACTCCCAACACCATCTCCAGTGCTGTGCAAGCAGGGCACTGCAAGCCCATGTGTGCCCTGGCTCTCTCCAACACCGCCTCTGTGCCGTGAGACAAGAATCGAGAGGTAGCCATGTTAGAGATCTCCTGAAGGAGCAGTATAGCAGGTAGTTTAAGGCTCTGAGCTGGAGACCTGGGTTTGAATCCCACAGCCCCCACTTGCCTACTGTGTGACCCTGAGCAAGTCGCTTAACTTCCTTGTGCTCCCAGGTCGCACCTGTAAACAAGTTTTCAGCTTAGTGTGTCTCTCCTGGTTAAAACAAAAAAAAGTCCTTCTCCTTGGGGGGTGAGGATCGGGATGATCCTAATTGGTTGCCAGTCTCCGAGGAGCCTTTGGATTCTGCACGGGCCTGCCTGAGGCCTTCTGAGGATCTTCGGTCTGCAGCATCCTCAGACAGTGCTGTTAGTGGCGTCGCCACTCTATAGCCTTCTAGTGCCAGGGGCTCTATGGGAGTCTCTTCGGAGGGAGGGACTCTAGCTGGTGAGTTTGTGACTGTGTTTGTAATTGTATTTGAGATATTTTCTTAATTGCCAATTCTGTGTGCTTTTCAGTTTAGTTTGGGCAGGACTGAGGGATTCTAGCTGACAAGTATGTGACTGTGTGTTTGAAAGTGGCTGTGTCTGGACCACGGTGAATGGAGTGAGGAATCTCTGCCAGAGGACTCCTTGGCTGATTGTTTTTGGACACAGCCTGTGGTGTAGTCCCACCCCAGGGCTCGCCCTACATTTATTGGTTGGGTCCCATAGGGCCTTGCAACATCCTGCATCCATACAGGAAGTAGCAAAGAGAGGAAGCATAGCAAAACACAACAGAAATAAAACAAATATTTGGGAGCTAACACATTGCTGTCTTAAGCAGGCAGTTGATTGAGGAGGGAAACGGACATGATGGGAGTACTGCGGTGCAGTGGTTAGGGAACAGCTGTCTTCAGGGAGATATTCTGGAGGCTGTGATGCTGCCCTATTTGCAGGAACCTCTATGGGCTAAGGGAGGAGGTTGCCTATCTCCGAGTAGAGTTGGCCAAGCTGAAGGCGGCATTCACTTCCACCCAGAGACCACTGGGTCCACAACCTGTACCTCAAAGGATGCTAGGAAAAGAGGAGTGATTGGACTGCGGTGGTCTCAGGGAGGGTGAGGCGGGGGGTTGAAAGCACATCCCCCAACCGATCCTGCTTAGTAACTCCTACACTGTTTTGGAGGAACGGGAAAGCCCCCACTCAGGAACCCGAGGCTGGGACCAGGGAGGATGGGAGGGTTCTCCAGGATGGAGCCCCAGGTAAGGGAGGCATGGAACCCCAGAGGAGGAGGAAGATTATCCTAGTGGAGGACTCTGTTGTCTGGGGAGTGGAGTTAGGGTCACCTAGGAGGGGAGAGAGGGAGGTCAGGTGCCTCCCAGGAAGCACTGCGTGAAAGGATGGGATGCGGATCCATAGGATTGCTAAGGCAGTAGCTGAGAGGGAGCAGCTGGATGTCATTGTCCATCTGGGGACCAATGACCTGGCCAGGAGAAGGGTGGAGTTAACCAGAGTCCAGGAAGATTTCAAGAAGCTGGGGGGAACTTGAAACAGATGGCATGGTCTGTCTCATTCTCGGAGGTGCTACCTGTCCAGGGCACAGGGGAAGCTAGGACACTCCACTTCAAACAACATGAAGTCTTGCTGTATTCTGACATGTGCAGTTAGGTCCTGCCTTTCAACTGCCCCGGAGAACAAAGAGTTAAACTTTCCATGACTAGCATGGAATGTTCACCACGAGCTTGGTTGAAGCCCCTGTCTACTGCTGTTTAAACTGCAACCATCAGATTCTTTACTCCGCCTCACTAAACAGTCGGTTCAAAAAGTCGGGTGAAGTGTCGGTTTTTGGTCGGTTTCTACCGAATTGCTGTTGCCACTTAGTCGGTCCAAGTCTCTGTCTGTGGTACCGTGAGTACTAGATAGGTTTTTGTTCTGTTTCTGTGTGGAACTTGTGAATTGTGGATCAGTTCAACTGAACCGATCAGTTTGAGGTTAAAAAAAAAAACCAAACAAAAAAAAAAAACTTGTGCTTACTTTAGAGTGTGGTAACCGGTCCGTATCAGTTCTAAAAAAAAAATGGATTTAATTACGTTTATTTCCAAGACCCGTGGCACAGTCAGGAACCGATAGGGGAGTCTTGCCTGGCGGATTGCTGAAAAAAGGGCAAGTTTTTGGTTAGGATTGGCCATGTCTGAGAAACCCAAGAAAAAAAAAATGGGCCCACTGGGTTTCAACACTGCAGTGTGTGTGGGGAAGTCTTTGCCAAGGCTGATCCCCGCACCACCTGTGTTTATTGTATGGGGTTTGACCACCTCGATTCAGACTGACAAATGTGCAAGAATTTTCCCAAATCTACCCTGGAAAAGAGATTAGGTAGACTGAGGGAAAGGGAGGCCGAGAAGTCCGCTAACCCGGATGGCCAGCCCGGTTCAGTTCCGACCGAACCAGAAGGAGTGCCCTCTGACCAGGGCAATACTTCTTCGGGCAAAAGGAGAGCCGATTCCGAGGAATCGGTTCCGATAAAAAGAAAAGACAAATTGACCGGTTCGGCCCCACAATTTCATACTCCGACCGCCGGTGAGATAGCCAAGGAAATAAGGATTGTGCAATCGCTTAGTTTGGTTCCGACCGAACCGGCACCATCTGGCAGGAGCTCAGTTCAGTCGGTTCCCCTGGTTCCGGATTATGCTTTGGAAGAATTTTATGAACCAGAGGAGGAGGGAGAGTATGAGGATGATTATGGTGATGGTGAAAGTCTGGATGTGCCTATTGACCCGGACATCTCCCCAGACAGACCTTCAGGTGTTTCTCCTCCTAGGCTTTCTGAGTCCCCTTACATGTTCTACAGAAAGGTGGCTGATACCCTCCAGCTTCCTGTGGAGGAGGCAGTAGAGGATCAGGAAGAGCCTGATTATGTTGAGATGATGGACATCCCAGAGTCCAGGAAACTCTGTTCCCCATCACAAATCATTTGGGAAACAGACACAAAACATTCTTAAGTCTCCCCAATTCTATACCTCCTGTGGACAGAAGAATGGACAAGAGGTACAGTCTCTCAGGCTCAGACACAGAGTTCCTTTTTCAGCAATGCAGCCATGTTGGGGTTGTACAGGCTGCTGCCTGTGATAAGGCAAACATTCCCTTGGCACCACACCCCCCCCAGACAAGGACTCCAGGAAGATTAATGCCATGGCAAAGAAACAATACATGACAGCACCTTTGGGACTCAAGCAGGCTAACTATATGGCCTATTCAGCCAGGTACCAGAAGTCCAGGTGGGACACTGTACTGGCACTGGCTAAACAGGCTCTCACCCAGCTTGCCAAGGAGCTGGAGCAGGTGGCTGCAGATGGGATTGAGGCATCGAAAGTACAGTTTCATACTGCTGTGGACTCCAATGATGTGTCATCAAGAGTCATGGCTACATCTGTGGCTCTTCGGAGAATGGCTTGGCTCAGGTGTACTAGCCTCTCACAGGATACCCAGGCTAAGGCCATGGATTTTCCTGTAGTTGGTAATTCTCTGTTTGGGGAGCAGACAGAGAATTACGTGAAGAAAATGGACGAATACAGGACCACTTACAGGAGTGCTCAGGCCAAAGAGAGGCAAGCTACTCCTCAAAGGCAGCAGTCCAGGGGCAGGCCTTTCCAAAGGCCTTTTTACCAAGCTCAGGCCGCTTTTTCATTTTCGCAGAGGGGGTTCTTTAGAGGGAGAGGCAGAAGGGGGATGAGCAGGCCTGCATCCACCTCTCAGCCTAAAGCCCCTGCCAAGCAGACACCCTGATGGGTCTGCCCGGGTCGATTCTCCTATACCAGTAGTGGGCAGGCTGGCTTATTTTGTCCAGGACTGGATGTCTCTTACATCAGACAAGTGGGTCCTGGAAGTAGTAAGCCAGCGACTGGTTCTCAGCTTCAAAAAATTTCCCAAGGTGAGAGCCAGATCTTTTCCACCTGCAAATCTCTCAGAGACCCTTGCCCTAGAGGCAGAGGTTTCTTCTCTCCTAGCTCTGAAAGCTATAGAGAGAGAGAGAGAGTTCCCACCCTACACAGAGGCAAAGATTGTACTCCAGGTACTTCCTAACCCCCAAGAAGACAGGAGAGTGGTGACCCATCCTGGACCTAAGATATCTGAACAAACATCTTTTAAAGCCAAAATTCAAAATGGTAACTCTGGGAATTATCCTTTCTTCTCTAAGGCCAGGGGACTGGCTAGCCTCCCTGTACCTCAAAGATGCCTACTTTCACATTCCCATCAGGTGCTCCCACAGAAAGTACCTCAGGTTCGAGTTGCCCTCAGGCCATTATCAATTCAGAGCAATGCCCTTTGGCCTAACCTCAGCCCCAAGGGTCTTCACAAAGTGCCTGGCAGTAGTTGTTGCCTTCCTAAGAAGACAAAAGATTTCTATTTTCCCATACTTGGACGACTGGCTCATAGTAGGTCAGTCTCCAGACCAAGTCAAGTCACATCTGCAAGTGACCCAGGAAGTGCTCGCCTCTTTAGTATTCCTTCTCAACCTACCAAAGTCAGTTCTCGAATCAGTGCAGCTCCTCACCTTCATAGGTGCAGAACTGGATACGGTAAAGGCAAGAGCCTTCCTTCTCCTGGAAAGGGCAAGGACCCTTATGGAACTGGCCTCTTCATTTAGCCTTCAGGTGTCTCGACCAGCAAGGCATTTCCTTCAGCTGCTGGGCCACATGGCAGCTTCCACGGCAGTGGTCCAGGGAGCAAGATTCCAAATGAGGGACATTCAGTTCCTCTTAAGAGCCTTTTGGTCCCAAAGAAAGGATTCCCCTACCAAACTAATTCCAGTGACTCGAACCCTGATCCAGGCCTTACAGTGGTGGCAGGATCAGGACAATTTGAGACAAGGGGTTCGATTTGTCACTCAGTCTCATTCAGTGATCCTCACAACGGATGCTTCCCTGCTGGGCTGGGGAGCCCATTTGGGGGATCTTACCACCCAGGGACTATGGTCACCTCAGGAGTCTCTGCTTCACATCAGTCTCTTGGAACTCAGAGCAGTGTTTCTGGCACTGCAAGCTTTTTCCAAACCTGTACAGAACAAGGTGGTTCAGGTCAGAACAGACACCACCACCACCGTGTGGTACATCAACAAGCAAGGAGGCACTCTGCTACGGCCTTGTGCACAGAAGCAATGAAGTTGTGGTCTCTGGCCTATTTCCTGCAAACCTCTCTGGTAACAGTTCACCTCCCAGAGAAGGACAATGTCCTAGCAGATGCACTGAGCAGAATATCCCAGGGCCATCATGAATGGGCCCTAGATCTGCTGGTGTTGAAAGTGATTTTCTCGAGATGGGGCACTCCAGAGATGGATCCTTTTGCAGCCCCAGACAATCACCAACTTCCTCTCTTTTGTTGCAGACCCCCAGTCTTGGGCTCAGTCCCCCTGGATGCTCGGATTCTGAACTGGGAAGGGAAATTTCTGTATGCTTTTCCCCTTCCGTCTCCTGTTCAGAGTATTAGTCAAGATAAGGTCACAACCATGCAAAGTGATTATGATTGCTGCAGACTGGGCCAGCCAGCCATGGTATCCCTCGTTGCTGTCCCTAGCAGTCCATCTTTCCCTGTCCCTTCCCAGGAATTACAACCTGTTAACATCCTCTCAGGGGAGGATTTGGTGCCCGAATCTTCAGTCTCTCAATTTCAAGGCTTGGCTCTTGAAGAGTTAAAGTTTGCAGATCTGCATCTTTCCCAAGGGGTGCTGGATATCCTTAAGGCTTCTCAAAAGCCTTCCACCAGAAAGACTTGCAACTCCAAATGGAAAAGATTCAGCATTTGGTGTTCTAAGAAGAGTATTTCTCTAGGCTCTGCTGGATTGCCTTCCGGTTCTGGATTATATGGTCCATCTTAATGGCCTAGGTCTCAGACCAGCTACCCTCAAGGTACATTTGGCAGCTGTTTCTGCTTTCCTGTCGATAGGCAAGTTTTCCTCTCTGTCATCCCATCCTGTATTCTGTAAGTTTTTCAAGGGATTGCTTCACACCAATCCTCCTTTTAGGGATCCTGCTCCTGCTTGGGACCTTAGTGTTTGTATTGCTCAGCTTATGCAACCCCCTTTTGAGCCTTTGTCCTCAGCAGAGTTGGAAAACTGTGTTTTTGGTAGCCATTACTTCTGCCAGACGTATCAGTGAATTGCAAGCCCTGTCAGTGGAATCTGATTTCATCTCTTTTCACAGAGATAAAGTGGTCCTTAGAAGTAACAGAAAGTTCTTGCCTAAAGTGGTTTCAGATTTCCACCTCAATCAGTCTATATCTCTCCCTGTTTTCTTCACTGACTGTTCCTCCTCGGGAGAGAGGAGGCTACACAGTTTGGATGTTAAGAGCCCTTGGCTACTACATAGAGCGTACCAAAGGTCACAGTTTTGAATCCCTCCAGTTGTTCCTCACTTATGGAGAAGTTGGTAAGGGCAAACCTGCCACTAAGAGATCTATTGCCAGGTGGATTGTTTCTTGTATACAATTCTGCTATGAAAAACTGGTAGAACTCCACCCTCAGGCCTGAGGGCTCATTCCACAAGAGGTACAGCTGCTTCCCTGGCTGCTGCCAGGGATATTCCTCTCTTAGAAATTTGTCAAGCAGCCACCTGGAAAACAGTCCATACTTTCACCAAGCATTACTCTCTGGATATCCAAGCTAAGAGTGATGCTCGGTTTGGCACAGCAGTACTTCAGAGCCTATTTCCAAAGTAGGTTCTGTCCCTCCTCCATGGAGGTACTGCTTGGTAGTCTGCAATAGTCAGAATACAGCAAGACTTCATGTTGTTTGAAGAAAAATTACTCACCTTAGTAATTATGTTTCTTCTAGTGGAGTCTTGCTGTAGTCAGACTCTCTTCCCCGCTTCCCTCTCAGAACCTAGTTTTTGGGATGTGGGTGGGCAGGAGCAGTGTTGGCACCCTAGGGGTGTCCATTTTACACCCTCTTTTTCTTTGGGTGGTATGTTGTGGATGTGTTTTTGTTTTTTGGTTTCCTGTCTTGAATCTTCCTTTGAGAACCAAAAACATTATATATTTGCCAGTTGGCTAGTAAAAATTTTACAGTTTCCACACAGAACACCTAGTGAGTTTTTGCTCGAAAAGATCTGACGGTTGCAGTTTGAAAAACAACAGACAGGGGCTTCAACCGAGCTCATGAATGTTCTATGCAAGGCATAGAAAAGTTAACCTTTTGCTCTCCGGGGCAGTTGAAAGGCAGGACCTAACTGCAATAGTCAGAATATAGCAAGACTCCACTAGAAGAAACATAATTACTAAGGTGAGTAATTTTTTCTTTCTGTCCCTCTTGTGGACAGTAAGCTTGAAAAGTAGTACTGGGTGGCCAAGGGAGGAGCCGAATTCCTTTTTGGACATCCCAGCCATGAAGGGGTGGTGCAAGCTGCTGCATGTTGCAAAGCAGGCATACCACTGGCATCACATCCTCCTGAGAACGATGCCAGACAAATGGATTCTGTGGACAAGCAGGTTTATCTGGGGTCTTCCCTGGCTATTAGGCATGCTTCCTATATGGCCTATGTTTCCAGATACCAGAAAAATCTCTGGAACGCCATATTGTAGATTGCTAAGGGTGTTCTGCCCCCATGGCATCTGATCTGATAGAGGCTGCCAAACGAGGCATATAAGCTTTCAAGTATCAGTTTCAGATGGCAGTGATGCCATTGACACTGCAGCTAGGCAGATGGCAACCTCAGTGTCTCTGAGGGGGTTTGCTTGGCTCAGGACTACTAATCTGACCCAGGATACACAAACAAAAGCCTTCGATTTTCCTTGGGAGCTGACATTTCTGTTTGGTGAGCAAATAGAGGCTTACATGAAAAAAAATGGTCGAGTACAAAGCGGCTTACAATAGTGCTGCTGCTAAGAAAAGACGTCCACACCCCACAAACACCAGAATAGAGGTGATAGGGGTAGAACCCAATACAGACCCTTTTTCCAGCCTCAGGCTTTCCTAGCCTATCAGCAACAGAGTGGGTATTTCAGAGGCAGGGTAGGAAGGGCAGTGGTTGTACTGGCCACAGCCCACAGCCAGTTGCACAAGCAAAACAGAACCCCTGATGTGCCTGTCAGTTTTGCCTCCCCATCTCCAGTTGGGTGCAGGCTGGCCCATTACCTCCAGCCGTGGCAAATCATCACCACAGACAAGTGGTCCTGGAGGTAGTGGGCCAGGGTCTTGCTCTCAGCTTTAGGGTTGTGCGCCAGACTTAGGGCAAGGTTTTTCAGACCTGCCACCTCGGCAAAAACAGCTCTGTTGGAGGAGGAAGTAACCAACCTTTTATAGCAAAGGGCAGTAGAACCTGTTCCTCTGCCACAAAGGGGGAAAAGGCTTGTACTCAAGATACTTCCTCACAATAAAGAAAACTGGGGAGTGGCGACCCATATTGGATCTCAGACACTTTAACAGGCATTTGACAAAGCCAGATTTCAAGACGGTGACCCTGGCAATCATTCTTCCAATACTAATGCAAGGAGACTGGTTGGCATCTCTGGACTTATTGTCCTAGCAGATGCTCTCAGCAGGATCAATCCGAATCATCATGAATGATCACTCAACAGCCAGGTCCTGCAGGTTGTTTTCAGGAGGTGGGGTACTCCAGAAGTGGACCTCTTTGCAGCCCCAGACAACCACCAGCTACCACAGTTCTGCTGCAGGCCGCCTTTGGTGGGTACAGTGCCATTGGATACACTACTGCTGGACTGGACAGGGACAAGCACATGAGCACCTCTCCTCAGGACAAAGAGTTAAGGCAGATGGACCAGTTCAGGAGAAAAGTTTACACTTTGGCCACATGCGCCCTTCTGTCCCTCAGTTATGTGGCCCACATGGTGTCCCACCAGAAACCTACCTTGGCCAGGCTGGAAGCTCGGGTCCAATCTATGGAACCCTCGAGCTTGAAGGAGGAGCTTGCTAAGCATCTTCACCTCACCCGCTTTTCGTGTAAGCATGCCTTGCAAGCTACATACGACTCGGTCGATTCCGTGGCTCACACCTCGGCAACTGCCGTTGCCCTTAGACGGCACTCCTGGCTTTGCCTTTCTGGGCTTGCTAATGAAGTTCAGTCAGCGATTCAAGATGCCCCCTTTAGGGGCTCAGTACTCTTTGGAGGGGACACCAAGGACATCATCACTGACCTACAAGACAGAGGTCTCGCCCCTCAGGTCAGTGAAGTTCATGTACCGATCGGGCAACCAACAGCAGCAGCAGCCCTTTCGGAAAAGGACCTGGAGGCAGAGGAAGCGAGCCCCGGCTTGACGCCAGGGAAAACGCAGGTCCACTGGTTCAGCTACTCCTCCAGCCTCCAAGAACCAGAGGCAAACGGGGCCCTTCCACTGAATGTCCAGCCACTTCCTGACTCCTTATCCCCACTACCTCCTCAGTCTCTCGACGGGGAGCAAGTTTGGGGGGGGGTGCCCTCCACATGCAGGAGTGGAGGGCAATAAACTCTGACTAAAGGGTCCTGCAACTAATGTCTGTCGGACACACAATAGAGTTTCTGGAAATTCCCCCAGATCCTCCACCAAAAGGATCCTCCTATTCCAGGGATCAGGCTCTTCTCGTCCGAGAAGAGGTGCACAACCTATTGCTGAAGGAGGCAAAGGGGAAGGGGAGGTTTACTACTATTTTTTCCCTGGTTCAAAAAAAGACGGGGGAACTTTAGACCCATCCTCGACTTAAGCAACCTAAATCAGTTTGTCAAGTACAAAACATTTCGGATGTTGACACTCCAGAGCCTCCTCCCACTTCTTCTGGAGAATCATTGGCTGTGTTCTCTGGACATGCAGGATGCTTACCTGCGTATCCCCATCTTCCCCAGCCACTGCCGATTCCTGCCGTTTCAGTTCCAGGGGGAGCACTTCCAATTCCGGGCGCTCCCCTTTGGTCTGTCATCAGCAACTCTGGTGTTTACCAAGTGCCTGGCAGTGGTTGTGGCTTTTTTACGCTGCAGGGGGATTGTGGTTTTCCCTTACCTGGATGACTTCAGTTCATTGGGGCAGTCTTGGATACGGTCCATTACAGAGCCTTCCTCCCTCCCTCCAGACAGGGTGGAGACCCTGATCCATCAGGCTTCTTGAGTCGCTTCTTCCAGGACCATCCCAGCCAGGGAGATCCTTCGCCTACTAGGCCTGATGGCGGCCTCCATTACCACTGTTCCCCTAGCGAGGCTGCACATGAGGTTTCCTCAGTGGTCCTTGCATGTGCAGTGGGACCAACTCCGCAGTGACCCGGACCATCTGTTATTGGTCTCCTCAGCGGATCAGAAGGAATTGCTTTGGTTGGGGATCCCTGCAATCTTTCTTTGGCCTTCCCTTCCAGAACCCAGCTCCCTCAGCATCCCTAACCACAAATGCCTCGAACATGGGGTGGGGAGCACCAACCCCAAGGACTGTGGTCCAGCTTGGAGACAACATTGCATATCAGTGTTCTGGAAATGAGGGTAGTCTTGTACACCTTATAGGCTTTCCAGACCCTCCTTACCAAGGGATCACTGCTGGTCCAAACGGACATGTCGGTAGTTTGGTACCTCAACAGACAAGGAGGAACCCAGTCGTACCCCCTGTGCAGGGATGCGATGCGGGTATGGAACTGGGCGGTCCAGCACAATCTGGCTCTCATGGCCGTACATGTGCCAGGCGTTCTAAATCTCCTGGCAGACAGTCTCCGCAGGTCTCGGACCCTAGCTCACGAGTGGGAATTACATCAGGAAGTGGCAGAATCCATCTTCCTATATTGGGGGCATCTGGAAATTGACCTTTTCGCCTTCCATTACAATGCAAAACTTCCCAGTTTTTGCTCGCTCGTTCTAAGGCATGGTGCTTTCTGGCACGACTCACAGTCTCTCTCTCTCCTGGACAGGGAAATGTTGTATACCTTCCCTCCATTTCCCATTCTTCAGAGGGTCTTCCTCAAGCTTCAGGCAGAGAAGGTAAAGATGATCCTCATCGCCTCTCTCTGGCCGAGGCAGATTTGGTTTCCACTGTTACAACAGCTTTCCAGGGAACCACCGGTTCCACTTCCAGTGACCCATGACCTCCTGACTCAGGACCAAGATCGGTTAGTGCATCCGGGGCTCAAGACTCTGCATCTTCATGCCTGACTCCTGCAGATGTAGCAATTTCTCACTTTGGGGTCACCTCCTGGGTCACTCAAGTCCTTACTGAGGCTAGAAAACCTTCTACTCTGTTCACTTATGCCATGAAGTGGAAACGGTTTTCCATTTGGGCAACTACCAAGGGTTGGAACCCCTTCTCTTGTTCTGCCCCTCAAGTCATGGAATACCTCCTTCATCTGTCAGACTCCGGTCTTATTCCTCATTGAAGGTCCACCTTTCTGCAATTTCGGCGTACCACGAGCTAGTGGATGGTAAACCCATGGCTCAGTTGGAAGTCTCCTAAAACCTTTCTGAAAGGGATCCTCCATCTGAAACCCTCCATCCGCAGTCCAACTCCACTTTGGGATTTGAACTTCGTTTTGGAAAAGCTCATGCTTCCTCCTTTTGAGCTGGCTATGAGCTGTGACTTACGCATCCTTTCCTGGAAGGCATTGTTTCTTGTTCCCATCACATCAGCTCGGAGGATTTCGGAGCTTCATGCTCTGGTTTGCAAAGAGCCTTATTTTCCGTAAGGACCAGGCGGTCCTTAGGACGAATCCTAAGTTTCTTCCCAAGGTGGTGTCTGAAGCCACCCTGAACCAATCAATAGAACTTCCTGTGTATTTGCCGTCACCCTTTAATAGAGGTGAGGCACTCCTCCACACCATGGATGTACATCGGGATCTTACTTCGAGATACAGCTCTTGCAGCAGGTTACACCATTAGTACTGAAGCCGTCAGGCGCCAGGACCCCACGGAAATTTTCTAGCTAGCAGTCTTCAGCGGGGACCGCCTCCGACGTCGGTCCCGCCCCTGACGTCAGGCGTAGTACATAAGGAAGCGGTCCCCCCACAAGCCTCAGTTCTTTTCCTGCCATCGACATCGCAAGCATCAGCCTCTCGGTCCCTTTCTAGCGTGCGACGAACTTAGAGCAACGACATTCTCGTCTTTCTTCACAGAATTGGATTCATCTGATGTCCTCTCCAAACACTTCTCTGGAAGGTCACCAATCGAAGTGTGCCTGCGGCAAACAGATCCCCTTCAAGGATCCTCACTCAGCCTGCATGTGCTGCCTGGGCCCGGAACATGACACCAAGGCCTGCTCCTTCTGCCAGGGCTTCAATAGTCGCACCAGGATCTGCCGCCTGAAGGCCCTTCAAGCGTTTCTCTTAGAAGAGAAACTGAAGACCATGGATAAGGAACCCTCCTCCGGGGGGAGTCGTCGGGGAAAACCCACAAACACTGGGAGAAGGAAAGGCCCAGGTCCCCGGCGAGGGCCTCGGACTCCCGAAGCTCTGGCTTGTGGTCAGACCGCTCTCCTTCCAGGGCTCAATCGCAGCCTCCTCCGGTTCAGGTCAGATCCTCCAGCGGCTCCTCTCTGCAGCCCCTCAAGACTTCCAGGCCGTCTGCATCATCCACTCCATCTAAGGCCTCGTCTAAGTCTGCGGAGCGCCACAAATCTTCCTCCCGCTGTCGGGACTCCGGCGCCAGGTCGGTTTCCCAGCCTCCGCGTGGGTCAAACCCGGTTCCTCGTAAGACCAAGGACCTGACGTCCCTCAAACGGGCGCCAGACCCGACGTCGGCCAAGCATCATTGGTGCTTCCAGGAGCCGGCGACAGCGAAACACCCGTCGCCGGCCAGGCGTTTGCTTCAGAGGACATCGGCCAGGGGACCGACGTCAGCTACCCCAGAGAGGAGGACCGAACCACCGTCGCCGGCTGACGTCGGTCGGAAGGACTCATTGGAGGAGGATACCACTCAGCCCGAGGACCAGGCGGGTGACACCAGAGACGTTGGGCTCCCACAGGAACCTTCCCTGGAGCGGGAGACCCCCGGGGACCTGACGCCCAAACCCAGCGACGGGCCACCGGCGCCTGGCCCGTCATCGGGCTTGAACTTGGCAGAGGTAAAGGAGCTCTTTACCTTCTGGTGGGACACCATCAGGAAAGATGTGGTCGCCACGCACCCTCCTCCTCTGCCTCTACCCACTCCTTCACCGCCTACGCCCCCTCCTCCGCCCAAGGGGCCTGTAGGACGGTCACCAACCCCAAAGGAGCGAACACCACCTCCTAGGGGCAGATCCTCAGATAGGAGAAGACCTCCCTCTAGATCCACTTCAGGGTCACCTAGTCCTAAGAGACCCAGACGACGCCGGTACACCCCGTCTGGGGAGGATTCTAGATCTGACACCTCAGGGTGCTCCAGATCTCCTTTGCCCATCTGCATTCCCTCTCTGGACCCACACGACCTACCTAGGTCTCCTCCGGATGATCCCTCTTTCACTGAGATCATGAGGCACATCCAGGAGAATATGGGGTGGGATGCTGAAGAGCTCGACCCCGAGAGACAGCGCCTTGCCCGCTACCTTCGGCAGAAAGACCCAAAGCCTGTGGTAGTGCCACCCTTGGCGGACACTTTTGCGGACGTCACCAAGGCTGCGTGGAAGCGTCCGCATTCTACTCCGGCAGTGCCAAAGAAGGCTGACTGCCTATACAAGGCCCCTAGGGAGGACCAGTATCTGGCGAACCATCCTCTGGCTGACTCCCTGGTCATCACTGCCTCGCATGACCAGTCTCAGAGACCTCAGCATTTGAGCACACAGCCACCGGACCCGGAATCCAAGCAATTGGATGTCCTGGGTAGGCGCACGTACGTGGCTGCGATTTGCGCCATCAGGTCACTGAATTACTTCACCCACATGGTTCAATTTCAGAACGCACTGTGGGAACAGGGACAGGGCCTGGTTGAGAAGATGCCGGATGGCAACCAAAAGGAGGAACTTCTGAACCTCCTCCGCACAGGTTCGGATGTGGGGACCCAGGTGCTCAGAGCCGCATACGACTCTGCGGACTCTTCAGCCAGAGCTGCAGCCTCAGGCGTGTGTCTCTGGAGACACTCTTGGCTCCATGTCTCCGGTTTTACCCCGGACATCCAAAAGAACATCTTAGACACCCCTTACAACGGTGAGGTCCTATTTGGTGAAGCCTCCAAGAGAGTAATCACCAAACTTCAGGACGCAGGGAAGGCAGTCAGATCTGTTCAGGCCATGTACAGGTCTCGGCCCAGTTCCTTTCATAGGAACCAGAGCCGCTTTTGTGGCTGGGTACAAAGGCAACAGCCACGTTCCGGCCAACAGCAGAGGGGCACTTTCACCCAAAAAGCCCAGGCCAAGTCATCCTCAGGCAGAGGCCAACGAATCACAAAGTCGGCCCAGCCTGTTGGATCGAATGCTGCCACAGCATGACTTCTTCCCAGCCCCCACCCCTCCTCAGGATCAATGGGAAATGAAGGTCGGGGGTCGCATCGCCGCCGCCTACCAGGGTGACTGTCGATCACCAGGGTGCTGCAACTGGTCGAAAAAGGCCATTATATAGAATTTTTAGGCAGCCCACCTACAAGACCTTCCCTGCTTTCCCGCTACTCGGGTCAGCACGCCCAGCTCATACAGCAGGAAGTGCTTGCGCTTCTGGAGAAAGAAGCCTTAGAGCACGTTCCAGAGAACCAGAGAGGACTAGGGTATTATTCTCACTTCTTCCTGGTTCCAAAGAAAACAGGGGACCTCCATCCAATTCTGGACCTCAGTGACCTCAACTTGTCGGTCATTTACAAATGCTTCCGCATGGTGACCCTTCCGGGCCTAATTCCCATGTTGAAGCAAGACGCCTTTCTGGCGTCTTTGGACATGCAGGACGCCTACCTGCACATCCAATTGCTCAAGCGCACAGGAGGTTCCTGCGCTTTGAGTTTCAGAGCCGCCATTATCAGTTCCAAGCTCTTCCCTTCGGGCTGTCATCGGCACCTCGCGTTTTTACAAAGTGCATGGCAGTCGTAGAGCGTCTCTGAGGAGACAAGGCCACTACATGTTCCCATACCTGGACGACTGACTTCTCATGGCACCCTCCAGAGAGGCACTGATGACGGCCATTCATGACACCCAGTCCCTTTTTCAATCACTGAGTATCCTCATCAACTATGAGAAGTCACTCCTGGTGCCGTCCCAGAAACTGCAGTTTATAGGAGCAGTTCTGGACACCGTCAGAGGGAAAGCTTTTCTTCCCTCAGACAGAGCGGAACACATCAGATCCCTCATCAGGGACCTGTCAGTGAAGAAGACTGTCCCGGCCAGACTGGTCCTTCGCCTGCTCGGACACATGGCTGCGGCCACTGCAATAGTCGCGATGGCACGGCTCCACATGCGGGTAACCCAGTGGATGTTAAGGGTACAATGGGACCAAAGGTAAGACCATCTGCAGCAGCCAATTCGAATCACGAAGGCCGCGATTCGGGATTGGCAATGGTGGCTAGATCAGAGGAACCTCTTTGAGGGGGTTCCCTTCACAGCGCCATCCCTGACTGTGACACTCTCCACAGACGCCTCAGGGCTCGGGTGGGGAGCACACCTAGACGGTGTGCAGTCTCAGGGCCTTTGGACAGCCCAGAAATCTCATCTCCACATCAACATTTTGGAAATGAGGGCAGATCTTTACACTCTGCAGGCCTTCCAGTCGGAGATTCCACCGGGTACACTCCTGTTACAAACAGACAATACCGCGGTCATGTATTACCTCAACAAACAAGGAGGCACTCACTCCTACCCACTTTGCAGGGAGGCCGTGAGAGTGTGGGAGTGGGTATTGCAACATGGCGCAAACCTAATTGCAGTACACGTCCCAGGAGTAAACAACACCGTCGCAGACGGTCTGAGTCGCTCTCAGGCCAAAGTCCACGAGTCGGAACTTCTACAGGAGGTGGCAGAGATCTGTTTCACAGATGGGGCACTCCAGAGTTAGACCTTTTCGCGTCCCCATCCAACACAAAACTGCACAATTTGTGCTCGCTAGATCCAGGGCCTGGTGTTTTCTGGTGAGACGCATTGTCCCTCTCCTGGGCGAGCAGATTCCTCTATGCCTTCCCATTGATCCAGAGAGTTCTCTTAAAACTTTGCAGGGAGCAGGTGATGCTCATTTTGATCGCGCCTTTCTGACTCAGACAAATTTGATTCCCTCTTCTGCATCAGTTATCCCGGGAACCTCCAGTTCCTTTGCCAGTCTGCTCCCATCTGTTGTCTCAGGAGGCCGGGTTAATTGGTTCATCCAGACTTGCGCTCATTGAACCTGCACACTTGGTTCCTAGAGACATAGCCATGATGCGATACGAGGTCTCACCGGAAGTGGCAGATGTGCTCTCTGCCCCCAGAAAACCGGCAACCCACGCCATGAAATGGCGTCTGTTTGTGGGTTCAAGCGCGCGGTTTCTCGCCATTAGAATGTCCTGAAAAGCTGGTTCTGGATTACCTGCTTTCCCTTTTTCATTCTGGACTGGCTTACTCCTCAATTAAGGTGCACCTTTGTGCAATTTCTGCTTACCATGCCCCCGTAGGCCATCGGATGGTGGCCCAGTTGGACACTGCTCGTGCCTTTTTAAGGGGAGTCCTCCACCTTAGGCCGCCCATCAAAGATCTGATTCCTCCTTGGGACTTACCCTTCGTCCTGGAGCAGCTTACACTGCCACCTTTTGAACCAGCCGCGGATTGCAAGCCCGTTTTCCATCGTGGAAAACATTATTTTTAGTTGCTGTTACTTCGGCGAGAAGGATCTTGGAATTGCATGCGCTAATGTGCAAAGAGCCTTATTTGGTTTTCCATCAGGACAGGGTATCCCTGAGGACAAACCCAAAGTTTTTGCCTAAGGTGGTTTCAGCCCTCACCCTTAACTAGGATATTGATTTACCAGTGTATTTCCCAAGGTACACTAATCGAGGAGAAGCCCTTCTGCACACCCTCGATGTGCATCGGTGCCTCAGATATTATCTGACCAGAACCAAACAGTTTCGAAATGTGGATCAACTTTTTTGTCTCCTTTGCTTTCAAAATGAAAGGAGCTCCTGTTTCTAAACAGTCTCTCTCTAAGTGGCTCATCCAGTACATCACTTTCTGTTATGACAAGTGCAATAAACCCTTACCGGGCACGGTCAAGGGTCATTCCATGAGAGGGGTGGCCACTTCCTTTGCAGCGTTAAAGAACGTCTCCACCTCAGCTATCTGCGCTGCAGCTGCTTGGAGCTCTGTGCATGCCTTTATCAGGCATTACAGTCTGGATGTTGCATCGAGGCGAAGAGCAGGGTTCGGCCTAGCCGTCCTTCAGGGACTTCTGTCCTAGGCCCGAGTTGTATTGAGACTTCTACCTTTCCTCCTCCCTGTGGTGTAGGATTGCCACTATTGCTTGGAAATCAATCCTAATGGTGTAACCTGCTGCAAGAGCTGTATCTCGAAGTAAGATAGTACAGTTACGTAAGAACTTACCGTAACAGTAGATCTTTGAGAACAGCTCTTGCAGCAGGTACCTTCCCGCCCACCATCCCCCTTCTTTTGGAGGTAGGTCGTAGCCAGACACCCATCTTACAGGATGGGATGTTGTGATCTATAGTCTTGGCCATCTGGTGGTGGATCCTCGGTCTCCTCTTCTGATGTCATCCAGCGGCCGGGAGTCTCCGGCGAGAGAACTGAGGATTGGGGGCGGGACCGACGTCAGAGGCAGTCCCCGCTGAAGACTGCTAGCTAGAAAATTTCTGTGGGGTTCTGGCGCCTGACGGCTTCAGTCCTAATGGTGTAACCTGCTGCAAGAGCTGTTCTCGAAGATCTGCTGTTACAGTAAGTTCTTACGTAACTGTACTTCGGTGCTACACCCACCAGATTAAAGAATTCCGTGGCTGTCATCAGCTTTTTGTCTTTCCAAATGGATAGGCAACTGCATTAGGTACTGTTACCAGAAGTATGAAAAATCTCTGCCGGGTACCATAGGAGGTCATTCTAGTTGGGGCATGGCTGCTTCCGCTGCCTTTTTACGAAATGTCTCTGTGGCTGATATCTGTGCTGCAGCCACTTGGAGTTCTGTCCATACCTTTACCAAACACTATAGTCTGGATATTGCTTCTAGGCGGAGGGCTGGTTTCGGCCTAGCCATGTTACAGGGCGTTCTGTCCTAGGCTGGGTCCATTCTGGATTCCAGTTTTTTCTGTTGGATTTATTTCTCCTCCTCCCTAGTTTCTCTTGGTCTCTCTTTGGGACTCTGTCCTATATGTGATGACCTGCTGAAGGGACCCTCTTGAAGTATGATAGTACAGTTACGTAGGAATGTACCATAACAGTAGATCTTCGAGAGAGGTTCCTTCAGTAGGTCATATTTTTCCGTCCCTCCTTCCCCCTCTTTTATTCTCACAGGGACTCCAAATCCTGTTTGCTCCTGCTGTCAGGCCTCTTCCTGGCTCTGGTGGGAGAACTGGAGGGTAGGCATGGGGACCGCCCACTATGTACAGCCATGCTGACGTCAGTCACATGACGGGTGGACGGTCCCCCGTCAGGGATTGCTAGAAAAGTCTGCTGTGCAGCCCAACACCAGGTGGCGCCAGTCCTATATGTGATGACCTACTGAAGGAATCTCTTTTGAAGATCTACTGTTACAGTAAGTTCCTACATAACTGTACTATCTTAGAGGCATGCCTCTTACAGGTACGATCCTGCCCTCCATCCCCCTCCTTCTCTAACAGAGCAAAATCTGATCCAAGGACTTAGGGTTGGGACTCACTGGTACCTCGGTTCCCCTCGGTCCTCGCCTTTGCATGATGAATCTGGCTGGAAACAGAGGATAACAGTGACCGCCCACTCTTATATAGGAAGCAGGAAGATGATGTCATCAGTGGGCAGTCCCTGGTAAAGACTGCTAGAAGAAGCTACCGTGTGACAGCGCCCGCTGCTGGAACCTCCCAAAAGTAATCACCTACTGCAAGAGACATTCCTCGAAGAACTACTGTTACAGTAAGTTCTTACATAACTGTACTTTCTAGGAGTGGTGTACACTTCACACCCACACGACCCACCTGGTCTCCCCTGGCAGGTGGCACATGGAACCCTGCTTTCAGGGTGCAAAGGACTGACATCATGGGGTGGACTCTGGGATATACTGCCTAGGTGGTGGGATGAGCTTAGCTTCAAGACATTCGACAAATCAGCACTTTCTGTGGAACTGTCAGAGTGTTGATGTGAACTGTATATCACTCCTAGAACTATGGTTACAGGTGAGTAACCTATTTTTGTTTGTCATGGCCTTTTATTTTCACATCTAGATCAGTGTTTCCCCACATATATTTATTTGATCACCGATGACCCTGATTGGCATTTGGTCGCCAGTCTCAGAGTTGCTGAGACAGTCTTAGCAGACTCAGACGCATAAATCTTGGCTTGGAAGCAGTAGATCTTCTTCTAGGATATCTCTTGCAGCAGGTCACACATATAGGAACTTCCTAGCCACAGGCAATTTTTCTAGACTGAGGATTTTACAAGCAGTCAACCTTGGGGGGGCACCCCCCCATATGATGACATCACATGTCATGCCCTGAGGTATATGTGTGAGTGGTCCCAGATGCTCCTTAGTTCTTTTCCTGCCACAACCTGCCTGCTACGCATCCAGTTTGGAGTCTAGCACAGAGTCAACGAAGAAGAAAAGAGTACTCAAAGAAACTGTCTTTAGCGCATCGTTTCCCAGTTTCATTGCACCTCCCTCATGTCGTCTTTGGACTCTTCATTTAGAAAACGTGCCTGTGGCCAGAAGATCACTGCAGAGGACCTTCATGAACTTTGTGTAAAATGCTTGGGCCCTAAGCACGACACTCGTGCCTGTGTCCTTTGCCAATGCTTTACGGAAGCTACTAAAAGACAGACTTCCAACAGCTGAGGGAGCACCTTATGGAGCAAAAAATTGCCCTCGTACAGTTGGAGCATCAATCTAAAATGCCCCACGTGTCTTCGTCGTCATCCTCTGGTTCTCACCATTCCAGCAGGGACAGCTCATCGATGGAGAAGGCGGACAAAAAGGAGAAAGATAAACACTCCAGTAGGAGTAAGCATTCTCCACATGTCTCCTCCATGTTGATGTCCACTCTGCCTACTTCTGTTTCTCAGGCAGTTCTCAACACTAGAGCAGTTTACTCGGCTCTCTGAGGCTATGGCTCTGTAGTCTTCTGCTCAGTCGATGACTGCAGACTCTTCTGAAACCACCTGCTCATCGACGGGCTTTCGGGGTATGATAAAGTTGCAGCTTCCACCGCTGCCGCCTCCTTCTAGGGGGTCTTTGTATAACCCCCCCCCCCCGCTGGGTTCCACCTGGTTGTTGATGGCCTTAAATCCAGGTGAAGGACATTATGTCCTAGGTTCCCGTGATCTGTCCTTGTTGACGACAGCCTTTCAATCGACAACTCGAAATGCACATTTACCACTCTCTTCGATGGGCTGTTTTGTGCCACAAACAGCTCCGATACCTTCTGTTCCTATAGGGCCTACTCATAGTACCCCTGTAACTACTGGAACCTCTCAATTGGCTATGGTGGATGTACATGCCCTAGTCAATACTATTTTGGATTTGATACGGAAAAATGCTCCCTCTACTGTGGGAGTTACTTCTGTTCCTATCTCTGTACCCTTCAGGTGCTCTTCTGCTTCCAAAACAATGAGTGCTTCACCAGTGTGTTCAGACCACACTTCAGACACTGAAATGGAGGAGGATCCCAGGGATTTATTTAACTCTAAAAATTGATTAGCGTTTTGCTCATAAAAATGCTAAAGCTTTCTGAAAATGCATAGCTCTTGCCTCACTGTGTTTAACAAACACAGCACTTCTAGAAAATCTATATAAATACTTTCTGTACAGTTAGTATAGTCCCGAGAAAAAACTGCTAATCAATTATTTAAAACCCTGGATCCATGTTTTCAAGTATGGGAAAAGGAAGACCAGGAGGAGGAGGAGGTTGATCTGGAGGATTTCACTCCTTCCTCTGGTTTTTCTGCCTCCTCACAAGCCGAGGAAACTACATCATACCTCCCATGTTCTCCTCCAGATGATTCAAGTATTTCGGACAATATGCAACACCTCCAAAAGGCTTCTGGGTTCCAGGAGACTGAGCAAGATGACTTGCCAGCTATTTAGGCCTGCCGGAAAGTCGTCCTTTGGTCATTCCACCTTTACTGGAAGCATATCAAGACGCTATTTCAGCAGCATGGCAACAGCCTTTTAGTATTCCTTCCACTCCTGGAAAGGCTGATAGGACCTACCGAGCACCAGTGGAGCACCATTATTTCACCATTCCACCACAGGCTGATTCAGTGGTGATTAATGCTGCACAACATAGGTTGGTTGGACCAAAACACCTTTGCACGCTGCCTCCTGATAAGGAGTCCCGGAAGCTGGATGCTGTGGGGAAATGGAAGATCTTCCCTTGTCAATCTTCACCATTCATTACTTCCTGGGTGTAAGCGGGCGGCGCACCCGTCACCGAGGCTATCTTTTTTCGGTACTAGCGGCCCGCCCTCGAGAGCGGCGTCAATGCGGCGCCGTTATAGCGACCGACTCCTCCTCCAACTCAGTTCTGTTTCTCCCCCGTCGAGGCAGCACCTGCTTCGCTGGAGCATTTTCAACTGCGTAGTTTTGGCCGACTCCTCCATTTGTATACTTTTCGGCGCCATACCGGTAAGACTGTTCCTTTTCTATTTATTGTACGTCAGGTGTGTTTTCCTACTGTGTTTTTTCCTCAATAGTTTCGCGTTATGTCCGGTTCTGGAGCGAAGCGTTTTTCGAAGACGGGCCGGGCCCCTATGCGTCGGTGCTCCTGTGGCCGGCATTTCTCCGTCTCGGACCGGCATGACGTGTGTCTTCGTTGCCTGGGACCCAACCATGATATGGATTCGTGCGACGCTTGTTTCTCGATGGACCGTCGCGTCCTCTAAGTTCGCGCGTACAAGCTCGGCAAGACCCCGCCGACTTTCGGGGGATGGCGTCGCTCGCGGGAATCTCGGGCGAGATCCTTAGGCCTTTCCCCCGGGTCCCTCCGGGCCTATCTGATCCGAGGAGGAGGTCTCTCTCCCTTCTTGCCGAGGAGGCCCTTCCATGATGTTAGGGGCGTCGTAGCCCTCCGGGGCAGCAGCTGACACCGCCTCGACGTCACCTCGCCGGTGCAGGCTCCCCGATGTCGAGGCCCTTGGCTGGGCCTGGCTCGGGTGGACCCTCGGCGCCTCGCCCGGCGCCCGTTTGAGATCCTGGCGCCGTTCGCGGTGCGGTAATCAGTAAGCGCCGTTCAGCGCCGTTCAGATCCCAGCGCGCTTGCAGTGCGGTGTCAGGCCAGCGCCGTTGCCGCGCCGCTTTGGATCCAGCGCCGTTCGCAGCGCCCGGTGATCGAGGCGGCGCCGTTAGTGATGCCATTTTGGCCCTCGGCGCGTTCGCGGTGCCCGATGAGCCTAGCGGCGCGCGCCCGCGGTGCCGCTCGCCTCCGGCGCGTCGGGCCTTCCCCCTCCTCCGGCGGTGCTGGGTCTGCTGGAGCCGCTGGGGTGTGGGGTTGGGCCTTCATGCTGCCCGGCGTGGTGGGGGCGGCGGCGTCGCTTTTCGGTACCGGGGCCGTTCGTGGCCTCGGGGACCCCTGGGGTGGCCAGCATCGAGGTCCTGCTGGTCTCGTCCTCCTCGGAGGACGATGGCTCAGATGTGGACCCATCCTGGCACCCCCATTCTTCGGAATCTGGGTCCTCGGTGGCTAGGGGTACCAGGCGGCACGGCGGGCCCCTCCTCTGTCCCCCTTGCCGTCGTCTCCTGAGGGTTCCTCGGCTGGGGGTGGCCGAGAATCCCGGGGGGCAGGCGTGGGGGTGACGGAGGGGGAGGCTCCCCTCTCTGGAGGCCCGGTGACAGCTACCCCCCGGGGTGCTGTTACCTCCTCTAGGGTTAGGGGAACGTTGCAGTCGGGGAGGAGGGCCCTCTCGGAATCCGAGGGGTTGAGGGACAGGCGTCCTGCTGCTCGGTCTTCTTTGGCCACCTCAGGGGGGGTGGCCAGGCAGCAGCGCAGAGCCCCGCCCCTCCCCAGGGTTCTAAGGTGTCCTCTGGCGATTAGTGCGGACTCGCCCTCTGGATCCATGCAGTCTCAAGGCTGGCCACAGGGGAGTTCTCTCCAGGGCTCTTCCAGGTTCCGCCTCCCAGAGTTCCGCTCTATGCCTGGTTTGATATCCGGGATCCCTCCTACTAGGGCTCCCTTCCCGGATTCAGAGCCCTCAGAGAGACAGTTGCCTCCTCGAGGTGCCCTCTCCCATCTCTCTGCCTTCACCACCCCGCTCCCAGGCCATATCGGTCCCTCTGGTCCGTTATCCTGGGAGCAGTTCAAGGGAGTTCTGCGCCTTCCCCTCATATGTTAGTTACATGCATGGCCGGGTCTTTCGACTCTCCCCACCCGCAGGAATCCTCTAGACATTCAGTTCCCCATCATCCCGTCTCCCTCCTCTGAGGAGAGGAACCCTAGCTCATCTGTCCTCCGATGCTGATTTCACAGAATATCAAGCGTTTCCTCCGAGGATGGTGGGGATCTTTGGATTTCCTACGTTCGGAGACAATACCGAGCAGGACGGAGAATTCCTTGGTGAATTCAGTGCCCAGCATCTGGTGGTACCTTCCTGGCCTATCCCTCCAGGAGGCGTCTATCCGGTCCTGGCAGTTCCTGCCGTTTCTTCCCCAGCTCCGCGGACTGCCAGCGTAGGTATTGTGCCCCTCTGAGTCTCTAGGTTCCCTTCCCACCCGTCCTCAGGTTTGGTATACCTGGATACTCCTTCTGGGCGCGTTGCCTGGCGCTTGACCGCCCACAGATTCGGACTCTCTCAGTTCGACCGTTGGAAGCGAAGAGTGTTCTCTTCTTCTCGCATGAGAGTGCATGTATTGCATCACATCAGGCTCACTGCGCTGCACTAGCCGGCATCTGTGGTCGATGATGTCCCAGCTGCTGGCATCTATGCTGACGCAGACAAACCAGACAAGCCGTTGCCCTCTCCGCGGTAGGCCTGGAGCTGGCAAGACACCAAGCAAGGGCATCTTATGGCGCCAATGAGGGTGGCTTCCAGGCTTGCGAGGACAGCGATCTGCATCAGGCGGACGGCATGAGCCGTCTTTCAGGTTGTCACCCTGTCCCAGCGTAGGGTGATGCGCTCCGCCTTCCGGGGACCCGTCTTTTCTCATCAGAGCTAGGAGAACTTTAGGGGCTCCATCCGTCTCCTCGTCCTCGGGAGGCACCTCCTAGCTCTTCTCCCACTTAGGCTTTCTGAATAAGCCAGGGTCTTCTCCTTCTGTTTCTCACCAGCAGAAGGCTGGGGTCTTGTTCCCTCAGGGTATGGCCTCTTCCCCTCCTGGGAAGAGGAGCTTGGTACTCACCCAGGAAGTAATGAATGGTGAAGATTGACAAGGGAAGATAGGAAAATTACGTACCTACTGTAATTCTTGATCTTCTCTTGTATCTTCACCATTCATTACTACCACCCACACCATCCCCTCAGTGGCCTCTTCCTGCTTGGCTTCTCCTCCCGTCTCCTTCCTCTCTGCATTTTCTCTTTTGTTTATAAAATATAGAGAAAATTCTTAATTTTCAAAAAATAAAAAATAAAAAAAAAAAGTTCTTTCTTAAGGAGGAGGGTTCTACACCGAAAAAATTACTTACTCTAAGATTCATGGGCCATGTCGTGGATTGCATTGTGACATCGAGACTGACTACTATCTCTGCTATTCTTCTGGCAAGATACCTCTGGGTTTTTGGTCTGGCTCAGGCTATTCAGTTTGATCCTGCAATCCCTGTTCAGATAGTTGCCTGAAATCTCCCCCCCTTCTATTCTTGCCTTGCAGAGCAGAGGAACGAGTACGTCTGTTCCTTTCTTCTTTTTAACAAAAAAAAAAAAAAAAATGCTGAGGGAACTCTCTCCGACTGCTATAGGCATCTTGGTATCTGGGTCATGCATCTAGTCAAAAGGAGAAATCAAGCGAGAAGGCAAATGAGAAGGTAGGCTTTCCTTCTCGCTGTTTTGCTATTGGTTTCTCCTTAACTGTCCTCCTGGACAAGTTTACAATAGAGCTCTGCTGACCATATCCAATCTAACCAGCCTAAGCCTTGGCCTGCCTTAGCCAGTCAGTCTGAGTCCCATTTCTGTCTTGAAATGCCTGAAAGGCTTGCATTTTCATTTCTAAACCCTGAGCAGCACTCTCATGCTGCTGGGGTTTTATTCTTCCCTCCTCTGGTGTCCTCCAGTTAAAGGCCTCCAGCGGCCAGGAGCCTGAAGGCGAGTATCATGAACAATGGCATGTTGAAGATGAGGACTATGCCCTCCTGAGTCTGTCTAGCGGGTTCGGTGAACTTCTCTTCAGCTCTATCTCCACGGGGATTCTTGCTTCCCCTGTAGTGAGGCCTTCAGCTACAACTAACTATATACTATCGTTGGGCATTTCTGGGTCCCTTCAACATCCCATCTCTCTTCTCTTTCTTCTTCTTCTATTTTCTCATTTCCTTACTCATCTCTCCTCTAGAGTCGCCCAGGTAAGGAGGCCCTGCAGTCCCTAGATTAGGATGTTCTTATCTCCTCTGTCCTTCCTCCATCGGCTTATTCCTTTTCAGTTCATTCTTCCTTGCTTTGCTATCCCTCGGCTATCTTGCCTGCTATCTATATTTCTGCTTTCTTTTGCCTCTCCGGCTCACAGAACTGAGTTGGAGGAGGAGTCAGTCACTACTAAGCAGCGCCCCTCGCGCTGTAGCGTCGGCTCTCGAGGCGCACGTTAAACATTAAAAAAAAAAAAAGCTCCGTGGCTTGAGTGCGGCGCCTCCGGCTTACACAGGAAGTAATGAATGGTGAAGATACAAGAGAAGATCAAGAATTACGGTAGGTACGTAATTTTCCTTTTTCATCTTCCACAATGACACTCATGATTCTTAATTATATAGGGCACCTCCTCAAGTACCAGGAGGAGTTATGGAAAGCCGCTCAAGCTCCAGTTCAGGCTTTTCCAGATGCAGCTTCTAAGGAGGCGTTCACAGATACTATCAAAACTGCCTCTGCAGTTGGTCGGCATCTGTTGCGTGTGGCCTGTGGACTCTACAGCCTGGACATCTACCGCTGGGATTTGTCTTAGAAGGCATTCATGGCTCGGAGTCTCTGGCTTTGCTGCTGATGTCCAGCGTTCTATTTTGAATGCACCCTTCAAGGATCACAAACTTTTTTGGGCCAAGACCCAGGACATCTTAATGTCCCATCAAACTTCTGGATGTACCCTAAAGTCTGTGCACTCCCTGTACCATACTCAACCTAAACCCTATTATAAAGGGAATTTTTGCCAGCCTTCCAATAGACAATGGACCACCACCACCAAGCAGCCTAACAGACGTAAGGCTACAATCTCCTTACCTGGACCTACCCCAGCATCAAAAGCAACTTGTCCAACCCCATCAGTCCCCCAACAGGGACATCCCACAGTCTGAAGGTCCCCACAAGCCTGCTGTATTAGGGCCCCAGCCCATGGGGTTAGGGGTAGATTTTCACTCTATTTACAGGGCTGGCAAAGCATAATGACGGATGCATAGGTATTTCATTTAGTTCAGTCAGGCCATACGCTAGACCTGAGGGCCGTTCTTCCTGACATGCCTCCAAAGATTTCTTCCTATCCTCCTGAACACGAGGCAGTATTGGCAACAGAGGTTCAAACACTTTTACTCAAAAAAGCAATAGAATCAGTTCCCCTTAATCAGCAGGGGTTGGGGTTTTAATCCCACTTCTTTCTAGTTCCAAAAGTCATGGGAGGTCTGAGACCCATTCTAGATCTCAGAAAGCTAAATCTATTCATAAAATACAAAAAAATTTGCAATGGCCACTCTTCCAACGCTCATACCCCTGCTGAACAAAGGAGACTGGCTCTGCTTGCTGGATATGAAAGACGCATACCTACACACAATGATTCACCCCACCCACAGAAGGTATCTCCACTTCTGTTTCAACCACCAGCATTACCAGTTTGGGGCACTACCTTTCGGGCTGGCTTCAGCACCCAGGGTATTCAAGAATCACCTCTCAGTGGTGGCGGCAGCTCTCAGGAGAGCGTATCACTATGTCTTTCCTTACCTGGATGACTGGCTGCTTAAAGCCCCATCCAAGCATAAGTTGGCAATAACGCTGTCCCAAACTCACGCCCTGTTCACAGGAATAACAGTCAATGTACCAAAATCCGAAATGGTTTACACATTGTCTCTCCAGTACATTGAGGCTGTACTGGACACTTCAGTCTGCTTAGCTTTCCTGCTACAAAATTGGGTGGAAAACTAATAATTCTAGGGACATGGATATGTTGTTCATCCACACTCATTGGCAGTATCCTTGCCGCTTTAAATCTTGCCGGAAGGTCTTCAAGCTTGCTCCTCCCACCCACCCGGGTGGTATAACTCTCGGCTCCGCCCCATGACGCCAGATCTTCCTTACCGCTTGGAAGCTCAGGTTCCCTCCTTAACGCTCTGCGTTTGTGACTGGTTCCTATTTCTCCGTTTCGGTTTAAAAATAATATTTTGCAAAGACTTCCAGTCTTGATCCCTCATGGCTGCGATGGATAAATCGACTCCAGATTTCGGAGATGCCCATGCGGCAGAAAATGTCTGGACGGATCCACACTCCACGTGTGTCTACTGCTTAGGCCTTGAGCACGACCCGCAGGCTTGCGACCTGTGCTCATCTTTCTCGGCCTACGTCCTCGAAGACCGTGCTGCCCGATTGCAACTGGGCCGTCCCGAGAAGCGTTTCCCTCCGGTGAAGTCCAAGGAGGCCCGGTTGGCGGTGTCCGCGGCGGCGGGCTCGACGGATCAGCTCGAGCGGATGGTCGCCCTCGAAGAGGAGGCGGCGCGGGCCGTATCTTCCTCGGCCGCGGCATTTATCCCGCTCTCTCTGGGTTCTTCCTACACGGCTTCCTTTAAGGAGCTTTGTCTGTCCCTCCACTAAAGGAGAAGGGCCTGCGCTGCTGGACCTTTTCTCGGTCCAAAAGAGGGACAAGGGTGAAGTCCCTCCGTCGGCGCTCTTGGGAGCCGGGAAAGGTCCCTCTCCCGGGCGTGGGCAAAATCAGCTTCGGTCGACCGTCGGCTTCGCCACTGGCCTCACGGTGTCCCCGCCAGGTCAGTTGACCCAGACTCCCACTGATGAAGTCGAGATTTTTCTCGACCCATTGAACAGGCTGTCGCCTTTGCAGCGAGATTCCTCTCTCGGTTCCCGGAGGAGTTGAGGATCCGTGGCTCGCCTGTGCCTCCGGTTCCGGAGCCCTCGGATGGACCTTCCGAGGCGAAGGGTGTCGGTTCGGCCGACACCTCCTGCACCGACCGGAAATTCCGGGACTCTCGGTCTCGGTCTCGGACCTCTTCGCGGTCCAGCCGTTCCCACCGTCATAGGCGGTCTCGGTCTGGCACGCATGATGGCTGGCGTCGCGCCGCTCGTCGTCCTCCTCTCCGGATGAGGCTTGGCGTAAAGTCGTCGGCAGATGCGAGGACCTTATGTTCTAGCACTCCTCCTGGCGGGAATAAGCCGACTCCGGCCTTGCCCGACCATTAAGTGGCTGTCACGGGCGGCCGACACAACCCCTCGACTTGCCGAGGAGCCTATACCAGGCGGTTGTTGGCCGAAACCAGCTTCTCCCACCGATTGCGGTGGAACCTCCGCCTCCACAGCCACCAATTGGGGCTCCGACCAAGATTCTCGATCGGCTGAGGTTTACCCATAGGCTGTCAGTTACCCTCACTCCCGACCGACCTCGGCAGGTGAAGGGTGGCTCAGGCCAGAGGCAGCTCTTCGAGGACTCTTCCGAGTCCGAAGATGATTCCTCCTTCTTCTCCAGCGACTGGACTTGGAGTCTTCAGGAGGTCAGCCAATGGACGATAGCCCGTCGTCCTTCCTAGGACTGCTTGGCTCATCTCGAGTCTACCGGGATGGAGCTCGAACCCGTTCCAAAGCGGGCCAGGTATCCCCTCACGGAGATTCTGGACCGGGGATTCTCCGACGGAGGCCTTTCCGGTGGCCGAGGCCATAGTGGGTCCGGCACTGGAACTTTGGCAGCGCCCTGCTTCCTGCCCTGCGCCTTCGGCCAGGATGGCCAGGAAGTATGCGGTCCCTACCGGTTCCTTGTCCGGTTTTTCGGAACACCCCTCTGCTGAAGGGTTGGTTACCGACAGCGTTTTCCGGTGCGCCGGCAACGCCAGGGATGTGGACAAACCTCCTGACAAGGAGTCCAAGAAATTGGACTATGTCGGCGAAATCCACGCCATGGCCCTCTCGGCTTTCGCCAGGCCAGTTCGGCCGTCCTCATGGCACATTTTTCTCATGCCCTGTTGGGCTCCCCTGGATGAGGTCATCCTCATCTCCCGCCGATCTGCAGACTACGGTTAAGCAGGTGCGGGACCAGGCAGGGCAGTGGCCAAACAGCAGCTCCAGACTGCTTTGGATGTAGGGGACTCATGTGCCAGATCGGTGGCGGCCGCAGTGGCTATCACGTCGTGAGCTTGGCTGAGGATATCCACCTTTACTGGATACCCAGCACAAGTTGGCGGATGTTCCTTTTTGGGACTGACCTCTTGACCCTGGGGTGGAAGGTCACCTGCAGAGGATCGAGAAGTCCAATCCCACCTTGGACTCCGGTCTCTCAGCTCCAGAAGGACAAGGCCGCAAACCACAGCCTAAGCCCTTCCGTCCCTTCTGTACTTTCCGTGGCCTTCGGCCCTTAACGCCAGGGCCAGCAGGCTCGGCCTTGGCATCCCAAACCCAAGCCGCCGCTTCTAACAGGAGGCAGGAGGAAGGGCCCAGGAGGTCCCTCGGCGGTCCCTCCTCCAAGCCTGCCAGTGACGGGCTGAGGGGTGTCCCCCCCATCCCCGTCACCTTACCCCTGGGTCCCCCCGTGGGGGGACGGCTCCGGCACTTCCGTTCCGCCTGGTCCGCTGTTACCACGGACAGGTGGGTCTTGGAGGTGGTGGGAAGAGGCCTGCCTCTGGAATTCGAGCAGGCACCACCCTTCAGAGCCGTCGCCCCTCGGGGGGCCTCGGGATCCCCAGCCTCACTGGCGGCTCGTCGAGCCGACATCACTCTCCTCCTCCAGAAGGAGGTGGTAAGAGAGGTGGTGGACCCTCCTTCAGACCCAGGGTTTGTGTCCAGGTACTTCCTGGTTCCGAAACGGACGGGGGGCTGGCGCCCCATTCTCAAACCTACTGCGACCTAAACAGTTCCTGGGTCTCGAACCTTCAGGATGGTCACTCAAAACAAAGATAATACCATCCTTGGAACGCGGCGTGTGGTTCTGCTCTCTGGACTTGCAGGACGCGTTTTTCACGTCCCTATCCGTCCGTCTCACCAGAGATTCCTTCGCTTCCGAGCGGAAGGATCTCTCTTCGAGTTCCAAGCCATGCCCTTCGGCTTGTCTCCAGCTCCCAGGGTCTTCACCAAATGCATGGCAGTGGTGACAGCATTCCTGCGGCGCCCGAGGGTCCGGGTGTACCCTTACTGGACGACTGGCTGATAAGCAGCTCCCTCAGGAAGGAGGGTGGTCAGAGATCTGGCCCTCCAGGTCTGCTCTCAACTGGGCCTCCTTGTCAACGAGGCCGAAGTCGGAACTCGAGCGAAGCAGGTGATTTTATTCATCAGGGCAGCTCGACTCTCTTGAGCCAAGAGCGGCTCCCGCGGACAGGGCCGAGGTTCTTTCCTCCTTGCCCGATCATTTCTGGTTGGGCAATCGCCCTGCCGGGACTTCCTGCGCCTCCTGGGTCTCATGGCGGCCTGTACCAGCGTGGTCCGTTGGGCCCGGCTGGAACATCCTTCCAGTGGGACTGGCCAGCCAGTGGTCTGCGCTGCGATCACTTGGGCCAGCTTAGTGTCGGTGACAGGGGATGTGGAATGCCTCCAGTGGTGGACCGCTCCAGATCAATTGCAGGAGGGCATCCCGTTCGTCCGCCCGAGCCGACGGCTCTCTGTCGACCGATGCCTCTCTGATGGGTTGGGGTGCCCATCTGGGGAACACCGGGCTCATGGCCTCTGGTCCCCAGCAGGAGTCCCGATGCCCATCAACCTGCTGGAGCTCCGGCGGTCCGCCTAGCTCACCGCCTTTGCTCCGTTCCTCCGGGGTCAAGTGGTCCGAGTCCAGACGGACAATACCACGACCATGTACTATCTAAACCGCCAGGCGGGGCGGCGCTCCATGCTTCTATGCAAGGAAGCTCTCGCATTTGGTCACTCGTGCGCAGCCTGGAGGCGGATCTCTAGCCATTCACGTGGCAGGAGCCTCCAACACCCTGGCCGATGCCCTGAGCGGATAGGGGCTGCATCCACAGTGGTCTCTCCTGCCGGAGGTAGTACAGCATCTGTTCTCCCTTTGGGGCACACCTCAGGTGGACCTGTTTGCCTCCACGGAGAAGCGAAGCTGAGTCTGTTCCATGCCCCCCCTCAGCAGGGCTCGCTGCAGGGATGCCTTCGAGGCAATGGACCCCGGGCCTCTTTTACGCCTTTCCCATTTCCCTTGATCCACAAGGTGCTTCTCAAGGCAGAGGAGGGACAAGGCTGCAGGTGATTCTGATAGCCCCCAGACTGGCCTCGCCAGTTCTGGTACCCAGATCTCCTCAGTCTCAGCTCCAGGACTCGCGCAGCTTCCAGCTCGCCCGGACCTGCTCTCAGTCAATCAGGGAAGGTGTTCCATCCGGACCTTCAATCCCTGCACCCTGACCCTGGTTCCTGAGCGGCTGAGTTCCAGGCTTTGGGTCTTTCCGTGAGGTCCTCAATGTAGTTGAGGCGTCCCGTAGAGTCGACCAGAAAATGCTATGCCTTCAAATGGAAAAGGTTTTCCATTTGGTGTCAGGACAAGGGCTTGGACCCTTCCTCCTGTTCCTTGGCAAGCATCTTGGACTATTTATGGTCCCTTTCTAGTCAAGGGCTTAGGTCGGCGACCCTAAAGGTGCACCTGGCAGCCATCTCTGCTTACAGGCGGGCAGGGAAGCAGTCGATGGCGCAGGAGAAGGTGGTCTGGCGCTTTCAAAGGCCTTGATCACATTTCCCTCCAGTGCGGGAACCCCACCTCCGTGGGATCTACTGCTGGTACTGGCAAAGCTCATGGGGGCAAGCCATTCGAACCTATGCACAGGTGTGCTCTCTCTCACCTGTCGTGGAAGACCGCCTTCTTGGTGGCTATCACGTCAGCCAGAAGGATGGGAGAGCTCCAGGCGCCTTCCATCGAGTCTCCTTACCTGGTCTTCCACAGGGACAAGGTTGTCCGTGCCCCCACCCGAAATTCCTTCCGAAGGTGGTGTCGAGTTTCACCTTAACCAGGTGTTGACTCTGCCGGTGTTCTACCCCAATCACACCTCGGAGGTCAATATAGGCTCCATACTTGGATTCTAGAAGGGCGCCGCTTATTATAAGGAGCGCACGGCTGAAATTGGGAGAGGTTCGCCAGCTGTTTGTCACCCACGCTGAAGCCGTGATCTGGCAGACTCTGCAGCCAAGCGACGATAAGCAGGTGGGTAACCTCCTGCATAGATCTCGTATAAGTTAGCGGGCATGGAGCCTCCCAGAGGGATAAGAGCTCATTCTACCCGCCATACTGCTGCAGCAGTGGCTGCTTCCAGGGACGTCCCTATCCAGGAAATCTGCAGGGCTGCTACCTGGAAGTCAGCAAACACCTTCATTACCCACTACCACATCGACCTTGAGTCACGCCCGGGATGCTGGTTTTGGGGCCTCGGTTCTCCAGTCTCTCTTTCCCAAGTAAGTATATGGGGTGTGCGTCTTGCCTCCCTCCTCCCGGAGAACTGCTAGAGTCTGCCAATGAGTGTGGATGAACAACATATCCATGTCCCTAGAAATACAGGTTACTCACCTGTAACAGGAGTTCTAGGAATGGTATATGTTGTTCATCCTGACTCTGTTTCTCGGCTTCCGGCACTGGCTAACTCCAGCGGGCCAGATCTGGCGCCATGGGGCGGAGCCGAGAGTTATACCACCCGGGTGGGTGGGAGGAGCAAGCTTGAAGACCTTCCGGCAAGATTTAAAGCGGCAAGGATACTGCCAATGAGTGTGGATGAACAACATATACCATTCCTAGAACTCCTGTTACAGGTGAGTAACCTGTATATCTGGCATCTTGGCTCTGCACCAACAGGTATGTTTCAGCCAGAGAGCATCTGAGGTTATTGGGACACATGACAGTGGCCATCCCAACAGTCCCTTACACCCGCTTACACATGCGGATTCTGCAGTGGACTCTGAGGGTTCAGTGGAACCAGAGAACAAACGATTTAGAGGCTAAAGTCTTGGTCTCGACTCCTGCAGTACGCGTCCTTCAGTGGTGGATGAACGAGATGAGAGCAGTTCTCTACGCACTACAGGCATTCGAGAATATATTGCCAATGGGTTGCCTTCAGATTCTGATGGACAGCTCCACAGTAGTCCATTATTTGAACAAGCAAGGGGGTACCCATTCCTGCCTCCTGTGCAGAGAAACTATGAGAGTGTATGGTACTGGATGATCCAACATGGGTGCATCTGATTGCAGTGCATGTCCCGGGCAACAGAAATTCTCTAGTGGATGCACTCAGTCATTCCAAGGCCCTGACGCACAAATGGGAACTCCTGCAAGAAGTGTTCGAAGGCCTCTTCACTTGGTGGGGTCGACCCGAGTTAGCCTTCGCAACTCCTCTCAACACAAAACAGCCACACTACTGCTCGCTAGAGCCAGGTCCTAGGGCTATGTGGCTAGACACATTATCTCTTTCCTGGACAGGAAATTTTCTTTACGCTTTTCCTCCATTCCTTCTCATTCAGAGGGTTCTACTCAAACTGATCTGGGACCAGGCCACTGTTATTCTCATGGCGCCTCTGTGGTCAAGACAGGTCTTGTTTCCACTGTTACAGCAACTGGTCATTCAGGAGCCTCTGCCTCTTTCCATTTGTCCCACCCTCCTCACACAAGCTCACGGGACTCTTCTCCATCCCAGTGTTTGCTCCCTACATCTACATGCTTGGCTCCTGAAGATGATGCCCTTTCCAGGTTCCAAGTCTCACCTCAAGTGGCTGAGGTGCTATGTGCAGCTTGTAAGCCTCCCACCGGAGCAACATACTCCATGAAGTGGAAGTAGTTTGCCATGTGGGCAGTGTGTCTGTCTCTCTCTCTCTCTCTCACACCGGACTAAAGTACTCATCGGTAGAAGTCCACTTGTCAGCGACATCCGCCTCTCATGTCCCAGTGGGTGACCGTCCTTTGACCCAGTTAGAGGTAATGAAAACCTTCTTGAGGGGCATTCTTCACCTCAGACCTCCAGTATGGAATCCCCGGTCTCTGTGGGACCTAAACGTTGTCCTAGAAAAACTCACCTTACCCCCTTTTGAACCAGCGGCTACATGTGAGCTGCGGTACGTCTCCTGGAATGCTCTTTTCTCAGTGGTGATTACATTGGCTAGACATATATCGGACTTACAAGCCTCTGCGTAAGGAACCTTACTTGAACTTCCACAAAGACAGTGTCATTACACAAGAATCCTAATTTTCTCCCTAAGGTAGTATTGGAGTTCGCATTGAAACAATCTGTCCACCTACCTGAATATTATGCGGAGCCTGCTAACCCAGGGGAGGCATTACTCCACACATTAGATGTACATAGAATTCTATGATGTTACCTGCTATGTACAAAAGGAAAGTGCAAGACGGTGCGACTTTGTTTTTTTCGCCCCAGGTGAAGAGGACAGTTCTGATCTTACTTCGAGAAACAGCTCTTGCAGCAGGTTACACCATTAGGACTGAAGCCAGCAGGTGCCAGGTCCCCATGGAAATTTTCATAGCTAGCGGTATCCAGCGAGGGGACCCGTAATCTTCATGTCTGCCCTGCCCCGATGTCTGGCATCATACGAAAGGGGGCAGTCCCCCAGAATCCCCAGTTCTTTTCCCACCGTCGACTTGCCAGCGTTGGCCTCATGGTCCTGCTCCAGCGAATGACGACCAGAACTTCCAGCGTTAACTCTAAATGTCGGCATCTCCTGCTCCTTAGAAGGTCACCCCTCCAAGTGTGCCTGCGGCAAGCAGATTCCTTTTAAGGATCTGCACTCTTCCTGTCTGCGGTGCCTAGGCCCAGAACACGACACCAAGGCCTGTCTATTTTGCCAGCGGTTCAACAGTCTCACCAAGATCTGCCACCAGAAGGCACTTCAAGGGTTCCTCTTGGAAAAACAACTTAAACTTATGGAGAAAGACCCTGCCTCCAGAGGTGAGTAGACCTCTTAAGACTCATAAGCACTGGGACAAACACTGGGAGAAGGCCAGGTCCAGATCCCCGAAACGGGCCTCAGACTCGCGTTCCAGCTGCGGCTCTACGCGTTCAGACCGCCTTCCCTCCAGGGCTCGCTCTCAGCCTACTCCCATGAAGGTTAGGACTTCGGGCAGCCCTTCGGCTTCCTTGCATCCCATCAAGACTTCCAGGACCTCAGACCCTTTGCCAAGCCCTCCCAGGCCTCCACGAAGTCTACTGATCACCGGTCCAAGTCCTCTTCCAAAATCACACATTCTTCCTCGGACAAACACCGGGAGCCCGACTCTAGATCCGCATCCCAGCCTCCTAGGGGACCAGACCCCCCTCCCAGGAAGGCTAAGGACCTGACGTCCCTCAAACGGACGACTGATACAAAACGGGCCGCCGGCCGTCATCGGTTAGGCGCCCATCAGACCAGACGTCTGGCAAACACCCAACATCGGCCTCATGTTCCAAGGAGCCAACGACTGCCTCTCCGTCACCGCTGGACACCGGTCGCCAGGAGTCTATGGAGGGAGATACAGCGTTGCCTGATGACCAGGCAGGTGACAATGAGGATGTTGGACTTCCACAGGAGCCTTTGCCTGACCCGGCAACGCCTGGGAACCAGACGCCCGATATTGGCGACAGGCCAACCCTTTGCGGACATCACTAAGGCAGCGTGGAAACGTCCGCACTGCACCCCCGCGGTGTCGAAGAAGGCTGATCGCCTGTACAGGGCCCCGGCAGAGGACCTGTACTTAGCGCAACAACCCCTGGCTGATCCCCTGGTCATTACGGCCTCCCATGATGGGTCTCAACGACCACAACATCTGAGTACTCAACCTCCGGACCAGGAGTCCAAGCAATTGGTCTCACTGGCTAGGCGCATGTATGCGGCTGCTACATGCTCCATTAGGTCACTGAACTGTTTGACACACATGGTTCAGTTTCAGAATGCCTTATGGGAACAGGGTCAAGACCTAGTTTAATACTTCCGAATGGGGAACAGAAAGAGGAGCTTCTCAACCTCCTCCGCATTGGGTCAGACATGGGGACCCAGGTTTTGAGAGCCACCTACGATTCGGCTGACTTTGCAGCAAGGGGAGCAGCCTCAGACGTCTGTCCCGGAGGCATTCAAGGCTTCGTTTCTCGGATTTACCCCAGACGTCCAGAAAAACATCTTGGACGTTCCCTATAACAGCGAAGTCCTATTTGGTGAAGACTCTGAAAAGGTAACCACCAAATTACAGGATGCCAAGAAGGCAGTAAGGACTGTACAGCCCATGTACAGACCAAAATCTGTTTCCTTTCGTAGGAGCCAGAACCATTTTTGCAGCAGACAACAATGACAGCAGCCACGTTCCGGTCAGCAGCAAAGGGGCACCTTCCACCGTAAGGCCCAACCTAAGTCTTCCCCAGGCTGAGGTCAGCAGTATGCCAAACCGGCCCAGCCTGCGGGGGGTAATGCCGCCACTGCATAGAAACATAGAATTTGACGGCAGATAAGGACCGCTTGGCCCACCCAGTCTGCCCATTTCCCTACCTACTGGATAAGCTGCAGATCCTAGTTAACCAGCAGCCTACTTCTTCCTACCCCTACCCCCCAGAATTGCCTTATGACTATCCCATGCATGCTTGAATTCCACCACTGATTTTGACTCCACAACCTTCCTCCGAAGGCTGCTCCATGCATCCACAACCCTCTCTGTGAAAAAATACTTCCTTAAATTACCTCTGAGCCGCCCTCTATCTTCAAATTGTGCCCTCTTGTTCTTGCACACCTCTTTTTTGAAAGATGCTACCCTCTTGGACTTTGTTGATTCCCTTGAGGTATTTGAAAGTTTCTATCATGTTCCCCCCTCTCCATCCTTTCCTCGAGGCTATACATATTAAGCTCCTTAAGTCTCTCTTCATATGTCTTCCGGTGCAGACCCTGCACCAAAGATGTCCTTCCCGGCCCCCGCCCTTTCTCTGGATCAACGGTCAGAAAAGGTCGGGGGTCGCATCGCTCGCCATTTTTCAGGATGGCAATCTATTACTGCCAACCGGTTGGTCCTTCAGCTGGTCAAGAGAGGTCACTTTATAGAATTCCTCGACCACCCACTGTCAAGACCTCCCCTGCTTTTCCGTTAGTCGGGTCAGCACACACTGCTCATACAGCAGGAGGCGCTCGCGCTTCTGGAAAAGGAAGATATAGAGCACGTACTGAGGAGCCAGAGGTGTGCAGGTTACTATTCCCACTTCTTTCTGGTTCCCAAAAAGACAGGGGACCTCCGTCCGATACTGGATCTCAGCGATCTCAACGCTTCGGTCTTTTACAAATGCATCCGCATGGTGACCCTTCCCGGTTTGATACCCATGCTCAAGCAGGGCACCTTCCTAGCGTCCTTGGACATGCAGGAGGCCTACCTGCACATACCCATTGCTCGAGCACACAGGAAGTTCTTGCGCTGCGAATTTCTAGTTTGCCATTATCAGTTCCGAGCCCTCCCCTTCGGACTGTCATTGGCACCTCGGGTGTTTACGAAGTGCATGGCAGTCGTAGCAGAGGCTCTAAGGAGACAAGGCCACTACATGTTCCCCTACCTGGATGACTGGCTCCTCATGGCACCCTCTCAGGAGGCTCTGATGTCCGCAGTCCACTGTGCTCAGTCCTTGTTTGGGGTGTTGGGCATCATCATCAATCAGGAGAAGTCACACCTGGTTCCATCACAGAATCTGCAGTTCATAGGCACAGTTCTGGACACTGTCCAGGGGAGAGCTTTTCTGCCCCAGGACCGAGCGGAACACATCAGATCCCTCATCAGGGACATCTTGGCAAAGAGAGTCCCAGCCAGACTGGTCCTTTGCCTGCTCGAACACATGTGTGCGGCCACTGCAGCAGTCCCGCTAGCCCGTCTCCACATGCGGGTGCCCCAGTGGATGTTACAGGTAAAATGGGATCAGAGGCAAGACCATTTGCAGCTTCCAGTTTGGATCACGAATGCCGTCATCCAGGATTGGCAATGGTGGCTAGATTCAAAGAACCTGTCGGAGGGGGTCCCCTTCATTCTGACGCTCTCCATGGATGCCTCAGGCTTTGGTTGGGGAGCACACCTCGACGGGGTCAGGTCTCAGGGCTCATGAATGCCCCAGGAAGCTCATCTCTACATAAATATTTTGGAAATGAGAGCAGTTCTTTATGCCCTGCAGGCCTTCCAGTTGGAGATCCCACCAGGCACTCTGCTGTTACAAACAGGCAATACCGCGGTGATATATTACCTCAGCAAACGAGGCACCCATTCCTACCCACTTTGCAGGGAGGCCATGAGGATTTGGGATTGGGTTCTACAACACGGCGCAAACCTCATTGCTGTTCATGTCCCAGGAGTGGACAACTTCATCGCAGACAGTCTGAGTCGCTCTCATGCGAGTCCATGAGTGGGAACTACTCGTGGAGGTGGTAGAGGATCTGTTTCACAGATGGGGTACACCAGAGTTGGACCTTTTCGCGTCCCCATCCAATGCAAAACTGCTCTATTTCTGCTCGCTAGATCCAGGGCCTGGTGTTTTCGCATTGTCCCTCTCCTGGATGGGCAAATTCCTCTACACATTTCCTCCCTTCCCGTTGATCCAGAGGATCCTTTTGAAACTCCGCAGAGAGCAGGTGACGCTGATATTTATTGCGCCTTTTTGGCCCAGACACATTTGGTTCCCTCTGCTACACCAGCTGTCTCAGGAACCTCCAGTGCCTCTGCCAATCAGCTCTCACTTATCGTCCCAGGAGGCAGGTTCTTTGATCCATCCAGACCTTCGCTCTCTGAACCTGCACGCCTGGCTTCTAGAGACATAGCTATCATGCGGTACGGGGTCTCACAAGAGGTAGCGGATGTTCTAGCGGCTGCTAGAAAACCAGCCACTCATGCCACATAACGTCATGAAATGGCGCAGATTTTGCCTCTGAGCTCAAGCACGAGGACTTTCCCTGATGGATTGTCTGGAAAGGTCGGTCCTAGACTACCTTCTGTCTCTCTTCCAGGCAGGCTTGGCCTACTCTATTAAGGTACACCTTTGTGCCATCTCAGCCTGTCATACATCTATAGGCCTATGTCCCATAACTCAGTTGGACACTGCACGAGCCTTCCTGAGACGTGTTCTCCGCCTTAGACCCCCGACTAAGGATCCTATTCCTCCGTGGGATTTACCCTTTGTCCTGGAGCAGCTCACACTGTGCCACCTTTTGAACCAGCCGTGGATCGCGAGCTACATCTCCTGACATGGAAGACATTATTTTTAGTTGCTGTTACTTCAGCCAGAAGGATTTCTGAACTTCACGCACTGATGTGCAAAGAACCTTATTTGGTTTTTCACCGGGACCGGGTGTCCCTAAGGACAAATCCAAAGTTTCTACCTAAAGTGGTCTCAGCTCTCACCCTCAAGTCAGGACATCAAATTACCAGTGTATTTTCCTTAATACTCTAATAGAAGAGAGGCCCTGCTGCATACTCTAGATGTGCATAGGTGTCTAAGATACTACCTGACCAGAACCAGGCACCACCGTAAATCTGATCAGCTTTTCATCTCCTTCGCCCATAGGATGATGGGAGCTCCGGTTTCTAAACAATTGCTGTCCAGGTGGCTCATCCATTGTATCACGTTCTGTTACCAGAAACGTAACAAACCTTTACCGGGTGCGGTTAAGGGACATTCCCCAAGGGGGATGGCTGCCTCCTTTGCGGCCATGAAGAATGTGTCCACTTCAGCCATCTGCGCAGCAGCTACCTGGAGCACCGTGCACACCTTTATCTGGCATTATAGCCTGGACGTTGCATCACGGCGAAGAGCTGGTTTTGGTTTAGCAGTCCTTCAGGGACTCCTATCCTAGGCTTTGGTCGAACTCGCGATCTCTACCTAGCCTCCTCCCTCCTGCAAGGGATTTCCAATATTGCTTGGGAATCAATCCTAATGGTGTAACCTGCTGCAAGAGCTGTTTCTCGAAGTAAGATAGTACAGTTAAGTAAGAACTTACCGTAACAGTAGATCTTCGAGAACAGCTCTTGCAGCAGGTAGTTTCCCTCCCACCATCCCCTCTGGAGGTAGAGTTGTTCCGTTATCTCACTACCTAGGAGTAGGTGTATATAACACCGCTCTGAATTCCTTCTTGAAGGTGGATCCTCAGTGTCCACTTCTGATGTCATCTAGCAGCTGGGAGTCTCCGGCCGGAGAACTGGGGATTCTGGGGGACCGCCCCCTTTTGTATGATGCCTGACGTCAGGGGCAGGGCCGACGTCGGGGTCGGTCCCTGATGGATACTGCTAGCTAGAAAATTTCTGTGGGGTCCTGGCGCCTGCCGGCTTCATTCCTAATTGTGTAACCTGCTGCAAGAGCTGTTCTCGAACATCTACTGTTACGGTAAGTTCTTATGTAACTGTACTTTTCTAAGCAGTGCTTGTCCAGGTGCTTGGCCACCTACATGACTTTTTGTTAAACAAAATATGACAGACAACTCCCGGGAGTGGTGAAGCCTCACTCCACGCGTAGGATGGCAACCTCTGCAGCATGTTTTAGGGGCGTTTCGGCAGCAGAAATATGTGAGACAGCAACCTGGTCGAATGTTTATACCGTCACTAAACATTATAGTTTGGACATAGCATCCAAAAGAGGGACCAGATTCAGCCATGCAGTCCTGTAAGGACTATTGTCTTAATTTCTTATTTGAGTTTTGCCACCACCCTTTTTCCTCCCCAACTGCTAGGGATTCATTCCTATATGTGTGATGTGCTGCAAGAGATATCCTCGAAGATAGTACAGTTACGTAGGTACTCAACGCAACAGTAGATCCTCAAGAGAATCTTTTGCAGCAGGTCATGCTGCCCCTCCCTCTGGCCCCCTCACTTCCCACTCTAGGTGGGGGATTCATTGCAACTCTTCAAATCCCCTCAGAGGCCTCTTGGGTTATACCAACCATATACAGTCGCCGATGGGAAAAGAATCGAGGAGCATCTAGGACAGCCCATCCTTATGTCTCGGGGCACGACGCGTGATGTCATTGTGGGCGGGCCTAAGTTGACTGCTGGTAAGATCCTCCAGCTGGAAATAATGCCTGCAGCTGGGAAGTTCCTATACGTGTGACCTGCTGCAAGAGATTCTCTCAAAGATCTACTGTTATGGTGAGTACCTACGTAACTGTACTGTTTTTTAGCAGCTGCAAGGAGGAAATGGGCTTATTCACAGTGGCAGCAGGAGGGAGACTTGGTAGCCACATTCAGTTTACCATTGGCAAAGATGGAGATTCTTGGTGCTTACCCAGACACTGAGAATATTATAAACTCATCTGACAGTAATGTTTGACTTTTACATTATAGGTCAAAGTTTTGTTCATTTTCACTGTTCTCTTAATTTTGAGGCTTGGTTCCATGTTATTCGAACCCCAACTCCTATAAAATTCTGAAGCCAAATTATTGTAGCCATTGTCGCAATTTCTTTTATTTTCTTGGACATTGTTTAGCAGTTCCTAACATAATCGATGTGTGTGTTCCTGTAATTTTACTCAAGCTGCAGAATCATGAAATAAAACTCAAATTTAGCTTTCCTCATTTTCTTGAACATCAGTGTCAGGATTTATTTTCAAAATATACGCTTTTGTATTTTTTATTTTTTTTTTCCCCTTAGGTACGTTATTCAGTTTTTACTTTTGTCCCAGTCCCGACCCACACGCATGTTGCGCCTTGCCAGACATCCCACCCTACCAGTTGCTCCATTACTGTCTGCCCCAGCCATCAGACTTCCATCCAGTGGTGGCGGGACTACGGACATGTGACCCCCCCCAAGGAGAGAAGAGCTAATGCTCGATCCTGCTTCCACCTCCCACCCCTAGGTCGCCAGCGTAGCATGAGGTGTATCATCCAGTGCCTCAGCGCCACTGGGACGGCTTGCTTTTGTATTTCTACAGGCCAAATTTATAGTTCAAGGTTACATTTCTATAATTTCTGTTCTGTCTGCTTTAAGTGACTCCATATATTATAATATGAGACCAAATAATTGTGACATTTAACTTTTCTGATAAAGGTCAAGTACTTTTTTTCCTTTGGTAGTTTTCCTCATTTCTTGACTAGTGGTGCATGGCTTTTTTGAGTTTATGAACATTGCTATTAAAACCGTTCATCTGTCAGCTTTCACTTTTACAGTACTGCAAGACCTGATCTTCATGGACTCTGTCTTCACCATTTTTTCACACTTCTGGGTTCTAGCTGGAGGCGCTTGGACTCTGCAGGAGCCAGTCATCTTCAGGCGGGCTGGCGTCGGGATAGGACTGCGCATGTGCGGCGTCACAAGACTGGTTCGCACCATATAGGCTATCTCAGTATCAGCCCACCAGCTGCCCCAGTTCCTTTTTTTCTGCCGTCATGTGCACTTCGGTGACAACATTGCTCACCCTCTGAGAGTTGAATCTCTGTCTATATGACAGCAGCATTTATTTTGATTTTAAAGTTTTAGTGTTTCTTTTCCGCAGTAAGAGAAAAAGGAAAATTATTTTTTCTCAGCTGTACCGATCGAAGGAGTCGACCATGGATGGAGATGGTGATGGTAGGGACTCTGTGTTAAAAGGCTGCTCCGGGAGCTGAGCTGTGTCTGGTCCGCCACCCTCTTCGGGGGGGGGAGGGGTCAGACCACAGGCAGTCCGCTGTTCGTGAGGGAGGACAGGCCTCCCGTAGACACAAAAAGAAGCGGGCTGTTCCTGGTCCAGGTTGGGAACCCAACACTGCTGTACCTTGAGTTCTTATTCCTGTCAGAAGAAGAAGTGGTACCACTCGAGGTCACCTTCTGATATGTCTGCTCTGAGGTCACCCTCTGATATGTCTGCTCTGAGGTCGGGGGTCGAGCATGACAGGCTGTCCCCAATTTCCACTGGTTCCCTGGTGGCCTCTGCGCTTGAGCCCCTCTCTGTCCTGGGGCAGGATTTCCAGTGGGCAGTTTCACCATTGGGCTGCTCTTCTGGAGCATTGTGTACAATGTCTGTCCCAGTTGCCCCTCTCTTCTAATTCCGTCCCAGGGGCCTCAGTGTCACAGTTGGGGCCTTTGGGGTATTGTGCATGTGCAGGGCTGGCAACTGACTCTTTTCCCCTGCCGGTGTCGACCCCACCAACGCCGGTTCCATGTACCCCCCCCTTGCATTTTCTTTGCAGGTGCTGGCACAGATACTACTGCCTTCACCTTCTCTCTTTTTCTAGGTCTGTTCTGTATTTGAGGGCAGCGCCAAAGTTGGTTCCACATCCAACGGCATCTTTTTAGGATGGCACTGGGGTCGGCAGTGCTGTGTGCAGCTCTGCAACCCACGGTGCCAGGGGTGGTGTCAGGCGCAGTGTTGGAATCGTTGGAGCTGGTTTTGCAGCCAGGATCCATAGTGCCCTGGTGTGTTGCCTATCCCAGTGTTCCCTGTTTATCTTTGCCCAGACCAGGTCGGGGTCTTTTTGGGGCAGCCCCTGCTCTTTCTGATAGTTATCTAGAGCAGGATGAGTCTGACCCCGATTTGTTACTTTCTGAACAGGGTGATGAGGACTACTGCTACAGTTTAGAGGAAAAACCACCTCTCCCTGCTGAGGCTCCAGTAAAGGACCTCTCCTTCTAGGCTCTGTTTAGGGGTATGAGGGCAACCCTAGAATTACAGACTTCATCTGTGGATCTAGGTAGGCGTATGCCCCGGAGTGGCTTCACATTCCTAATATTCCAGTGAATCTTAGTCCCCCAGTTCCCCCACCCTTCGAGACTCAGTCTGAAGCAGTGTGGGCCAGACCCACTCTTATTCCTTCCATTTGCAAGTCCATAGCTAGGAAGTATATTCCGCCTAAGGACAGGCCAATTCTAGCCTCTCGGTTATTCACAGATGTGCTGGTCATTCTCGATGAAAATGACAAAGCTGTCCTTCTGCATGAAGTGTCCACTCGTCCTATCAATAAGGAGTCCTGTAAAATCAATACCATGGGGAAAAGAGCATTTGCTGCTGCAACCTTGGGCATGCGCATTGCTGGCTATCAAGGACATTTCTCCCAATATGAATGTCATGTGATTCTTCCTCAAGTCCTTGGTAGAGGTCCATCTTATCTGTGTCAATCTTCACCATTCATCACAGATGGGGTACTGGCCGGAGATCAGGACCCCGCGGGAGCCTTTTTTTTTTTTAAAGGATAGGCAGAGCCGACGCAGCATTGGCGCCGCCCTCGAGGCCGACGTACTACGTGGTGCTCGAGGATTAGCCGTTAAGCTGTGTCGACTCCGCCTGCCTACCAGTTCTTCGTCTCCCGCCGTCGAGGTCGCCTCGTGGGAAGCCTGTGAAGAGTTTTTCAAAGTTTTAGGCCTTAGCCTTTTGTCGTCGACAGTCCGTCGGTTCCTGCTAGTTCTAGTCTGCCCTATTCGACGTCGCTGGTAAGATCTTTCCATTTATTTTACAGATAAGCGACGTCGAGTCTGTTTTTGGTGTTTTTTTTCCGTAGGTCATGTCGCGGTCGGAGGGCAAGAAGTCTTCTAAGGCGGGGCGGCCCCCCGTGCGTTGGTGCCCGTGCGGCCGCAAGTACTCTGTTACCGACCAGCATGACCGGTGTCTCGTGTCTTGGCCCGCTTCACGACATGGGTTCGTGCGGCGCCTGCTTCTCCATGGACCGCGCCTCTAACAGCTTTAAAGTAGGGCACAGCTCACTGACTTTCGTAGGTCTCAGACGCCGGCCAAGCTGCCTTCTCGGCCTTCCTCCCGGTCCCCTCCCGATTCTATACGGACCGTGGAGGAGGGAGCCTGGCCGAGGCTCCTTCCGTGGCGCAGGAGGCCTGCCGCTTCCTCCCGGGAGCGGGCGGGAGGCGCTCATGGCAGTCACCCCTTTGGGGTGAGGCTCCCTGCAGCCCCCCATGTCCGGAAGGCCCGGCCGACACCGCCGCTGGTGCTGTTGGCACAGTTTGCGGCGCCGTGGATCCTGTCGGGCGCCACTGCCTCGGCGCGGGCCTTGGCGCTCGCGTGTGCTGACCCTGCTTGGCGCGCCTGACCTGGAATCAGCTGGCCATGTCCGCCCGGCACCGCCCCGGCGCTGAGGTTGAGCACAGCACCATGGGGCTTGAGCTCGTCCGTCGGTGCCGTTGGTGCTCGGTAAGGCTCGCGGGCGCTGAGGGGCTGGCGTGCCGTGTTCGCGCTGAGTCCGCTCTCTGGGTCGTCGGCGCCGCTTTGGTCCTCTGTGCCGCTCGTGGCGCCAAACGGCCTGGCCTCGGCGCCGAGGCTGTGGCTGGGGTTTCTGTCGGCGCCCTCTCTGTTACTGGTACCGCCCCTGGTGCCAGTGGACTTGATGGTGCCGCAGCTGGCCCTAGTTCGGGACCTTTGGCCCGTGCTGCCCTGCCGCCTTCTGCCAGCGCCACTTGCGGGGCTGTGGAGGGTGCAGGTGCCGCCTTGGCCACTGGTTGGACTTCTGGGCCCTTTGGTAAGGTCGCCCTCCTACCGTCTGGCTTAGGGCCTCAGACTCTACCTCTTCGGAGTCGGGTCGGAGTCGAGCGGGCAGTCACACCCTTCGGGGTTGTCTGCAGAGGACGACGAGCCGGTGGTCTCCACGACGGGTCTCAGTCAGCCCCCTTCTGAGGTACATCTGGTTCCCCCCAAGGTTAGGGTCAGTGGTACTGACCAGCAGGCTGTGGTGCGTGCCACCATTGCCATGCAACCTGGCCATGGGGGGTTCCTTGACCCCTCGGCGGTGGTGCCCCCTCCGGTGGTGTGTGTCGATCGCCCAACTTTGGGGCCTATCGGGCAGCCCACAGGAGGGGAAGGTGCTGCTCCCTGGGTCTCCCCTTCGGGGGCAGCCCAGAGCTGCCAGCTTCCTAGGCTGGCCCTTTCGAGGACTAGGACTCTCTCTCAGACTCCGAGGGTCGAGGTGTGGGGTCGAGCCGACTTTCTCTGGGACCCACTGGCCCTGGACGGCGAGCGCTGACTTCCGCCCTTCCCCTTCTGGTTCCTTGAGGGGTCCCATTCTTTGGAGGCAGGGGACCGTCCTTCTGACCTATACGCCCCGGTCGCCCACTTGGGGATTCTTCGGACGCAGCCTAGGCAGTACCAACGTGGTTGTACAGCTGTCGGCCGCGAGTCTCCCAGGACACCTCCACGGGGTCCATGGTCCGCCTCCCTAGCCCTGGCAGAGGTCAGCCGACTTCTCTCTCGGCTCTACCCTCCCTCTGCCGCTTCTCCAGCGTCTCAGGTATTCTTGGTCCCTAGCGGTCCTCTCACCTGGGAACAGTTCAGAGCAGTGGCTGCTCGGTTCCCTGCCTACGTTAGGGCCATGGACAGCCAGGTTTTCAACCTCCCCGAGCAGCCACTCTCAGAGCGCATGGTGACCTCCAGCTCCTCATCCCCCTCTTCAGGGGGAGAGGAACCGTCTGTCCATATCTCTCCTGCCGCTGATCTCTCCGAGTATCAGCGTTTCCTCGTGAGGATGCTGGAGGACCTTCACCTCTCTCCCCTCTCCATGAGCAATCCTGAGTATGCGGCGCACGCCTTTCTAGGCGATTTTGGTGCGGCCACCCTTGTGGTGCCGCCCTGGCCTGCTCCCTTTCGGGAGGCATCCATGCGTTTCTGGCAGAGGCCCTTCTCCGGAGTTCCTGCCCCTAGGGACCTCAGCCAGAGGTATTGCGCTCCCCCAGAGTCTCCAGGTTCTATGCCTCATCCACAGTCCGGATTGACGCACCTGGACACTCCTGACGGATTCTCGCACCTCCACCGTGACCGGCCCCCTGATCAGGACTCTTCGGATTTTGATTTCTGGGGGAGGAGGACTTTCTACTCGGCACGGTTGCTTCTCTCCATCTCCGCTATCAGGCCCACTATGCAGCCTACAGCAGGTTCTTGTGGTAGCGCTAGGTCAGATCCTAGCTGCTTTGCCTGACTCCGAGCAAACCAGGCAAGCCATCGCACTCTCTGCCACGTGGCCTGGAGCTAGCAAGGCATCAAGCAAGGGCATCTTAGCGACGCCAATGAGGTAGCTACCAGGTAGTAGAGACAGCGATCTGCACCAGGAGATCGGCGGTTTCGCTTTTCCGGTTGTCACCCTTGGCCCGGCGTAGGGTGATTTGCTCTCGCCACCAGGGAACCCATCTCTTTCCCGTAGGGCGAGACAACGCTTGTCGGGCAAATTCCTCTCGCCGGGGACCCCGCCTCGCCTCCCCACTCCGGCCTCCTCAGGCCCAGAAGGTTCCCCCTAGTGTGTCACCCACTGAGGGCTAAGGGACAACTGTCCCTTAGGGTGCACTAATCAACCCCTCGGGGGGCTTGGTACTCACCCGTCTGTGATGAATGGTGAAGATTGACACAGATAAGATATAGTAATTACGTACCTACCGTAATTATGATCTTTCTGTGTATCTTCACCATTCATCACAATCCCGCCCGCCATCCCCATGGGGCTCCAGTCTCTGGATCCTCCTCCCTCTGTGCCTACCCCTCTTTTTGAGCGGGGTAAAGTTGGGACACACAGGGGGGTAATTTTCTTCCCCAAGGGGTACAGTTCAAGTGGCACTTCTTCTCTACTACTTATCTTCACCCCTATGGGGTGAGAACTGGTGGTTGCCCTCCTTCTGTTATCCATCTATTAAAAAAAAAAAACAAACAAAAAAAAAACCTTTTTTTCACCAAATATCTTTACACAGAGAGTACTGAGTCCCTGTACCCTGTCCTTCTCCAGAATAGCCGACTCTGCTTTTGGGGTATTGCCAGTTATTCTGTGCCTTGAATTCTGGCAGGTGAGCTTTGCCACTCCTTGCAGTTCCTATACAGTCTGGTGACGGACAAGGGTCCTGGATCCTTGTTACCTCTCACTCTGTCCTAAATTCTACCCCCCCTTCCTTTTCCAGAGATTGGGGCCCCTACCCAATCCCCTTAGTTTTACTTCCTCTATGCTGTCCTCTCAGTCATTATTTCTCCTTTTAGTTCAGTTTTCTCTTCCTTTTTCTGTCCCTTGGACTCTCTTGTCCCACCCTCCATCCCTTCCTCTTACCTCTCCGGCGACTCAGAACTGGTAGGCATGCGGAGTCGTCAGAGCATAGCAACGGCTGATCTGGGCGCCACGTGAGTACGTCGGCCTCGAGGGCGGCGCTGATGCTGCGTCGGCTCCGCCTATCCTTTAAAAAAAAAAAAGGCTCCCGCGGGGTCCTGATCTCCGGCCAGTACCCCATCTGTGATGAATGGTGAAGATACACAGAAAGATCATAATTACAGTAGGTACGTAATTTCTATTTCCAGGCTCTTGACTCCAAGTTGGATCTTTTGCAAACCTTCACAGAGTTATAGAAAGCAATAGACACCAGCTTAAGGCCACCATGGATGCTTACGACACAGCATCCTTAGCGGCAGCTGCCTGGATCTGTATTAGGATACATTCCTGGCTTAGGATGTCTGGATTTTTCCACAATGTATACCGGCAGGTTATGAATGTCCCCTTTGATGGTACATATCTGTTTGGCCTCCAAGTGGAACAAGTGCTGGAAGCTACTCAGAAAACCAGGACTGCCATCAAAACAACCAGGCCAGCTCCTTCTGCACCTCAAAGAAACAGGAACTGCCAGCCCTTTCAAAACGAGCAGCCCTTTCGAGGCAGAGGCCGAGGAGCCCCAAACAGAAACCAGCCTCCTCAGCTGCAAAAGAAAACACAGCAGAAGGCACAAGGCCCAAAGCGCCCAGTGCCACCCTCTGAAGAACTGGCCCCAATCTCACCTCACCTACCCAAGGTAGGCTTCTCTCCGGCAGTTGGCGGTCATCTTACTCAGTTCTACGATCAATAGAAGTCTGTCACCACAGACAAATGGGTCCTCCAGATTGTTCGAGAGGAGTACTCTCTCAATTTGGCAGAGATCCCTCCAGACCTTCCTCCCAAGCAGCGGCACATCCTGTTGTCCACTCAGTCAGACCATCTCGCTGCCAAGATTGACGGCTGACTAGGGGTTGCCAGAGATTCTGAGGGTGTCTTTAAAATCTTCCGGGGTCCATGCATTTATGTACATGGCTCTTACCCTCTGGAACTCTCTACCCTGTTAGCTGCGGGAGTGCGCGACCATGGAGGGTTTTAAACAGGTGTTGAAAACATTTTTATGGCATTAGGCCTTTAATGGAATGGACTGAAGAGACCCTGACAGACTACTTTTATTGTGGCTGGTGATTTTATTATTGTTGTTTTCATCTTATTGTACAGCACCTTGATATTGTGAAAGGTGCTTAACTTAAATAAAGCTGCTTATTATTATTAAGGGCCTTCTCAAAAACAGGGCAGTGGAGGTAGTTCCCTGGTCAGAGTGAAACACAGGATTCTACTCCCATTACTTTCTGGTCCCAAAGAAGTGAGAGGTCATGCACCCCATTCTCGACCTCGGAGAGCTGAACAAATTCCTTTTCCGAGAGAAGTTCAAGACTGTGTCTCTGGGGCCACTTCTCCAGCAACACAACTGGTTGGCATCGCTAGAAATGCAGGATGTCTACAGCACATCCCAGTACACCCCAAGTCACCACAAGTACCTACGCTTTGTGGCCTTGTGACAGCTTTACTAGTTCAGAGTCCTGCCCTTTGGGCTCTCCTCGGCGCCTCAAGTTTTTACCAAGTGTTTCATAGTCTTTGCTGCACACCTATAAAACTTGGCGTTCAAGTCTTCCCATACCTAGACGATGAGCTTTTGGCAAGCCAGTCAAGATGGGAGATGCAGGAAGTAGTGTCCACAGTATCGCTGTTCCTCGCCTCCATGGGGAGCTTGCTGAATCTGGAAAAATCATAGCTTCAGCCCTCCCAGTAATTCCTCTTCATAGGAGCCCTTCTAGATACTGCAAAAGCAAAGACTTTCCTCTTGGACAGGAGGAATGATGTTCTTCAGATGGCTCCTTTCATCAGGGAAAACCAACCCTGTATGACCTCACTCCATGCAATGGATGTTAGGCTTCATGGCCTCCTCCATCTTCACAGTGCCTCTAGCTCAATTGCACATGAGGACCACTCAGTGGATGCTCAATACGCAATGAAACCCGATGACATACCCGCAGTCTTATCCCATCAAGGTAACAGAGCCACTGTGGAGGTCACTGGAATGGTGGATGCAAGAGGACAACCTACTACAAGGGTTCCCCTTTGCCCCACCGGAATATCAGATCACCGTCACCAGGGATGCATCCCTGCTTGGCTAGGGTGCTCACTGCTAGGATCTGCACTCCCAGGGAATGTGGACCCAAGAGGAGTCTCATCTCGATAAATGTCCTAGAGATGAGAGCAGTCTTGTAAGCCCTCACAGTCCTTGAGGATATAATCAGTCAGAAGGTAGTCGTCCTTTAGACTGACAAAGCGGTGCCTTCAGACTGACAAAGTGGTGATGTACTGCATCAACAAACACAGCAGAGCACAGTTCTGTCCTCTGTGCAGGGAAGCCGTGAGTGTGTGGGAATGGTGCCTTGAGCACGAAGTTCTGATCCAAGCAGTTAACCTTCCAGGGGCACAGAGTGACCTGGCAGACCAACTCATCAGGACAGAAGCAGATCCTCATGAGTGGTCACATGCACCAGATGTCATGCAGTCGATTGGGGCACTCCGAGCCTGGACCTTTTTGTGTACCCACTCAATGCAAAACTGCCTCTATTCTGCTCCAGAAATCCAGTACCTGGTGTTTTCTGTCAGGATGCATTCAGACTGCAGTGGAAAAGATGCTTTCTGTACGCAGAAGATATGAAAATGATGTTCTTACTGTAATTCTTGATCTTCCTGGACAAGTCTTCACCATTTATTCACACGCCCACCCACCATCCCCGTGCTCACTCATTCTGTTTCTGGTCTTCACTCCCTCAGTTGGTTTGGGCTGTGAAGACATTGTTTGATTTCACCTTTCTTAAACGGGTCAGAAGGGCTATCGTAATGCCCTTCTTAAGTTAGGTGTTTATGTGCTTGGTTTATGCTGCACCTCTTCTGTCAAAAAGGTACTGAGGCGGTTGGTGGGTTGCCACCGAAATGGCCTATATAGCTCGAGCCAGTCTTGCGCTGGTCTGCATGCGAGATTCTATCCTGGTGCCGGCTCACCTGAAGATTTTTGGCTCCTGCAGGGTCCTAGTGCCTCCGGCTAGAACCCAGAAGTGTGAATAAATGGTGAAGACTTGTCCAAGAAGATCGAGAATTATGCTATGAACATCATTCATTTTTTGCACATTTGTTTTCCCCATTTCCACTACCACTCAGTAATTGGTTCCTTTGGAGCCTGATGCATGCATACCACAACTTATTTCACCTTCTGAACCTGCCTGATGTCAACTGGGAGGTCCTGGTGGCCAGGGGTAACAGGAGTCAGAAATTGCTGGACATCTTCCAAGACTGTCTACTGGTGCAGCTTAAGGAACCTACCAGGCAGAACGCAATCCTTGATGTGGTGCTTACAGACTCTGAGATGGTGGGTGCTGTGGGAGTAGGGGAGCCACTAGGAAACAGTGATCACAACTCCGTGTGGTTTGAATTGGCACTCTTGGCCAGCAACCCCACAATCAAAAACCCAAGTCCTTGATTTCAGAATGGCAAACTTTGATAGGCTGCTGGAACTGATCAGGGATACCTTAGTAGGGATGAAGGAAATAAGGGTAGTAGAGGAGAGATATGGGGCAGTAAAGGGAGCCATCCTTGAAGCATCAAAGGCAAGCATAAGAATAGTATCTAAAAAAAAAAAAAAAAAAAGCAGGTTTGAGACCCCTGTGGTTCTTCGCTAGGTTCAAGGCCAAAAAGAAGGCGTTCTATAAATACAAGGAAAAGCAGGGGGAGGCATAAAGGGAAGATTATCTACAGAAAAATAGGGAGCCAGAGAGGGTTGTTAGGAAGGTGAAAGCAGACACAGAGCTGCGTATCGCAGAGGGGGTCAAGAACAGAAAAAAACTCTTTTTTTTTTTTTTTGATAAATCAGTGAAAAAAGGGGGACATCGTGCAGCTAGTTGAGGGTGGAAGGGTGATAGAGGATGATGAGCAAAAGGCCGCAGTCCTGAATGACTGTTTCTCTTCAGTATTCATGAAGGAGGACTGCGAGTCCATGCCAGAAAGCAGCATCAAAGCAGCTGCTAAGGGAGTCGCAGAAATGAGGCAGCCAATATTTACTAGCGAGAGGGTCTTGAAAGGGCTGGCTGCCCTTAAGATAGATAAGGCTCCAGGACCAGATGAGTTGCATCCAAGGATACTTAGGGAATTAGCAACAGAATTGGCTGAACCACTGGCTGGACTGTTCAACAGCTCACTTTGGTCTGGAGAAGTTCCAAGGGAATGGAGAATGGCAGACATTGTACCGTTTCATTTGGGGGCAGGGAGCAGCAACCAGGATGCTACAGGCCTATCAGTCTGACCTCCACTGTGGGGAAGCTGATGGACTCACTAATCAAAGAGGACCTCATGGACTACCTCGAGAGCAGTGGGCTGTAAGATAGTGAACAACACGGTTTCGTGGCAGGAAGGTTTTGTCAGACCAACCTGACTTTTTTTCTTTGACTGGGTGACCAAGAAAGTAGACAAGGGCCACGCTGTGGGTCTGTTGTACTTTGACTTCAGCAAGTCTTTGATTCAGTGCTGCATAAGAGTGCTAGAAAAGATGGAAGATCTGGGTGTGGCTAAAATCATAGTGAACTGGGTGGGTAGTTGGCTAGAAGGGAGGCAGCAGAGGGTGGTGGTCAGCGGGGTTAAATCTGAGGAAAGTGAGGTTATGAGCAGGGTTCCTTAGGGATCTGTTCTGGGTCCCATTCTCCTCAACATGTTAATTAGTGACATTGGTGAGGGAATCCAGGGCAGGCTGTGTCTCTTCGCAGACAACACAAAACTGTGTGGGAGGGTGGATAGTAATGAGGGAATAAGGGATATGCAGAGGCATCTGCAAAAACTAGAGGGATGGTCAAAGGTCTGGCAGTTAAAATTCAATGCCAAAAAGTGCAAGATTGTGCACTTATGAAAAAGGAACCCCAAGACGTAGTACTGGATGGGTGGGGTGAGACTTAGCACTACAGAAGATTAACATGATCTAGCAGTTATCGGTAACTTCCTTAAACAAATGAGCCAGTGCAACAAGGCCTATTAGCAAGACTAACAGAGTGCTGGGATGTATTGGGAGGGGTATTGATGGCAGAAGAAAGAGGTAATTCTTCCCCTATACATATCCCTGCTGAGGCCTCACCTGGAGTACTGCCTCCAGTTCTGGAGCCCTTACCTCAGAAAGGACAGGGGTAGGTTGGAAACAGTGCAGTGCAGAGTGACAAAAATGATTCTGGGCCAGCAGGGCAGATCCTGTGAGGTGCGCCTTAAGGCGCAAAATATGTATTTACTGGAAACCAGAAGGGAGAGGGGAGATATGATAGAGACCATCAAGTTCCTTAAAGGAATTAACAAGATAAACTGGGGGAAATTATTTACCCTGAATTCCAACTTGTGGTCATGAGTGGAAATCAGCAGGAGGGAGGTTCAGGAGGGGCTTGAGGAAGTACTTCTTTACGGAAGGGGTGGTGGAAACTTGGAACAGTCTGCTGGCTGAGATGGTGGATGCAAACAGTCAGGGAATTCAAGCAGGCATGGGATGGAATGAAGGGAATAGTGGTCGACTGGGGTGACAAGACCAGGGAGGAGAATGGGGTAGGACAGGGAGGGAGGGTTAATACTTTAGAGGAACAGTAGGTTCCAGGGAAGGTTCCAGGGATTATAAGGAATATGGGCAGACTGGATGGGCATCTGGTCTTTTTCTGCTGTCATGGTCTGTTTCTCTTCATACATGTGTCGACAGTTTATTCACAGCATGACTTATTTTACTGTTGATTTATTTTGTCAAATCCATTTTATGTGTATTTTATACCTGGGGCAGAAGCATATAGCAAAATGCACCATTACTTGTCTCTTGTTCCCAGAAAGGCTTCAAATGGGGGAGAAGACCACATGCTAATATTGTTGCCTTACCGACTAGCCTTTATCCAAAGGTTATCAAACTTTAAAACCAGTAGATAAATTGCAGAAACTTCATTGGTACATATGCATCATTAGGCCATTGATTAATCCAGCACTACCGCACAGTACAGTGCCGAACTACATAGAGCAGAACTATAGCATCTACAAATACATTCTTCTAAGATAGCACAGGTTACAAAATGAAGCACTCTAAGTATGTTAATGTCTTATTTCAGATCCCAATGGCACAGGCTCTTTCTGGAGTTGGTCTAGTCCCACCAAGTTTCCCAATGGCAATGTCAATCCCTCCCCCAACTTTTAATCCTGCCATCCCGCCACCGCCGTTTCTACGGACAGGTTTTGCTCCTACACAGCCACCTCCTGGTAAGTGTTTGATAGCAGTGACATGGGCTACTAAATGAGCTTTGTGGCAGTTGAGATCTAGAGTTCCAGATATATGTGAGCTGCTTAAGCAATAAGACATGACAAGGTTTGTGTTAGGCTGGGATGTCCGCATGTCTGTCTGTATTTCCTGTTCATGTGGTGCAGCAGAGTGCCTTCAGCCATCGGTGTCATGACATTAACTAGCATAACTTGCAACTTGGAATGCCTTATTGCAGTTATAAAATGAATCCAGTTTAGTTCTTAGACTTTTCATATAATTTTCTTTTTTTTTATTATTACTTTCAGATCGTGAAGTTGTATTGAGGTAACATCACAACTGGAACTACTTCTAGACCATTCAACTTTCAGGAATTTTTTCTATCCATTTTATACTTTAACAATAATAAACAAAAAGGGTGTGGTATGTCTGTGGATACTGACATGTCTTGGGTGCGTTATAGTACAAGACTGCAGTTTGAATGTCCTATGCACCTGAGAAATGGTGATATCCGTTGTCATTACACAATCTATGGTTTATTATTGCTACTGTGCAGTAAAGCCACATTTACATTACTAAAAAAAAAAAATTCAGCTGTTTGAATATTTATTTTTTATTGTATAGGTGCACATTTAAAAAAACAAGCTTGTTCTGTTGTATTGTGTGTTGTGGTCAGTAAGTGGCACAGTTTCTTTTAATATGTACTGTCCAGTAATAAGCCTGTTTTCAAACAGGAATCCCTCAGTGATTATAAAAGTGAATCATTACACTATAGTGGGACGCCTGGAGACAGAATGTAATGCTAATTTTAAAACTTAGAATTCAAGTTCAGAGTCTGCGCTGTGGTCATGCTTCCCTTACAAGCTTAATGCAAGATTTGTTTCTCCACATGAAGAGAGCAATCACCCTGAAGTCGTCTCTAGCCTTCTTGTCATATAGAAACAGAATATCTTGTGTGTCAATCTTCACCATTCATCACCCTTGGGTATAGTGAGCGGAGGTCACGACCCCGCGGGAGCTTTTTTTTTAATTTATTTCTTTTTGTTAACCAGGTAAGCACACTAGACAATGAGTGCCTATTTTCAGGTGTGACCTGGGAGGTTACAGTACAGAGAAACATGGTACATATACAGGGTAGCATACAGGCCCGCAACTACAAGTGGGCCAAATGGAATACAGTACACAGGACATTGAATAGAAAAAGAACAATCTCACCCACACACAGGTGGGGCCAGAGTAACAGCATAGTCAACACACCATTGGACTATCGGCACCACCCTCGAGGCTGAGGCACTGCGTGGCACTTGCTGGTCAGACGTTTTGTGTGGTCGACCCCGCCCTCCTGCCAGTTCTTCATCTCCTGCTGTAGAGGTCGTACCTTGTGGAAGCTCTGCTGTAAGAGGCCTGTTCCTGCTCTGAAGCCATCGTTTCTGTTATCTTCTCGACGCCAAGTTTGTCGATGCCGCTTTTGAATTTTTCTGCCGGTTCCGTTGTCTGCCACCACTCGACGTCGCCTGGTAAAACTGTTCCTTTTATTCTTTTTGTGACGTTGAGTCTTGTTTTTGGTTGTTTTTTCCGTAGGTAATGTCTCAGTCGGAGGGGGGCAAGAAAACTTTGAAGACGGGACGGCCCCCTATGCGTCGGTGCCCATGCTGCCATAAGTACTCCATCACCGACCAGCGTGATCATTGCCTCGTGTGTCTTGGCCTACTACACGACATGGATTCATGTGACATCTGCTTTTCCATGGACTGTCGTGTCACTGAACAATGAGCATGGAAAATGGGCCGAGCTCCGCCGACTTTCGGGGAACGGGTGCGCACTCGGGTTAAGCAACGGTCTCTCGGCCTTTCTCCGGCTCCCTCCCAGTTCTATGGACCATGGAGGGGGGGCTTGCTGTTTTTAGCCCAGCCGTGCAGAAGCCTCTTCTGTGGTGCAGGAGGCCCAGTCCGTCCCTTCCTGGGTGGGGTGGGTGGGAGGCACCGCCTTGGCAGTCGGCCCCTTGAGGCGAGAATACTCCCCCGTTGTCATCTCCCCTGGCTGGGAAGCCTGGGGTGGCGCTGTCCTCGAAGCAGTCTGTCGTTGCCGTCTTGGGCCTCAGCGCCGTGGGCCCTGATGGCACAGTCGGTGCGGTCTCTGTTATCGGAGCCGTTTATGGCGCTGATGGTGCGGACGGTGCCGTGGGAGGCTCTACACCTCCCTCCTTGTCTGTTTCTTGCCTCAGCGCCATCACCCATGGCCTGGCGTAGAGTGACCACCTCATGGTTCCAGGGGGCCCACTTCTTCCCCTGCAGGACCAGGCATGAGCTTGCAGGACACATAGAAACATAGTTGTTGGCAGTTGGGGACCGTATGATCCATCAAGTCTGCCTGTGGTTTCCTACCCCCCCCCACACACACACACTCGGCTGCCTGTTTGAGTATCCCGCAGTGTCTGTCCCATGCCTGCTTGAATTCCCCCACTGACTTTGCTCCCACCACCCACTTTGGCAGGCTATTCCGTGGTTCAACCACGCACTCTGTGAAGAAGAACTTTCTCATATTGCTCCTGAACCTATCTCCCTTAAGGCGAAGGTAATGCCCTCTTGTTTTTTTTGTAGTCTTTTACTGGAGAGGTTCTGCACCTTTACCCTGTTGTTGCCTTTGAGGTACTTAAATGTCTCTATCATATCCCCCATGATTTCTTCGCTGCTGTAGAGACTATAGTTTGAGTTCACAGATTCTTGCCTCGTATGGTTTCTGATGTAAGCCCTGTACCATCTTAATTGCTCTTCTCTGTACCATCTCCAGCCTATCCATGTCCCTTTTGAGGTGTGGCCTCCAGAACTGGATGCAGTACTCCAAGTGGGACCTTACCAGGGACTGATACAGAGGCATGATCACTTCATGTCTCCTGCTCGTAATGCCCCTTCCTATGCATCCCAGTATGCCACTCACCTTTAGTGCTGCCTTCTCGCATTGCTTGCTGACCCTTAGGTCATCTGAGATGATCACCCCCAGGTTTCGCTTCTGTCTTGTAGCCACCAGCTGCTCTCCTCCCATTGCCTTTTGCATGCCTACTTTCAGGCCACGGGATCCTCCACCAGCCCCTGACCAGCCTCTGGCCTCGCCAAGCCCATAAGAGGCCCCCACCTCTCTGTGTTTTTCTCACCCCACAGGAGGCTGAGAGGGCAACCATTTCCCTCAGGGTTGGCCAGCACCGCCCTTGGTTGTAAGCTTGGCACTCTAACCCATCAGTAATGAATGGTGAAGATTGATTCTTGGAAGATACGAAAATTACGTACTTGTCAGGAGTCTTGATCTTCTAGAATATTTTAACCGTCCATTACTACAACCCACCCACCCACCTTCCCACTCATTTGATAGGCTTCTGGACAGTTTTTCTTCCTCTCTTTCTGTCTCTCTATTACCTTCTGCCTCCTTTGCTAGATGATCCAGTTTAAAAAAAAAAAAAAGGGGGGGGGGACACAACAGAGGATTATTTTACCTCCCTTTTTGCGGTCATCAAAAGATATATATGTATATATACTTCTTTGTTTTGTTTTTTTTCAGACTCCCCTATTTGCTCCAGTCCCTGTAGTTTTTGACCCCCTCCCCCCATGGGGGAATCTGTAGCCGTTTGTCTGAGAGGCTTCTTTTTCCTTTTAAACAGAAAAGGCATGCAGGGAGAGCAGGCATAGAAGAGGACGGGGTACATATCTTCCTGGACCAAGTCTCCATCACTCATTTACACTAATGGGATAGCGCCAGAGGAGCTAGGACCACGCAGGAGCCAACATTTTTCAGAGGGGTCGGCACCAAGACAGGACCATGCATGCGAGGCACCACGAGACTAGCTCATGCCTGTGTAGGCTATCTCGGCGTCGACCCTCCAACCGCCTCGGTTCCTTTTCTCCCGCCGTAGGGTGCGCTTGGATGTCGACGTCGCTCATCTGCTGGAGTAAAAGTTTTCGACTATACGACAGCAGCTTTTAGTGTTTAATTTAATATTTTAATAGTAGTAATTTCTTATTTTATGAACAAGAAAAGAAGATTATGAAGAAGAAAAAGAAATTCTCACCTGCCATCAACGGAGTCATCCTTAGACAGTAGCGGTGACGGTAGGCAGACTTCGTTTGAGAATTGTTATGGCAGAGGGGCTGTGTCCGGTTCACCGTGCTTTGATGATCAGTCTTGTGCTCTTTGGGGGGACAGTCCACTGAAGCACAAATTAGCGGTTCTGGGATCTGGCTCTGCTTAACCTCGAGCTCTTCTTCCTCACTGGGGAAGAAGAATCTGTGCTACCTTGAGGTTGCCGTCTGGAACTTCTGCACGAGGACTGTTCGTCGGAAGGGGCGATAGGCCTGAACTGACTTTGGTGGGTTCCCCCTGGCCCCGCTCCTAACAACCGCATTCTTTGACTCCAGACTGCCACCTCTGTCCTCGTTGGAGCTCCGGTGAGCAGTTTCACCTTGTGGCCGCTCCTGTGGAGCAGGGGGTTCAATGTATCCAGTTTTCCTGGCCGTTGTTCCTGATTTCAGGGCCTCGGAGCCGCTGGACCGGAGTCTGGTTGATTGGATCACGATGGGCGCGGTGCCCTCTTGGTGCCTTTGCCATCGTATCAACCCCTTGTGCCTACCCCCCTCCTCTCTCTCTCCATGCAGGAGCAGGAATGGGCATCACCTTTTTCTTTCTTCTCAGGATTCCCCATTGGCATCCTGGCGCAGTGCCCGACGCCTTGGGTGGCGCCGCAGGTCTGGCGTCATGGCCGCTGGGTTTGGTGTCAGTGCTGTGGGTGGCACTGCCGGTGTTTGGGTCAGCGCCGGGAGTCTGCGCCATTGGCTCTGTACAGTGCTGTGGCTCAGCTCTGTGCAATGCTGTGGGTGCTGCCTTGGTTGCCAGCGCCGCTGCCGTCTCGCAGTGCTGCAGATGCCCATGAATGCCACGGGCAGTGCTGGGCACCCTCAGGTGCCATGGGTGGTGCCGGGCACCCATGGGTGCCATGAGTACCATGGGTACCACGAGTAGAATGGGTGCCATTGCTGCCATGGGTACCATGGGTGTATGGTACCATGGGTGTCGGGGGTGCCTTTGGGTGCCATTGCTGCCATGGGTGCCGGGGTACCTACGGGTACTGCCGCAGGTTCCCGCAAGTGTCACCCAGGTTGGCATAGGCACTACTTGGTGCCCTCCTGTGCCACGAGTGATGCTGGTGCTGCGGGTTGCCAGATGATGCTGTCCGGCAGAACTAGTGACTGGTTTCTTTCTGCAGATCTCTTCTTCCGTGGGACTTGTGGCAGGATGTTTCCACAGAATAAAGTCCTGTTCTGCGGATTATTTTTTCCACACATCTTAGTGTGGTGGCAGTCGGCATGGGATATTGTGACATCCAGTGGTTGTCCGCTGATGGAACTCTTCTTTCTGTTCTGCCAGTGGAATTTGTCATTCTGCTCAGCACTTTTCTCGCCTCCCTACGTGGTGCCAAGCTCCTCAATATCCTTCCTGGTGGCGGAGTCTCTAGTGGCTCTGACCTAGACCTCTCTTAGGGGTCCTTCTGGGGTAGAAGTGCATCTAGATGAGTCTCTCCCTGTCCTTCTGGTCAGTGATACAGCGAATGACTCATTTTATATACTGAAGAGCACATCCTCTCTGTCTTCAGAGTCTGTGATGGAAGCTCTTTTAAGTAGTTCCTCAGTAATGGGGTCCACCTTAGTATTCAGACTGCATCCGTGGACCACACACACCTCTGCATCTAGACTCTTTCAGTCGTCAAGGCAGTTACACTCTGGAACATTCTAATTCAATGTTTGGGAGCCGCACAGACTTTTCTGCTCCTTTGATAGAGGTATATAGTCCCCTTCTGATACTGCCCCTTCGGTGGCTTCTTCGGCACAGGTGGTTAACATCTGTTCAGCTGTTGTTATTGGTCCAGTCACAATTTCAGTTATGGATGCTCAGGCTCCTCCTGCCCCTCAGAGGGATGACATCTTTGTCATTTTTGTATCAGGCAATCCTTGTGAAATAGCAGCCTGAAACCTTGTCAGGCTCGGACTAATGGTTTAAAAAAAAAAATAAAATTATCACAGCACAGGGCCTAGTCGAAATTACCTGATACCACGCTTTTGGATCTGGTCAGGTTCCGCCTCCGCCCCTGAGGCATTCGTCTCTAAAACTATGGTAAAGAGTACCTGATTTCTTCTACCCCTAGGGGCAGTCCGATCCAGCAGAGGTATGGGTCATCTCTTTTATCGAAAAGAGATTTCTCTTATTGCGATATATTTCCTAGACCTAGGCGACTGCCCAGTCTGTTGGTCCCACTTTTTTTATCAGGCTTTCTTCTCTTGATCAGAGCCTCGTAGCAACAGAAGTGACTCTCCAGCAAGTCTGAACTCAGGTTCCTGCTTCCTTGCTTGCTTCAACGTAACAGACGACATGCTCCTTTCCAGACCATAGGTCAAATAGGTCTTTTTCTGAGATGGCTTCTCAGATATTCACACCTTCGGATCTTACTTCGAGGTGCAGTTTTTGCAGCAGGTTACACCATTAGGACTGAAGCCATCAGGCGCCAGGACCCCACGGAAATTTTCTAGCTAGCAGTTTTCAGTGGGGACTGCCTCCGACGTCGGTCCCGCCCCCGACGTCAGGCGTAGTACATAAGGAGGTGGTCCCCCCACAATCCCCAGTTCTATTCCCGCCGTCGACATCGCAAGCATCGGCCTCACGGTCCCTTTCTAGTGTGCGACGAACTTAGAACTACGACATTCTCTTTTTCCTCACAGACTTGGATTTATCTGATGTCCTCTCCAAACACCTCTCTGGAAGGTCACCAATCCAAGTGTGCCTGCGGCATACAGATCCCCTTCAAGGATCCTCGCTCAGCCTGCGTGCGCTGCCTAGGCCCGGAACACACCAAGGCCTGCTCCTTCTGCTAGGGCTTCAATAGTCGCAACAGGATCCGCCGCCAGAAGGTCCTTCAAGCGTTTCTCTTAGAAGAGAAACTGCAGACTATGGATAAGGAACCTTCCTCCGGGGGGGGAGTCATCAGTGAAAACCCACAAACACTGGGAGAAGGAAGGCCCAGGTCCCAGGCAGGCCTCGACTCAGTTCTGCCTCGGGTCAGACCGCCTCCTCCAGGGCTCAATCTCAGCCTCCCGGTTCTGGTCAGATCCTCCAGCTGCCCTCCTCTCTGCAGCCCCTCAAGACTTTCAGGCCGCCGGCTTCATCCACTCCATCTAAGGCCTCGCCTCAAGTCTGGGAGCGCCACAAATCTTCCTTCTGCCATCGGGACTCCGACACTAGGTCAGTTTCCTAGCCTCCGTGGTTCAGACCCGTCCTCGTAAGACTAAGGACCTGACGCTTCTTTAAAGCGGACGCCAGACCTGACATCGTCCACCCAGGTCGCCGGGCATCACCGGCGCTCGTGAGCCGGCGACAGCCAATCACCTGTCGCCCGGCCAGGCATTCGCTTCCGAGGACGCCAAACCAGAGGACCCACGCCGGCCACACCAGAGAGGAGGACTGCACCACTGACGCCAGCTGACGCCGGGTTGGAAGGAATTCTGAGGAGGATACTACTCAGCCCAAGGACCAGGCAGGCGACACTGGAGACGCGGCTCCCACGGGACCTGACACCGCACCCGGCGACAGGCCACTGGCGCCCGACCCGAAGTTAGGCTTGAATTTAGCAGAGGTAAAGGAGCTGTTTACCTTCTGGTGGGACACCATCAGGAAAGATGTGGTCGCCACGCATCCTCCTCCTACCCCGGCTCCACCTCCACCCACTCATTCACCGCCTACGCCACCTCCTTCGCCCAGGGGGCCAGTAGGACGGTCACCAACCCCAAAGGAGCGAACACCACCTCCTAGGGGTAGATCCTCAGATAGGAGAAGACCTCCCTCAAGATCCACTTCAGGGTCACCTAGCCCTAAGAGACCCAGACGACGCTGGTACACCCCGTCTGCGGAGGAGTCTAGATCCGACACCTCAGGGTGCTCCAGATCTCCTTCTCCCATCTGCATTCCCTTTCCAGACCCACACGACCTACCCAGGTCTCCGGATGATCCCTCTTTCACGGAGATCATGAGGCACATCCAGGAGAATATGGGGTGGGATGCTGAAGAGCTCTACCCCAAGAGACAGCGCCTTGCCCGCTACCTTCGGCGGAAAGACCCAAAGCCTGTGGTAGTGCCACCCTTGGTGGACACCTTTGCGGACGTCACCAAGGCTGCGTGGAAACGTCCGCATTCTACTCCGGCAGTGCCGAAGAAGGCTGACCGCCTATACAAGGCCCCTAGGGAGGACCAGTATCTGGCGAACCATCCTCTGGCTGAGTCCCTGGTCATCAGTGCCTCGCATGACCAGTCTGTAACCTCAGCATTTGAGCACACAGCCACCGGACCCGGAATCCAAGCAATTGGATGTCCTGGCTAGGTGCACGTATGCGGCTGCGACTTGCGCCATCAGGTCACCGAATTACCTAACCCACAAGGTTAAATTTCAGTACGCACTATGGGAACAGGGACAGGACCTGGTCAAGAAGATGCCCGATGGCGACCAGAAGGAGGAGCTCTTGAACCTCCTCCGCACGGGTTCAGATGTGGGAACCCAGGTACTCAGAGCCGCATATGATTCAGCGGACTCTTCAGCCAGAGCTGCAGCCTCAGGCGTGCGTCTCCGGAGACACTCCTGGCTACGTGTCTCCGGTTTTACCCCGGACGTCCAGAAAAACATCTTGGACGTTCCTTACAACGGCGAGGTCCTATTTGGTGAACCCTCAGAGAAGGTGATCACCAAACTTCAGGACGCAGGGAAGGCAGTCAGATCTGTACAGGCCATGTACAGATCTCGGCCCAGTTCCTTTCGTAGGAACCAGAGCTGCTTTTGCGGCTGGATACAAAGGCAACAGCCACGTTCTGGCCAACAGCAGAGGGGCACTTTCACCCGAAAAGCCCAGGCTGTCATCCCCAGGCAGAGGCCAACGAATTGCAAAGTCGGCCCAGCCTGTTGGATCGAACGCTGCTGCAGCATGACTCCTTCCTGGCCCCCGCGCCTCCTCAGGATCAACGGGAAATGAAGGTCGGGGGTCGTATCACACGTCACCTGCCAGGGTGGCTGTCGATCACCACCGACAGGTGGGTGCTGCAACTGGTCAAAAAAGGCCACTATATAGAATTTGTAGGCAGCCCACCTACAAGACCTCCCCTGCTTTCCTGCTACTCGGGTCAGCACTCCCTGCTCATACAGCAGGAAGTGCTCGCGCTTCTGGAGAAAGAAGCCCTTAGAGCACGTTCCAGAGAACCAGAGAGGACTAGGGTATTATTCTCACTTCTTCCTGGTTCCAAAGAAAACGGGACCTCCGTCCAGTACTGGACCTCAGCGACCTCAATCTGTCGGTCATTTACAAATGCTTCCGCATGGTGACCCTTCCGGGCCTAATTCCCATGCTGAAGCAGGTCGCCTTTCTGGCATCTTTGGACATGCAGGACGCCTACCTGCATATTCCGATTGTTCAAGCACACCGGAGGTTCCTGTGCTTAGAGTTTCAGAGCCGCCATTATCAGTTCCGAGCTCTTCCCTTCAGGCTGTCATCGGCACCTCACGTTCTTACGAAGTGCATGGCGGTCGTAGCGGCATCTCTGAGGAGACAAGGCCACTACGTGTTCCCTTACCTGGACGACTGGCTTCTCATGGCTCCCTCTAAGGAGGCACTGATGACGGCCATTCACTGCACCCAGTCCCTTTTTCAATCACTGGGTATCCTCATCAATTACGAGCAGTCTCTCCTGGTACCATCCCAGAAACTGCAGTTCATCGGAGCAGATCTTCCTGGACATAAGTCTCCACCACTCATTCACACTATTGGGATCTGTGCCGGAGGCACTAGGACCCATCGGGAGCAAACTTTTTTGCTGGAGGGTTGGCGCCAGAGATGGCGTCGCGAGGAACGGCGCCGTGAGCCCTAGCTCGTGCGGTAACGACTATGTCTGCGCCGACCCTCCAACCCCTAACCGCTTCAGTTCTTTTTTTCCCGCTGGCCGAGTGCACTTCAGTGACGACGCCGTCCGCTGTGGGAGTCAAACTCAAACTAGCAGCATAGTTTTCAGTTTTATTATTTTGTAGTATTATCTCGATACAGTATCGCTTAAATTTATTCTTATTTTGAAATAATACAATAAAGAAGTCTTACCCTTACCTTGACGGAGTGTCTACCATGAGCAGGTCAGGTGACGTAGGGATATCTCAGATGAAAGCTGTTCAGTCAGTCGGGCTGGGTCCGGGTCCGGGCCGCCCGGAGGGAGGGTCTGACAACGTCAGTCCAATGCCGAGGATGGCGGTCCCCCGAAGCATAAAATAAACGGTCGCACTTCGCACCGCTCGCCTCGAGCCTTCTTCGCCTATAGGTCTAAAAAGAGAAGGTATCACCGAGGTCGCCTTCGATATGTCTGCGCCAGACGCCGGTTATTGGAGTTAGTTGCTCGGGTCCTCCTTCGAGTCGCCAAGCTCTGCTTCTGGTAGCCGACGGCTGACATCGAGCCCCACCCACCTCGCAGAGGTAGGTCTTCAGATGAGCAGTTTCATCAGTGGACGCCTATGGAGCAATGGCCTGGAGGTTGGTTCTGACCACCTGGCTCTAGTCGTCAGGCCGGGCCTCTCTGGGCGCAGTTAGTAGTAGTTGATCTTACTGGTCGCGGGCACCTTCCTCGTGCCGCCGACTCTGGCTAGGTGTCCCCCCCACGTGGCTGCGTGCAGGGGCCACACCGATGCCCTTATCTCCTGCTCTTCTTCCTTCAAAACCTGTTTTCGTAGTCTGGAGTAGCTTTCGCGCCTCAAGGCCGGTGGTGGCCCCTCGGGCGCCGATTGCATGCGGGCGCGCGCCGCACTTCGTCGGCTTCGGCGCCGCACCGTGGCTTCTCGGCGCCTGCGGCTCCTCAGTACCGGGTCTCAGGGACCTCTTTTCACTTGCTTTTCTTCCTCCCTCTTCTGAATTTCATTCCTTCTGTCCATACAGTCCCTCCTGGACTGTCAGGAGATGACGTTGAGCCTGACCCAGACCTTCGGTTGGGTGATGAAGTGGACAAAGCAGGATCTATTACTGCTGCAGAGCCTGTGGTCGAGGACCTATCCTTTAAGTCTCTGTTGAAAAATCTGAGTTCCACACTTTCTCTCCAGACTACAGACATCAATCCTGGGAAATTGTTGAGACTCCAGTATCTTCATGCCTCGGAGATCTATGGATTTGACCTCCGATTCAGCCTTCCTTCGAGACGCTGTCTCAAATGGTATGGAATAATCCTGCTTTACCCTTCGTATAAATCCATTGATAGGAAATATTCAGCCTCAAGGATCGTCCCATTTTGGCATCTCAAGCCTTTATGATCCTATTGTAGTCCTGGCAGAGAATGATAAGGTCATTCTTCCTCAAGCTACTACAGCTCGACCTATTAACAAAGAATCTCGTAAGATAGACAGCTTAGGTAAGAGAGTCTTTGCTGCTTCTGCTCTAAGTATGCGTATTACCAGTTACCAGGGTTATTTTTCTCACTATGAGTATATCCTGTGGCATTCTGTTAAACAGATGGTTGAAGCCCTACCGGAGTCGGATTCAAAGCCAGAGCTTCTTCAAACCATTACCAGAGGTATTGAATCTAATAACCAGCAGGTTAAAGCAGCCATGGATGCTTTTGACACTGCTTCCCATTCAGCGGCTGCTGGTATTTGCACCCGGCGTCATTCCTGGCTGCGCACTTCGGGTTTTACGAATGATGCGCAGCAGCAGGTGATGGCATTGCCCTTTGACGGTGCATATCTTTTTGGTCCTCAGGTAGAGCAAGCTCTAGAAGCTACACAAAAGACTAGGTCAGCCATTAAGTTGGCTCGGCCCCCTCCTGCCCCCTCTCGAGGGCATGCCAGTAAACGACAGTTTCATAATCGCCAGTCCTTTCGAGGCAGAGGAAGTTTCCATAAGAATCAACCTGCCCAGCCTCAAAAGAAGGCGCAACAGAAAGCGCAAGGGCCCAAAGCGCCCAGCGCTACCTTATGAATTGCCGGCCCAAGTTCCATCTCAGCTGCCCGAGGTGGACTTTTCCTCTCCGGTTGGAGGTCGTCTGATGCACTTCTACAACCAGTGGAAGTCCATAACCTCAGACAAATGGGTCCTTCGGATAATTCGCGAGGGGTATTCACTCAATCTTGTGGAGACCCCTCCGGATCGTCCTCCCAAACGGCAGCCCAGGCTGTCAACCCTTCAGTCAGACCTTCTTGCCGCCGAGATTCAGGGCCTTCTGAACAACAGGGCAGTAGAAGTGCCACTGCATCAACGAAACACGGGTTCTACTCCCATTACTTTCTGGTTCCAAAGAAGTCCGGAATGCGCCCATTCTAGATCTCAGAAAGCTAAACAAATTTCTCCCCAAGGAGAAATTCAAAATGATTTCTCTGGGAACCCTGTTACCTCTGCTCCACCAACACGACTGGTTAGCCTCCCTAGATATGCAGGACGCTTACCAGCACATTCCTGTTCACCCGAGGCATCACAAATTCCTGAGGTTTGTGGCTCTGGGACAGCACTATCAGTTCAGAGTCCTGCCCTTTGGGCTATCCTCGGCACCGCAAGTTTTTACAAAATGTTGTGCAGTTCTCGCAGCGCACCTCAGAAAGGTCGGAATTCAGGTGTTTCCTTATCTGGACGATTGGCTTCTAGCAAGCCCTTCCAGGCAAGGGACTCTGGACGCCGTGGAGACGGCCTCGCGCTTCCTTACGTCCATGGGAGTTCTGCTCAACCTCAAGAAATCGCAACTGCAGCCCTCCCAGAGGCTCCTTTTTATAGGGACTCTTCTGGACACCTCCTGTGCGAAGGCTTTTCTTCCAGAAGACAGGAGGAACGATATCCTTCAGATGGCCCTCACATCGGGGAAAACAGCTCAGTCTCAGCTCTCTCGATGCACGGATGCTAGGCCTCATGGCATCCTCAGTGTTCACTGTACCCCTAGCACGTCTGCACATGAGAACCACCCAGTGGATGCTCAGTACTCAGTGGTCCCCAACCACTCACCCGCAGTCCTATCTCATCAAGGTGACAGAACCCTTAAGGAGGTCACTCACCTGGTGGTCTCAAGAGAGCAATCTCCTGGAGGGGTATCCCTTTGCTCCTCTGGACCATCAGATCTCCATTACCACGGACGCATCCCTAATGGGGTGGGGAGCTCACTGTCAGGCTCTCCACACTCAAGGTGCGTGGACTCAAGTCGAGTCCCAGCTCCACATAAACGTCCTGGAAATGAGAGCCGTCCTTATGCGGTCCGAGCTTGATGAACATTCTCCTTCAAATGGACAACAAAGCAGTGATGTATTACATCAACAAGCAGGGCGGTGCTCACTCTTACCCCTTATGCAGAGAAGCAATGAGGGTATGGGAATGGTGCTTGGAGCACAAGGCTCTAATTCAAGCTGTCTACCTGCCAGGTGTTCAGAACGAACTGGCAGACCGTCTCAGCAGAACAGAGACAGACCCTCACGAGTGGTCTCTCGACTCAACCATAGTTCAGTCACTATTCGAAGAGTGGGGAACTCCAGACCTGGACCTTTTGCATCCCCACCAACGCAAAACTGCTCTCTTCTGCTCCAGAAACCAGGGCCTGGCATTTTCTGTCAGGATGCTCAGGCTGCAGTGGACAAAACACTTTTACGCCTGCACCTCTCCTCCAATTCAGAGGGTACTCTAGTTCGAATCCCAGGGGACAAAATGATTCTCATTGCTCCTTTGGCCTCGGCAGCTGTGGTTTCCACTACTCAACAATATGTTGGCAGTTCCTCGAGACCACTTCCCTGCAGATGAACCTTTGACTCAGGGACCGTGGTCCATCCCAACCTGAGATCACTTCACCTTCATGCTTGGCTCCTGAAGAGGTCAAGTAAACCAGTTCAATGTCTCTAAGAGTTTCAGATATTCTTCTGGCTGCACGGAAGCCAGCCACTCGGAAAACTTACACAGCCAAGTGGAAGCGTTTTTCGCTCTGGTGTGCAAAGTCCTCTTTGAATCCCTTTTCCTGTCCACCAGATAAGGTTTTGGAGTACCTTTTGGACCTCTCAAATTCGGGTCTGCAGTACTCTACAGTCAAAGTTCATCTTAGTGCCATTTCAGCATACCATGAGCCCGTTATTTCCTTAACTCTGGCTCAGTTACCTATGGTTAAGAGATTTCTTAAGGGGATTCTGCATACCAGACCTCCTACAAGACGTCCAGTCGCAGCCTGGGACATTAATCTTGTGCTAGACATGCTCACTCGGAAACCTTTCGAACCTCTGGCTACCTGTGAGCTAAAATTTCTCACCTGGAAGACTGCCTTCCTAGTGGCCATTACCTCAGCCCGCAGGGTCTCTGAGATACATGCCCTGGTCACAGACCCTCCGTATACTGTGTTCCATAGGACAAAGTAGTTCTTCGTACTCATCCTAAATTTCTTCCTAACGTGTGTCAGAATTTCATCTAAACCAACCTTTGGTCCTTCCTCTTATTTTATGGACTTCCAAAATGAAGGGAACGTTCTTCATTCTTTGGATGTTAAGAGGGCTTCATGCTTCTATCTAGATAGAACCAAGGATTTTCGCAAGCTCAGCAACTGTTCGTTTCTTCAGTGAGACCGCTGGGTCAACCTGTCGCTATCAGATGTATCTCATCATGGCTAGTGGCGTGCCTCTCTCACTGCTATTCCATGGCGCAGGTTAAGTTGGAGGGTAGAGTTTACGCTCACTCTACCAGAGCGGTCGCGGCATCCCTAGCGGAAATCCGCAACGTGCCCATCGCAGACATCTGCAGTGCAGCCACCTGGAGCTCAGTGCACACTTTCGTTAAACATTATGCACTGGATGCCAGACGGCATTCTTCCTTTGGTAGAGCCATCCTCAATGGACTTCTGTCCTAGAAACGTGAGCTCTTGGTCTCTCCTGCCGCCCTCTCGGGGGGTTATTAGCTTGGTACTCTCCCAATAGTGTGAATGAGTGGTGGAGACTTATGTCCAGGAAGATATGAAAATTACGTACCTACCGTAATTCTTGATCTTCTTGGACGAGTCTCCACCACTCATTCACACGCCCACCCTCCATCCCCCGAGCTCACCTTTCTTGTTGGTCTTCACTCCCTCAAATCTTTAGGCCGTGAAGACTTCTTTGTTGACCCTTCTTACACGGGTCGCCCGGACTATCTTATGTCCGGTTTTTAGGTTAGGCTACCCTTCTAGGTTAGTTACGCTGCACCTCCTTGGTAAAAAAGGTACTGAGGCGGTTGGAGGGTCGACGCCGAGATAGTCGTTACCGCACGAGCTAGGGCTCACGGCGCCGTTCCTCGCGACGCCATCTCTGGTGCCGACCCTCCAGCAAAAAGTTTGCTCCCGATGGGTCCTAGTGCCTCCGGCGCAGATCCCAATAGTGTAAATGAGTGGTGGAGACTCGTCCAAGAAGATCAAGAATTACGGTAGGTACGTAATTTTCATTTCTGGACACCGTCAGAGGGAAAGCTTTTCTTTCCCCAGACAGAGCAGAGCACATCAGATCCCTCATCAGGGACCTGTCTGTGAGGAAGACCGTCCCGGTAAGACTGGTCCTTCGCCTGCTTGGACATATGGCTGCGGCCATTGCAACAGTCCCGATGGCACGACTCCACATGTGGGTAACCAAGTGGATGCTAAGGGTACAATGGGACCAAAGGCAAGACCATCTGCAGCAGCAAATTCGAATCACGAATGCTGTGATTCGGGATTGGCAGTAGTGGCTAGATCTGGAGAATCTCTCCGCAGGGGTTCCCTTCACAGCGCCGTCTCCAACAGTGACTCTCTCCCAGACGCCTCAGGTCTCGGGTGGGGAGCACACCTAGATGGGGTGCGGTCTCAGGGCATATGGACAGCCCAGGAATCTCATGTCCACATCCACATTTTGTAGATGAGGGCGGTACTTTACGCTCTGCAAGCCTTCCAGTCGGAGATTCCACCGGGTACTCTCCTGTTACAAACAGACAATACCGCGGTGATGTATTACCTCAACAAACAAGGAGGCACTCACTCCTACCCGCTTTGCATGGAGGCCATGAGAGTGTGGCAGTGGGTAGTGCAACACGGCACAAACCTAATTGCAGTACACGTCCCAGGAGTGGACAATACCGTCGCAGACAGTCTGAGTCGCTCTCAGGCCAGAGTCCACGAGTGGGAACTTCTTCAGGAGGTGGCAGAGGACCTGTTTCATAGATGGGGCACTCCAGAGTCAGATCTTTTCGCGTCCCCATCCAACGCAAAACTGTCCAATTTTTGCTCGCTAGATCCAGGGCCTGGTGTTTTCTGGCGAGACGCATTGTCCCTATCCTGGGCGGACAGATTCCTCTATGCCTTCCCTCCTTTCCCGTTGATCCAGAGAGTTCTCTTAAAACTTCACAGGGAGCAGGCGACGTTCATTTTGATAGCGCCTTTCTGGCCCAGACAAATTTGGTTCCCTCTTCTGCATCAGCTCTCCCGGGAACCTCCACTTCCTTTGCCAATCAGCTCCCATCTGCTGTCTCAGGAGGAGGGTTCATTAGTCCATCCAGACTTACGTTCCTTGAACCTGCACGCTTGGCTCCTAGAGACATAGCCATGATCACGTCACAGGGTTCGCAAGAAGTGGCAGAGGTACTTCTGCGCCAGAAAACCGCTACCCACTGAACTTACGCCATGAAATGGCATAGATTCTGTTTGTGGGCTCAGCGCTGCTTTCCGCCATTAGGACTGTCCAGAAAAGCTGGTTCTTGGACTACCTGCTTTCCCTCTTTCGCTCTGGACTGGCTTACTCCTCGATTAAAGTGCACCTTTGTGCCAATTCGGATGGTGGCCCAGCTGGACACTACTCGTACCTTTCTAAGGAGCGTCCTCCACCTTAGGCCTCCCATTAAAGATCCAATCCCTCCTTGAGACTTGCTTTTTGTCCTGGAGCAGCTCACGCTGCCACCTTTTGAACCAGCCGCAGATTGCGAGCTACATTTTCTCTCTTGGAAAACATCATTTTTAGTTGCAGTTACTTCTGCCAGAAGGATTTCGGAATTGCATGCTCTTATGTGCAAAGAGCCTTATTTGGTTTTCCACCAGGACAGGGTATCCCTAAGGACAAACCCAAAGTTTTTGCCAAAGGTAGTTTCAGCACTCACCCTTAATCAGGGTATTGACTTACCAGTGTATTTCCCAAGGTACACCAACCAAGGAGAAGCCCTTCCGCACACCCTCGACGTGCATCGGTGCCTCAGATATTATCTGACCAGAACCAAACAGTTTCGAAAGGTGGATCAACTGTTCGTCTCCTTTGCTGTTAGAATGAAAGGAGCTCTTGTTTCTAAACAGTCTCTCTTGAGGTGGCTCATCCTGTGCATCACTTTCTGCTATGATAAGCGCAATAAACCCTTACCGGGCGCGGTTATGGGTCATTCCACGACAGGGGTGGCCACTTCCTTTGCGGTGTTAAAGAACGTCTCCACCTCAGCTATTTGTGCTGCAGCCACTTGGAGCTCTGTGCATACCTTTATCAGGTATTACAGCCTGGACATTGCATCGAGACGAAGTGCAGGGTTCAGCCTAGCCGTCCTTCAGGGACTTCTGTACTAGGCTTGAGTAGGGTTGTGATCTCTACCTTTCCCCCTTCCGGTGGTATAAGATTGCCACTGTTGCTTGGAAATCAGTCCTAATGGTGTAACCTGCTGCAAGAGCTGTATCTCGAAGTAAGATAGTACAGTTACGTAAGAACTTACCGTAACAGTAGATCTTCGAGGACAGCTCTTGCAGCAGATACTTTCCCGCCCACCGTCCCCCTTCTTGTGGAGGTAGGTCATAGCCAAACATCCGTCTTACGAGATGGGACTTTCTGTTTTTAGTCTTGGCCATCTGATGGCGGATCCTCGGTCTCCTCTTCTGATGTCATACAGCGGCCGGGAGTCTCCGGTGGAAGAACTGGGGATTGTGGGGGGACCGCCTCCTTATGTACTACGCCTGACGTCGGAGGCGGTCCCCGCTGAAGATTGCTAGCTAGAAAATTTCCGTGGGGTCCTGGCGCCTGACAGCTTCAGTCCTAATGGTGTAACCTGCTACAAGAGCTGTTCTCGAAGATCTACTATTACGGTAAGTTCTTACATAACTGTACTTTCCTGAAATTCCTGTGGAAGTAACACCACCGGTGCAACCCTCTTTTGAGACTCTTTCACAAATGGTGTGGGACAGACCGGCGCTCATTCCTTCCGTGGCCAAGTCCATAGACAGAAAGTATGCTCCCTCTAAGGATAGGCCAATCCCTGCCTCTCAAGCCTTTGCAGACACCCTGGTGGTTCTGGCAGAGAATGACAAAGCCGTGCTTCCCTAGGAGTCCACGGCTCATCCAGTGAATAAAGAATCTCGTAAAATAGACACTCTGGGAAAGTGGATGTTTGCTACTACTACCCTGGGCATGCGTATTGCTAGATCTTCGTGGACATAGTCTCCACACTCATTCACACTAATGGGATCTATGCCGGAGGAGCCAGGACCTAGCAGGAGCAAACTTTTCAAGAGGGTCAGCACCAGAGATGGAGCCGTGAGGAAGCGGCACCGCAAGCCGTGGCTCGTGCAGTAAAGACTGCCTCGGCATCGACCCTCCAAATGCCTCAGTTCCTTTTTTCCCCGCCATCGCATGCGCTTCAGTAACTACATCGCTTGCGTGCCGGGAGTCAAACTAGCAGCTATTTCTCTCAGTATGAGTGTACCCTTTGGCATTCGCCCAAAGAGACGGTGGAGGCTCTTCCAGAGTTGGATGTTAACTCTGAGCTTCTTCAGACCATCACTAGGGGCATTGAGTCAAACAGTCAGCAACTTAAGGCTGCTATAGACGCTTTTGACATTGCCTCTAGAGCAGCAGTGGCCAGGATCTGCACCTGGCATCACTAATGGCCAAGGACTTCAGGATTCACTAATGATGCTCGACAGAGTCGTGAATTTTCCATTTGATGGCGTTTATCTGTTTGGCCCTCAGGTGGAGCAGGCACTGGAGGCCACTCAAAAAAACAGGACTGCTATTAAGACAGCCAGACCAGCTTCTGCCGCCCCTTAGCAGGGCAGAAACCGCCAGCAATTTCATAACCAACAGTCCTTTCATAGTAAAGGCTGAGGGGCTTTTAACAAGAACCAAACCCCTCAGCCACAAAAGAAAATGCAGCAGAAGGCACAGGCTCCAAATGTGCCCATGCCACCCTCAGAAGACCTGCCCATGTCCCACCTCAACTGCCCAAGGGGGACTCTTCTTCGGCGGTAGGGGGACATTTGACTCAGTTTTACAACCAGTAGAAGTCCATCACAGCGGATAAATGGGTCCTCAGGATAATTCGAGAGGGATGCTCTCCAGATCATCCACCCAAACGACAGCCCAACTGTCTACCACTCAGTCAGACCTCCTTGCTTCCGAGATTCAGGGCCCTCTGAACAACGGGGCAGTAGAAGTGGTTCCGCAAGCAGAATGGGGCATAGGTTTCTACTCCCACTACTTCCTAGTTCAAAAAAAAAGGCGGTATGCACCCAATTCTATACCTAAGGAAGTCAAACAAATATCTGTTCAAAGAGCAATTCAAGATGATATTGCTGGGAATGCTCCTGCCTCTGATTCATCAAAACGATTGGCTGGTGTCTCTGGACATGCAGGATGCCTACCAGCGCATCCCAGTACACTCAAGCCACCACAAGTACCTACGCTTTGTGACTCTGGCTCAACACTACCAGTTCAGAGTCCTGCCCTTTGGGCTCTCCTTGGTGCCACGAGTCTTTACAAAGTGCTTTGCAGTACTCATGGCACATCTCAGAAAACTTGGAATTCAGGTGTACCCATACCTGGACGATTGGCTTCTAGCGAGCTCCTCCAGGCAAGGGACATGAGAAGCGGTTTCCATGGCTTCCAAGTTCCTCACATCCAAGTGGTTCTTCTGAACCTAGAAAAATTGCAGCTTCAGCCCTCCCAACAACTTCTCTTCGTGGGAGCTCTCCTGGACACCTCCAGGGCAAAAGCCTTCTTCCCAGAGGACAGGAGAAATTACATTCTCCAGATGGCTCGCTTCATCAAGAACAACTCTGTCTGGGCTTTCTCGATGCAGCGCATGCTAGGTCTCATGGCGTTGTCCATGTTCATGGTGCCCCTGGCCCGCTTGCATATGAGAACCACACAATGGATGCTCAGCACTCCATGGTCTCTGACCACGCATTCGCAGTCTTTCCACATCAAGGTGACAGAGCCTGTAGCGAGGTAACTCACCTGGTTGACTGAGGAGGACAACCTTCTCCAAGATTTTCCCTTTGCCCCATTGGAGACTCAGATCACCATCACCATGGATGCATGTCTGACCGGTTGTGGAGCTCACTGTCAGGACTTCCACACCCAGGGCCTGTGGAGTCAGGACAAGTCCCAGCTGCACATAAATGTCCTAGAGATGAGAGCTGTCTTGTATGCTGTCCGAGTCCTGAAGGATTTTCTCTGTCACAAAGTAATTCTTCAGACGAACAACAAGGCTGTGATGTACTACATCAACAAACAGGGTGGAGAACACTCTCACCCTCTGTGCAAAAAAGCCATGAGGGTGTGGGAATGGTATCTCAAGCATGAATCCCTGATCCAGGCGGCCTACCTGCCAGGAATCCAGAACAATCTGGTGAATCGCCGCAGCAGAACAGAGGCGGATCCACACGAGTGGTCTCTCGACTCAAACGTCGTGCAGTCGCTATTCGAAGATTGGGGCACTCTGGATCTAGACCTTTTTGCATCCCCACGCAACTCAAAACTGCCTCTATTCTGCTCCAGAAATCCAGAACCTGGTGCTTTCTGTCAGGACGCATTCAGACTGCAGTGGACAAGATGCTTTCTGTACACATTTCCTCCTCTTCCATTAATTCAAAGGGTGCTGCTTAAGTTAGAGGCACAGGGGGGCAGCATGATTCTCATCGTGCTATACTGGTCTCATCAGATACAGTTTCCGTTAATCAACAGATTGTCGGAGATTCCTCTGAGACAACTTCCCCTTAGGACGGACCTCCTGACACAGGGTCTGGTGGTCCATTCCAGCCTGCGATCCCTTCATCTCCATGTCTGGCTCCTGAGGAGATAAGTGAGTAGGTTCAGCGTCTCTCGGAGAATCTCAGACATCCTCCTATCAGTGCGTAAGCCATCCCCTGGGAAGACTCGCACAGCGAAGTGGAAACGATTTTCCATTTGGTATGCAAAGTCCACCCTTGACCCCTTTACTTGCTCAGCAAGCAAGGTGTTAAGAGTACCTTCTAGACCTGTCGATCGCAGGATGGCAATACTCAAAATAAAGGTGCACCTTTGTGCAATGTTGGCCTACCACGAGCCTATACACAATATGTGAATGACTCTGTTACCCTTGGTTAAGAGATTCCTTAAAGGTATCCTACACACTAGACCACCTATCAGGAGATCAGTAGCCACATGGGATATCAATCTTGTGCTAGACATGCTCACCCGTAAACCCTTTGAGCCTCTAGCAGCCTGCGACTTAGGTTCTGACCTGGAAGGCTGCCTTCCTTGTGGCCGTTACCTTCGCTTGCAGGGTGTCGGAAATACATGCCCTGGTCATGGACCCCCCATACACAGTATTTTACAAGGACAAGGTGGTTCTCAGGACTCGCCCTAAATTTCTTCCCAAAATAGTCTCGGAATTCCATCTGAACCAGCCCTTGGTCCTTCTGACCTTCTTTGCAAATTTCCTGAATGAAGGGGGAGCGTAACCTTCATACTGTGGATGTGAAATGGGTTTTGCGATTCTACATCGACAGAACAAAAGAGATTCACAAGTCCAAGCAACTTTTTGTCTCATTCCGCATGACCCAACTGGGCCAGCCTGTGGCCATCAGAAGCATTTCAGCCTGGCTGGTAGCATGTCTTCAGTATTGCTACTCGATGGCGCAGTTCAAGCTGGAAGGCAGGGAGTACGTCCACTCTACCAGAGCGGTCGCAGCATCTCTGGCAGAGATTCGGAATGTGCCCATTGCAGACATCTGAAATGCGGCCACTTAGAGCTCTGTGCACACTTACATGAAGCACTGCACCCTGGATGTCCATGCCAGGCCTGAGTAAGCTCCTTTCTCCTGCCACCCTTCTTTGGGGGGGAGGGGGGGGGAATGTTTTTAGCTCAGTACTCTTCCCATTAGTGTCAATGAGTGGTGGAGACTTTTAGTCCAGGAAGATATGAAAATTACGTTCCTACCGTAATTATTGATCTTCTTGCACGAAGTCACCACCACTCATTCACACACCCACCCACCATCCCCCGAGCTCACTCATCCTGCTCTTAAATGTGTCAATCTTCACCATTCATCACAGATGGGTACTGGCCGGAGATCAGGACCCCGCGGGAGCTTTTTTTTTTTTTTTTTTTAAAGGGTAGGCGGAGCCAACACAGCATTGGCGCCGCCCTCGAGGCCAACGTACTGCGTGGCACTCGAGGGTTGGCCATTAGGCTGTGTTGACTCCGCCTGCCTACCAGTTCTTCGTCTCCCGCCGTCGAGGTCGCCTTTTGGGAAGCTTTCACTGTAATTTAGGCCTTTCAGCCTGCTCAAAAAAAATCGACATCAGTCCGTCGGTCGTCTACCGGTTCTGGGTTCAGACTCCACTCGACATCGCCGGTAAGATCTTTCCTTTTATTTCAAATTGTGCGACGTCGAGTCTGCTTTGTGGTGTTTTTTTCTCCGTAGGTCATGTGTCGGTCAGAGGGCAAAAAGTCTTCTAAGGCGGGTCGGCCCCCCATGCGTCGGTGCCCGTGCGGCCGAAAATATTCCATCACCAACCATCACGACCAGTGTCTTGCATGTCTTGGCCCGCTTCACGACATGGATTCGTGCGACGCCTGCTTCTCCATGGACCGCTGCGTCCTCGAACAGCGCGCGTTGAAAGTGGGGCGAGCTCCGCCGACTTTCGGTGGTAGGGTTCACACTCGTCGGGCCAAGCTGCGCTCTCTCTGCCCTTCCTTCGGGTCCCCTCCTGGTTCTATACGGACCGAGGAGGAGGGAGCCTCTGCTACTTGTAGCCTGGCCATTGCCGAGGCTCCTCGCGGCGCAGGAGGCCCGTCCGCTTCCTCCGGGAGGCGGGGCGGGAGAAGCTCCGCGGCAATACGCCTTCCAGGCGTGAAGGCTCCCCTGGTGTCACTCCGCGGCTCGGAAGGCCGGGTTGGGCGCCGTCCTCGGCAGACGTTGGTCAGTGCCATCGTAGCCTTCGCCGCCATTGGCGCTGTGGCTGCCCTATCGACGCCGTTCGCGGCACCGGCGCTACTCGTCAGCGCCGATGGTTGGGATCAGCGTCAATCTTTCCCCACCATGTCTCGCGGCACGAGGGATTTGACGGCACCGTGCTGCGGCTCGGCGCGTGTGTGCCGTCCTTCGGCTGTCGGTGCTGTCCTCGGCACCGTCCACGCTCTCAGTGCCGGTCGGTGCCGTCTCGGCGCCGAGTCCGCCCTCGGGGCCATCGGCGCTGCTCCGGTCCTCGGTGCCGCTCACAGCGCCGAGGGGCCTGGCGGAGTTGTCGGCGCCGAGGTTGCTGCTAGGGCTACTGTCGGCACCGTCTCTGTCCCTGGTACCGCCCCTGGTGCTAGTGGACTTGACGGCGCCACGTTTGGCCCTGGCTCTGGACTTTGGCCCGAGCTGCCCTGGCGCCTTCTGTGAGCCCCACCCACGGGGTTGCTGAGGGCACGGGTGCCGCCTCAGGCACAGCTCTGGCTGCCGGGCCCTCTGGCAAAGTTGGTTTCGCCCGCCCTCCTACTGTTTGGCTCAGAGCCTCGGACTCTACCTCTTCGGAGTTGGGCTCGGAGTCAGGCGGGCAGTCACACCCGCCGGGGTTGTCTGCGGAGGAGGGCTCCTGTGGTCTCGTCGACGAGTCGTAGCCAGCCCCCTACTGAGGAGAGTCAGGTGGCCCCCTAGGCTAGGGTCAGTGGTGCTGACCAGCAGGCAGTGGTGCGTGCCACCATTGCTCTGCAACTTGGCCTTGGGGGTTTCATCGACCCCCTCGGTGGTGGTACCCCCTCCAGTAGTGTGTCTTGATCACCCAACTTTGGGGCCCATCAGGAAGCCTGCAGGAGGGGAAGGTGCTGTTCCCTGGGTCTCCCCTTCAGGGGGCAGCCCAGAGATGCTAGCTACCTAGGCTGGCCCTCTCGAGGAGGAGGACTCTGAGGGGTCGGGGGTGTGGGGTCGTGATGGGCCTTTCTCTGGGGTCCACCTGAGCGAAGCCGAAGTGCGGATTTCCACCCTTCCCCTTCCGATTCCTTGAGGGAGTCCCATTCTTTTGAGGCAGGGGACTGTCCTTCTGGACTTTTACGGCCCCGGTCGCCTCACTGGGGGGGATTCTTCTGGGCGCAGCCAAGGCAGTACCAACGTGGTTATACAGCTGTCGGCTGTGGAGTCTTCCGGGGCACCCTCCTCAGGTGCTCATGGTCCACTCCCCAGCCCTGGCAGAGGTCAGCCGACTTCCTTTCTCGGCTCTGCCCCTATCCCTCTGCCACATTCTCCAGTGCTCCCAGGCATTCTTGGTCCTAGCAGCCCTCTCACCTGGGAGCAGTTCAGGGCGGTGGCTGCTCGGTTCCCTGCCTACATTAGGGCTATGGACAGCCAGGTTTTTCAGCCTCCCCCCGTGCAGCCACCCTTGGAACGTATGGTGACCTCCAGCTCCTCATCCCCCTCTTCTGGAGGAGAGGAACCCTCTGTCCACATCTCTCCGACTGCTGATCTCTCCGAGTACCAGTGCTTCCTCGTGAGGATGCTGGAGGACTTGCACCTTTCTCCCTCTTCTGTTAGCAATCCTGAGCATGCGGCGCACGCCTTTCTAGGCGATTTTGGCGAGGCCACCCTTGTGGTACCGCCCTGGCCTGCTCCCTTTCAGGAGGCTTCCTTGCATTTCTGGCAGAGGCCCTTCTCCGGAGTTCCTGCCCCTAGGGACCTCAGCCAGAGGTATTGCGCTCCCCCGGAGTCTCCAGGTTCTATACCTCATCCGCAGTCCGGCTTGACGCATCTCGGACACCCCTGATGGGCTTCACGCCCTCCACCATGACCGACCCCCAGATCAAGACTCCTCGGATTTTGATTTTTGGGGGAGGAGGACCTTCTACTCGGCACGGTTGCTTCTTTCTATTTCCGCTCACTAGGTCCACTATGCAGCCTACAACAGGTTCTTGTGGTCCACGCTAGGTCAGATCGTAGCTGCTTTGCCTGACTCTGAGCAAACCAGACAAGCCATCGTGCTCTCTGCACGTGGCCTGGAGCTAGCAAGGCACCAAGCGAGGGCATCTTACGACGCCAACGAGGTAGCTACCAGGGTCGTAGGGACAGCGATCTGCACCAGGAGATCGGCATGGCTACGTCTTTCCCGGTTGTCACCCTTGGCCCGGCGTAGGGTGATTTGCTCTGCCCACCAGGGAACCTACCTCTTCTCCCGTAGAGCGAGACAGCGCTTGTCGGGGCAGCTTCCTTCCCTCTCTGGGGGGGACCCCGTCTCGCTGTCCCCACTCTCGGGCCTCCTCAGGCCTGGAAGGTTCCCCCCTTAGTGTGTCACCCACTGAGGGCTAAGGGACTCTGTCCCTTAGGGTGTAATGAATCAACCCCTTGAGGGCATGGTACTCACCCGAAGTGATGAATGGTGAAGATTGGCACAGATAAGATATGAAAATTACGTACCTACCGTAATTCTGATCTTTCTGTGTATCTTCACCATTCATCACAACCCCACCTACCATCCCCCTGGCGCCTCAGTCTCTGGGCCCCACTCCCTCTGTGGCTCCCCCCCTTTTTTTGGAGTGGGGTAAAGTAGGGACACACGGGGGGTATTCTCCTTTTAAAGGGTGCAGCTCGAGCAGCACTCCTTCTCTGCTACATGTCTCCAACCCGATGGGGTGGGAGTTGGTGGTTGCCCTCCTCCTGTTCTCCTTCTGGTTTCCATCCAGCTGTTTCAAAAAAAAAAAAAAATCTCTTTTTTTCAACAAACATCTTCCTGAGAGAGTATTAAATCCCTGTACCCTGTTGTTCTTCCAGAATAGCCGACTCTGCTTCTGGGGTATTGCCAGTTATTCAAACAACATGAAGTCTTGCTATATTATAGACATTAGCAGTTTGTTCCAGCTCTAGAACTGCCCCGGAGTAAAATGGTTAAAACCATTCCAAAATAGAATTTTGGCACAAGAGCAGCTCTATCTGTGTCATTTCAAACTTGAACTGTCAGATTCTTTACTCCGCCTCAGTGAACAGTCGCTCCGGAGATTTCTCCTTCTGCTCGGTTCATTTCTCGGTTCAAAAGTGTTTTCTCGGTTGGATTTAACCGAGAATAGTTTTATTTAACCGCAAAACCGTTCAGTTCAAGCTCTATCTGTGGTAACCGTAAGTAAATGAAGGTTTTGTCTGTGTGGAACTTGTAAGTTATCGGTTCGGTTTTGAACCGATCAGTGGGTTTAAAACTCATTTAAAACTAAAAGTTACTATTTTAGAGTGCAGTTCGGTTCTTATCGGTTCTAAAAACGGATTTATTACGGTTTTTCCAATACCATGTGACAGTTAGGAACCGATAGATGTCTTGCCTGGCACTGCCGAGTAAAGGGCAAGTTTTGGTTAGGCTGGCATTATGTCTGAGAAACCCAAAGAAAAACCGGGCCCACTGGGTTTCAACACTGTGATGTTTGTGGGAAGTCTTTGCCAAGGCTGACCCACACACCACATGTGTTTATTGTCTGAGGTTTGACCACTCAGTCAGACTGCCAGGTGTGTAAGAATTCCTGCAGCCACCCTGGAAAAGATTGGGCAGGCTCAGGGAAAAAGAGGCCAAAAGTCCGCTGACCGGATGGCCAGCCGGTTTGGTGCCAACCGAACCAGAGGGAGTGCCCTCTGACCAGGGCCAGACTTCCTCAGGCAAAGAAAAGCTGGTTCTGAGGAACCAATTCCAGTAAAGAAACAAGAAAATCAGCAGGTCTGAGTCCAAAATTCTTCCAACTGCTGCAGAGATAGCAAAGCCATACAATTGTCCAGTCACTGTCTCAGGGTCCGTCCAACCACCACTATCTGGTAAAAGGTCGGTTCGTCCAGTCCCAGTGGTTCAGGATTATGATATTGAGGAATTTTATGAACCAGAGGAGGGGAGGAGGATTATGAACAGTATGAATGTGGCTGGGAAGGTCTGGGTGTGCCCATTGAACGGACATCTCCCCAGACAGACCTTTAGAATCTCCCTATGCTGTCTGAGTCCCCATCTCATTTTATGTTTTATAAAAAGTTGTTGAAACCCTCCAGCTTCCTTTAGAAGAGGCTGTGATGAGCAAGAGGAGCCTGATTTTGTAGAAATGATGGATATTCCAGAGTCTAGAGATTGTCTATTCTCTACATAAGTCTTTTAGGAAACAAACAATTAAAATTTTAAAAGCTCCTAATTCTGTGCCTCCTGTAGATAAAAGATGGACAGAAGGTATACATTGTCAGGCCCTGATACAGAATTCCTTTCTCAGCAATGCAGTCATGTTGGGAGTAGTTCAGGCTGCTGCCTGTGATAAAGCTAATATTCCCTTGGCTCACATCCTCCTGACAAGGATTCCAGGAAGATTGATGCCATGGCAAAAAAACAGTATATGGCAGCCTCTCTGGGACTCAGGCAAGCAAATTATATGGCTTATGTAGCTAGGTATCAGAAATCTAGATGGGTTACTGTTATGCAATTGGCCAAGCAGGCCATGGCCAGCTGGCTAGTGAACTAGAACAGGTGGCTGCTGATGGCATTGAAGCCTCTAAGGTTCAGTTTCATGCTGCTGTGGATGTTAATGATGTTTCCTCTAGGGTCATGGCCACATCTGTAGCTTTTCGTGAGGTTGGCCTGGCTCAGGTGTACTAGTTTGTCCAGGATACCCAGACTAAGGCTATGGATTTTCCTGTGGTGGGAAATTCTCTGTTTGGAGAGCAGACAGAGAATTACATGAAGAAGATGGATGAATATAGGACTACTTACAAGAGTGCCCAGGCTAAGGAGCGGCAAGCCACTCCTCAAAGGCATGCCCCCAGGGGTAGGGGTAGGCCTTTTCACAGGCCTTTCTACCAGACTCAGGCCTCCTTTGCCTTTGCTCAGAGGGGCTTCTTCAGAGGCAGGGGCAGACGAGGGGTGGGCAGACCTGCTCCCACCCCCAAGCCTAAAGCTCCTGCGAAACAGGCACCCTGATGGGGTGCCCAGGGCCGATTCTCCTGTACCAGTGGGGGGCAGGCTGGCTTACTTCAGTCAGAATTGGGCTTCTTTAACCTCAGACAAGTGGGTTCCTGAGTATTAGTAAGCCAGGGTCTGGTTTCAGCTTCAAAAGTTTCCCAAGTTGAGAAGCAGACTTTTCTACCTGCAAGTGCTTCAGAGACCCTCTCTCTGGAAACAGAGGTCTCATCCCTGTTAGCTGTCAGAGCAGTAGAAAGGGTTCCTCCCCTGCATCAGGGCAGGGGTCTGTATTCCACATACTTCCTTACCCCAAAAGACAGGAGAATGGCGCCCATTTTAGATCTCAGATATCTGAACAAGCATCTTCTGAAACCAAAGTTCAAAATGGTAACTCTGGCAATGATTTTACCTTCCCTAAGGCCAGGGACTGGCTAGCCTCCCTGGACCTCAAGGATGCCTATTTCCATGTCTAATCAGAAGATCCCATCGAAAGTACCTCAGATTCGAACTGCCCTCAGGTCATTACCAGTTCAGAGCAATGCCCTTGACCTTACCTCTGCTCCAAGGGTATTCACAAAGTGTCTAGCAGTGGCAGTGGCCCACTTAAGGAGGCAGAGGATTGCTGTTTTCCCTATCTAGACGACTGGCTCATTGTAGGCCAGTCCCCAGAACAGGTAAATCTCACCTGCAGGTCACCCAGCAGCTTCTCACCTCCTGGGTTTTCTGCTAAACCTACCAAAGTCGGTTCTGGAACCAGTCCAGGTACTCACCTTTATAGGGGCAGAGTGGACACAAAAGCTAGCCAGAGCCTTTCTTCCCCAGAAAGGGTAAGGAATTTAGTGGCTCTGGCCTCTTCCTTCACTCTGCAGGTCTCGACCAGCAAGACACTTTCTGCAGCTCCTGGGGCACATGGCTGCATCCACAGCTGTTGTGCAGGAGCCAGATTTCAGATGAGAGACATTCAGTTTCACTTGAGAATCTTTTGGTCTCAGAGAAGAGACCCCCTTTCCAAAGTTGGTCCCAGTGACTCGAACCTTGATCCTAGCTCTCCAGTGGTGGCAGGATCAGAGCAATTTAAGAGCGGGGGTCCCCTTCATTTCCCCTTCTCACGACTTGACTCTCACTACAGATGCTTCCCTTCTGGGTTGGGGAGCCCACATGGGCGACCTTTCCACTCAGGGAGTTTGGTCCCCCCAGGAATCTCTGCTCCACATCAATTTGCTGGAACTCAGAGCTGTCTTTTTAGCTCTTCAAGCTTTTTCTGCATCTGTCCACGACAAGGTGATACAAGTCAGAACAGACAACACCACAACAATGTGGTACATCAACAAACAGGGGGCACTCTGTCTTGACCTTGTGCACGAGGCAATGAAGTTGTGGTCTCTGGCGTATTCCTGAACACTTCCCTCATAGCAGTTCATCTTCCAGGGAAGGACAATGTCCTAGCGGATGCCCTCAGCAAGATTTCCCAGGGCCATCACGATGGTCCCTGGATCCTCAAGTGCTGGGGATAGTTTTGCCAGGTGGGGCATCCCTCAGATAGATCTTTTTGCAGCCCCAGACAATCACAAACTTCCTCTGTTCTGTTGCAGGCCTCCAGTGCTGGGCTCAGTTCCCCTGGATGCCCTTCTTCTGGATTGGGAGGGAAAGTTCCTCTATGCTTCCCCCTTTCCTCTCCTATTCAAAGTACTAGTCAAAATCAGATCTCAGCCTTGCAGGGTGATTCTGATTGCCCCGGATTGGGCCAGGCAGCCCTGGTACCCACTCCTTCTGTCTCTGACAGTCCATCTTCCCCTGTGCCTCCCCAGGAATCACAATCTGTTGACTTGTGCCCAGGGAAGGGTTTGGTATCCGGACCTCAAATCCCTCAACCCCAAGGCCTGGCTCTTGAGGAGTTAGAGTTTGCTGATTTACACCTCTCTCAGGGTGTTCTTGAGATCCTAAAGGCTTCCAGAAAGCCTCCCACTAGGGCTACTTACAGTTCTAAATGGAAAAGGTTTTCCATTTGGTGTGCTGGGAAAAATATTTCCCCAGAATCTGCTGAATTTTCCATTTTGTTAGATTACATGGTACATCTTTTTTTTTTTTTTTAAACTTTATTCTTTATGCCTCCTTCTCTCCTCCTGGAGCCCACTCCTTCCTTCCTCTCAACTCCTCCATTCCACCTCCGGTGGGATCTGCCCCTAGAGTGCCTCCTTTCCTCCCTCCTGCTCAGTGGGGTCTGTCCCTCTTATCGGTGGTCCGGATGGTACCGAGAGGCTATCATCTTGGGCTGCCGAGAGGGGTTTTTCCTCGCTTTTCTTCCCCTGGTTTCCCCCACCCTCTGAGGCGTCCGGCGCTGGGCGTCGTCCCAGTGGCGGTGTGCTGGCGCACACCAAGCCCTCATCTTGGCCGGCGTTCCCCTCCCGGCTCCGACAAGCGGGCCGCCTCTCCTCTTCTGGCCGGTGCTTCCACCGGCCGTGAGTGATGATGCAAACGGAGCAGCGTTCATGGATCCACCCTGAGGAGAGGCATCCGTTGGGGCGCTCGATCCTTCCTCCCCGCCCGACCCCGGCAACCCGAATCCGTTCGAACCGGGTCGGCGGCGATGGCACGAGGTGTGGCGCCAGCGCTCAACCCTCGGCGCCACCGGCCGGCTACATGGTACATCTTAATTCTTGGTCTCAGACCAGCTACCCTTAGAGTTCATTTGGCAGCTGTGTCTGTTTTTGTGTCAGCAGGAAAGTCATCCCCTCTTTCCTCTCTTCCTGGGTTTTCCAAGTTTTTTAAGGGATTACTCCATACTAATCCTCCTTCGGGAACCGGCCCTGCTTGGGACCTTAATGTTTGCATTGCCCAGTTAATGCAACCCCTTTGAACCTCTGTCTTCTGCAGAGCTTAGTACCTAACTTGGAAAACTGTTTTTCTAGTGGCTATCACTTCTGCCAGGCGCATAAGTGAATTGCAAGCCTTGTCAGTGGAGACTGACTTTATTTCTTTCCACAGGGATAAGGTAGTCCTTAGGACTAATAGGAAGTTTTGCCTAAGGTGGTTTCAGATTTCCATCTTAATCAATCCATCTCCCTTCCAGTATTTTTCTTGATCACCCTCTTCGGGTGAGAGAAGGTTGCACAGCCTGGATGTTAAGAGAGCTCTTAGTTATTATATAGAGCGACTAAAGGTCACAGGTTCGAATCCTCTCCAACTTTTCCTTACCTATAGTGAAGTTGGGAAAGGCAGACCTGCCACTAAGAGATCAATAGCCAGGTGGATTGTCTCTTGTATCCAGTTTTGTTATCAGAAAGTGGCAGAGCCCCTCCCGGGTTTGAGGGCTCATTCTACCAGGGGTACAGCTGCGTCTCTAGCTGCTGCCAGAGATATCCCTTTATTAGAGATTTGCCAGGCTGCTACTTGGAAAAGCGGTACACACTTTTACAAGCATTACTCCCTGGATGTCCAGGCCAGGAGAGATGCTCGCTTTGGCACAGCTGTTCTTCAGAGCCTATTCCTGAGTAGGTTCTGCCCTCCTCCATGGAGGTACTGCTGTGTATTCTGCTAATGTCTATAATATAGCAAGACTTCATGTTGTTTGAAGAAAAATTACTCAAATTAGTAATGTTGTTTCTTCTAATGGAGTCTTACTATTATAGAACCTCCCCAACCTGCCCTCTCAGAATCTCTACTTGGTGGGGTGCGGGCAACTTAGTGTGGGCACTACTTATGTCCTGTTAGCATTTTGTCCCTTTGGGACTTTGGGGGTGTGTATGTGTACGCGTGTGTGTTTTATTATACTTATGTTCCATTTTCATATTATTAGAATGGTGTTAGTGTTTCTGGTCCCCTGACTTGAGTCTTGGGTGTTGGGACCATCAATGGTTGTTATTATTTAGGTAGCCATTTGGCTAGTGTAGGTTACAGCTTCCACACAGACCTTGGTGAGTTTGGCTCGTAAAGATCTGACAGTTCAAGTTTGAAATGACACAGATAGAGCTGTTCTCGTGCCAAAATTCTATTTTGGAATGGTTTTAACCATTTCACTCTGGGGCAGTTCTAGAGCTGGAACAAACTGCTAATGTCTATAATATAGCAAGACTCCATTAGAAGAAACAACATTACTAAGGTGAGTAATTTTTTATTCTGTGCCTTGATTTCTGGCAGAGAGCTTTGCTACTCCTTGCAGTTCCTATTCAATCTGGTGACGGACAAGGGTCTCGGATCCTTGTTACCTCTCACTCTCTCCTAAATTTTCTCCTCTCCCTTCCCTCCCTTCTTCCGCTTCCAGAGATTGGGGCCCCTACCCAATCCCCTTAGTCTCCTCTCTTCTCTGCTGTCCTCTCAGTCGTTATTTGTCCTTTTAGTTCAGTTTTTCCTTTCCTTTTTCTGTCCCTTGGACTCTCTTGTCCCACCCTCCATCCCTTCCTCTTACCTATCCAGCGACTCAGAACTGGTAGGCAGGCGGAGTCGGCACAGCCTAACGGCCAACCCTCAAGCGCCACGCAGTACGTCGGCCTCGAGGGCGCCGCCGATGCTGTGTTGGCTCCGCCTACCCTTTAAAAAAAAAAAAAACTCCCGTGGGGTCCTGATCTCTGGCCAGTACCCATCTGTGATAAATGGTGAAGATACACACAAAGATCAGAATTACGGTAGGTATGTAATTTTCATTTTTTGTTCTTTACTCCCTCATTGGCCGGGCTGCGAAGACATTGTTAAGTTGACCCTTCTTATACGGTTCATACAGACTATCTTACATCTGGGTTAAGTTAGTTTCCTAGATTAGTTTACGCTGCACCTCCTAGGTAAAAAAAGGTACTGAGGCGGTTGGAGAGTCGATGCCGAGATAGCCTATACAGCGCAAGCCAGCCTCACAGCACTGCTCATGCGCAGTCTTACCTTGGCGCAAGCCCCCCTGAAGATTTTTGGCTCCTGCTGGGTCCTAGCACCTCCGGCGTAGTCCCATTAGTATGAATGGGTGGTGGAGACTTCATCCAAGAGGCCGCTGGTGAATGCACCCCCCCCCCCCCTGCAGTGGGAGCCTCAGGCCTCAGTCACCTGGACCAGCCAATCATGGTGACACAGCCGATGTGGGATGCCATCCAGTGGTGAATCATCCCAGAACACCTGCAGTAAGGAGCCCCATTCATCCGCCTATAGCTGACAGTTACTCTGACTGATGCATCTCTGATGGAATGTGCAGCACACCTGGGTGCCCATGGGCTTTCGACCCCAAGGAGTCCCAGTGCCACATCAAGCTGCTGGAGCTCCATGCGGTGCATCTTGCTCTGATTGCCTTCACTCCATTGGCTCAGGGTCAGGTCATGCAGGTCTAGATGGAGGCAGGGCGGACTGCATTCCCTCCAGTTGTGTTGGGAAGCTCTCCACACGTGGTCCCTCGTGCACAGCTTAGGTGCCAATCTCTTGGCGATTCACATGGCGGAGCTTCCAACCAGCTGGCAGACATCTCCAGCTGTGTGAGCGAGGCTTTTCACGAGTAGTCTCTTCACGAGGGGGTGGTGGATTGCCTGTTCTCCCAATGGGGCACTCCCCTGGTCGACCTGTTTGCCTCCTAAGAGAACGCAAAGCTGAGGCTGTTGTGTGCACAGTGTGAATCAGTGGTGAGGGATGCCTTCGCGAGGCCTTGGACCCCAGGCCGCCTCTGTGCTTTCTCTCCCTTTCCCCTGATCCACAAGATGTTGGTCAAGGTGCGGGAGGGATAGGTCGTGGATGATCCTGGTAGCCTCGGACTGGTCACGTCAGTTCTGGTACCCCGATCTCCTCAGCCTCAGAAGCAGACCTCTGTGGCACTTGCTTCTGCACCCGGACCTGCTCTCTTGCCACCAGGGGAAGGTCTTACACCTGGACCTTCAATCCTTGCATTTGACAACCTGGTTCCCGAGCGGCTGCAGTTCCAAGCTTTGTGTCTGTCCGATGAAGTCCTCCATATCATAGAGGCCGCTTGGGAAGAGTCGACTCACCAGTGCTATACCTTCAAATGGAAGTGCTTTTCCATTTGGTGACAAGGCACAGAGATAGACCCCCCTCTCCTGCCCTGTGGCTAGCATCCTGGACTGTGTTTCCTCTCCCAATAGGGCCCGAGGTCAGTGACCCTCAAGGTGCCACCTGGCAGACATCTCTGCATACCGGTTGCAGGCTGGTATATGGTGGTACAGGTGAAGGTGGTCGCATGCTTCTTCAGGCTGCCTTGACCACCTGCTCCGGCCAGTGCATGAACCACTACCACCTTGGGACTTGTTGCTGGTACTGGCAGTGCTCATGGGCAAGCCCTTCAAACCGATGCACAGGTGTAACATCTCTCACCTGTCATGGAAGACTGCCTTGGTGGCTGTCATCTCCGCCAGAAGGATCAGTGAGTTCCTGCTACTCTCAGTGGAGTCTCCATACTTGGTTTTTCCACAGGGACAAAGTTGTCTTCCGTCCCATCTTGAAGTTCCTTCCAAAGGTTGTTTTGGAGTTTCACCTTAACCAGGTGATTAACTTCCCATAGTACTTCACCAGTCCAAGAGACTGAGCACAGGCTTCACACTTTGGACCTGAGTCAGGTGCTTGCTTCTTACACAGAGTGCACGGCTAGAGTTCAGGGAGAGGTTCGCCAGCTCTTTGTCAACTATACTGAAGCCGCACCTGACAGACTGGCAGCTAAGCGGATGATTGTTCAGCAGGTTGATTGTCTCCTGCATTGACTTCTGCTATAGGTTCACTGGAAGGGAGCTTCCCATTAGGCTTAGGGCTCATTCCACCAGACATACCACTGACTCTGTGGCTGCTTCAGCTATCCAGGAGATCTGCAGGGCTGCCATCTGGAAGTCCGCGCACACCTTCATCTCCCATTACCACGTCGAACTCTAGTCACGCCAGGATGCTGGTTCTGGGGCCTCAGTTCGCCGCTCTCTCTCTCTCTAGAATAGGGGTGTGCGCCTTGCCCCCTCCTCCTGGAGAACTGTTAGGAGTCTACCTAAATGTGGATAAGTGCACCATATCCACGTCCCTAGAAATGAAGGTTACTCACCTGTAACTGTAGTTCTAGGAATGGTATATGGTGTGCATCCACACGACCCACCAGACCTCCCCTGGCAAGTAGCACATGGATCCCTGCTTCCAGCGTGCAAGATCTGACATCACAGGGCAGAACCGAAGAGGATACCAGTCGGGTGGGTGGGAGCAGCTTAGCTTGAAGACATGCCAGCAGAACTTAAAGGAAAAGGAAGACTGCCTGAGTGTGGATGTGCACCATGTACTACTCCTAGAACTATGGTTACAGGTGAATAACACTCATTTTCGACCCTTTCCATCAGTAGCCTAAGCAGGGGCCTTTGCAGGCTTAGCACCCCAAGACCAGGTTCCCTGGTCAGAGCCCCAAAAAAGGCAGGGGTAGAGGTAGTGCTGTCCCTCTGGCAGCAGGTGCCAGTGTTCCCTTCAAAGCTGCCCACTGATGGGTTGGGGGTGTCTACTTCCCACCCATCCATTCCCTGCCCCAGCTACCTGTGGGGTGTGTCTGCACCACTTCTGATACCCTTGATCTGTAATTATCTTGGAAAAGTGAGACCTAGAGGTGGTGGATGGAGGGCTGCTTCTTGATTTCAAGGCTCTTCCACCTTACCAATCTCGCATGCCAAGGGAGTCCGTGGTGCCACAGGACACACTGTCCACCCTCAAGAAAGACGTTGCTCTGCTTCTAAAAACGAGGAGCCATAGTCCATGTCCTAGATTGACAGGGCAGGACTTCATGTCCAGGTACTTCTTGGTCCCAAAATGGATGGGGAGTCGGCATTCCATACTGAGACTGAATCTCCACGATCTGAATCAGTATCTCCAGAAGCACAAGTTCAGCATGGTCATGCTGAACCAGATAATACTATCTCTGGAACGGAGCATGTGGTTCTGCTCCTTGAGCCTCCAGGACATGTTCTTCCACATCCCTTGCCATCTGTCGTACTGGCAATACCTTTGCTTCCACGCAGAGGAGATTCTCTACCAGTTCCAGGTCATGCCATTTGGCCTCTGTTCTGTGCCAGGGTTCTCACCAAGTGCATGGCAATGGTGGAAGTCTTCCTGCAGTGCCATGAGGTCAGGGTATACCCTTACCTGGATGACTGGATGATCGCTTGGCCATCCAAGGAGTCAGTGGAGTGGTTCAGGGACCTGGCCCTTAAGACCTGCATAGACTTGGGCCTTCTGTTCGGTCCAGTCAAGTCCGAACTGATCCCCTTGTAGGTGATTTACTTCATCAGGGCAGAACTAGACTCCTTTCGGACCAAGGCCTGTGGGCCAGGCACTGGATCTTACCACATCTGCCCGATTATTTTAGGTTGGGCACTCACGCCCAGCCCAGGACTTCCTGCGGCTGCTGGAGTATGTAGCATCCTGCATCAGCATTGGTCCCGTGAGCCCTTTGGCAGATGCGTCACCTTCAGTGCGAGCTGGGCCATCAGTGGTTCCATCATCTAGGTCACTTGGACCAGCCAGTTACAGTGATGAAGCTGATATGGGATGCCATCCAGTCGTGGCTTGTCCCAAAACATCTGGAGGGGGTCCCATTTGTCTGTCCAGAGTTGACGGTCATTCTGAGCACAGACACATCCTGGTGGGGTGGGGAATGCACCTGGGGGATCGCAGAACCCTTGGGCTCTGAACCCTCAGGGAGTCCCATCACCACAGCAGCCTGCTGTAGCTCTATGCATTATGCCTAGCTATAACGGAACTCATTCCTTTTGTCCAGGGTCAGGTCGTGCAAATGCAGACAGACAACACCATGACCATGTTCTGTCTGAACAAGCGGGTGGCATGCATCCCCTTCCCTTGTGTTGGGATGCCCTCCGCACTTGGACCTTCATGTACAGCTTGGGTGCAGATCTCCTGGCAATTCATGTCGTGGGAGCAGACAACCAACTAGCGGGTGCCATCAGCCAGCTGAGTAAGATGTCGCATGAGTGATCTCTGCATCAGGAGGTGGTGAGCCACCTCCCTGTGGGGCACTCCTCTGGCGGACATCTGTGCCTCCAGGGAGAATGCAAAATTGAGGCATTTTTGTTTCTGCCCCGCTCTGTCTGAAATACTGCTGGGGGATGCCTGTGCGAGGCCCTGGGATCCAGGCCTTCTGTACACCTTCCCTCACTTATCCTTGATCTACAAAGTGGTCAAGGTGTGGAGGGACAAGGCGCAGATGATCCTGATAGTCCTGGATTGGCCTCCCTAGTTCTGGTACCCAAATCTACTCAGCCGCAGCAGCAGACCTCCGTGGTGTTGCCCCTGTGCCTGAATCTGCTGTCTTGTCATCGGGGAAGATCCTGCACCTGAATCTTCAGTCCCTGTACCTCACAGCTTGGTTCCTGAGTGGCTAGAGTTCCAGACTTTCGGACAGTGTGCTTCACATTGTAGAGGCATCCTAAAAGAGTCTACTCATCAGTGCTACACCTTTAAATGGAAAAGATTTTCCATTTAGTGCCAGTGCAAGAAGCTTGATCCCCTTGCCTGCCCTTTGTCTAACATTCCTGACTATCTGTGGTCCCTCTCCCAACTGTGACTGAGATTGACAACCCTCATGGTGCACCTGGCAGGCATCTCTGCATACCGGGCACAGACTTGTATGCTGACAGTGGTGCAGGAGAAGGTGGTCTGGCGCTTTTTCAACGGCCTTGGCCACTTGAACCCACAGATGCGTGAACCACCAACACCTTGGGATCTGTTGCTGGTTTTGGCAGTGCTCACAGGCAAGCCTTTTTGAGTCGATGCACAAGCGTAAGATGGCATAACTGTCATGGAAAACCATCTTCTTTGTGGCCATCACCTCCACCAGAAGGATCAGTGAACTCCAGGCACTCTCGGTGGAGTCTTCATACCTGGTCTTCCACATGGACGGGTATTCCTTCACCCCATCCAAAGTTCCCCCTGAAGGTGGTATCAGAGTTTCACCTTAACCAAGTGATCCACCTTCCGGTATACCTCACTAACCTGTCTTCAGAGGTCGACCGCAGACTCCATACCTCTAACCTACGGTGGTCGCTGTCTTATTACAGAGAGCACATAGCTGGAGTTCGAGGTCAGGCTTGTCAGCTTTTTGTCACATACACTGAAGCCAAACCTGGCAGACTGTCAGTTAAGAGAATGACTGGCTGGTGGATTGTCTCCTGTATTGACCTCTGCTGTAGGTTGGGTAGTAGGGGGCCTTCCATAGGGCTTAAGTCTCACTCTTCCAGACATACCACTGCCTCAGTGGCTGCTTCAGGGATGTCCCCATACAGGGGATCTGTAGGGCAGCTACCTGGAAGTCCTCACACCTGTAGCTCGCATTACAACAATGACCTTAAGTCACGTCGGGATGCTGCTTTTGGGGCCTCTGTTCTCCAATCTCTGTTTGCCAAATAGGTATGCGTGCCTTGCCCCCTCCTCCCAGAGAACTGCTGGAAGTCAGCCAGTGTGTGGATAAGTGAACCATATCCCCATCCCTAGAAAAATAGGTTACTCACCCGTAACCATAGATCTAGGAGTGGTATAGGGTTCACTTTCACACAACCCGCCTGACCTCCCCTGGCAAGTGGCACACACATCTGCTTCCAACCTGCAAGATCTGATGTCACGGGGCAGAGCTGAGGTGTATACCACCTGAGTGGTGGGAGGAGCTTCTCTAACACTCATTCTGTCCTGGTAGGCCATTTTGTGTCCGGTTAAGCAATGAATGGTTTGGACTTCATGCAAAGCTATTGGAAGTAATGAGTTTTTAACACAGTCCGGCAAATCAGCTCTTAAAGGAAGACTGCCAATGTGTGATTGTGAACCATATACCACTCCTTGAACTATGGTTACAGGTGAGTAACCTATTTTCCAGGATGATAACCCTGAATTAGATCATATTATCCCTGCAGCAGGGCCTGTGGCTGTGCTTCCTTGATTCCCAGAATGCATTTTTCCACATTCCAGCCCGTCCCAACGGTGGTACCTTTGGTTCAGTGTAGAAGGGATTCTCTCAGTTCCAGGTTACGCCCTTCAGCCTCTCATCCGTTCCCAGGGTCTTAAACAACTACATGTAAGTAGTGGCAGCCTTCCTGAGGTGAAGTGGCATCAGGATGTATCCCTACCTAGGTGACTGGCTGATAGCTGGCCATCCAAGGAGGTCATATAGGAGTCCAGGGATCATGCCCACCAGAGATTTGGGCCTGATGGTCAACCTGACCAAGTTGGAACTGATCTCCTCGCAGGTGATCAAGTTCATCCTGGCAGAACTAGACTCCATGTTGGTCAGGGTCCACCTCCTTGTGGACCTGGCACTGGATCTTGCCTCCTTTGCCCAATCATTTCTGGTTGGGTGCCCACATCCTGCCTGGGACCTCCTATTGCTGTTGGGGTACATGGCATCCTGCACCATCATAGTCTGGTGGGTCCACTGGTGAATGGCACCAACTGCAGTGGGAGTTGTGCCTGCGCCATGGGTGGTCCCAATGCCTAGACCACTTGGACCAGCTGGTCACAGTGACTCAACCGATGTGGAATGCCATCAAGTGGTGGCTTATCCCAGAACATCTGGAGGGAGGAGTTCCATTTGTCCACCTAGAACAGACTGTCATGCTCACGATGGACGCATCTCTAGTGGGGAAGCACACCTGGGAGGCCGCAGATCCCGTGGCTTCTGGTCACTCAGGGAGTCCCATCACCATATCAGTCTGCTGCAGCTCAGTGCAGTGCGGTGAGGTGAGCTCTAACAGAATTCACTCCTCTTGTCAGGGGTCGGGTTGCACAAGTCCAAACAGATAATACCACGACCATGTACTACCTGAACAAGCAGGGCAGAACTCCCTGCCCTTGTGTCGGAGGCCCTCTGCACCTGGACCCTCTATGGGCGGAGTTGACGCAGGGTCGGCGCCGCTTTTCACGAGGCTGGCGTACCCGTGGCTCGGCGGGTTGGCCGTTATCTGCCGCCGACTCCACCTAGCCTCAGTTTGTCTTCTCCGCTGTCGAGTGTAGAGCCTGTAGAGACTACAAGGCAAGCGTACTGTGCTCATGCCCAGTTTAGCCAGCGTCAGCCTCTGAGAATTTGTTTTGCCTCTGCTCGATATCTTTCCTGGTGCTGATAAGACCATTTCAAAGTATTTTCAAGTGGCGTTGAGTACTATTTACTGTTGTTTTACTGTGCGGTCATGTCTCGTCCCGGGGGCAAGAAGTTGTCGAAGGCGGGGCAGCCACTAATGCGTCGTTGCCTCTGTGGCCGCCTTCATTCAGTGACGGACCAGCATGACAGTTGCCTTTCGTGCCTCAGCCCGGCCCACAACATGGACAACTGCGATGCCTGCTTCTCGGTGGACTGTCGCGATCTTGAGATGCGCACGTCTAAAGTCAGACGTACGCTACCGACTTTTGGGGGGTGGTTTCGCAGTCAGCAGGCCAAGGTCAGGACTCTTGACCCTTCCAGGTCCTCTACATCCCGTGGAGGAGGGGGTCTCCACCTCTTGTAGCCTTGCCGCGGCGAGGACTCCTTCCGCGGTGCAGGAGGCCCAGTCTGCCCCTCTCGGGGATGGGCAGGAGGCACCACTCTGGCAGTCGCCTCTTCTGAGGCAAAGGCTGCCCCGGTGTCGTGTCCTGGGCCTCCGGGCCTTGCCGGCACCATCCTCGGCGCTGTCTGGCGGTGCCACACTTGTCTCCGGTGCCATTCGTGGCGTCAGAGGCCCTGGTGGCACCGGACCATCCCTTGGAACAGCTTTCGCTCCTGGTGCTGTTCACGGCTTCAGGGATGTTGGTCTTGCCGTGGGAGGTGCTGTCTCTGGGGCTCTTTCTGGTCTCGGTGCTGCATGCAGTTGCCCGGATTGGAGTTGGTGCCACTTCCGACTCCGGTGCCGTTCGCGGCGTCAGGAAAGGGGTTAGCACCACAGTTAGTGGCGCCTTCAACTCCAGTGCCGTTTGCGGCGCTTTTGGGGAGGTGGAGTGCGTCGTCATGCTCTGTGCTGTTTCTGACTCCGGCGCAGCTCGCGGCGCCGGGGAGGACCGCGGTGCCGCGCTTGGCTCTGGTGCCACTTGTGGTGCCAGAGCTGAGGGTGGTCCAGCTCACGGTCCAGGAACTGGTAGGGATCAGGGAGTGATCTGGCATCAGACCTCTGTGTTCACCTCCGTGGAGGGGGACTCCGGGTCTAATCCAGATCGGCTTCTGGATTCTTCGTAATATTCCGATCCCTCAATGTCCAGCACCTCAGCCCCCACTCAGCCTCCCTCTGTGTGTCTGACATTGCCAGCTGGTTCTGGGGTCAGTGGTACTGACCAGCCGGCAGTGGTCCAGGTGGCCTCAAACGTGCAACCCGGGGCTACTGGTGCGTCTTCTCCTTCAGCTGGGGCACCCCCTTCCTTGGTGTGCTTGGACAGTCCGAGTTTGGGACAGCCCAGGGCACCCCAGGAGGGGGAGGGTTCTGTGCTCTGGATGGATTCTTCGGAGTCCTCCAGGGGTTGTCAGTTCCCTAGGCTAGTGGCTATGAGGAAAAGGATTCTCTTGGAGTTTGAAGGGTCAAGGGGGCAGGGTTTGGCGCTGCGGGCCCTCCCTGGTACCCGTCCAGGTTCTGGGAGGAGCCATATTGCGGACCCTCGCCCTTTCCTGGAACGCTCCTTGAGAGGGACCTCAACTTTGGAGGTCAGGGGCTGACCTTCTGGACTCGTACTGTCCCGGTCACCTCACAGGGAGATTTCTTCCCATGGGCACAGCTCTGACTGTTCCGATCCAGTTGAACAGTTGTTAGCTGCTAGGACCTCTGGGTTTCCCTCCCTGTTGGGAGCTTCCTCTAGGCCCCCCTGCCCTGACAGAGGCCGTTCTCTTGCTGCTAGGAGCTTGGCCCCCATGTCTCTGCCTTCATCCCCGGCTATCCCAGGTATTCCTGGTCCTACGGGACCTCTTACGTGGGAGAACAGTTCAGAGGTTCAGCGGCACATTTCCCTACCTGCCTTATTGCCTTGGACCAGCAGGTGTTCCACCATGCTTCTGTGCAGCTGAACCCTGAATCTCCGGGCTCGTCAGCCTCCTCATCCCCCTCCTCGAAGGCAGAGGAGTTATCTGTCCACATCTCCCCAGTGTCTGATCTTTCTTCGTATCAGAGCTTCGTCGCGAGGATGCTGGACAAGCTCCATCTCACCCCGGCCCCTGTGAGCAATCCCAAGCATGTGACGTACGCCTTCTTAGGAGAGTACAGTGTGGCCAACCTGGTGGTTCCCGCCTGGCCTGTCCCCTTCCGGGAGGCGTCACATCGGCTTTGGCAGCATCCCTTCTCCACTGCTTCAGCCCCAAGGGACCTATGCCAACGGTATTGCGCCCCTCCCGGGTCTCCAGGTACCTTGCCTCATCTTCCTTTGGGTTTGACATGCCTGGACACCCCCTCAGGGCCTCACACCCCACACCATGACCAACCCCCAGACTCTGACTCTGCGGATTTCGATTTCTGGGGCAGCAGGACCTTCTATTCAGCATGGATCCTTCTTTCCATAGCTGCACATCAGGCCCACTATGCTTCCTTCAACAGGTTCTTGTGGTCCAGGCTAGGATAGCTCCTAGCCTCAGTGCCTGATATGGAGGAAACCAAGCAAGCCATCGCCCTCTCTGCTCAGGGCCTGGAGCTAGCAAGGCAACAAGCAAGGGCATCTTATGATGCCAACGAGGTAGCCTCCAGAGTTGTAGGGTCAGTGATCTGCATTAGGCGGACGGCATGGCTTCGCTTATCCCAGTTGTCACCCCTGGCCCGGCGTAGGGAGATTTCCTCCGCTCACCGGAGAACCCACCTTTTCTCCAGCAGGGTGAGACAGCGACTTTCGGGGCACTTTCCCTCTCCCACTGGGGGTTCTCTGTCTCAACCGGACCAGTCTCAGGCCTCCCCAGGCCTGTAAGGATTCTTCCCTCTGGTGCCTCCCCCACTGGAGGGCTAAGGGATTTAGTCCCTTAGGGACGTATTGCCCTTCGCGGGGCTTGGTACTCACCCAGTAGTGATGAATAGTGAAGACTGACACAGATAAGATATGAAAATTACGTACTTACCGTAATTCTTGATCTTTCTGTGTATCTTCACCATTCATCACTAAATCCTGCCCACCTTCCCCCTGGGGCCTCAGTCTCTGGGCTCCCCCTCCCCCTCCCCCTGTATGTCTCCTTGTTCCAATTCCATTCTCTCTCTCTCTCTCTGCTTTCCCTTGTGGTCAGGAATCAGGGGACCCTGGAGACATGCAGGGAGGTTACTTCCTGTAAGGTTTTTTTTTTTTTGGGTGGGGAGGGGTCCTTCATCTCTCCTCTCTCTCTCTCTCTCTCTCATTCGCCTTTGGCTTTCTCCTCACTCCCTTAAGTCTGGAGTGGGGTGGAGGACGACGGACTCCTATCTCCCCCAGTTCTCAAAACCCTTGTTTCTCCTTATTTTGGATGTCCCTTTGGACTAATCCCTCCTTACCTTTTTAAGGGTTCTCCCCCTCTATTTGGAGGGGGAGGGATGCACCCTTGTCTACCTGGAACATCTCTTTCCCTAAAGATTTTTGGCTCCTCTTGGGGCTACTGCTGCTTATTCAACTGCATGCTTTTTCCTCCTTGGCAGCTTCTCTTTAAATAGTCAAGACTTGGTGGTCCAGGCAATCCTCGTCTGCCATCAACTTGCTCAAATACTAGGGGTCCAGGTCCAACTTGCCAGGGGTGCAGCCCTCTCCCCCCCCCCTTCTTTTCCTCTTCTTCCCTCTGTCTATCCCTACTTCCTTCCAGAGATTGGGGCCCCCCTTTCTCCCAATCCCCTAAATCTAGTCTTCTTTCTGTCCTCTCTGTCGTTTATTTCTCGTTTAGCTTTTTATATTCTTTCCTTTTATCTATCCCTTGGGCTCCCTTGCTTCACCCCTCCATCCCTTTTCTTACTCTCTCTCCGGCATCTCAGAACTGAGGCCAGGATGGAGTTGGTGACACAAAACAGCCAACCCGCGAGTGAAATGTTGGCCTCGAGGGAGCGGCGCCGACCCTGCGTCGACTCTGCCCATAGAAGAGGGGAAAAAAGTCTCCTGCGGGGTCCTAGCTCCAGCGCAGTACCCAGTAGTGATGAATGGTGAAGATACACAGAAAGATCAAGAATTACAGTAGGTACATAATTTTCATATATCCACCCCCGGTAGCCCTAGGTAGATGGCATTACAGTAGTCAAGACAAGTGGTGACAAAGGCGTGGATCGGAGTAGACAGACCTTCGGATGGAACCAGGTGCTTTACTCTCACGATATTCCTCAGATGATAAAAAAAAAAAAAGGATTTGACTAGAGCCAACACCTGCGATTTAAGTGTTAGTCAAAAATAACGCCCAGGTTACGCACCTGGCTCAATGCAGTCAGTGGAATCCCTCTGTGCCTAAGTCCGGAAGGATCACTCACCGACACACCGGCCACCCTCAGATTAGGATCCACAACCAGCACCTCTTTTTTTGTCAGGATTCAGCCACAGCAAGCTAGCACTCATCCAGTCCTGTATCTCAGTCAGGCAGTTGTTAAACAGAGACAGTATCCACCTCCTGCTCAGGCACAAGAGACATATACAGCTGGTGTCATCTGCATAACAGTGAAAACTCAAACCATATCTTCTTATGATGTCTCACAAAGGCAGCATGTACACTGCTAACAACATGGGCGATAACACAGAGCACTGCAGCACCCCACAGGGCAGAGAGTGAGGGATTGAGGAATAAATCCCTGACACCACTCTCTGCTACCTGCTCTGAAGGAAGGATCGAAACAAACTGACTGCCCCCCTCAGACCACAGAAAAACCGTAGGCGCTCGAGCAACATCCCATGGTCCACAGTGTCAAATGCCGATGAGAGATCAAGAACAACTAAGATGGCACGGGCCTGCTGATCTCTCGCAATTAAGAGATCATACAGTACCCATACAAGGGCCGTCTCAGTGCTATGCATTTTTCTGAAACCCGACTGGAGAGGGTCATAGACATTGTGGCTGGATAAATGATCATCCAGTTGCAGGGTGACCACTTTCTCAATAACTTTCCCCTACAAAAGGAAAGTTTGAGACTGGCGTGTAGTTCGCTGAACAGTCAGGTCAAGGAAGGGCTTTTTCAGGAGGGGATGGATCAACACCTCCTTCAAAGGATCAGGGAAGATCCCTCTCCAATAAAACCTTGACTATTTCAACAAGGACCGGGCTGATAAGCGGATAACCTCAACACATCCTACAAGAAGACTAGTTGGACCCAGATCCAGACTATACAGCTAGTTGGCCGCAGAGTCTGGATGATCCTCACAATGCCCATGACTACCGGTTGGCTGAAGACCGACCATACAAATTGGGTGCTTGTACCATCCAGTTGGTCATTGCAAGGCCCAGTGGGGGGGGGGCACTGGCTGATCTCACTCCGAATGGTGGCAACCTTACCTGCGAAGAATCGGGCAAACTCATCACACTTTCCTTGTGATAAATCCGACTGGACTGCAGACAGGCTGGATTGCACAGTCTGTCCACCGTTCAGAAGAGCTGAGCTGGTTGGTTCTGCGCAGCGGCAATTTTCCTGGACAGGAACTCTGCCTTCTTAGGGGATGTTGCCAGTTGACAGACTTTATAATGGTCTAACAATTTAAGCCTGTCATCCTCCAGCCGAGTTTTCTGCCAGTGCGCTACTAACCTTCGCCCCAACCTCTTCAGCTCCCCCAGAGTCCTATCATACCATGGGGAACTGAAATGGAAAGTGAGTGAGTGAACACAAACAGGAGCAGTGGAATCCAGGGCCTCCACTACCGCCTTACTGTAGGCAAGCACTAGATTCCCTGGATAAAAGCTGTCGGTTGGAAATCCCAAAAGGTCGAGCACCGTCATAAGGCCCTCCGGGGTTACCCCTTTCTAAGGAAGGTACTGGACCATTTCCTTGGGGCAGGCTTCACTTGGGGGCTTAAACTGAACCTCAGAGTGTGATGGTCAGACTATCCAACCGGATCCACCTCCACCTTGGATATCTCCATCCCCAGGAGGAACACCAAGTCCAGTGCATGCGCTCCCCCACCCCCACCCCACTGGTTGCGGTGGTAATTATCCGAGTCAGGCCCAAAGATTCCATTAATAATAATAATAATAATAATGTTTGTTTGTATAGCGCCTTTCAGCATACCAAGGCGCTGAACATATTAAAACCACAGCATCAGATATAAACCAATAATACACACAAATAAAATCATATCATATATTAACAATTATTAAAATCAATTAATAAATACAAATAAAAAATCTCAGCAGAATAAATTTACTTAAGCATCCAAGAAGGCCATTTGCCACAAACAGGTTTTCAAGTTCTTCTTGAATTCCTCCACGGAGGTGCACTCCCATAACCGGCGTGGTAGGGAATTCCAGAGAGTGGGAGCAGCATGAGAAAAAGCTGGAGGACGTTTTGTCCAAATGGCGAGAGTTCGTCTTCGACCCAGGCGTTGAAGTCCCCCAGAATCAACCATCTGGAGGACTCCCAACACCATGTCAATGACGAAGTCCGCGACTTCCTGCTGCAAAACTTTCCCATCACTTGGCGGACAGTAGATCAGAAGAATCCTGCACCCTGCACCCACAATGCATTCAAAGGAGTTGATAGCTCCCAAAGGTACCTCCCTGAGGCCTAGTTCCGATCTAAAACATCTGTGACCCCCACCCCACCCCAGTGATCCACCCTCAGGCTGTGTATCACCAAGAACCCAGCTGTAATTGCTGATGCCAGTATGGGCCCCGCATTATCATCCAGCCAGGTCTCAGTGATACAAGCCAGGTGCAAGGAAGCAACAAGATCCGCAGTTACAGCTGTCTTGTTCCTAATGGATCTGGCATTGCATTGCAGGATCTCCGGTCTGACAGTGTAAGCACTTTTCTACCTTGCATTTCTTATTAGTTATATGTATACAATTTTGTTAGTGACTTTTATGTGCTCAGTTGTCCTTGTTTCCCCAACCTGTAACCCCTTGCTGTTTCGCCTAACTATTGTAACCTCCTAAGTATTTGTCCACAACTGGACGCTTGAGAAAACGAGTAGTTTTGCTCACATGCCATTCCAGTATAATTAATAAACTGAAACTGATATACTGCCCCGTTAGTGGGAGGAGCCTAGCATGAAGACGTTCCAAAAAATTAGCACTTCCAATGGAACTGGAAGTGCTTATGTGTGGATGTGAACTATATACCACTCCTAGAACTACGGTATCAGGTTGAGTAACCTCTTTGTTTTTCACAATTACACTGAAATCTCATTTTAAATTGCATGGTTGTTTGTCATAATAGATGTTTGTTTAGATTACTTATTAATGCAATTAGTTAACTGAAGTATTAATTTTGTATTTTTTCCTTTCTATTAGGCTATATGCCACCTCCTCCAGTTATGCCACCTGCTGTTGCTACTGCTGTCCCATCATTGCCACCAAGTAAGCATAGTTGGAAAATTTAGACAGAGTTTTTATTCATTTCTTACATCTTGTCAATAACCTACATTCAAGCAGGTGTCAGCAGTTAAAAACTGTATAGCCCCTAATCAAGTATTGCGTTCTCCCTTTTGCTTTGCAAACAGTCAACATTTGCATTTAATATCATTTAAAAGAAAACTGCACCCTCATATCTTCTGAATGTAATTTGCTTCCTTGTCAACAGACAACTCTTTTCATGTAGCTGTTAAAGATGTATGCAACTGCTTCAGTTAGTTTTTACAATTCATACTAGGCCCTGTCACTGGCCTGGGAGGGTCCATTTCGTGGTTGTTGAAATCTCATTGTCCCTGAGAGCTGCATTAGCATATGAGAATGTGACGTCAGATCAATCATTTATATCATGCATCTCTATGCTAAAATAACAAATACCCTGCAAAAACTCTCTGGAAACTTATAAACCGAATGGAGTTTAAAGGGGAAAAAAACTGCATTACAACTCAGATAGGTTGTAAAACTTATTTAAGGTAAATGTGGTATTTCACACCTTCTTGCAGCTTGGTTCTTTTAAAACTACTTAAACAGACAGGCATACTGGGGAGTTTAAAGGTTGATTACACATCACATTCTCATATGCTAATGTAGCTCTCGGGAACAATGAGATTTCAACAACCACGAAATGGACCGTCCCAGGAGAGTGACAGTAGACAGAAGGGTGAAAACTAACAAAAGCAGTTGCATACATTTTTAACAACTACATGAAAACAGTTGTCTGTTGACATGGAAGCAAATGACATTTAGAAGATATGAGGATGCAGTTTTCCTTTAAGCATCAGTGCTACACATTTTATTTTTAACATGGATTCATTTATAGCTCACACCCTTGCAGAATCCCAGCTAGAGGAGCGGTCCCTGGGACTGTCCTAATCAACTTGAATTGCACCACACTCATGCCTTGTACCCGCATCTTTGTAACTTGTCGCATCTTTCTTTTCTGCCCAAGAAATTGATAATGTCCTGATCTTACTTTGAGATATAGATATTGCAGCAGATTACACCATAAGGACTGAAGCTGGCAGGCAGCAAGACCACATGGAAAACGTCTAGCTAGCTATATACAGCAGGGGACTGCCCCCAACTTTGGCCCCGCCGCTGACATCCCATACATCATAAAAGAGGTGGTCCCTCGGCATCCCTCAGTTCTTTTCCCACTGTTGACTCATAAACATAGACTCCATGGATGCCTTCAGCAACCAATCAACGTCATACTGAAGTATTTTCTATATTTTTTCTCGAATAAGTTTGTTTCATTCATTATTTCCTGCATGTCGTCTTCCCCCGATGTCCTCTGTAGAAAGCACTCATCCAAGTGTGCCTGTGACAGACAGATCCCATTTAAGGACAGCCACGTGGCCTTTGTGTGGTGCCTGGGTCCAGAGCACGACACTAAGGCCTGTCCTATTTGTCAAAAATTCAATAGTAGAATGAGGATCTGCCGCCAAAAAGTTTGGGAGACCTTCCTCCTCTAATATAAATTGGCAGTCTTGCAGAAAAGCACCTCCTCCAGGGATGGCTTCTCCCACAAGTCAAGGAAATGTAGGGAAAAAAGGGGAGAAAGGGAGAAAGAGCAGTCTTACTTCGAGATACAGCTCTTGCAGCAGGTTACACCATTAGGACTGAAGCCGGCAGGCATCGGGACCCCACGGAAATCTTCTAGCTAGCAGTCTTCAGCGGGGACACTCCAATCAGTCCCGCCCCCGGCCTCAGGCGTGGCAGTACATGGGGAGGCGGTCCCGTCAGAATCTCCAGTTCTTTCCCGCTGTCGACTTGCATGTCTCGACCCTCCGGTCATTGTCTAGTGCGCGACGCCTGGAAAAGTTCTTTCCTCGTTTCTTCGACTAGAAACTTCATTTTCTACGAATCGTCTGCCATCTGATGTCCTCACCAACATCCGCCAAAGTGTGCCTGCGGGAAGCAAATTCCCTTTAAAGACCCACATTCAGCCTGCGTGCGGTGCTTAGGCCTGGACCACGACACCCGGGCCTGCTCCTTTTGTCAAGGCTTTAACAGTCTGACCCGGATCCGTCATCAGAAGGCCCTCCAAGCTTACCTTCTGGAAGAGAGATTGAAGATCATGGATCCTGCCTTCGAGGGGAATCTTCCGAGGAAAGCCGCGGCTTTGCAGCAGAAAAACAGGGAGAGGGTGAGATCTAAATCCCCTTCTAGGGCTTCCGACTCGCGTAGCTTCGGCTCCCGGTCTGACCGCTCGCCTTCCTGGGCCCGCTTTCAGCCTCCCCCGGTCGCAGTCAAGTCTTCCTCCAGTTCCTCCACTCTGCAGCCTGTTATGACCTCCAGGCCTTCTTTCTCATCGTCCAAGGCCTCGCCGAGATCAGAGGACCGCCATCACCACAAGTCTGGCTCCCGCCACTCGGCCCCCGACGTCCGGTCGGTCTCTTTGCCTCCCCCCCCCCCCAGCGGAAAACCAGAGAGCTGACATCGCTCAAGAGGACGTTGGATCCGACGTCAGCCCACCCAACGTCGGCCAAGCACCACCGGTCCCAGGACCTGACGACAGCCAGACGCTCGTCCCAGCAGATAAAGGAACCCCTACGCCACCTACCGACGTCGGCCAGGAGGCGCTCACGGAGGAGGAGTCGACACAGCCCGAGGACCAGGTGGGCGAACCCGGTCCTGTCGAGCCCCCGAGGGAAACCTCTCCTGAACCAGAGACCCCTGTGGGGCTGACGCTGGAACCCGACGACCAACCACCGGCGCCCGGCCCGTCGTAGGGCCTCAATATTGCTGAGGTCAAGGAGGAGTTTACTTTTTGGTGGGATACCATTAAAAAGGACGTGGTTCCCACACCTCCTCCTCTTCCTCATCCTCCACCCATGACTCCACCGGCCCCAGCGCCTCCCACCCCATCCGGGGCAGCAGGCCGAGTACCTTCCCCTCAGGAGCCTGTTGAATCTCCTAGGGGCAGACCATCGGAAAAGAGGAGACCTCCGTCCAGATCTTCTTCAGGGTCACCCAGCCCCAAGAGACCCAGAAGACGCCGCCACTCGCCTTCGACGGAGGACTCGGGATCGGACTTCTCAGACAGATCCAGATCCGCTTCTCCCATCAGCGTCCCCTCTCCGGACCCACGTGAGCTCCCAGGATCTCCTCCGGATGACCCATCGTTCTCAGAGATTATGAGGCATATCCAAGAGAATATGGGCTGGGATGCAGAAGAGCTTGACCCCGAGAGGCTACGCCTTGCGCGTTATCTTCAGCAAAAGGACCCAAAGCCTGTGGTGGTACCACCCTTCGTGGATGTCACCAAGGCAGCATGGAAACATCCATATTCGCTCCCGGCAATGCCGAAGAAGGCTGACCGCCTGTACAAGGCCCCTAGGGAGGACCACTGCTTGGCATCTCATCCTCTGGCCGATTCCCTGGTCATTACAGCCTCACATGACCGGTCCCAGAGGCCGCAACATCTGAGCACCCTGCCACCGGACCCAGAGTCCAAGCACTTGGACGCGATGGGCAGGCGCACGTACGCAGCTGCAACCTGCGCCATTAGGTCCATCAGTTATCTCATCCACATGGTCCAGTTTCAGAATGCCTTGTGGGAGCAGGGACTAGAGCTGGCAGAAAAGATGCCGGAAGGTGAGCAGAAGGAAGAACTGCTTCAGCTCCTCCGCACGGGTTCAGACGTGGGAACCCAGGTGCTTCGAGCCGCGTATGACTCCGGACTCCTCGGCCAGAGCGGCAGCCTCAGGCGTATACCTCCGGAGACACTCATGGCTCCGTGTTTCTGATTCACCCCGGACATCCAGAAGAACATACTGGACGCCCCATTCCACGGTGAAGTTCTCTTCGGTGAGTCCTCGGAGAAGGTCCTCACCAAGCTTCAGGAGGTCGGGAAGGCCGTGAGGTCTGTCCAGGCCATGTACAGACCCAGGCCCGGTTCCTTTCATAGGAACCAGAGCCGTTTTCGCGGCCGGACTCTGAGACAACAGTCCCATTCTGGCCCACAACAGAGGGGCTCCTTCTCCCGGAAAGCCCAGGGGAAGTCGTCCTCAGGTAGAGGCCAACGTCCCGCCAAGTCGGCCCAACCTGCAGGACCCTCAGCTGCCACAGCATGACTCCTTCCTGGCCCCCGCCCCTCAGGATCAGCGGGACACCAAGGTCGGGGGTCGTAGTGCGGACCACCTGCCAGGGTGGCAGTCTATCACCACCAACAGATGGGTACTCCAATTGGTCAAAAAAGGCCACTTTACAGAGTTCATAGACAAGCCACCCACAAGGCTTTCTCTGCTCTCCCACTACTCGGGTCAGCACAGATTGCTTATCAGGCAAGAAGTACTTGCGCTTCTGCAAAAAGGAGCAGTGGAGTACGTTCCGGAGAACCAGAGAGGAGCAGGCTACTATTCCCACTTCTTCCTGGTTCCAAAGAAAACAGGGGACCTCCGTCCAATATTGGACCTCAGCGACCTCAACATGTCGGTCATCACAAGCGGTTTCGCATGGTGACCCTCCAGGGTCTTATTCCCATGCTGAAGAAGGGCGCATTTTGGCGTCACTGGACATACAGGCGCTTACCTGCACACCCATCGCTCAAGTGCACAGGAGTTCCTGTGCTTGAGTTCTTACACCACTTTCAGTTCAGGCGGCTTCCTTTCGGACTATGTCGGCCCCCAGGGTCTTTGCAAGTGCATGGCAGTCGTGCAGCGTCTCTAAGGAGACAGGGCCACTACGTGTTCCCGTACCTGGACGACTGGCTTCTCATGTCCGCCTCCCGAGAGGGCACTGTTGGCTATCCAGAACACCCAAGCTCTTTTTCAGTCGCTGGGCATACTTATCAATTACGAGAAGTCTCACCTGGTACCGTCCCAGAAGGCGCAGTTCTGGACACCGTCCAAGGGAAAGCTTTTCTTCCCGAAGACAGAGCGGAGCGCATCAGGTCCCTCATCAGGGACCTTTCGGCAAAGAAGACCGTCCCCGCCAGACTGGTCCTTCGCCTGCTCGGACATATGGCTGCGGCCATTCCAACCGTCCCGATGGCAAGGCTCCACATGCGGGTAACCTAGTGGATGCTCAAAGTGCAATGGGATCAAAGGCAAGACCATATGCAGCAGCCAGTCAGAATCACGAGGGCCGTGATTCAGGACTGGCAATGGTGGCTAGACCCAGGGACACTCTCCGTGGGTGTCCCATTTATAGCGCCGTCCCCGGAGATAATCCTCTCCACAGATGCCTCAGAGCTGGGGTGGGGGCACACCTGAACGGGGTGAGGTCTCAGGGAACGTGGACCCCTCAGGAAGCTCACCTCCACATCAACATTCTGGAGATGAGGGCGGTCCTGTATGCCCTGCAAGCCTTCCAGTCAGAAATTCCACCGAGTACTCTTCGGCTTCAAATGGACAATACGGCAGTGATGTATTACCTCGACAAGCAAGGAGGCACACACTCTTATCCCCTCTGCAGGGAAGCTATGAGAGTGTGGGAATGGGTAATTCGACACGGCGCAAGCCTGATTACAGTTCATGTTCCGGAGTGGACAACACAATCGCAAACGGCCTGAGTCGATCCCAGGCCAGAGTCCACGAGTGGGAGCTTCTTCAGGAGGTAGCAGAGGATCTGTTTCTTCGATGGGGCACTCCAGAATTGGACTTGTTCGCTTCCCCATCCAACGCAAAACTGCCCAATTTTTGCTCGCTAGATCCAGGGCCTGGTGTTTTTTGGCGAGACGCGTTGTCCCTCTCCTGGGCAGACAGATTCCTTTACGCTTTCCCTCCCTTCCCGTTGATCCAGATAGTCCTTCTCAAACTTCGCAAGGAGCACCCAACAATGATCTTGGTAGTGCCTTTCTGGCCCAGACAGCTTTGGTTCCCCATGCTGACGCAATTGTCCCGGGAACCTCCACTCCCGTTGCCCATCAACTTCCATCTGCTGTCTCAAGAGGAAGGTTCGCTAGTCCACCCGAACTTACGCTCACTGAACCTGCATGCCTGGCTCCTCGAGACGTAGCCATTCTGCGACATGGGGTCTCGCAAGAGGTGGAGAAGTCCTTCTGCTGCCAGAAAGCCGCAACGATAGCATCGCCATGAAATGGCGCCGGTTTTGCCTGTGGTCTCAGGCATGCAGTCTCTCCCCTTTAGAATGCCCAGAAAAATCAGTTCTAGAATACCTGCTTTCCCTCTTTCACTCAGGCCTTGCCTACTCCTCAATTAAGGTTCACCTCTGTGCGATTTCGGCTTACCACTACCCAATAGGCCAATGCACAGTGGCACAACTCGATGCCTCTCGTGACTTTTTGAGGGGGGTGCTACACCTTAGACCACCCATTAAGGATCCCGTCCCTCCTTGGGACCTACTCTTTGTCCTGGAGCAGCTCACACTGCCCCCTTTTGAACCTGCCGCTGATTGTGAACTACGTTTTCTGTCGTGGAAAATGCTATTTTTGGTTGCTGTTACGTCAGCAAGGAGAATCTCTGAGCTACATGCCCTCGTGTGTAAGGAACCTTATTTAATTTTCCACCAGGACAGAGTGTCCCTGAGGACGAATCCTAAATTCCTGCCTAAGGTGGTCTCAGCCCTTACCCTTAATCAGGATATTAATTTGCCGGTGTACTTCCCCAGGTACACCAGCAGAGGAGAGGCACTGCTTCACATCCTAGATGTTCACCGCTCCTTAAGATACTACTTGACCAGGACCAAACAGCATCGCAAATCCGCACAGCTGTTTATTTCCTTTGCTGAGAGGATGTTGGGCCAACCAGTCTCAAAACAGACTCTTTCGCTGGCTTGTCCAGTGCATTTCTTTTTGCTACAACAACAAACAGAAGCCCCTTCCGGGCACAGTCAGGGGCCACTCGACTAGGGGGTGGCTACTTCATACAGCGCTGCTGAGCGTCTCCATCTCGGCCATTTGTGCGCAGCCACATGGAGCTCAGTGCACACCTTCATTAGGCACTGCAGCCTGAACGCTCGCCTCACCGGCGGAGAGCAGGTTCGGCCTCGCCGTTCTGCAGGTCTCCTGTCCTAGATTCAGGATTTTCAGATCTCTGTTTTATGCCTCCTCCCTAAAGCGTCTCTAGGCGCTATTGCAGGAATCAGTCCTAATGTGTAACCTGCTGCAGAGCTGGCATCTCAGTAAGATAGTACAGTTCGTAGGAACTTACCATAACAGTAGATCTTGAGAACAGCTCTTGCAGCAGGAACCTTCCCGCCCACCATTCCCCCTTGTAGAAGGTAAGGCCTAACCAGGCTTCGGCAGGAGCTTACTCTCCTTTGTTCCTCTGATGGCGGATCCTCGGTCTCCACTTCTGATGTCATCCAGCGGCCGGAATTCTCCGGCAGGAGAATTGGGGATTCTGGCGGGACCGCCTCCTTATGTACTACGCCTGACGTCAGGGGCGGGACCGACGTCTGAGGCGGTCCCCGCTGAAGACTGCTAGCTAGAAGATTTCCGTGGGGTCCTGACGCCTGCCAGCTTCAGTCCTAATGGTGTAACCTGCTGCAAGAGCTGTTCTCGAAGATCTATTGTTACGGTAAGTTCTTACATAACTGTACTTTCCCCATCCAAGTCCAAGACGTCTGGCTCCTGGGGAGTTGGGACTCGGCCAGCTGCTCTGCATGCTGTCTGGATCTCGATCTAAGGCTCAAAACCCCCCCAGCCAAGGTCCAGACTTTGAGTGGTTCCGGTTCAGGAACCACACTCCAGACTTTGAAGATCCGGCCCCACATTCACACCACTAGCCGGTTTACTGTCTCAGTTGGCCGGTCTTCCTCTACAGACTACCCAGCAAAGTGCCCTACAAGTCGGCCTCAGTAGTGGGCTCTGACTCCCTGGACCGGCTCCGACCAGTCTAGGTCGGCTTCTCAGCCCCAAAGCCTCACATCCTTAGTGACGTCTGCTAAACAGACCAGACGTCAGTTAAGAGGGCCACGGACCAACGACCACCGGCTGAGGTCCAAACCTATCAATGGGATGACGATGCCTCCACTGTACCTGAGGTCGGTACATCCGACAAATGTATGCTGAAGACACAGACGCTGGAGTCGGACGTCTGAGTGATGACCCAACGTCGGTCGGCCTAGAGGATACAGACCTCGCGCATCAACTGACAACACCTGAGGACCAGACAGGTGCGTCAGATCAACAACCAGTAGACACGGGTGATGGCCAGGCATCGCAGCCAGCGACGGGCCAAGCCCACAGATCTGCGGTCAAAGACCTATTCTCCTATTGTTTGGAAACAATCCGGAAGGACGTAGTCCCCACTATGGCACCTCCCAGAGACCAGCCTCAACCACGGTCTCCTAGCCCTCCGCCCAAAGAGAAAAGCCCTGTCCCACACAGGGGCCGTTCAAAAGAAAACAAGTGGCCGAGCTTCCCTTCCAGGACCCCTTCCCTAAGTGGGCACAAAAAGAAGCACCACCATCGGAGGTTGGATTCTTACTCCTCAGAAGAGGCATACTCTTCCCCTGATTCTTCCTCGAGATCCAGCTCTCCATTTAGCATTCCTTCCCCAGATCCAAACGATTTGCCAAGGTCCCCTTCAGATGACCCTACTTTCATGGATATAATGGACATATCCAAGATAACATGGTGTGGGGCACAGAGGATTTAGATCCTGAATGACACAGGCTGGCAAAATTTTTGCGCCAGAAAGATCCCAAGCCAGTGGTGGTACCACCACTGGTGGATACATTTCAGGACTTGACCAGGGTGGCTTGGAAGCACCTTTACATATCTTCTGCTGTCCCCAGAAAGGCTGACTGCTTTTACAGAGCACCCTTAGAAGACCCCTCCCTAGGAGAGCAACAGGTAGCAGATTCCGTGGTAATCACCGTCACTCATGACTGGTCCCAGAGGCCAAAACACTTGAACACTCGGCCTCCGGACCGAGAATCAAAGTAGCTTGATTCTTGAGGCAGAAAAAAGTACATGTCTGCCACCTGCTCTATCTGCTCATTGAACTTCCTAACCCACATGGTCTAGTTTCAGAACGCCCTGTGGGAGCAAGGATTGGACATTGTCAGAAACATACCTGAGGGAGATCAGAAGGAAGAGCTGGTCAAGCTCTTATAGACAGGCTCTGATGTGAGCTCCCAGGTGCTTAGAGCGGCATATGACTCTGCAGATTCGTCCGCCAGAGGAGCAGCAGCGGGTGTGTGCCTTAGAAGGCACTCTTGGCTGAGGGTTTCGGGCTTCACGCCGGACGTCCAGACTGATATTCTGGATGTTCCCTGTAAAGGCTTGGTTCTTTTTGGAAAAGACTCTGAAAAGATTATAACCAAACTATAGGACCCTGGCAAAGCGGCCCATTTAGTGCAGGCCAAGTACAAACCAAAGCCGAAACCATTTCAGAGACGACAGCAATGTTTTCGAGGAAAACAAGGGCAACAGTCTAAATTCGGCCAACAGCAGGAGGCACAGACGCAAGAAATGCCAAGCCCTCCCAGGCAAACCTCCCTTCCCCCTCCACAGCCTGACTCTTTGCAGAGTCCTCCTCTTCCACCTGCCCAGGTGGAAGAGGCAGTCGGGGGTCCTTCTCGAAACATCTAGAAGGGTGGCAGTGAATTACCTCCGACTAATGGGTTCTTCAGTTGGTTCAAAGAGGTTCCTATATCGAGTTCACTGGGCAACCACCGTCCAGGCTACCCCTTCATCCAAAGCATCGCAAATACCTGACGTTTGTGGCTGTGGGACAGCATTATCAGTTCAGAGTCCTGCCCTTTGGGCTATCCTCGACGCTGCGAGTTTTTACAAAATGTTGTGCAATTCATGCAGCGCATCTCAGAAAAGTTGGAATACAAGTGTTCCCATACTTGGACGACTGGCTTCTAGCAAGCCCTTCCAGGCAAGGAACCCTCAACACCGTTGCCACTGCCTCAGACTTTCTCACGTCCATGGGAGTCCTGCTAAATCTCAAGAAATCACAGCTGCAGCCCTCCCAGAGGCTCCTTTTCATGGGAATTCTTCTGGACACCTCCTGTGCGAAAGCTTTTCTACCAGAGGACAGAAGGAGCAATATCCTGCAGATGGCCCGATACATCAGAAAGAACAGCTCGGTTCAAGCTATCTCGATGCAGCGGATGCTAGGTCTCATGGCATCCTCGGTGTTCACTGTACTCCTAGCACACCTTCACATGAGAACCTCTCAGTGGTCCCTAACCACTCACCCTCAGTCCTTTCTCATCAAGGTGACAGAACCTCTGAAGAAGTTGCTCACCTGGTGGTCGCAAGAGGAAAATCTTCTGTAAGGGTATCCCTTTGCTCCTCTGGATCATCAGATTTCCATTACTTTGGATGCGTCCCTGATGGGGTGGGGAGCTCACTGTCAGACTCTCCACACTCAAGGTACGTGGACTCAGGACGAGTCCCAGCTTCACATAAATGTCTTAGAAATGAGAGCCGTCCTTTATGCAGTCCGGGCTTTAAAGGACATTCTCTGTCACAAGAACATTCTCCTTCAAACGGACAACAAAGTAGTGATGTATTACATCAACAAGCAGGGCAGTGCTCACTCTTACCCCTTATGCAGGGAAGCGATGAGAGTGTGGGAATGGTGCTTGGAGCACAAGGCTCTAATTCAGGCGGTCTACCTGCCGGGAGTGTAGAGTGAACTGGCAGAACGGAGACAGATCCTCACTAATGGTCTCTCGACTCAACCGTAGTTCAGTCACTATTCGCAGATTGGGGAACTCCAGACCTGGACCTTTTTGCATCCCTACTCAACACAAAACTGCCTCTCTTCTGCTCCCTAAATCCAGGGCCTGGCATTTTCTGTCAAGATGTGTTCAGGCTGCAGTGGACAAAACGCTTTCTATACGCCTTTCCGCCTCTTCCTGTAATTCCGAGGGTACTTCTCAAGTTCGAGTCCCAGGGGGACAAAATGATCCTCATTGCTCCCTTCTGACCTCGACAAATATGGTTTCTAGGGACATGGATATGTTGTTCATCCACACTCATTGGCAGTATCCTTGCCGCTTTAAATCTTGCCGGAAGGTCTTCAAGCTTGCTCCTCCCACCCACCCGGGTGGTATAACTCCGGCTCCGCCCCATGGCGTAGTCTTCCTTACGCTTGGAAGCTCAGGTTCCTCCTTAGCAGCTCTCGTTTGCGACTGTTCCTATTTCTCCGTTTGCGATTTAAAAATAAAATTTTGCAAAAGACTTCAGTCTTGATCCCTCGCGGCTGCGATGGACAAATCGACTCCGGATTTCGGAGATGCCCATGCGGAAGAAGATGTCTCGGACGGATCCACACTCCGCGTGTCTACTGCTTAGGCCTTGAGCACGACCGCGGAGCTTGCGACCTGTGCTCATCTTTCTCGGCCTACGTCCTCGAAGACCGTGCTGCCCGATTGCAACTGGGCCGTCCCGAGAAGCGTTTCCCTCCGGTGAAGTCCAAGGAGGCCCGGTTGGCGGTGTCCGGGCGGCGCGGGTCATGGATCAGCTCGAGCGGATGGTCGCCCTCGAAGAGGAGGCGGCGCGGGCCGTATCTTCCTCGGCCGCGGCATTTATCCCGCTCTCTCTGGGTTCTTCCTACACGGCTTCCTTTAAGGAGCTTTGTCTGTCCCTCTCCACTAAAGGAGAAGGGCCTGCGTCTGCTGGACCTTATTCTCGGTCCAAAAAGAGGGACAAGGGTAAGTCCCTCCGTCGACGCTCTTGGGAGCGGGAAAGGTCCCCCTCCCCGGGCCGTCGACCGTCGGCTTCGGTCGACCGCTCGGCTTCGGCCACTGGCCTCACGGTGTCCCCGTCAGGTCAGTTGACCGAGACTCCCACTGATGAAGTCGAGATTTTTCTCGACCCATTGGACGGGCTGTCGCCTTTAGCGGCCGAGATTCCCCTCTCCCCGGTTCCCCCGGGAGGAGTTGAGGATCCCGTGGGCTCGCCTGTGCCTCCGGTTCCGGACCCTCGGATGGACCTTCGAGCGAAGGGAGTGCGGTTCGGCCGACACCTCCCGCACCGACCCAAATTCCGGGACTCTCGGTCTCGGTCTCGGACCTCTTCGCGGTCCAGCCGATCCCACCGTCATAGGCGGTCTCGGTCTCGGCACCGCGGTAAGCGGCGTCGCCGCTCGTCCTCGTCCTCCTCCTCGGATGAGGAGGCCTGGCGTAAGTTACGTCGGCAGTGCGAGGACCTTATATCAACAGCTCCTCCTGGCGGGAATAAGCCGACTCAGGCGCCTTCCCGGCCATTAAGTAACTGTCACGGAATGGCCGACACAACCCCTCGACTTGTCCGAGGCCTATACCAGGCGGTTGTTCGGCCAAAACCAGCTTCCTCCACCGATTCGGTGGGACCTCCGCCTCCACAGCCACCGGTGGGGCTCCGACCAAGGATTCTCGGTCGACTGAGGGTCTACCCCATCGGCTGTCAGTTACCCTCACTCCCGACCGACCTCGGCAGGTGAAGGGTGGCTCAGGCAGAGGCAGCTTCCTGAGGACTCTTCCGGTCCGAAGATGATTCCTCCTTCTTCTCAAGCGACTGGACTTGGAGTCTTCAGGAGGTCAGTCAATGGGCGATAGCCCGTCGTCCTTCCTAGGACTCTTGGCTCATCTCGGAGTCTACGGGATGGAGCTCGAACCCGTTCCAAGCAGGCCAGGTATCCCTCACGGAGATTCTGGACGAGGGAATTCTCCGACGGAGGCCTTTCCGTGGCCGAGGCCATAGTGGGTCCGGCACTGGAACTTTGGCAGCGCCTGCTTCCTGCCCTGCGCCTTGGCCAGGATGGCCAGGAAGTATGCGGTCCCCAGTTCCTTGTCGGTTTTTGAACACCCTCTGCTGAGGGTTGGTTACCGACAGCGTTTTCCGCCTGCCGACAACGCCGGGATGTGGACAAACCTCCTGACAAGGAGTCCAAGAAATTGGACTATGTCGGGCGAAAAGTCTCACGCTCGTCCTCTCTCGCGCCTTCGCCAGGCCAGTTAAGCCGTCCTCATGGCACATTTTCTCATGCCCTGTTGGGCTCCTGGATGAGGTCATCCCTCATCTTCCGCCCGATCTGCAGACTACGGTTAAGCAGGTGCGGGACCAGGGCAGACAGTGGCCAAACAACAGCTCCAGACTGCTTTGGATGTAGGGGACTCATGTGCCAGATCGGTGGCGGCCGCAGTGGCTATCGTCGGCGGGCTTGGCTGAGGATATCCACCTTTACCGGATACCCAGCACAAGTTGGCGGATGTTCCCTTTGGGACTGACCTCTTCGGCCCTGGGGTGGAAGGTCACCTGCAGAGGATCGAGAGTCCAATGCCACCTTGGACTCGGTCTCTTCCGCTCAGAAGGACAAAGGCACGCAAACCACAGGCCTAAGCCCTTTCGGTCCTTCTGTCCTCTCGCGCCCGCCCAGCACGTCAGGGCCTGCAGGCTCGGCCTTGGCATCCCAAACCCAAGCCGCCGGCTTCCTCTAACAGGAGGCAGGGAGGAAAGGGCCCAGGAGGTCCCTGGCCGGTCCCTCCTCCAAGCCTGCCCAGTGGCGGGCTGAAGGTGTCCCCCATCCCGTCACCTTACCCTGGGTCCCCTGGGAGGCGGCTCTAGCACTTCCGTTCCGCCTGGTCCGCTGTTACCACGGACAGGTGGGTCTTGGAGGTGGTGGGAAGAGGCCTGCCTCTGGAATTCGAGCAGGCACCACCCTTCAGAGCCGTGCGCCCCTCGGGCCTAGATCCCCAGCCTCACTGGCGGCTCGTGAGCCGACATCGCTCTCCTCCTCCAGAAGGAGGTGGTAAGAGAGGTGGTGGACCCTCCTTCAGACCCAGGGTTTGTGTCCAGGTACTTCCTGGTTCGAAGCGACGGGGGCTGGCCCCCATTCTCGACCTACGACCTAAACAAGTTCCTAAGGTCTCGAACCTTCAGGATGGTCACTCTGGCTCAGATAATACCATCCTTGGAGCAGCGTGTGGTTCTGCTCTCTGGACTTGCAGGGCAGCGTTTTCCGTCCTATCCGTCCGTCTCACCAGAGATTCCTTTGCTTCCGGCGGAAGGATCTCTCTTAGGTTCAAAGCCATGCCCTTGACTTGTCTCCAGCTCCCAGGGTCTTCACCAAATGCATGGCAGTGGTGACAGCATTCTCTTGACGCCGAGGGGTCCGGTGTACCCTTACCTGGGCGACTGGCTGATAGCAGCTCCCTCAGGAAGGAGGCGGAGTGGTCCAGAGATCTGGCCCTCAGGTCTGCTCTCAACTGGGCCTCCTTATCAGCGAGGCCAAGTCGAACTCGAGCGAAGCAGGTGATTTTATTCATCGGGCGCAGTCGACTCTCTCGAGCCAAGAGCGGCTCCCGCGGACAGGGCCGGGGTTCTTTCCTCCTTTGCCCGATCATTTCTGGTTGGGCAATTGTGCCCTGCCGGGACTTCCTGCGCCTCCTGGGTCTCATGGCGGCCTGTACTGGCGTGGTCTGTTGGGCCCGCTGGAACATCGTCCCCTTCAGTGGGGACTGGCCAGCCAGTGGTCTGCCAGCTGCGATCCTTGGACCAGCTTGTGTCGGTGACACAGGGGATGTGGGCAGCTCTCCAGTGGTGGACGTTCAGATCATTTGCAGGAGGGCATCCGTTAGTCCGCCCCAGCCGACGGTCTCTCTGTCGACCGATGCCTCTCTGATGGGTTGGGGTGCCCATCTGGGGAACACGGGCTCATGGCCTCTGGTCCCGCAGAGTCCGATGCCACATCAACCTGCTGGAGCTCCGGCGGTCCGCCTAGCTCTCACCGCCTTTGCTCCGTTCCTCCGGGGTCAAGTGGTCCGAGTCCAGACGGACAATACCACGACCATGTACTATCTAAACCGCCAGGGCGGGACGCGCTCCATGCTTCTATGCAAGGAAGCTCTCCGCATTTGGTCACTCGTGCGCAGCCTGGAGGCGGATCTCCTAGCCATTCACGTGGCAGGAGCCTCCAACACCCTGGCCGATGCCCTGAGCCGGATAGGGGCTGCATCCCACGAGTGGTCTCTCCTGCCGGAGGTAGTGCAGCATCTGTTCTCCCTTTGGGGCACACCTCAGGTGGACCTGTTTGCCTCCATGGAGAACGCGAAGCTGAGTCTGTTCCATGCCCGCCCCCCTCAGCAGGGCTCGCTGCAGGGGGATGCCTTCTCGAGGCAGTGGACCCCGGGCCTCTTTTACGCCTTTCCCCCATTTCCCTTGATCCACAAGGTGCTTCTCAAGGCGAGGAGGGACAAGGCGCAGGTGATTCTGATAGCCCCAGACTGGCCTCGCCAGTTCTGGTACCAGATCTCCTCAGTCTCAGCTCCAGGACTCCTGGCAGCTTCCAGCTCGCCGGACCTGCTCTCAGTCAATCAGGGAAGGTGTTCCATCCGGACCTTCAATCCCTGCACCTGACGGCCTGGTTCCTGGTGGCTAGAGTTCCAGGCTTTGGGTCTTTCCGACGAGGTCCTCAATGTAGTTGAGGCGTCCCGTAGAGTCGACCAGAAAATGCTATGCCTTCAAATGGAAAAGGTTTTCCATTTGGTGTCGAAACAAGGGCTTGGACCCTTCCTCCTGTTCCTTGGCAAGCATCTTGGACTATTTATGGTCCCTTTCTAGTCAAGGGCTTAGGTCGGCGACCTAAGGGTTCACCTGGCAGCCATCTCTGCTTACAGGCGCGGGCGAGGAAGCAGTCGGTGGCGCAGGAGAAGGTGGTCTGGCGGCTTTTCAAGGCCTTGATCACATTCCCCTCAGTCTGGGAACCCCACCTCCGTGGGATCTACTGCTGGTACTGGCAAAGCTCATGGGCAAGCCATTCGAACCTATGCACAGGTGTGCTCTCTCTCACCTGTCGTGGAAGACCGCCTTCTTGGTGGCTATCACGTCAGCCAGAAGGATGGGAGAGCTCCAGGCGCTTCCATCGAGTCTCCTTACCTGGTCTTCCACAGGGACAAGGTTGTCCTCGCGCCCCACCGAAATTCCTTCCGAAGGTGGTGCCGAGTTTCACCTAACCAGGTGTTGACTCTGCGGTGTTCTACCCCAATCACACCTCGGAGGCGAATATAGGCTCCATACTCTGGACCCTAGAAGGCGCCGCTTATTATAAGGAGCGCACGGCTGAAATTGGGAGAGGTTCGCCAGCTGTTTGTCACCTACGCTGAAGCACATCTGGCAGACCTGCAGCCAAGCGGACGATAAGCAGGTGGGTAACCTCCTGCATAGATCTCTGCTATAAGTTAGCGGGCATGGAGCCTCCCAGAGGATAAGAGCTCATTCTACCCGCCATACTGCTGCAACGGTGGCTGCTTCCAGGGCGTCCCTATCCAGGAAATCTGCAGGGCTGCTACCTGGAAGTCAAGCAAACACCTTCATTACCCACTACCACATCGACCTTGAGTCACGCCGGGATGCTGGTTTTGGGGCCTCGGTTCTCCAGTCTCTCTTTCCCAAGTAAGTATATGGGGTGTGCGTCTTGCCTCCCTCCTCCCGGGAGAACTGCTAGGAGTCTGCCAATGAGTGTGGATGAACAACATATCCATGTCCTAGAAATACAGGTTACTCACCTGTAACAGGAGTTCTAGAGATGGTATATGTTGTTCATCCAACACTCCTCCGACCTCCCGGCCGGCCACAACCTGAGCTGCCAGCGGGCCAGATCTGGCGTCATGGGGCGGAGCCGAGAGTTATACCACCCGGGTGGGTGGGAGGAGCAAGCTTGAAGACCTTCCGGCAAGATTTAAAGCGGCAAGGATACTGCCAATGAGTGTGGATGAACAACATATACCATTCCTAGAACTCCTGTTACAGGTGAGTAACCTGTATTTCCGTTACTCAACAGTATGTCGGAAACCCTGCCGAAAGCACTTTCCCTTCAGACGACCCTTCTGACTCGGGCCTGTGGTCCATCCCAATGTGAGATCACTTCACCTTCACGCTTGGCTCCTGAAGAGATAGAAGTGAACAGGTTCAATGTCTCTCGCAGAGTTTCAGATATCCTTCTGGCTGCACGCAAGCCAGCCACTAGGAAAACTTGCACAGCCAAATGGAAGCGTTTTTCGCCCTGGTGTGCAAAATCCTCTTTGAATCCCTTTTCCTGCCCACCAAATAAAGTTCTCCTTTTAGACCTCTCAAATTCAGGTCTGCAATACTCTACAGTCAAGGTTCACTTTTGTACCATTTCAGCTTATCATGAGCCAGTACCTTCCTTGTCACTGGCTCAGTTACCCGTGGTTAAGAGGTTTAAGGGTATTCTGCATACCAGACCTCCTATCAGACGTCCAGTCGCAGCCTGGGAAATTAATCTTGTGCTAGACATGCTGACTCGAAAACCTTCGAGCCTCTAGCTACCTGTGAGTTGAAATTTCTCACTTGGAAAATGGCCTTCCTGGTGGCCATTACCTCGGCCCACAGGGTCTCTGAGATACATGCCTTGGTCACAGACCCTCCCTATACTGTTTCATAAAGACAAAGTAGTTCTTAGAACCCATCCTAAGTTTCTCCGTAAGGGTGTTTCAGAATTCCATCTAAACCAACCATTGGTCCTTCCTACTTACTTTGCGAACTTCCAAAATGAAGGGGAGCGTTCTCTTCATTCTTTGGACGTCAAAAGAGCTTTGCGTTTCTATTTAGATAGAACAAAAGAATTTCGCAAAGCTCAACAACTGTTTGTTTCCTTCAGCGAGACCCGCCTGGGTCAACCTGTCGCTATCAGATGCATTTCAGCATGGCTGGTGGCATGCCTTCACCACTGTTATTCCATGGCGCAGGTTAAGCTGGAAGGCAGAGTGTACGCTCACTCTACTAGAGGTGTCGCGGCATCACTGGCGGAAATCCGCAACGTGCCCATTGCAGATATTTGCAATGCGGCTACCTGGAGCTCAGTGCATACTTTCATCAAACACTGTGCCCTGGATGTCCATGCCAGATGACATATTGCGTTTGGCAGAACCATCCTTAATGGACTTCTGTCCTAAATTTGTGAGCTCTTGGTCTTTTCTGCTACCCTCTTGGCAGATTATTAGCTCGGTACTCTTCCATTAGTGTGAATGAGTGGTGGAGACTTTATGTCCAGGAAGATATGGAAATTACTTACCTACCGTAATTCTTGATCTTCTTGGACGAAATCTCCACCATTCATTCACACGCCCGCCCCCCATCCCCCGAGCTCACCTCTGTTGTTGGTCTTCACTCCCTCAATCTTTAGGCTGTGAAGACTTCTTTCTTGACCCTTCTTATACGGGTCTTCTGGACTATCTTATGTCTGGTTTTTGGTTAGGCTATCCTTCTAGGTTAGTTGCACTGCACCTCCTGCCATTGAGGGGTGGGTAGTGAGGCGGTTGGAGAGTCTCTTGCCCGGGAATGGTATTGCCCTTGCGAGCAGAATGGCGCCGCTCGATGCCTCCATCTCTGGCACCGCCCTCCTGCAAAAAGTTTACTCCCGCTGGGTACTAGCGCCTCCAGCGTAGATCCCATTAGTGTGAATGAGTGGTAGAGACTTCGTCCAAGAAGATCAAGAATTACGATAGGTACGTAATTTCCATTTTTTTCACTCTAGATTCAGGGGGACAAAAATATCATTGATAATTGCCATTTAATGTCCGTCAGGTATTACATAAATATATACGTGCATGTAGTCTATGGCAAAATACAATGTTCTCTTTTATTTTCTTCAGATCTGTTGCTAAGATTTTCTCTACCTGGTATTCAAGATGAAATATGATCTGAACAAATTTAGGGTTTTTTTTGCCTTACTTTTTGATGGGTGTTGGACATCAAGTCAGTTAAATCCCAGCCCTGTTTTTGTTTCTATCCTCGTTCTAATTTTAGTGGTCTCCATGACAGTTGAGGTTTGCACTCGATCACGTTTTGTTTTTTCCTTTTTCTCAGTCTGGTGCTTTCTGTGTTGCATTTATTTTTTTTTTTCATTCGTCTTGGTGGGGGTGATCGTTTCTAGTCTTTTTATATCCTGTAAGACATAATTTGTTGAGGAAAGTGGCCAATTTTGTTCTGTCACAAAGGCATCAGGTTTCTAGCAGTCTGTTCTGTCCCTTAAAACGTTTGTCAGGAGGGGTACAGACCACCTGAATTTCACACATTTATTAATGTCCAAGCATCTGGCCATACTGCATCAGTTGGAGGCAGCACTTGAACGATTCGACTGCCTTGTTGCTTGGCACTTGCAGATTGCCCTGGGCACTTTTGGACTGTAAATTCTGAAGTTGCAGTACATCTGGTTGAAAGCATTGAGAGGACAGTTTACGGACTTGCAAAAAGAAGCCCGCACTATCTTAAGGATCAAGCACAGGCCATTGAGGTATAAATGTGCAAAAACCTTGTTTAGAAAAAATAACATAGCGTGTTGGTGAAGATTAAAAGCTGACAGCACTACATCAGTCACCCCAGTGCTTCGACACTGGGTCTTCGTCAGGGGGCGTGTCTCTGGTGTACGACCCCTTCCTTAAGTACCCATAACATTCAGTCCCCACCAATCAGAAAGCAACAATTTCACATTGGTTGCAGGCACTCGTGGGATTCAAACCTATTCTCATAGACATACAGTGAATGACACAATTAAAATTTTTACAAAATTGATCATTCACATTAAAAACATGTTATTGCATTTATCTGATGATTTTTCAGTTGTCAGAATAAATCAGTTGCAATTCATATTTTTTACAGTTACCAGTAGTAAATATATCATAATTCTAAGTAATTTATGTAAAAATCATCACCATAAATGAATTATTTTACAAGAAAGCAGTGTAGTTCAAAAACATCATGACGGATACTTTGTTTTGGGAAACAGAATTAATGACTGTCAATCATTAATTAATTACTGTTTACAGACTCATTTTTTTCCCTCTCTTTGGTTTTTGTAATAGTTTTGTCTCTGAACTTGGTGTATGTACGTCCTGCCTGCCCTTGAGGGGATCGTATCCTGTGAGATGGAATCTCTTCCCTCCTGTTACGTTGTTTATTATTTATATTAATTTTTTCTTAATCTGTTGTTTTCTTTATCTTACTGTAAGCATGGAGCTTGTTTTCTGCTCGCCTTGCTAACAGAACTGAGGCAGTTAGGGCATCTACATCTGTTCCTTACTTCAGTGCATGGTGTTTCACATGCGCTGGTGCTGACACTGTTGCCAATGCTTTAAGAACAAAAGTTTGTTCCTGCGGGGTCCAAATGCCTCCAGCTCCAAGACTAAAGAGTGTGACTGGAGAACATACGATTGAAGATCTGGAGTTAGGGGGGAATAATTTAGCTTTTTTTTTTTTTTTTTTTTACACCAGGCAAAGAATATTTTTCATTTGTGTTTATTTACCCTATCTTATGTCTAAATTCTCAGTAGGTTTTTCTTCCTCTACTCCTTGATAAATAGTAATAAAAAAAGGTACTGAGACATTTAGGGCCGGTGCTGCAATTTATTCCATCGGTGCACATAGAACTGTATGTCATTGCAGTGCTTATGGCACATGCCAGCCCCAGAAGTTCTGGCTCGCGCGAGGTCCGAGTGCCGTGACCTAAGATCAAAGAGTGGCTCTGTGCTGCAGATACTTGAGAAGATCAAGAGTTACAGGTAAGTAACTTACTTTTTTTTCAAAGTTTTCCCAAAAGTAGCAAACTCACTTTGAAGATAGTACTACATGTGTTAGGCTATAGTCACATGATTAAAATAAGCAGCAAGTATTTCCGGAAATCTTGTTGCAGTTTTAAAAGCCAACATTGGGGCAGTTTCAGAAAACTGTTGGCGGTATTTCTGGAAACTGCATTGGCACTTTTTTTAAACAATATGGCTTCTGACCACTGACTGCATAATGTTAGGGGTGGAGCCATCTCTTATGAGTGAAAAGAGCTCAGATAGAGAGAGCTCTGACTTCAAAGGTGCTTCTGCAACAGTTGATCTCTGGTGGCTGTGGGGATCAAGCAAGGGTGTGTGAATTCCCCTGCTGCCACCACTACAGTTGTCTGAGCAGCTAACTTGCTTGACTTATTGCTTCCGTGGACCTTTGTCTGTGGAGTGATACACCGTAAAGAACGTATCACTTCTGACTGGAATTGGTAGTTAACAACTTCCTGATTCAGAGGTGCCAATTGTAATTAAGTGCCTTACCAACCTTTTTTTTTTGGAGGGACCTAATACACTCCCTGAGGGACCAAGAACAGTTTGGTAATACTCTTTGAAAATGTGTTTACAAAAAAGTGTGCCAAGTCTACTCCTGTCTTTATGCAGTATGTTGCTGTGTGATGCATTTTAATTATTTTCACACTAAAAGTTCATTATGATGATACCAGCTTGTCTAGGTAACCTATTGGGAACCAGGAAGTAAACTACCAATTCCAGTCAGAAGTAATAGTCTTGTAACTGGTACTGTATCTAGTGTACTTACTGTGTACTTGACTTAAATGTCTACATTCAGTATTACTACAAATGTTGTTAGTTTTGGATGTAGCACTACATGATCATCTTATTTAGAGGAACTCAAAGAATAACCGCTACTGTGGTCACCAATTCTTTTGTCACACTGCGTTACAAGCAAACAATGTAGTGTTAGGCTTCATATCCACATCCATCCCATTGATCAGGTTTTGTGTAAGTAGTTTGGGTTAATTGTATTTTGGTTCAGTAGTAAAAACAGTTTGTCATTTTCAGCACTTGTTCAGCCTCCGATGTCAACTGCTCAGAGTGTAAAGGATGTCACGTACGGTGGTCTTATTCTTCCAATGAGTTCTCTTCCTGGTACTGTTGCCACTTCAAGCATTCCAGGTGGTGGACTGTTTAATCCTTCTGCAAGCAGCCAACAGTCAGAAGAAAAAGCATCACAGCTAACAGATAGCCAGTCTTCAACCACTGAAAATCTAACAGGATCTGGTAAGATGCTATCATTTAACCCCCACTTATACGAGATTAGTCATGAAAGTCCAAGCATCCGAATATTGCATTTTTAAATTTATTTAAAGTTTATGATTATAAGTTCCGTGAGATGAAAGTTTCATTTACAGAACCTCCCATGTCAAAAAATACAATACAATGATGCACTGCATAACACAGTAAATAAAAAAAGTTATACAGCAAGTGAAATGCAGACACTTTCTCTTAACCCTGGCGCTCCTTTAGCCTAACTTCTGAACCCTAGTAGATTCTGACAGCAGCATTCTGGGAATTTGTCATTATTTAATGAGAAAAAGACCTCCAGACTGTATCTGACTTGCAGGAAGGCTCTGGGCAAAGATGGCCAATAGTAGAGACACAGTTGCATGTCTTGCAAAGCAAATGTGTGATAAATGGAGGGTCATTACTTAAAAGTAATAAGGTATGACAGGGCATTGATTGTACTAGGTTTGCCCCTTGGTCAGGGGCATCGTAAGGCATGAAGCCAAAAGTAACAGTTCCGTATGAAAACATTAACAACATTATTCATTTAGGTAATGTTCTTTAACTTTTGAACAGTGCTCGCAAATGAGGCTGCTGGCAGCTATCTTGTGCTATCTGTTCATTTCCTCGCCCAAGATACGCTAATGTATCTCCGCTGGCCAGTATGCTTAGTCAGCAGGGGCACATTAGCATATCCTGGGTGAGGAAGATTGTTTTTTTCATACTGAACTGCTGTTCGGAGGCATATGGACTGGCAGGTGAGTGGCGTTTTCCTTTAAACAGGAAAATCTGGTGTTGCAATGAGTGCACAACAAACTCCATAATACACCATTGACATGTGAGTGTTACCACTCCTGTATTGCGTAGTTTGAAACTGTGAGAACCGTTCATTATTACTGTGAAGTAATTATAGCTTCTAATTACCTAGATTGAGTTCAAAATCCACACTTGGGCAGTCATCCACTGAGTGGTCTTGGTCACCGTAACAGTCTTCAAGCTTGACTCATACCACCCAGCCATTTGGTCTTGCAGTCTTGCCCCCACTGCACATGTATCTTTTCTTCCACTAAAAGTAACTGGTCTCGTCCTTCACAGCTCCCATTAGTGAATTTGAAGTTTGCACTGTTCCCCATAATCCCAGCTGTGTTGGGCTCCACACACTGCATCTGGCAGCACACAGCCTCCAGTGAGGCCCCATCTTATTTTATGGGCCATCGCCATGCAGTCCATATGGGCCGGTTTCCTGACTTTATGGAGCATCCATCGCTGGAGGGTCCTATGGTAGAGGCTGCATTTTGTATGGTTAGGGGCAGGGTACATCGCAGAAGCCCGGGACAAGGAGTCAGAGACCAAGGACTGCCTCTGTCACAAGCTCTGTACAGGCACATCTGTGGGCATTTGCTAGGCCAGCTATGTTGCACTCATGGCTTGAATCTGCCATGGGCTCTAAACATAGAAACACAGAATTTGTTGGCAGATAAGGACCGCTTGGCCCACCCAGTCTGCCCGTTTCCCTGCCTACTGGATAAGCTGCAGATCCTAGTTAACCAGTAGCCTACTTCTTCCTACCCCCAACCCCTAGAATTGCCTTATGACTGTCCCATACATGCTTGAATTCCACCAGTTTTTGACTCCACTACCTCCTCCGGAAGGCCGTTCCATGCATCCACAATCCTCTCTGTGAAAAAAATACTTCCTTAAATTACCTCTGAGCCACCCCCCCATCTTCAAATTGTGCCCCCTTGTTCTTGCACACCTCTTTTTGAAAGATGCTACCCTCTTGGACTTTGTTGATTCCTTGAGGTACTTGAAGTTTCTATCCATGTCCCCCTCTCCCTCCTTTCCTTGGCTATACATATTAAGCTCCTTAAGTCTCTCTTCATATGTCTTCCGGTGCAGACCCTGCACCATTTTAGTTGCCCTTCTCTGGACAGCTTCCATCCTGTCTATGTCTTTGTGAAGACTGGGTCTCCAGAACTGCATGCAGTACTCCAGATGGGGTCTGACCAGCTGTCTGTACAGAGGGATAATAACTTCCTGTTTTCTACTGGTGATGCCTCTCCCTATGCATCCCAGTATCCCCCCAGCCCTCCTTGCTGCCCTCTCACATTGCTTGCCCACCTTTAGGTCATCTGATATGACTACCCCCAGGTCCCTTTCCATTTTTGTTGTTGTTAGCATCTCACCCACCATTGTGTACCCTTTCCCCTGGGTTTTTGTTTCTCAGGTGCATTACCTTGCACTTCTTAGTTTTGAATCTAAGCTGCCATACATTTGACCATTCTTCTAACCTTGCCAAGTCCCTTTTCATCCTTTCCACCCCACCTTGTGCATCAACTCTGTTGCAGATCTTTGTGTCATCTGCAGAGAGAGACATACTTTTCCTTCCAGTCCCTCTGCAGTGTCTCTTAAAGACATTGAAGAGGACCGGTCCTAGTACTGAACCCTGCGGTACCCCACTAGTAACCCCCCTTTCTTCAGAGTGGACTCCATTTACTATTACTGTCTGTGTCCTATTCTCCAGTCAATTTTTTACCCAGGCTGTCATCTTGGGACCCACTCCCAGGCTGGCTAACTTGTATATTAACCTTTTTGTATGGGACTGTGTCAAATGCCTTGCTAAAGTCTAGGTAGGCCATGTCCACAGCCCCTCCCTGATCTACTACTTTGGTCACCCAGTCAAAGAAATCTATCAGATTTGTCTGGCATGAACTTCCTGCTGTGAATCCATGCTGCCTTGGGTCCTGTGCCCCTCTGGCCTCTAGATACTCGACTATTCTTTCCTTCAGAAGTGATTCCATCATTTTCCCTACCACTGAGGTTAAACTAACAGGTCTGTGGTTTCCTGCTTCTGCCTTGCTCCCACTTTTGTGAAGGGGAATCACATCTGCCCTCCTCCAGTCCTCGGGTACCACCCCATCCTCCCATGATTTGTTAAACAGGGTAGTCAGTGGTGTCGCTAATTCTACCCTTAGTTCTTTTAGAATTCTGGGATGAATCCCATCAGGCCCCATTGCTTTGTCCACCTTCAGTTTTAAGAGTTCTTTCAGAACCCTTTCTTCCGTAAATGGGCTGGTATCAACTTCTGTATCCAGAGTGTTTCTACTGTTTGTTTTAGGTACCTCCCCCTCTTCCTTTGTAAATACTGAGCAAAAATATTTGTTTAGTATCTCTGCCTTTTCACAGTCACCCTCTGCCCCCCTTTATTAAGCCTCACTATCCCTCCCTTGGTCTTCCTTTGCTCCCTGATGTACCTATAAAGGTATTATCCCCTTCTTAACTGAGTTAGCTATCTTTTCCTCGGTTTGGGCCTTTGCTGTTCTGACTGCCTTCCCAGCTTCCTTTTGTTTTAACTGATACAGTTCTCTGTCCTGCTCCTTCTGTGATTCCTTGTACTTCCTGAAAGCTTTCTTTTCTCTTGAACCTTCACTGCCACTTCCTTTGAGAACCATAGTGGTTTCTTACATCATTTAGTTTTGTTTATTTGCTTCACACAAAGGCTTGTTACCTCTGTAATGGCAGTTTTTATTATTCCCCATTGTTCTTCCACCCCTCCTTCCTGCCCATTTGCTAGTGCATTCCTTAGGCACTTACCCATTTTGGCAAAGTCAGCCCTCCTAAAGTCCAGTACCTTTGCCTTTGTATGGCTTGACTCTATTGCTGTGTTTATTGTGAACAATACTGTTCGATGGTCACTAGTTCCCAGATGGCTACACATTTCTACATCTGTGATCCTCTCTTCATCTCCATTTGAGAGAACCAGGTTTAAGATTGCTCCCTCTCGAGTGGGGCGACTCACTGACCCGGACTTCTTTGCTTCCTGATGACAGCCATCAGGTCCTCAGTATGTTTGGGATCTGTGTCGGGATGTGACCTGGATCAGTGGTAGGTCGCTCTTTATTCACCTGACATGTCAGCTTAATCAGTGCCAGCAGCAGTCTCCATGTGATGCCATGCCTCTTGTGCAGCTTTCACCCTTCTCTCATGAGCTACAGTGGAAGGTGGATCTTTGCTTTTGTGGGATTCATCTGATCTGTTTGGAGAATATTTTTTTTTCATTAGTCCACACGTTTGAAAACATACCCACATCAGTTGCTAGGACCACACAGAAATTTTGCTACCCAGGGGCTGCCTATGACGACATCATGCATCAGCGTCTACGTAAACATGGATGGCCCCATCTCTGTTGTTTTCCTGCCATTGATTATCTTCATCAGACTTGCTGCTGGAAACATCGCAACTAGCCATTGACATTTTCTTTATTTTTCTTGTAAGTGTTACGTAGTCTCTGCATACTACGAAAATCCACAAACTTATTTCGGTACTGTGAGTACGGGAAGAACATTTTTTAAAGACACACACATGGTGTGTGTCTGCTGCTTAGGCCTCTCTCACAATGTTCAAGCCTGTGAGATCTGCCAGTGTGTTAACCAAGCTACTAGGTGACTCCATAGGTAAGCACTGGAAAAATTTCTCTTGCTGAAAACTTTAGCAGCTATGGAAAAGGCACAATGCCAGAAATCTGCATCACCTGCCCCGTCGATTGAATCGTGACTGACAAAGCCTAAGTCGTTGTCCCTCTATCATCGTGCCATAAGCACAGGGGATAAAGAGAAATCCTTCTCCTCAATGAGGTCCCAGTCACTGCTACAGCCTTCAGGTACTCCGACTTCGTCATCAGTTGCTCCGGCAGTGGTGACGCCGACCTTTCTGACCGTTGGTAGGACACCAAGGTTGGGGCTTGGCTCAGGCACTGCCATGCCTCCTATGGATGGTATGTAACCGTTGTCAATGGGTCCCAACCCGTCGTTGACTTCAGTTCTCATGGCCCCTACCGAGGACATCGTTGACTCTCAAGTGGGACTGGCATCAATCTTCCTGGACTCAGTCTTCACCATTCATTCGTTCATAGTGCTGGGTACTACGCCGGGGGTGCTAGGACCCAGGAGGGCCGGTGCCAAGGTAGAACCGTGCATGTGTGGCACAGTGAGACTGGCTCGCGCCTGTGTAGGCTATCTCTGCGTCGACCCTCCAGCTGCCTCAGTTCCTTTTTTTTCCCCACCATCAAGTGCGCTTCAGTTATGACAATGCTTGCCCACTGGGAGTCAAATCTTCACGTCTGTACAACAGCAGCTATAGTCATTAACCTGTGTGTGTGTGTGTGTGTGTGTGTGTGTGTGTGTGTGTGTGTGTATACATATATATATATATAATTTTCTGAAGAAGAAAATTCTTTCAGCTGCCACGATGATCGTGACAGTAAAGAAACTTTGCTGGAAAGTTGTTCTGGCAGTGGGGCTGTGTGCGGTCCACCACTTTTTACGGAAGGGGGGAATCTAACCATGGGCAGTCCTGCGCCGGGAGGGAGGACAGTCCTCCCGGAAGCACAAAAAGGAGCGGGCCTGGTCTCGGTCGGGGACCCGGCACCGCTTGGCCTCGAGCTCCTCTCCTTCCCATTGGAAGAAGAAGAAACTGTACTGCTCAAGGTCGCCCTCTGGTAGGTCTGCGAGGGAATCTTCCATAGTGGAGAGCGGTACCCCGACCTCTACGGGGTTTCTGGCAGTCTCTGTTTTTAATGCCAGGATTCCTGACACTGGAGCCCCTGTTTGTTGTCTGACGGGGTTTCTGGTGAGCAGTTTCATCTTTGGGCCACTCTTATGGAGCAGTGGGTACAGCATCTCTCTTGGTTGCCTTCACTGGTGGACCCGGTTCCTGGACCCTCGGGTCTTGGAGCCGCTGGGCTGCAGCCGGGGAAATCAGGACAGAATTTCCATTCAGTACCAGTCCCATATCGCCTGAGATGCCAGTTCCATATGCCTTCCCCTCTCACCAGGTTTCCACACGGGCTGGCACTGGTACCACTTTCCTCGACCCTTTTTTTTTTTTTTTAAATTTGACAGCTGTCCGAGTACATCAGTTCTTCGTTGCTGCGCTCAACCTCTGTGCCACATGTGGCATTGGGTTTTTCGGTGCAGCGGGTTCTTTAGTGCCACATGCGGGTATCTGGTTCTTCGGTGCTGCAAGTGGTGTTGGGTGTTTTGGTGCCACGTTTCGTGTAGGGTGCTTCAGTGTCGCATACAATGCCAAGTTCCTCGACACCAATACAGGTTCCGGTGTACCATGTGCACCTTTTGCCTAGATCAGGTTTCGGTCTCTCAGGATTATCTCCTTACCTCTCAGAAGTAGAGGTAGAACATAATGAGTCTTACCCTGACCTATCTTTGTCTGACGATGTCGAAGATGACTCTGTTTATGACTTGGAAGGCAAGCCTTCTATCTCAGCTGAATCCTTGTTCGAGGACCTTTCCTTCCAGTCCCTCCTTAGGAATATGGGATCCACCCTGGCCCTTAAAACCTCCTCTCTGGACCCAGGGAGGCTCTTAAGCCTCGAGTTCCTTCATGTTCCCAACATTCCTATGACTCTTGCGCCCCCATGTCCCCCCCTCTTTTGAGACCTTGTCGCAAGCAGTATGGGCCAGGCCGGCGCTTATCCCTTCTGTGGCTAAGGCCACAGAGAGGAAATATGCCCCTCCCAAGGAAAGACCCTTCCTGGCATCACAGCCTGTTGCAGATGCCCTAGTAGTGCTTGCAGAGACCAACAAGGCTGTCCTCCCACAGGAGGCTTCGGCATGGCCTATCAATAAGGAATCTTGCAAGACTGACACCTTGGGAAAACGGGCCTTCGCACCCGCAACCTTGAGCATGCTTATTGCCAGTTATCAGGGCCCTTTCTCTCAATACAAGTACACCCTTTGGAACTCTCAAGTCGGTAGTCGAGAACCTCCCAGAGTCTGACTTAAACATGGAGCTTCTCCAGACTATCACCAGGGGCATTGAGTCCAGTAGTCATCAGGTTAAAGCTTCTGTGGACGCCTTTGACACTGCAGCTAGGGCGACTGCCATCTGCATCTGTATTGGACTGCACTCATGGCTCAGAACATCGGGTTTCTCACCCGATGCTCAACAGCAGGTCATGAATGTTCCCTTTGATGGTGCTTGTCTGTTCAGCCCCCAAGTAGAGCAAGCACTAGAGGCTGCTCAGAAAACCAGGACTGCCATTAAAACAGCTAGGCCAGTTCCTTCTGCCCCTCAAAGAGGCAGGAACTGTCGACAGTTTCGTAACAGGCAGTCCTTTTGAGGTAAAGGCCAAAGAGCCTTTAACAGAAACCAGACTCCTCAGCCGCAAAATAAAATGCAGCAAATGGCACAAGTCCTTAAAGCGCCCAGTGCCACCCTCTGGCCCAGGTCCCACCTCAGCTGCTCGAGGTGGACACCTCCATGGCAGTGGGGGGGTCGTCTGACTCAGTTTTACACCAGTAGAAGTCCATTACAACGGACAAATGGGTCCTCGGGATTATTCGAGACGGATACTCTCTGAATTTCACAGAGATTCCCCCGGATCGTCCACCCAATCAGTAGCATAATCTTTCTACCACTCAGTCAGACCTTCTCACTTCAGAGATACAGGGCCTTCTCAGAAACGGGGCAGTAGAAGTTGTTCCCTGGGCAGAGTGGAACACTGCTTTCTACTCCCGTTACTTTCTGGTTCCAGAGAAGACAGGCGGCATGCGCCCGATGCTCAAGACCTCAGAAAGTTAAAGATCTACTGACACCTCAAAGAAAACTTTAAAAAACATAATAATTAGATACAATTCTGTTTGCATTCCATTTGTATTTTATATTTCTCCTCTCCTTAATTTATTACTAAGGAAACATATATGAATATATGATTGCTGTCCGTTAGAGTTTATGTTGAGTTCATTGCCTCTATAGCGTACTTCCTACTTCAAGTCATAATCCTCTGTTGTGACATTACAGTCTGTCATGGGAGTAACTGTGAGGTCACAAGCACTGCTCTATGACTTCAGGTAGGGAGAAAGCGCAGGAGTAGATGAACTCTTCAGGAGTAGAAATCCTATTTTCATACAAATGACCTCAGTAATAAATAATAGAGTGGAAAACTACAGAACTAATGGGAATTACGAGCTGGACTGTGTCTAAATATTATGTTTTGTTAAAGTTCACCTGAACGCATCACCAGCTCTTTAAACAAGTATCTATTCAGGGAGAAGTGCAAGATGATTTCCCTGTGAACCTTGCTTCCACTCCTCCATCAGTATGACTGGCTGGCATCCCTGGATATGCATGATGACTACCAGGACGTCCCAGTCCACCCAAGTCACCTCACGTATCTCCGCTTTGTAGCATTGGGTCAGCACTACCAGTTCATAGTCCTGCCCTTTGGGCTCTCCTCGGTGCCTTGAGTCTTTACAAGTGTTTTGCATTCCTTGCACACACCTCCGAAAGCTCGGCATTGAAGTATTCCCCCTACCTGGACAATTGGCTTCTAGCACGTCTGTCCAATCAGGAAATGCAGGACGCAGTCTTCATGACTTCTCAGTTCTTCACCTTCATTGGAGTGTTTCTGAATTTGGAAAAATCCCAACTTCAACCCTCTCAACAGCTCCTCTTCACAGGAGCCCTCCTGGATACTTCCAGGGCAAGGGCTTTTCTTCCGGAGGACAGGAGGAACGACATTCTCCAGATGACTCGCTACATCAGGGAAAACACCTCCATATGAGCTCTTTCCATGCTGCGGATGTTGGGACTCATGGTCTCGTCTGGGTTCACAGTACCTCTAGCCCGGCTGCACATGAGGACCATCCAGTGGATGCTGAGTACACAGTGATCACCTACCACACATCCACATTCTTACTGAACAAGTGACCAAGCCCCTGACGAGGTCACTTGCGTCGTATCTTCAGGAAGACAAGCTTCTTCAAGGTTCCCCCTTTGCCCCGCCCGAATCTCAGATCACCATCACCACAGATGAATCTCTGATCGGTTGGGGAGCTCACTGCCAAGATCTCCACACTTGAGTGTGGAGGCAGGAGGAGTCTCATCTACACATAAATGTTCTAGAGATGAGCCAGCCCGCTGGCGCAGGGCACCTACCTGCGACGCCAGTGACCTGGGACATCGGTGCGCCAGCCGGGGGGAAGGATTGAGCATCCAGTGACTGCTCTCCTCCTTCAACGGCGAGGGGGGTAAAGTGTTTAGTGGAATGCAAACACCTAGTAGAGGCTGGGTGTGCCATGCGCGCCAACACCGAGCAAGCTCAGGGGCTGGTCGGACTCTGGACGTCATTGCATGTCCCCACCCTGCACATGGGGGGACAAGCTGCGGCCGCCTGTAAACTTCAATCAGCCTCTGGGACAGTCCTTCGACCTGTCCCGTCATCTCTGCACCCTCGGGGCGATGCGGCAACCCCACCCGGTGGGGTAGGCCTGCGATCAAGGGCGGTGGAGGTGAAGTGAGGGTCCATGACTGAGCTGAGGTTCCGGCAGCTGGTGGCAGCAAAAAGTGTACTGAATAAATAAATAAATGTTCTAGAGATGAGGATTGTCCTGTGCTGCTTGAACCCTGAAGGATATCCTCTGTGCAAAGTAATCCTTCTTCAGGCAGACAAGAAGACAGTGATGTATTACATCAACAAACAGAAGGGCGCCTCTAGCCTCTCCCCCGTCCCCTGACTGGCCACTCCTTTGGGCACCTAGGACCCTTAGCCACCCCTCCGGTGCCATCCACTGTCCCCACTGCTGCTGGTTGTTCCCTTGGTGACCCGACATAACCCTTCATCAGATGGGTCGCGCCCCGGTGAAGTGCCCATAGGCTGCTCCACTTGCCCAGGGATCGGCTGGGGGTCAGCACGGGGCTATCCAGGGCTGCTGGGGACCAGTGGTCGTCATCCGCTCGGTCAGGGGGCTTTTTCCTGTTTTTCTGCCCCGCCCACTCCATGCTGATAGGCCTGTTTGGGGGGCGGCAACCTGAGGTGGGGACCTGCAGGGGCGTGTCAAGGCTTGACGTTCCCTAGCGTGTCTCCTGATCCGCCTTCAGGTGCCAAGGCCCTACCCCCTTCCCCAGGAGTGAAGCATCCAATGGATGTTCTAGATCCACTCTCTGACAGTCTGCACTGCTGGCTTCCAGCCTTGGGGTGCAAACCCAGGTCACCAGCATGCCGAGTGAACCCCTTTGCTCAGCACCACGGAGCCGGCATCATTCCTACCCTCTGTGCAGGGAAGCCATGAGGATGTGGGAGTGGTGCCTTGAGCACGATGCTCTGATTCAGGCAGTCTACCTGCCGGGAACTCAGAACACCCTGGCAGATTGCCTCAGCAGGACAGAGGTGGAAACCCTCACGAATGGTCGCTCGCACCAGACTTCGTGCAGTTGCTATTTGACGAGTGCGGCAGTCCAGACCTGGACCATTCTGCATCCCCACTCAATGCAAAACTGCCTTTATTCTGCTCCAGAAATCCAGAACCTGGCATTTTCTGTCAGGATGCATTCAGACTGCAGTGAACAAGATACTTTCTGTATGCATTTCCTCCTCTTCCGTTAGTTCAGAGGGTGCTGATCAAATTGGAGGCATGGGGGGGGGGGCAGGATAATTCTAATTACCCCATACTGGCCTGAACAGATGCGGTTTCCATTGATCAACAGGTTGTTGGAAGTCCCTCCGAGACAACTTCCTCTGCGAACGGACCTCCTAACACAGGTCCCCTGGTCCATCCCAACCTGCACTCCCTTCATCTCCATGCCTGGCTCCTGAGGAGATAGACGTGAGTAGGTTCAAAGTCTCCCAGAGAATCTCGGAAATTGTCTTGGCAGCGTGTAAGCCCTCCACTAGGAAGACTTACACAGCTAAATGGATGCACTTCTCAGTTTGGTGTGCAAAGTCCTATCTGGACCCCTTCCATTGCCCACCGAATAAGGTGTTGGAGTACCTCTTAGACCTGTCTAATGCAGGACTGCAATACTTGACAGTAAAGGTACACCTCTGTGCAATTTGTGCCTATCATGAGCCAGTACAGAACATGATGCTGTCTCAGTTGCCGCTAGTCAAGAGGTTCCTCAAGGGCATCCTGCATACTAGACCCCCGGTCAGGAAACTGGTGGCAGCGTGGACTATTAACCTTCTGCTAGACATGCTCACTGTAAACCTTTTGAGCCTCTAGCCACCAGTGACTTAGTTTCTCACCTGGAAGACCACCTTTCTGGTGGCCATCACTTCTGCTCGCAGAGTCTCTGAAATACATGCCTTGGTCAAAGACCCTCCGTACACTGTCCTTTTACAAAGATAAGGTGGTACTCCGTACTCACCCTAAGTTCCTGCCCAGTGTGGTTTCAGACTTTCACCTCAACCAGCCCTTGGTTCTCCCCACTTATTTTGCTAACTTCCAGAATGAGGGGGAACGCACCCTTCACTCTCTGGATGTCAGGAGGGCTCTACAATTCTACTTTTGATAGAACAGGGGAGGTCCGTAAAACCAAGCAACTCTTTGTATCATTCAGCATGGCCTGGCTAGGCCAGCCAGTGGCCATTAGTTGCATTTCTCCTTGGATAGTGGCATGCCTTCGCCATTGCTACGTGATGGCACAGGTCAAGTTGGAAGGCCGGGTGTACGCCCACTCTACCAGAGCGGTGGCGGCATCCTTGGCAGAGATTCATTCTGTACCCATTGCGGAAATCTGCAAACAGGCTACCTGGAGCTCAGTGCACACCTTTGTGAAGCACTGTGCTCTGGCTGTTCATGCCAGACAGCACACTTCCTTTGGCAGGACAATCCTTTTTATTTATTTATTAAAATCTAGAAATTACAACCCTTTGCATCAGGGACTCATTTACAAAGGCTCCACGTCATACAAGGAAACAGTCAAATACAGGAGATAATGGGAACAAATACAGAGAATAAAATACAGAGGCATATTTCATAAACACTTAGAGCAACACCATAGGTGTTAATGAACTTTTGTCCTGAGTGAGCTCTGTATCCTACCATCCTGCTTGCTTGAAGGATTGATTTTTAGCTTGGTACTCACCCAGCAGTATGAATGAATGGTGAAGACTAAGTCCAGGAAGATATGGAAATTACATACCTACCGTAATTCTTGATCTTCTTGGACAAGTCTTCACTGCTCATTCATACGCCCACCCACCATCCCCCGAGCTCAGTCATCCTGTTTCTGGTCTTCACTCCCTCGTTGGTCTGGGCTGTGAAGACATTGTTGAAGTTCACTCTCAGGTGCTGTGTCAATTGATTTATCCAAGGCCTTCGACCTCGTTGACCATGACCTGCTTGCCTCGCAGATGAGGTCCCTTGGTTTGTCCCCCTCTGCTCTAAACGGTCTCTGACTATCTGAATGGCAGAAAACAACTAACTAAATTCAACAAAGTCCTCTCTGCCCCCCCTGCCTGTAACCTCTGGTGTCCCACAGGGCTCTGTGCTGGGTCCCCTACTCTTTTTCCTGTTTATTAACAATCTCCCCGCTGTGGTCACCAGTTGCCGAGTTACCATGTATGCGGATGACCTGGTTCTCCTGGCCCACTCCTGTGATCCAGCCACTCTAAACCGTCACTTATCAGAGGACCTCCGGAACATCCAGGCATGGCTCTCCAACCATAAACTGGTCCTTAACCAAAAAAAAACCCAGGCCATGCTATTCGGCCCCCCTGCATATCAACTATGAAGATGGCACCCCTCTTCCTACTGTGACCTCCCTTAAATATCTTGGAGTGACGCTTGATCCCAACTGGACCTGGGAAGTCACATCCATAATGCCTGCAGTGGGGTAAACCGTAAGCTGGGGCTGGCCGACAGGGCTTGGTACAAGCTCACCCCCGCGGCTCGTCTAGCTCTTGCCAGGGAGTATTACTTCCCTCCCTCAGCTATGGCTCCCTCATATTTGCTCATACTTCCAGGCCCTCTAAACAAGTGGAGCCTGACGTACAGCAATATCTGTCGGTTTGCCCTGGCGCACCCGCCTCACCCATCACTGTGAACTCTATGAGAAGCTTGGTTGGCTATCCCGGTCAATCACCTTAACTTTAGTACTGGGTGCCTCGCGGTATAAAAGTAACTCAGCTCTGGCACCCCTCGAACTAGCCAGTTCTGCGCCCCTGTTGACCTCTCCCCTACCCGCTGAGATCCCAGGGCCCTGGCCTACTAAATGTACCTACCACCCGCACCATCATGGGGGACCGGAGCTTTGCTGTTCATGTTCCCAGGCTTTGGAACTCCCTTCCTGAAAGTGTCCGTACTGCCCCCTCTCACAAGCTTTTCCGGACCTCCCTGTGGGAATATCTTAAGCTGGTCTCTCGCTGCGAATGCCTAAAGCCTCCTTAGCACATAGCTCCTGGTGCCCACTGGAATGCTGGCTTCACCACTCTCGCGCTGCTACCTTATCCCACTCCCTACCTTACTGACTGACTCTATGGTGCTCCTACGCTCATGATTCTTCACATGCCCTGCTGGTCATTGTATTTATTTCTAATTTGTATCTTGCCCCCAGCATTAGAAACTGGGTGTACTTTCCATTCAAATGTAAAACTGTAAAACTGTCTTTCTCTCCTGCTGTTGTATTTAATGTACTCGTTATACCCTATTGCTGTATTGTTGTACCTGTTATACCCTATTGTACTCTCCCGGGTCGTTCCTGAAAATAGGCATAAAACTTGTCTAGTGTACCTACCCGGTTAACAAAAACTAAATAAAATAAATAAATAAAGTTAACCCTTCTTGCACAGGTTAACTAGGCCATCTTATGCCCAGATTAGGTTAGGTGTTTCCTAGGTTACTTTACACTGCATCTGCTCGATTTTAAAAAGGTACTGAGGTGGTTGGAGGGTCAGCACCGAGATAGCCTACACAGGCACAAGCCAATCTCACAATGCCATGCATGCGCGGTCCTAACTCGGCGCTGGCCCTCCTGCAGATTTTTGGCTCCCGCAGGGTCCTTGCACCTCCGATGTACCCAGCAGTATGAATGAATGGTGAAGACTTGTCCAAGAAGATCAGGAATTACAGTAGGTACGTAATTTCCATTTTTCAGAGATGATACAACATATTTTACCAGGTGTACCTGTGCAGCCTGTGTTATCGTTGATGGGTGTTAGGCCCTCAGCCCTCATCAACGCCATAGTCCAGTACACTGCAAATGCCTCCTACTCAACCACCGCCAGCGTCACCCGGCAGTGTCCTTAGTTCCCATCATCGGTGTGGAGGTTGATGAGATGGAATATAATCCTGACCTCATTATGAAGGAGTTATGAGGGAGAGCGATGGGTGCCGTGCTGGAGTTATTACCCTGTCTTTCTGTAGTGAGGATTCTGTGATATATTCTCCCAGATCTGCCTACATTTGTCTGTGTTGCAGTAAATGTAAACTGCCATGAGCTTTGCTGTGAAGGAGCAGGATTCCACAAATACAGCTCTGATGGAGATTTTAGAGTACCTTGTACTCCATCCATTATTATTCCTGCACTGGAGAATGTTACATTTGCTGCATGGTACAGGCTTAACTTCATTGCTTGTTGTACTGAGAAAGGCTGACAAGCAGTACCCTGCTCCTTCTGCCAAGTCTTACTATGCCAGTCAACCAGATATAGACTCTGTGGTTATTATGGCTGCCCATGATAGATCCAGGACACCTAAACACACAAGATCTTATCTGGGTCAGTCTTCACCATTCATCACCGTTTGGGTACTTGGCCAGAGGTCATGACCCAGCCGAGGAGTTTTTAAAAATTTTTGGGATGGGCAGATCCAGCGCATGATTAGGCATACCGAGTGCCGAACACTGCGTGGCACTGCATGGTTGGCTGTTAGGCACTGTCGACTCCGTCCTCCCGCCAGTTCTTCGTCTCCTGCCGTCAAGGTCACCTCATGGGATGCTTGCCGAAGAATCTTCTGAGACACCTACCTCAAAGCTTGTGCAGTTCGAAATACTTCAAATTTCTCCAATTTATTCGACTTCATGTCAACTCCGTGCTGAAGTCCGTCAGCTCCCAGTTTCCTGCCGGTTCTGTTAGCCTACTCGACGTTGCCTGGTAAGACTGTTTCTTATTTATTTTATTTTGTGACGTCTGGTCTTGTTTGGTGGTGTTTTCTCCTAGGTCATGTCTAGGTCGGAGGGCAAGAAAACTTCCAAGACAGGATGGCCCCCTATGCGACTGTACCCTTGCGGCCATAAGTTCTCCGTCACCAACCAGCACGACCATTGCCTCGCATGTCTTGGCCCACTTCATGACATGGATTCGTACGACGCCTGTTTCTCCATGGACCGGCGGGTCATTGAGCAACGCGCATGGAAAGTGGGGCAAGCTCCGCTGACTTTCGGGGATCGGGCGCACACTCATCAGGCCAAGCTGCATTCTCTCGGCCTTTCCTCCGGGTCCCCTCCCAGTTCTATCACGGACTGAGGGAGGAGGGCCTCTGCCTCCTAGCCTAGCCGTGGCAGAGGCCCCTTCTGCGGCAGGAGGCCCAGTCTGTCTCTCTCCCCGGGACAGCGGGAGGCACCACTTTGGCAGTCGCCTTGGAGGCGCAAGGCCCCGGTGTCGTACCTGCAGCTCACAAGGCCTGGGTCGGCGCCATCCTCGACGCAGTCTGACAGCGCAGTCTTGGGCCTCGGCGCCGTTCACAGTGCAATGGGCCCTGATGGCACCATCATCGGCGCCGTTGCAGCTGTCAGCGCCATTCACGGTGCTGATGGTGCTAGCAGCATGGTGGAAGGCTCTACAGCATTGTCCTTGACTGTTTCTTGCCCTGCCACCGTCCACGGGACTGTGGTTGAGCACGGCGTCGTGTCCAGTTTCGGAGCTTGGTGCCGAGAGCGCTGTCAGGGCAGTCGGCGGTGCCGTCTCTGTCCTCGGCGCCATGGGGGTCTCCAGCCTCGGTGCTGACAGCGCAGTCAGAGCCATCGGCAGCGCTGTTTCTGGTCTCTTGGCGCTGTGGGTCGGGATGGTGCCGTGACAGGCTCCGGCTCTGAGGCTGCTGCCCTTGTTGGAGCAGTGTCCCCTTCTGGCACCATTCGTGGTGCGGCGGGGGACACTGGCACCAACTGGTGCAGACTCTGGTTCTGGTGCCCTGTCCAGTCGGGATGGCAGCAGGCGTTCACGTACTGTTTGGCACTGGACTTCGGTCTCCACCTCTCTGGAGGAGAAGTCTAACTCTGAGTTAGACAGGTAGTCTGGTTCTCTGGAGTTAGCTGCCCACGTGGACACCCTGGTAGTGTCCTCGACAGGCCGGAGCCAGCCACCCTTTGAGGAGCGGACAGTGACTGCCAGGGTCAGGGGTGCTGACCAGCAGGCAGTGGTGCAGGCCACCATTGCTCTGCAACCTGGCCTCGGAGGGTTCTCTGACCCCTTAGTGGTGGTATCCCCTCAGGTGGTGTGCCTGGATCGCCCAACTTTGGGACCGATCGGAGCACCCACAGGAGGGGAGAGTGCTGCTCCCTGGATAGCCTCCTCGGGGGCCAACCAGGGCTGCCAGCTACCTAGGCTGGCTCTCTCTCGAGGAGGAGTGCACTCTCGGATTCCGAGGAGTCGAGGGGCATGGGGTCTGTGTGGTGACCTTTTTCCGGAACTCACCGGGCTCTGGGAGCAGCCGTGGTGTGGTTCTCCGCTCTTCCCCTCGTTTCCTCGGGGCGGCCCCCATTCTTTGAGTGAGGACCATCCTTCTGGACTACGGCCCCGGGTCACCTCACAGGGGGGATTCTTCAGGGCACAGCCTTGGCAGTTCCAGTTTGGTTGTTCGGCTGTCTGCTTTGCAGTCTTCCCGAGCTCCTTCATCCCTTAGGGCTCCTGGTGCGCTCCCTAGCACAGGCAGAGGTCAGCCGATTCCTGTTGTCGGCTCTGTCCCCATTCTTCTACTACCACATTCTCCTGCACTCCCAGGCATTTTTGGTCCTAGTGGGCGCCTCTCCTGGGAGCAGTTCAGAGCCGTGGCTGCTCAGATTCCCTCTTACGTTAGGGCTATGGACAGACAGGTTTTTCAACCTCCCCCTGAGCAGCCACCTTTGAACCTTCGAGGTCCTCTGACTCCTTATTCCCCTCTTCTGGGGGAAAGGAGCCATCTGTCCACATTTCTCCAGCTGCTGATCTCGCTAAGTATCAACGATTCCTTGTGAGGATGTTAGAGGACCTGCACATCACCCCCTTCCCACCCAACACAATCCAGAGCACTCTGCACACGCCTGTCTAGGCGATTTCAGTGAGGATACCCTTGTGGTGCCCCCCTGGCCTGCTCCCTTTCGGGAGGCGTCGCATTCCTGGCAGAGTGGCAGAAACCCTTTTCCGGAGTTCCTGCCCTAGGGATCTCTGCCAGCGGTATGTGCCCCAGGTCTTAGGTACCATGCCTCATCCTCAGTCAGGATTGATGCAACTGGGCACTCTGATGGACTTCACCCCTCACCGTGACCGGCCCCCGGATCAAGACTCCTCGAATTTTGACTTCTGGGGGAGGACGACGTTCTACTCTGCACGGTTGCTGTTCTCTATTGCAGCACATCAGGCCCTCTACGCAACCTATGACAGGTTCTTGTAGTCCAAGTTGGGTCAGCTCCTAGCCTCAATGCCTGACACGGAGCAAACCAAACAAGCCATTGCACTCTCTGCATGTGGCCTGGAGCTAGCAGGGCACCAAGCAGGGGCATCGTATGATGCCAATAAGGTAGCTACCAGGGTGGTAGGGACAACGATCTGCTCTAGGCGGGCGGAATGGCTGCATCTTTCCCGGTTGTCACCCTTGGCCCGGCGTAGGGTAATTAACTCCGCCCACCAGAGAACCTATCTCTTCTCCCGTAGAGTGAGGCGGTGTCTGTCGGGGCAACTTCTTGCACCCTCCGGGGGGTTCCCGTCAGACTCTCCCCACACTCTGGCCACTCCAGGCCCCGAAGGTTCTCCCTCTTAGTGTGTCACCCACTGAGAGCTAAGGGACTCATTTCCTTAGGGTTAAATACCCCCTTCGGAGGAACTCGGCACTCACCCAAAGGTGAAGATTGACACAGATATGAAAATTACGTACCTACTGTAATTCTGATCTTTGTGTAACTTTACCATTCATCACAATCCCGCCCTCTGTCCCCCTGGGGCCTCAGTCTCTGTGTCCCCCTCCCTTCCTCTCTGTGCCCATTCTCGGCCCCCCTTTCTGTTAGTCAGGAGCGAGGTAAACTGGGGCACATAGGGGGATAATTTTCTTAGAGGTAGAGTGGTTAGGATGGGGGGCACTCCTTCTCCACTGCTTTGGCTCCACCCTGGTGGGGTGGGAGTTGACAGTTGCCCTCCATTCTCTCCTCCTCCTCTTCTTCCGTCAATCCTTGGTTCCCTTGTCCTTTGGACATATCCTTAATTACTTTAAGAAACTACATTTCTTACACCAAATTTTTCCCTTGAGGGGGGAGAATTCCCTGTATCCTGTTTTTCTTCCAGAATAGCCGATTATGCTTAAGTGGAGTTATTGCCAGTGATTCTGTGCCTTGAATTCTGGCAGTTAGCCTCTTGGCTACTCCTTGCAGTTCCTATACAATCTGGAGACAGGTCAAGGTTCCAGGGTATGGTTTTTACCTTTCTCCCCCCTCTCACTCTTATTCTAATTTCTAGAATCCCTAACCCACTCTCCCTTCCTCCTTTCTACTTCCAGAGATTGGGGCCCCCCTACCCAATCCCCTTAGTCTTCAACAACAACTTCTTCTGTCCTCTCAGTCATTTATTTCTCCTTTTAGTTTTTATATCTCTTCCTTTGTCTGTCCCTTGGACTTCCTTGTCCCTTCCTCCAACCCTTTTCTGACCTCTCGGCGACTCAGAAATAGCGGATGGTCGACTCGCGCCTAACGGTCAACCCCACGAGTGCCACGCAGTGTGTCGGGTTTTGACGGCGGCGCCGATCTAAGGCCGACTCCATTAAAAAAAAGCTCCCATGGGGTCATGACTTCCAGCCAAGTACCCAAAGGTGATGAATGGTGAAGATACACAGAAAGATCAGAATTACAGTAGGTACGTCATGTTCATTTCTCTTCCTCCTGACAAAGAATCCAGGAGGCTAAATGTGATGGGCAAGCGCACATACGCCTCTGCCTCACTAAGCCTCAGGATTGCAAATTACCAGCCCATATGAATAAATATCAGAATAGCCTGTGGAAGGCTGCTAAAACTGCTGCCCAGGCTCTGCCAAGAATGAATTGATTAAAACCCTCACTTCTGGTGCTGAGGTTGGCAAATACTTGATCCCTTCAGTATATGAGGACTCTGATGCTTCTGCCAGAGCAGCTGCATCTAGCATTTGCATGAGGCATTATTCTTGGCTAAGGGTGGCCGGATTTGCAAATGATGTACAGCAAGCAGTTTTAAATGTCCCTTTTAGTGAGAGCAAACTGTTTGGCTGTGATGCTAAAGAGGTGCTGAGAGGCCTTCGGACATCTAAAATGACACTAAGGTCTGTCAAATCCCTTTATCCCATGCCTGCTAGGGTGCATTGAAGGGGGAGATTTTTCAAGTTCAAGTTTATTGCAGGAAAACTCCATTGAGCAAGCTCATTCACAAGGAGGTCCTGTGACATAAACACTTAAAGTACAAACATAGATAGGTAATAACAGTATATACATGAAATGCATTTTACATGATACAGGCTGGATATACATATAAGTGTACCACATAGGGTGACCGCAGGTGGTAAACATTAATATGACACAGGGAAGCGACTTACAGGTTGCATACTGATAAATGAAACATGATGACTGGTGTGTGCAATACATATATTTTGGCAGCTAGAACAAACAGACTACAACTGATATTGGGTGGGGGGGGGAGTGATTTGATAGAGTAGCAGTGGAGCGTAAGCATAGATAAAGCCAGGAGTAGAAGGGGAATGGAAAGCAGTTAATATGACAAAGCAATTAAGCCTTACCAGTGGATAAATATGGCACACATGGGGAAGGAAGAGACTTAATGACAGTTACAGGTGTCTCTTATTTTGGCTGAACTTAGCGATTTGTAGAAGTTTATTGAAACTGTGCTAGTTAGTTTCAGTACGGTTTGTAATTGGTTCCAAATGGAGGAAGGGCATATGCAATACACGTTTACCAAAGGAAGTCGCATCCTTGGTATGTCAAGGCATAATAAAGTCAGATTTTCTTAAGAGTATGCACTATGAGATACTAATAAGGGAAGAGATAGCTTGGCAATTTCTGCAGGAGCAGTTTGAGTCCATAGCCCAGCATGGAGCAGGCGTCTAGTAGTAAGGGATGTCCAGCCAACAGCTGCATATAAGTCACAGGGAAAGTAACTATGAGTTGGTAATGAACCAGAACGACGGTGATACAAAGGATGTCCAGTTTACTTAGATTTGCAAGAGTGGTGGAGGAATAGATTACATCGCCATAGTCAGTAGGGGGAGAAAAGTGGCCTGTACTAGCTTGTTTCGAGTCTCAAGGGGATAAAGGGGCCTATTTCTGTAGAAGAAACCTAACCTTGCTTTTAACCTTCTAGAGACATCTTCAACGTGGTCATTGAAAGATAATTTCTAGGGACATGGATATGTTGTTCATCCACACTGTCTGGCAGGTATCCTTGCCCGCTTTAAATCTTGCCGGAAGGTCTTCAAGCTGGCTCCTCCCACCCACCCGGATGGTAAAACTCTCGGCTCCGCCCCATGACGCCAGATCTTCCTTACCGCTTGGAAGCTCAGGTTCCCTCCTTAACGTTCTGTGTATAAGACTGGTTTCTAATACTTCGAATTTTTGAAACTAAAAGTTTTTTTGCTAAAAAGACTTCGGTCTTCTCTCCCTCGCGGCTGCGATGGACAAATCGACTCCCGGTTTCCGGAGATGCCCTTGCGGGCAGAAGATGTCTCGGACGGATCCGCACTCCACGTGCATCTACTGTCTAGGCCTGGAGCATGACCCGCAGGCCTGCGACCTGTGCTCTTCCTTTTCGGCCTACGTCCTCGAAGACCGTGCTGCCCATTTACAACTGGGGCGTCCCGAGAAGCGATTTTCTCCGGTGAAGTCAAAAAGAGGCCCGGTCGGCGGTGTCCGCGGCGGCGGGCTCGGCGGATCAGCTCGAGCAGATGATCGCCCTCGAAGAGGAGGCGGCGCGGGCCGCTTCTACCTCGGCTGCGGCATTTGTCCCGCTCTCTCTCGGTGCCTCTTATTCAGCTTCTTTTAAGGTGCTTTGTCTGACCCTCTCGACTAAAGGTGAGGGACCAACTTCTTCTGGACCGTTTTCTCGGTCCAAAAAGAGGGACAAAGGTAAGTCTCACCGTCGACGCTCTTGGGAGCGGGAAAGATCCCTCTCCCCGAGTTGTCGGCCGTCGACTTCGGTCGACTGCTCAGCTTCGGCCACTGGTCTCACTGTGTCCCCATCAGGCCAGTTGACCGAGACTTCCGTCGACCCGGTCGAGATTTTTCTCGACCCGTTGGACGGGTTGTCGACAGGAGAAGCTGAGAATCCCGGTTTCAGTGGGAGTTGAGGACCCCGTTGGCTCGTCTGTGCCTCCGGTTCCGGAGCCTTCGGTTGAATCTTCCGAACTGAGGGGAGTGCCGGTTCCCCACGACACCTCCCCGCACCGTCCTCGGGTAAGCCGAGGTTCTCGGTCTCGGACTTCTTCGCGGTCCAGCCGATCCCGCCATCATAGGCGGTCTCGGTCTTGGCACCGCAGCAAGCGGTGCCGCCGCTCGTCCTCTTCCTCCTCCTCAGATTTAGGGAGGCTTCGGCGCAAGTTGCGTCGAAGATATGAGGAACTCGTGTGGCAACAGCTCCTTCTGACTGGGAATAAGCCGACGCAGTCGTCTTCCCTAGCCATTAAGTGGCTGTCACCAGAGCGGCCGAAACAACCCCTCATTTTATCCAAGGAGCCTGTTCCCAGGCCGGTTGTTCGGCCAAAACCAGCTGCCCCACCGATTCCGGTGGAACCTCCGCCTCCATAGCCATTAGTTGGGGCTCCAACCAAAAATTCTCGGTCGGCTCAGGGACTGCCCCATAGGCTGTCTGTCACCCTCACTCCCGATCGACCTCGGCAGGTGGAGGGTGGCTCAGGCCCGAGGCAGCTCTTTGAGGACTCTTCCGAGTCCGAGGACGATTCCTCCCTTTTCTCCAAGCGAATGGACTTGGAGTCCTCAGGAGGACAGTCGGTGGACGATAGCCCTTCGTCCTTCCTGGGATTGCTTCGGCTCATCTCGGAGTCCACCAGGATGAAGCTCGAACCCGTTTCTAAGCGGGCCAGGTATCCCCTCACGGAGATTCTGGACCGAGGGGATTCCCCTACGGAGGCCTTTCCGGTGGCCGAGGCCATAGTGGGCCGGCCTTGGAGCTCTGGCAGCGCCCTGCTTCCTGCCCTGCGCCTTCAGCCAGAATGGCTAGGAAGTATGCGGTCCCTGCCGGTTCCTTGTCCGGTTTTTCGGAACACCCCTCGGCCGAGGGGTTAGTTACCAACAGCGTTTTCCGGCATGCCGGGGGCGCTAGGAATGTGGACAAACCTCCCGACAAGGAGTCCAAGAAATTGGACTATGCCGGGCGAAAAGTCTACACTGCGTCCTCCCTCGGCCTTCGCCAGGCCAGTTCGGCCGTCCTCATGGCACATTTCTCCCATGCCCTGTTGGGCTCCCTGGATGAGGTCGTCCCTCATCTTCCCGCGGATCTACAGACCACGGTCAGGCAGGCGCGGGACCAGGGCAGGGCAGTGGCCAAACAGCAGCTCCAGACTGCTTTAGACATTGGGGACTCATGTGCCAGGTCTGTGGTGGCCGCAGTGGCCATACGTCGTCGGGCTTGGCTGAGGATATCCACCTTCACTTCGGATACCCAGCACAAGTTGGCGGATGTTCCCTTTTTGGGGACCGACCTCTTCGGCCCTGGGGTGGAAGGTCACCTGCGGAGGATCGAGAAGTCGAATGCTACCTTGGACTCGGTCTCTTCCGCTTAGAAGGACAAAGGCCGCAAACCACAGCCCTAAGCCTTTGTCGCCCTCTGCCCTCGCGCATCCGCCCAGCAACCGTCAGGGCTAGCAGGCTCGGGCTTGGCACCCCAAACCCAAGCCGGGGCTTCCTCCAACAGGAAGCAGGAGGTAAGGCCCAGGAGGTCCTCTGCGGTCCCTCTCCAAGCCTGCCCAGTGACGGGCTGAGGGTCGTCCCAACCCGTCCGTCCACCCAGGTTCCCCGTTAGAGGGCGGCTCCGACACTTCCTTTCCACCTGGTCCATTATTACCACGGACAGGTGGGTGCTGAGGTGGTGGAAAAAGGCCTGCCTCTAAATTCAAGCAGGCCCGCCCTTCAGAGCGTCGCCCTCGGGGACTCCAGTCCGTAGCCTCACTGTGGCTGCCGGGCGACGCCGCTCTCCTCCTCCAAAAGGAGGAGGTGGGCCTCCCTCAGACCCGGGGTTTGTGTCCAGGTACTTCCTGGTTCCAAAACGGACGGGGGGCTGGCGCCCCATTCTCGACCTACACGACCTGAACAAGTTCCTAAGGTCCCGAACCTTCAGGATGGTCACTCTGGCTCAGATAAAACCATCCCTGGAACACAGCGTGTGGTTCTGCTCTCTGGACCTGCAGGACGCGTTCTTTCACATCCCTATCCGTCCATCACATTGGAGATTCCTTCGCTTTCGAGCGGAGGGATCCCTTTTCGAGTTCCGAGCCATGCCCTTCGGCCTGTCTCCTGCTCCCAGGGTCTTCACCAAATGCATAGCAGTGGTGACAGCTTTCCTGCGGCGCCAAGGGGTCCGGGTGTACCCTTACCTGGACAATTGGCTGATAGCGGCCCCCTTCAGACAGGAGGTGGAGCGGTCCAGAGATCTGGCCCTCCAGGTTTGCTCTCAAATCGGCCTTCTTATCAACGAGGCCAAGTCAGAACTCGAGCTGAAGCAGGTGATTCTGTTCATCGGTGCAGAGCTCGACTCTCTTCGAGCCAGAGCACGGCTCCCGGCGGACAGGGCCGAGGTTCTTACCTCCTTTGCCCAATCATTTCTGGTTGGGCAATCGTGCCCTGCCCGGGACTTCCTGCGCCTCCTGGGTCTCATGGCGGCCTGTACCAGCATGGTCCGTTGGGCACGCTGGCACATGCGCCCCCTTCAGTGGGGACTGGCCAGCCAGTGTTCTGGCGCTGCGATCCATTGGACCAGCTAGTGGCGGTGACCCAGGGGATGTGGGCGCTCTCGGTGGTGGACCGTTCCAGCTCATCTGCAGGAGGCATCCCGTTTGTCCGCCCGAGCAGCGGTCTCTCTATCGAGCGATGCCTCTCTGATGGGTTGGGGTGCCCATCTGGGGGAACACCGGGTCCACGGCCTCTGGTCCCCGCGGGAGTCCCGATGCCACATCAACCTGCTGGAGCTCCGAGCAGTCGGCCTAGCTCTCACCGCCTTTGCTCCGTTTCTCCGGGGTCAAGTGGTCAGAGTCCAGACGGACAATACCACGACCATGTACTACCTAAACCGCCAGGGCGGGACGAGCTCCATGCTTCTATGCAAGGAAGCTCTCCGCATTTGGTCACTCATGCGCAGCTTGGAGGTGGATCTCCTAGCCATTCATGTGGCAGGAGCCTCCAACACCCTGGCCGATGCCCTGAGCCGGATAGGGGCTGCATCCCACGAGTGGTCTCTCCTGCCGGAGGTAGTACAAGATCTGTTCTCCCATTGGGCACACCTCAGGTGGACCTGTTTGCCTCCAGGAGAATGCGAAGCTGAGGCTGTTCCATGCCCGCCCCCTTAGCAGGCTCGCTGCAGGGGATGCCTTCTCAGGGCCGTGGACCCGGGCCTCTTCGCCTTCCCCCATTTCTCTTGATACACAAGGTGCTTCTCAAAGCAAGGAGGGACAAAGCGCAGGTGATTCTGATAGCCCAGACTGGCCCGCCAGTCTGGTACCCAGATCTCCTCAGCCTCAGCTCCAGGCTCCCGAGGCAGCTCCAGCTCGCCCGGACCTGCTCTCAGTCAATCAGGGAAGGTGTTCCATCCGGACCTTCAATCCCTGCACCTGACGGCCTGGTTCCTGAGCGGCTAGAGTTCCAGGCCTTGGGTCTTTCCGACGAGGTCCTCAATGTAGTTGAGGCGTCCCGTAAGGAGTCGACCAGGAAATGCTATGCCTTCAAATGGAAGAGATTTTCCATTTGGTGTCAGGGCAAGGGCTTGGACCCTTTCTCCTGTTCTTTGGCAAACATCTTGGACTATTTATGGTCCCTTTCTCTTCAAGGGCTTAGGTCGACGACCCTAAGGGTGCACCTGGCAGCCATCTCTGCTTACCGAGCGCGGGCCGGGGAGCAGTCGGTGGCGCAGGAGAAGGTGGTCTGGCACTTTTTCAAAGGCCTTGATCACATTTCCCCTCCGGTGCGAGAACCTCCACCTCCGTGGGATTTACTGCTGGTACTGGCAAAGCTCATGGGCAAGCCATTCGAACCAGTGCACAGGTGTGAACTCTCTCACCTGTCGTGGAAAACCGCCTTCTTGGTGGCTATCACATCAGCCAGAAGGATGGGAGAGCTCCAGGCGCTCTGCATAGAGTCTCCTTACCTGGTCTTCCACAGGGACAAGGTTGTCCTGCGCCCCCAACCGAAATTCCTTCCGAAGGTGATGTCGGAGTTTCACCTTAACCAGGTGTTGACTTTGCCGGTGTTTTACCCCAGTCACACCTCGGAGGCGAATACAGTCTCCATGCCTCGGACCTAGAAGGGCGCTCGCTTATTATAAGAGCGCCGGCTGAAATTGGGAGAGGTTCGCCAGCTGTTTGTCACCACGCTGAAGCCGACCTGGCAGACCTGCAGCCAAGCGGACGATAAGCAGGTGGGTCACCTCCTGCATAGATCTCTGCTATAAGTTGGCGGGCATGGAGCCTCCCAGAGGGATAAGAGCTCATTCTACCCGCCATACTGCTGCATCGGTGGCTGCTTCCAGGGATGTCCCTATCCAGGATATCTGCAGGGCTGCTACCTGGAAGTCAGCACACACCTTCATCACCCATTACTACATCGACCTTGAGTCATGCCGGGATGCTGGTTTTGGGGCCTCGGTTCTCCAGTCTCTATTCCCTAAGTAGAGGGTGTGTGCCTTGCCTCCCTCCTCCCGGAGCACTGCTAGGAGTCTGCCAGACAGTGTGGATGAACAACATATCCATGTCCCTAGAAATACAGGTTACTCACCTGTAACAGGAGTTCTAGGAATGGTATATGTTGTTCATCCACATTCGACCCACCCGACCTTTCCGGCTTCGACGCACAACCTGAGCTTCCAGCGGGCCAGCTCTAGCGCCATGGGTGAGCTGAGTTTTACCACCGGTGGGTGGAGGAGCCAGCTTGAAGACCTTCCGGCAAGATTTAAAGCGGCAAGGAACCTGCCAGACAGTGTGGATGAACAACATATACCATTCCTAGAACTCCTGTTACAGGTGAGTAACCTGTATTTATTGTCGATCCAGATACCTAGATATTTAAATTTGGTTACAACTTCCAGAGGCTCGTTTAGCGTGGTGACAATGAAGTCTTGGGCAAGGTATTTTGGGGGGGCCTGAGACAGCACTGCGGGAGAATATCATCGCTTTAGTCTTCTTAGCATTGAGCAGAAGCTTTGCCTTTATTAGATTATGCTCAAGTTGTGCGAAGTCCGCTTGAAGCACTCCCTTGACTTCAGATAACGATGAGCCAGAAGTATACAACACAGTATCATCCAAAAAGTGCAGATTGGGCGTAGATGTGTTAGCATCTAAGTCATTAATGTACAAAGAAAACAAGATAGGGCCTAAGATGGATCCTTGGGGGACTCCTCTTGCAACTGGCAAGGCAGCAGAAAAAAAGCCTTCCGCCTTTACTTTTTGGGATCTTCCAGTTAGGTAGCTAGAGAACCACTGGGTGGTATGGTATGTGGCACCCAACTTTGCAAGGCAATTGACTAATAGTTTGTGATCAACAGTATCAAAAGCTTTGCTGAGGTCCAAAAGACTCGCCAGTTACCTTCTTAGCATCTATAGTAGAGATCCAATCATTGGTTACTTTTGCTAGTGCAGTGATTGTGCTATGATTAGCCTGGAAGCGGATTGAGCTGGGTTAATGAGAGAAGGTTTCAAGTGAGATTTTAACTGAATATGGATCAGTTTTGAGAACTTTAGAAAGGATAGGCAATATGGAATAGGCCTATAGTTGTTTACATCGCATGGGTCACCAGATTTAAATAGGGAGGATATGTGCTGATTTCCAGCAGGGCGGCACAGTAGCAGATGTAATGGAAAGATTGAAGATGTGGAGGGTGGGGCAGTGAGATGGGCGTAGCCTGACCTTAGGAAAAAGGGTTCCAAGCCATCCCCCTGCACTTTTTGGTGTCTAAGTTAAGAAGAAGATTTTCTACTTCTTTATAAGTTATCTCACTAATTGGAAGGGGCTGGGTGCAGGACTAGATGTAGGGGAGGGTATGCTGGCTCACCGCAGCACCAGCATAAGGTGACGAGTCAAAGCTAATCCAGCTGTGGCAAAGTGGGAGTTAAGTTCCTCCAGGATTGGAACTTGTTTTCCACAATCTTGCCACTTGCAACTATCTTTGTTGGGACAGAGGGGCCATGGGCCATCCTTCTATAGCTTTGATAGTCTTCCATATTTTATGAGGGTTACCTTTAGCTTGTTAGAGTAGAAATATAATAGTTAGCTTTAGCAGAGCGAAGTTTTTTCACACAGTTATTCCTGGCTGTTCTAAAGGCCTGCCAATCCGAAGATTCTTTGGAATGTCTAGCTTTAGCTCAAAGCTTATCTCGAGCTATAAGGGCTGCCTTGAGATCCGATGTGAACCAGGGGTTGGAATTGTTCCGTACCCTTACTTTGATGAAAGGGGCATACTTATTTATTATTGTAGTGAGTTTGTCATTAAGGATGTAAGCTGCCTTGTTGACATCTTTGGCTAGGTAGAGATCTTGCCATCTGATCATGCTCAGGTCAGATAGGAAGTTTACTGCACTGAATTTGCGAAAGGATCTTTTTGTTATAAAGATGGGCTGTGGCCGGGCCTTAATTTGAGATCTTATGCAAGCAACAATTCCATGATTGCTCATGTCGTTGTGAAACACTGCCGAATTAGATATTTTGTGTGGATGGGTGGTTAGTACCACATCTAGAATGGAACTGTTGGCAGTATTTAGAGTGTTGTTCCTAGTGGGTTCACTGACTAATTGCCCAAGACCTAGCTCGTCACAAAGGGATTTTGCCAGCCTGCTCCCATGGGTGGCTGTCAGGCTTTCTGTCAGCAGGGCTGAGGTAAGGGTTGTGTGCTCTTGCCAGGCCCCCTTCCCTTTGGTGCTCATTCAAAAGCACCTGAGGCCATTGGAGCTGGTGGAGCTGCTCCCACCAGTACAGCCTGACTCAGTTCATGTATTCCCTATGCTACTGTTGCCTCCAGCAGTGGTTGCAGGGGGCTGACCCTCCCTAAATCTCAAAACAATGTAGGGAGGTCACAACAGAGAAATCGGTCCTGGAGATGATAGCAAGGGGGCATGCTCTAGAGCTTTTGGAGGCCCCTCCGGAGTGTCCTCTGCTCTGCCTCCTTACAGTTATTCTCAAAGACATTTGTCCCTTCTGAAAGAAGTAGTGCAGGCTTTAATATACATGCTATAGAACCAGTTCCTCTTCGACAGAAGAAAAAAGGGGTTCTATTCTGGATACTTCCTGTTTCCCAAATGAACAGGAGATATGCGGCCTATTTTGGATCTGAGAGGCCTCAGCTTCAGCATAGAATACAAGAAGTTCTGTATGGTCTCCCTGCAGGCTCTGATTCCCTTGTTGCAAACAGGGAACTAGATTTGCTCTTTGGATATGAAGATGCATATCTTCATATCAAGATCAGAAAACCCAACGTGTCTGTGCAGTATGCTGGTAGGGGAGCATTACCAGTTTAGAGTATTGCCCTTTGACTTGTCTTCTGCTCCACAGGTCTTTACCAAGTGCTTGGCAGTTGTGGCAGCAACCCTTCACAGAGAAGATCTGTATGTCTTCCTGTATCTTGATGACTGGCTATTGAAATCTAGCTCCAAGGAACATTTGCTGCACACCCTGTCTCAGACACAGCATTTGATCAATGATTTAGACGTCACAGTGAATGTGGCAGAGTCAGTCTTGACTCTGCTAGAGACTGCAGTACATGGGAGCAGTCTTGGACACAGAAAAAAGCTGTGCTTTCCTACCCTTGGTCAGGGCAGAAAACCTGCTTGCTCAGGCAAGATTGGTATACAGCTGTGATCACATCCCAGCCAGAACTTTGTCTTCCGGGACTCATGGCAGCAGCCATTGTCCCTGTGTAACTGGCCTGCTTACACAAGAGGATCTCGCGGTGGACATAAAGGGTCCAGTGGGGTCAGCTGATGGGCGAGCTGGACCAAATGGTACTCATGATGACTCAACTGTGCAGAACACTGACGTGGTGGATGGACCACAACAACCTATTAAAGGGTGATCATCTTTGAGGATATCTCTTTTATCAGGCCACACCTGTGTGGAGCAATACGTGCATCAGCACTAGGAACACATGGAAACTTTGCAAGTCAGGGCCACCCACGATGTCATCATATGCCAGCGTCTACATAAACCTGAGCAGCCTCTCCTTCTCAGTACTTTTCCGGCCAGTGATCAGACGCATCAGACCTATGATCGGAAACACCACTGTAAAAAGCTGACTTTTTTTTTTTCTGTTTTGTGTATCAAAAATTGTATTCAGTTTAGTTATTTTCGGTGACCTGTATGCCATCAAAAGAACCGAAAAAGCAATCTTATCTCCATCAGTCTTCACCATTCATCACTATTGGCTATAGCTCACCGGAGCTAGGACCCCGCGGGAGACTCTTGTTTTGTTGTTGTCATGGGCAGAGCTGACGCAGGGCCAGCACCGCCCTCGAGGTTGACGTTCTACGTGGCACTCGAAGGTTGGCAGTTAGCCGTCGTTGACTCCGCCCCAGCCCCAGTTCTTTCTCTCCCGCCATCAAGTGAGGATCCTGTGTGCGAGACTGTTGTATTTTATGGCCTAGTCCATCATATAACTTGAATTTTGCCTCTTTTCTGCTCGACGTCGCTTCTACAACCCAGTAAAAGCTTTCCTTTTTATTAAGCAGTGTCGAGTACTGTGTTTTATTTTCTTTCTCATCCGGTTATGTCTCGTCCAGGGGGCAAGAAGGTGTCGAAAGCGGGGCGGCCCCGTATGCGTCGGTGCCCCTGTGGCCGTCTTTACTCCGTAATGGACCAACATGACTGTTGCGCCTCGGCCCCGGACATATGGATAACTGCGATATTTGTTTCTCCATGGACCGCCGTGTCGTTGAATACAACGCGATGAAGGTCGGACGTGCGCCGCCGACTTTCGGAGGTTGAATTCGCAGTTGTCAGACCAAGGTCAGGACTCTCGGCCCTTCCTTCTGGTCCTATATGGCCCGTGAAGGAGGGAGCCTCCGCCTCTTCTAGAATTGCCACAGCAGAGATTTCTTCCACGGTGCAGGAGGCCCAGGCTGGCCCCCTTGGGGGTCAGTCGGGAGGCACCGATCTTATCTGTGTCAGTCTTCACCATTCATCACAGATGGGTATCTGCTGGAGGTGAGGACCCCGCGGGAGCTTTTTTTTTTTTTAAAGGTAGGCGGAGCCGCCCTCTGGGCTGACGCACTGCGTGGCGCTCGCGGGTTGGCCGTTAGGCTGTGTCAACTTCACCTGCCTGCCATTTCTTCGTCTCCCACCACAGAGGTCACTTCGTGTGGAAACTGAGGAAATTTGAGGCCTGCTTCGCAGTTTCTCCGTTCATAGTGTTCATGCCATGATCCGTCGGTTATTCCTACCGTTCTGGGTTGTTTTACTCGGCGTGCCGTAAGATCTTTCCATTATTATTCTTTTACGTGACATTGGTCTGTTTTGGTGTTTTCCCGTAGGTCATGTCTTGGTGGAGGGCAGAAATCTTCAAGGCGGTCAGCACCCCATCGACCGAAAATTCTCCGTCACCAACCAACACGACCCGGTGTCTCGTGTCTTGACCGCTTCCACGACATGGATTAGATGCGGCGCCTGCTTCTCCATGGACCGCCGGGTCCTTGAACAATGCGTGTGGAAAGTGGGGCGAGCTCCGCTGACTTTCGGGGGTCGGGTACTCACTCGTCGAGCCAAGCCATGCTCTCTCGGCCTTTCCTCCGGGTCTCCTCCCAGTTCTATACGGACCGAGGAGGAGGGAGCCTCGGCTACTAGTAGCCTAGCCGTTGCCGAGGCTTCTTCTGCGGCACAGGAGGCCCGGAGGCACCGCCATGTCAGTCTCCTCTTCGAGGGTGAAGGCTCCTGCAGCTTGCAAGGCCCGGGTCGGCGCCGTCCTCGACGCCGGCACCATTGGAGGCCTTGGCGCCGTTCGCCCTAATGGGGCCGTCATTGGCACTGACTTGTGCAGCGCCGTGATCTCTGGCGGAGTCATTCGCGGCGCCGACACTGCTAACAGCGCCGTGAGACCTACTATGGGCGTCATTTTCCGTATCTCGCCTCGGCCGTGGGACGCCGTTTTCCCTCAATCGGCACCATCTTCAAGCGTCACTGACCTCGGTGCGCTCTCCGGGCTGGGCGGCGCCGTGCTTGGCGCCCGTATCCTGCCCGGAGCTGTCCTCATGACCCGACCCTTTTCTCTGCACGTTTGGGGGCAGACAGCGCTGATGGTGCCGCCAGGGGCTGTCGTCGGCGCTGCTTTCGCGGCCCGTGGGACGGGTGGTGCTGAGACTGGTCCCGGCTTTGGCTGGAGCCGCGCTTCCCTCGGATTCCACTTGCAGGGCTACGGGAGGCGCTGGCACCGACTCGGGCACAGCTGTGGTCTCTGGGCCTGTTGGTAAGGATGGCACTGCCCACCCTCCCACGGTTTGGCACAGGGCCTCTGACTCTACCTCCTCGGAGACGGAGTCGTGCTCTGAGTCGGACGTGCAGTCTGACCCCCTGGGATTGGCTGTTGAGGTGGGCAACGCGGTGGTGTCTTCGACCAGTCCGGAGTCGGCCCGCACTACTGGGGCGGTCGGTGGCTACGGACTAGGGTCAGGGATGCTGACCAGCAGTCAGTGGTGCTGGCCACCACAGCTCTGCAGCCTGGTCTTGGCAGTTTCACTGACCCCTCAGTTGTGGTACCCCCTCCAGTGGTGTGCCTTGATCTCCCAACTTTGGGGCTGATCGGAACACCTGCAGGGGGGGAGGGTACTGCACCCTGGATAACCCCTTCAGGGGCTGCCCAGAGATGCCAGCTACCTAGGCTGGCCCTCTCGAGGAGGAGGGCTCTTTCAGACTCCGAGGGGTGTGGGGTCGGCGCGTCTGCCTTTTTCTGGGGTCCACCCAGGCCCTGGGAGAAGCCGTAGTGCAGATCTCCACTCTTCCTCCTCGGTCTCTTTGAGAGAGTCCCATTCTTTTGAAGTAGGGGACCGTCCTTCTGGACCTATACGGCCCCAGTTGCCTCACGGAGGGGGATTCTTCCGGGCACAGCCAAGGCAGCACCGATGTGGTTGTTCAGTTGTCAGCTGTGGGGGTCTTCCGGGGCACCTTCTTCCGCGGCTGCCCACGGTCCGCTCCTTCCCCCAGGCGGAGGTCAGCCGACATCTCTTCTCGGCTCTGTTCCCATCCCTCTGCCACATTCTCCTGTGCTCCCAGGCATCCTCGGTCCTAGTGGGGCTCTCTCTTGGGAGCAGTTCAGAGTGGTGGCTGCTTGGTTCCGTGCTTACGTTAAGGCAGTGGACAGCCAGGTTTTTCAACCTCCCCCCATGCAGCCACCCACTGAACAGACGGTGACCTCCAGCTCCTCATTCCCCTCTTCAGGGGGAGAGAACCTCTGTCCACATCTCTCCGGCTGCTGATCTCTCTGAGTATCGGCGATTCCTCGTGAGGATGTTGGAGGATTTGCACCTTACTCCTTCCACTATTAGCAAACCTGAACACTCGGCACATGCCTTTCTAGGCGATTTTGGCGAGGCCACCCTTGTGGTGCTGCCCTGGCTGGCTCCCTTTTGGGAGGCATCATTGCGTTCCTGGCAGAGGCCCTTCTCCGGAGTTCCTGCCCCAAGGGATGTCAGCCAGAGATATTGCGCACCCCCGAAGTCTCCAGGTTCCATGCCTCATCCACAGTCTGGATTGACGCAGTTGGATACTCCTGATGGGCTTCGCGCCCTTCACCGTGACTGGCCCCCAGATCAAGACTCCTTGGATTTTGATTTCTGGGGTAGGAGGACTTTCTACTCAGCATGGTTACTTCTCTCTATCTCTGCACATCAGGCCCACTATACAGCCTACGACAGGTTCTTGTGGTCCAGGCTAGGTCAGCTCCTAGCCTCATTGCCTGACACAGAGCAAACCAGACAAGCCATTGCACACTCTGCGCGTGGCCTGGAGCTGGCAGGGCACCAAGCGAGGGCATCCTATGATGCCAGCGAGGTAGCTACCTGGGTCGTAGGGACGGCAGTCTGCACTAGGCGGACGGCATGGCTACGTCTTTCCCAGTTGTCGCCCTTGGCCCGGCGTAGGGTGATTAACTCCGCCCACCAGGGAACCTACTTCTTCTCCCACAGGTGAGGCGGCGCTTGTTGGGGCAACTTCCTTCCCCTCGGGGAACTCCGCTCTCTCTCCCACCTCAGGCCTCTCCAGTCCCTGAATGTTCTCCCCCAGTGTGTCACCCACTGCAGGCTAGGGACTTTGTCCCTTAGGGTGTAAAGAAAACTCCCTTCGGGGAGGGGGGGGCTCGGTACTCAGCCATCTGTGATGAATGGTGAAGATTGACATAGATAAGATGTGAAAATTACGTATCTACCGTAATTATGATCTTTCTGTGTATCTTCACCATTCATCACAACCCCACCTTCCATCCCCCTGGGGCCTCAGACTCTGCGTCCCCCTCCCTCTCTGTGACTCCCCCTCTCCTCCTTAGGAGTGGGGTAAAATAAAGGACACACAGGGAGTATTTTCCAGGAAAGTGGATAACTCAAAGCGGCACTCCTTCTCCAGTACCTTGACTCCACCCTGTAGGTGGGAGTTGGTAGCTGCCCTCCTTCTCTTCTCCTCCCTGTTTCCATCCAACCTATTTCTCCTTAAAAAAAAAACAAAAAAAAAACCTTTTTTTCACCAAAAATCCTTCCTTGAGAGGGTGCTGACTCCCTGTATCCTGTCCTTCCAGAATAGCCGACTCTGCTTATCTGGAGTGTTTACCAGCTATTCCGTGCCTTGAATTCTGGCAGAAAGCTTTGCTACTCCTTGCAGTTCCTATACAGTCTTATCCTTCTGCTCTCTTTCCTAAATTCTTTACCCACCCTACCCCTTCCAGAGATTGGGGCCCTCCCAATCCTTTAGTTTCTAGCCTCTTTCTTTTCTGTCCTCTGTCATTATTTCTCCTTTTAGTTCATACATCTTTTCCTTTTTCTGTCCTTGGACTCCCTTGTCCCACCCTCCACTCCCTTCCTCTTACTTCTCTGGCGACTCAGAACTAGCAGGCAGGCGGAGTCGACACAGCATGCTCGGCCAACCCCCGGCGCCATGCAGTCACGTCGGCCCTGGGGCGGCGCCAATGGTATGTCTGCTCCACCTACCTTTAAAAAAAAAAAAAAGCTCCAGCGAGTCTGACCTCCAGCAGATACCCGTCTGTGATGAATGGTGAAGATACACAGAAAGATCATAATTACGGTAGGTATGTAATTTTCATTTTTGGCAGTCGCTACTTCAGTAGCAAAGGCTCCCTCAGTGTCGCGTTCTGGGTCCCTCGGGACCATGCAGGCACCGTCTTCGCCGTGGGCTTTGAGTGCAGTGCCATGGTTGACGTCGAGCCTGCTTTCGGCACCGCCTTCGCCCCTGGTGCTGCTCATGGCGTCTGGGCTCTTGGCGGCATCAGGGTTGGTTGTCTGGCGGTTTCTGGGCCTGGTTCTGGTCCCGGTGCGGTGTCTGGGAAGGAGACGGCACCGTGTGTGACCCCATGGTGCCAGGGACGGAGTCCACGCCGTGGTTGGGGGTCGATTTCTGCCTTCCTGGAGTGGTGTCCGGCGCTGTGTTTGGGGCTGAGTCTGTCTCCGGTGCCGTTTGTGGTGCCAGGGTGGGTGTCAGCGCCGGGCACAGTGCCTTTTGGATTGGCGCTCGGGAGGCGGAGTACTGCGCTGGAGTGCACAGACTCCCGTGCTGTTTTGCGGTGCTGGGGAGGCGTCAACGCCCGGACATGGGTCTGTGCTCTCTTCTACTGTTGAGACTTCCGATCCCAGGGTTCCCGGCCTCGGGTCCGGGAACTGGAGAAATCCGTGGGGTGGTCCGGCATCGGGCCTCGGAGCCTCACTACCTCGGAGGCAGATTCTGAGTCTGATCCAGACTGGCTCCCAGATTCTTTGGAATCTCGGATCCTTCTGTCTCCAGCACCTTGGCCTACTCCCCCCGCCTCTGGAATTCAGCTGTTGCCGGTAGACCTCAGGGTCGGGGTCTGACCAGCCAGCAGTGGTCCCTGTGGCTACTGCTGAGCAGCCTGAGGTCACTGGTTTGGCTGTTTCTTCAGTTGAGGTATCCCCTTCCTTGTTGTGTTTGGACAGCCCGAGGCGCATCAGGAGGGGGAGGGTACGGTTCCCTGTGTGGACTCCTCGGAGACTGATCGGGGATGCCAGTTGCCTAGGTTAGTGGCTAAGAGGACGAGGTCCCCCTCTGACTCCGAAGGGTTGAGAGGTAGGGTTGTGGCGCAGCAGGCCCTTCCTAGGGCCCTGCCTGGTTCTGATAGAAGCCACAGCGCAGGCCCTCGCCTTTCCCTAACGGGGTCCACGAGGGAGACTTCTACTTCTGAGGTCTGGGGCCGTCCTTCTGGGCTCGCACGGTCCTGGTCACCTCATGGGGGGATTTCTTCTTTGGGGCACAGCTGTGACCGTTCTGACCCAGTTGAACAGCTGTTAGCTGCAGTGGCTTTTGGTTCCTCCTCCTTGCGAAGATGGGCTGGGTCCTACTAGTACCTCTGAACTCTCTGCTACTTCGAGTGAGGTGACAGAGGTTCACCGTTGGGGGAGAACAAGCAGGGGCGCTTGTCCCATTATATGAGGCTCACCTGGGTTTTTTCGTACGTCCCTGATAAGGACCCTCCTCCAGCTGGGTCGAACCCCTTTCTTGGGCTCAATTCGCCAACTTGAATTCTCGACCCTTGGGATCCTCCTCATGTCTGTAGCAGTTGTTAGGGCCCCGGTGATCCCTTAAATCCTTCCTTCAGGAGCTGTAGCTCCCTCTTCTCCCCTGCTGGTTACAGCTATCTTTTTCCCTATGTAGGGTCCCCCTTGGGATAGTGAGACCATATCTTAAGGTTTTTTTTTCTCCTGACACCCTTTTCCCTTCCGTCTCGGGGGCCGGGGCTCCATCTCTAGATTCTATTGAGAGGATTCCCTCTTCAGGGGGACTCTGCAATGTTGTGTATCCTGTCCCCGCCCTAGAGGGTTTGTTAATGACAGGAGTAGGAGACACTTGCGCGCCCCCCTTCTACTTCTTTTGGGCTGGCAGAGAGGGCTTTTTCAAGTCTGGTGCCCTGACTTGGTCTGTATTCTGGGCTGTTGCCCAGCTAGCCTCCCCCCCTGTTTTTTCCCCTCAAACCTGGGGTGTTGTATTCTGCTCCACTTCGGTGGAGATGTGAAAAAACTCAAATGTGGCTGAAGACAGTGGTCCCCCTTCTCCAGAGAGCCCTCCGAACCTCTGCAGGGGTGGCACAGAGTCTCCCTTTCCTCTCTTACTTATCTTTGCTATCCTCTTACTCTCCCTCCCTTTCTCTATCCCTCTCTTTCCTGCTCAGTGGTTTGGGGCCCCGTCCCAGACCCCTAGGTTTTCCTTTTTCTCCTCTTAAGTCAGTTTTATTTTTTCTTCTGTTTATATCCTTTCCTTTTCCTGTCTCTCAGGTTCCCTACCCCGCCCTCCTTTCTTCTCTTTCCTAACTTCACTCTCCAGCGTGCAGAACTGGGATGGAGGAGGAGTCAGCGTCAGTTACTGGCCAACTTGCAAGCACCACACAGTGCATTGGCCTTGAGGGCGGCGCCGCTCATGGCTCCGACTCCTCCCCCTTTTACAAAAAAAAAAATGCTCCTGCATGGTCCTGCTCCTCCGGCCAGAACCCACCAGTGATGAATGGTGAAGATAAGAAAGATCAGGAATTATGGTAGGTTTGTCATTTTCGTATTTCATCAGAATGTCCTTAAGCAACGCTCCTCCCTACCACTCGGGTGGTATATCCCTTGGATCCACCCTGTGACGTCAGATCTTCCCTTCTGCTGGAAGAATTCAGTCTCCTCCTTCGCAGCTCTGTGCGTTGTAGAGCCTAAAGTGCACCACTTGAAAAACTTCGATAAATTTTCTTTAACTTTTTAATATTTTACATTTTTTTTTGTACTTCTCCAGCCCTCAGCGATTGACGGTGGAGCACAAGGACATAAAGCAAGCTCCCAGTTTTAGATAGCATGTCACTTGTCGATGGAAGATGTTGCAGACGGACCCACACGTGTCGTGCCTTTACTGCCTAGGGACGGCACACAATGTTGCAGGTTGTGGCCTCTGTCAGAATCAGAAGGCTTGTATTCTTCTTGGTTAGCCGCTGACCAAGACCCTAAACTGCGGCCTAAGGGCAGTCGCAAGGTGGCCTCCGCTGCAGCAGGGTCTGCGCCTCAACTTTGTGGCCATTGACGAGGCAGTGGCGAAGGCCATGGTGGAAACCTTATCTGCTTCAGCGCTACTGCGGGCAGGGGCCACTGTCGGAGCATCCCTCCAGACCTGCAGACTTGGGCCTCTTGGTTAGCCTTACAGTCTGAACTGATCCCCTTGCAGTTGATTTAGTTCATCAGGTCAGAGCTAGACTCCCTATGGGCCAAGGCCCACTTCCTGGTGGACCGTGCATTCAAATGTGCCTCCTTTGCCCAAAAATTTCAGGTTGGGTGCTCATGCCCTACCAGGGACTTCTACAGATGCTGAATACATGGCATCCTGGGCCGACTGGCAGATGCAGCACCTGCAGTGGGAGATAGGCTGTTAGTGGTCCCAGTGCCTAGGACATTTCCCAGAATATCGGAGGAAGGAGTCCTGGTTGTCCTTCCAGAGTCGACAGTCTCTTATGACGGACGTGTCTCTAGTGAAGTGGTGGGAGCACACCTTGGAGCCCACAGGGCCCATGGGCCCTGGTCACCCAGGATGTCCTGTCACCACAGTGTAGTTAGCGCTGATGGAATTTTCTCCTCTAGTCAGGTCATGCTAGTCCAGATGACGATACCACGACCATGTTCTACCTGAAGAGGCAGGGTGGCACACACTCTTACTTTGTGTCAGGAGGCCCTCTGTACTCGGGCCCTCATGCACAGCCTGGGTGCAGAACTCATGGTGATCCATGTCGCCAGAGTGGATAGTCAGCTGGCAGATGCTCTCAGCCAGTGGGCGAGGCATCACGAGTGTTCCCTATATCAGGATTTGGTGAGCCACCTGTTCTGCATGTGGGGCACACCTCTGGTGGACCTGTTTGCCTCCTGGAGGAATGCATAGCTGAGCTAATTTTTTGCCTGCGTGAGGCCCTGAACCCCTGCCTAATACTCCTTCCTCTGATCTACAAGGTGGTGGTCAAGATGCGGCAGGACAAAGCATGGATGATAATGATAGCACAGCACTAGCCATGCCAGTTCTGGTACCCGGATCTCCTCTGCCTCAGCAGCAGACCTCTGTGGTGACTGACTCTTCATCCAGATCAGCTGATCAGACAACAGGAGAAGTTCCTGCACCCAGACCTTCGGTCCCTGCACCTAACAAAGCGCACAGGAAAAAAACGCACTTCCAGATCCCCAAGCTGTGGAAGCAGATATATAGTGGGGGAGCCAGAAGTATCGCTTTGATAGCTTCTGGTTTCTTTGCTAAATTAAAAGTCCAACCCATGGGTTAAATCACTTTGCCAGTATCCTTAAAAGGACATCCAAACGTGTTCCGGACAATACTGTTAAAAACAAGCATCCCTCAAGCTTTTACTGACCCTGTTTGTGCCACTCAGTGTCCTGGCACTTCCTGTTAGTGTGCTCCTTATGGAACACTCCCCAGTGCATCCAAGGAGGTCCCCAAACACAAACCAGCACTAAAATAGCGAATGTACAACAGAACGGCTCCAAACTGAGCCCCAGATGCTCCCAATCTGCTGGTTCTGTATTTACATGGTGTATGCAGCACAGCACCAAAAGGCTTTCTGGACTGCTGTCCTGGCAGTATAAGAGAGGCATATATGAAAAAGGTGGAGGAGTACAAATCCACCTATCAGAGTAATGCAGCTAAAGAGAAACCCTCTACCTTCTACAGGCCCCAAAGCAGGGGAGGTAGAGGTAGGGATTACTATCCCATAACCTTCTACCCTGTGCCAACGCCCATGCCCTTAGATTACTCTTGGATAAGAGAATTGTTTAGGGGAAGAGGTAGAAGGGCTCAGAAATGTGCCGATCGTACCCCTTCTACAAAATCCCAGACTAAACAAAATCACTGACTGGAAGGCCCAGGTCATCTACCCTCTCCCAGTAGGAGGATGCTGACCCACTACCTCCAGCAATGGCACCTCATCACCACAGACAAGTGGGTGTTGGAGGTGGTAGGTCAAGGACTTACCCTACAGTTCAGAAAATGTCCTCCTCAGCAGGGTCACAAGACCTTAAAACCCCTAACCCCCCAAAGAAAGATTTCTGCTGGAGTTGAAGGTAAAGTCTCTTCTGTCTGTAAATGCAGTGGAAAGAGTTCCCTTCCCCCTTTGGGGAAAAGGCCTCTATTCCTGGTACTTTCTCACCCTGAAGAAAAATGGGGACTGGCAACCCATTCCAGATCTCAGGTATCTGAACAACCACCTGTTCAACCCAAATTTCAAGATGGTAACCCTATCGGTAATGATTCCCTCCTCGCAACAGGGAGACTGGCTAGCCTCCCTAGACCTCTAGACAGGGTTCACAACCTTTGCAAACTCCTATGTTTTGGGACAGCCAAGCCATCCAGATATTTTCTCAGGCTCCTGGGCCACATGGCCTCTATCATATCCGTGATTCCAGGTGCCAGGTTTCAGATTAGGGGCATTCAGTACCACCTGAGGGATCACTGGTCCCAGAAAAGAGAGATTCTGTCAAAGCTCATTCTAGTCACAAGGACCCTTCTGCAAGCCTTGGACTGGAGAAAGGACTAGAAGAACCTATTCACTAAAAATACTACCAACAGCTTAATCTGGTTCAGGGTCAGTTGGCTTTCATCTGTATCCCCCCTTCCCTGGGTCATGCCTGAAAATAGGCAGGATTTTCTAGTGCACTTAACCCGGTCAAAAAAAACTAAATAAAAAATTAAAAAATTAAAATCTCTGTTCATTCCAGCAAAGGGAACCCTCCAGAGTCCTCACCATGGATGCTTCCCTTCTAGGATGGAGTGTACACCTGGCAGTCCCCCCAGAGGGAGTACAGGTGCAACATAAATCTCCTCAAACTCAGCACTGTGTACCTGGCTATCAGTCTTTGCCCCCGCCCCCCCAGCTATCAGAGTCTGTCCAAATCAGGACAGACAACACCACTGCTATGTTTACATCAATAAGCAGGGAGGTACAAGATACATAAAGCTCTGCACAGAGGCCATGAAGACTTGGTCTGTTGGTTACTCCTTGGATATACAGCTCTCTTCCATTCATCTCCCAGGCAAGGACAATGTGCTGGCAGACACCCTGAGCCACATCAGTCAGGGCCACCACGAGTGGACCCTAAACAATCAAATACTCGCTACAGTCTTCAGGAGGTGGGTCACAGTAGAGCTAGATCTCTTTGCTTCCGACCTCAGTCACCAGATTCCACTGTAGTGTTGCAGGCCTTTGACTCTAGGCACAGTGCCAGTGGATGCCTTGGCTCTAGATTGGACGGGAAGGTTCCTGTATGCCTTCCCTCCACTTCCCTTTATCCTCAGGATCCTGCTAAAACTCAGTCAGCCACCATGATCCTGTTGACTTCAGACTGGGTAAGGCAGTCTTGGTACTCTCTCTGCTCCTTGCCCTGTCAGTTACATGGCCCATTCGCCTGCCTCAGACTGGGATCGTATATCCCAGCATACAGTCTCTTCACCTCAAAGCTTGGTACTTGAGCTAGAGTTCCCAGACTCTCAGTATTAGGAACTGGTCCTAAGAATCCTTTGGCTGGCCAAGAAGCCAAGCACTAAAAACACTTATGCTTCCAAGTGGAAGAGATTTTCTTTCTGGTGCAGATACAAGCAAATTGACCCACTGCAAGTCAGTCTGTTTTCTTTGCTGGATTACTTGGTGCATTTGCAAGCATCAGGCCTTCGAGCCTTATCTCTGAAGGTTCACCTGGCAGCCATTTCGACTTACATTTCTACTGGTAAGGAGAAATCCGCAATACCTCTCCATTTTCAAGAAATTGTTTAAATGCCTGCTGCCCCTTCAAGCTCCACTTAGGGAATCTGTCCCTTCCTGGGACTTGAACCTGTGCATAGCCAAACACATGGAACTCCCATTCGAGCCAAGGACTTCAGCAAATTTAAAATGTTACCTGGAAAACTGTTTTCCTAGTGGCCATCACTTCAGCCGCAAGGATTTCAGAGCTGCAAGCTCTTTGCACTGAGCCTAACTACATTATGTCCCCCCAAAGATAAAGTAGTCCTGAGGACAAATAGGAAGTTCCTTCCCAAGGTGGTGTCTGAATTTCATCTGAATTAATCCATAACACCACGTCTTTATTACAGACAAATCCACTCCTGGTGAGCACAGGCTCCACAGTTTGAATGTCAAAAGGGCTCCAACCTACTACCTGGAGCACACCAAGCAGTTCAGGGCCTCCCATACTCTGCTCTTCCTCACCTGTGACGAGGTAGGCGAGGGCAGGTCAGCCTCCAAGAGACCCATTTCTCGGTGGATAATCTCTTGCATTCAGTTTTGTTATAGTAAGGCTGGCAAACAGTCGCCTCAAAGTCCCGGGGCCCGCTCCACTAGGGGTACTGTGACCTCAGTGGCAGTTGCATGGGACATTTCCTTGCACAGTATCTGCAAAGCATCTACCTGGAAGATTGTACACATCTTCACAAAGCACTACTGCTTGGATGTACAGTCCAGATCAGATGCCAGATTTAGTCCTGCAGAACTTGTTTCCAAGGTAGGTTCTGTTCCCTCCTCCCAACTCCACTGCTTTGTAATCTGCATCAAGCATACTGATCCAGAAGCAAATGGTTTGATACCTTTTATTGGACCAACATAGATGTTAAAAAGAATGCAATGTCTAAGCTTTTGGACCAACCAAGTACTTCCTCAGAGACCCAAGGAAGGACTTGGTTGGTCCAAAAGCTTAAACATTGCTTTCTTTTTGTAACATCTATGTTAGTCCAATAAAAGGTATCAAACCATTTGCTTCTGGATCTGTTCGTACAAGAACCAGTACAGCAATTAATCTGATCTTCTTGGACATAGTCTCCACCAATCATTCACACTAATGGGAGTTCACCGGATGTGCTAGGACCCAGTGGGAGCAAATTTTTTCAAGAGGGGCGGCGCCTGAGATGGAGCCACAAGGAAGTGGCACCGTGAGCCCCAGCTCGTGCGGTAATGACTGTCTTGGCGTCGACCCTCCAACCGCCTCAATTCCTTTTTTTCCCGTCGAGTGCGTTTCAGTGACGACGTCGCTCGCCCGCCGGGAGTTAAACTTCACTAGCAGCAATAGTTGTTTATTGTTTTGTAGAATTATTTCGAATCAGTACTGATTATATATTTTAATTTTACAACAGAAGTCTTCAGCACTCCATTGACGGAGTCGACCATGAGCAGATCAGGTGACGGTAGGGAGACTTCGAGGTGAAAGCTGTTCATTCAGCCGGGCTGGGTCTGGTCCGCTGCCCTCCCTGGAGGGGGAGTCTGACAACGGACAGTCCAATGCTCAGGGGGATGGGCAGTCTCCCTGAAAGCATAAAAGGAAACTGTCCCATTCTCCGCACCGTTCGGCCTCGACGGTTGGTTATTAGGGCCAGGCTCCTGTCTCCACCTCTGTCGGAGTCACCGGATCTTTCTCCACCACTAATTCACACTAATGGTAGTTCACTGGGGGCGCTAGGACCCAGTGGGAGCAAACTTTTTCAAGAGGGCTGGCGCCCCTAGATGGAGCCACGAGGAGCGGCACCGTGAGCCTCGGCTCATGTGGTAATGACTATCTCTGTATCAACCCTCCAACTGCCTCAGTTCCTTTTTTCCCCAGCCGTCGAGTGCGCTTCAGTGACAATGTCGCTCGCCTGCCGGGAGTTAAACTTCACTAGCAGCAATAGTTCAGTTTATTGTTTTGTAGTTTTATTCGAATCAGTACCGATTATATAATATATATTTAAATTATACATCAAGAAGTTTTCAGCCCTCCATTGACAGAGTCGACCATGAGTGGGTCAGGTAATGGTAGGGAGACTTCGTATGAAAGCTGTTCAGTCAGCTGGGCCGTGTCTGGTCTGCCACCTTCCCTGGAGGAGGGGACAGACAACAGACTGTCCAGTGCTCGGGGATGGGTGGTCCCCCAGAAAGCATAAAAGGAAACGGTCCCATTTTCGGCGCTGTTTGGCCTCGAGTTGTTCTTCTACACATAGGTCGAAGAGGAAAAGGCATCACTCGAGGTCACCCTCTGGTATGTCTGCGTATAGACGGTCAGTAGTTGGGGCGAGGCACCTGTCTCCACCTCTACTGAAGTTGCCCGGTATCTGTCTCCGATGGCCGACGTCTTTGATAGCAGAGTCCCTCTCTGTCTTCCCGAGGAGCTTCTGATGAGCAGTTTCACCAGTGGGCTGCTCTTATGGAGCAGTGGGCTCTGAGGTTGGTCCAGTTGCCCGAACCAGTCACTCCAGTGCCGGGCCATTCAGCTCCAGAGGGACGGGCAGGGTGGTTGGACCTTCCTAGTTGCACAGCGCCTTCTTTGGTGCCGTCGACTCCGCTCTCTGGTGTTTATCCCCCTCACATGGCTGCAGTGCAGGGGTCCACACCAGTACCTCTTATCTCCTGCCATTTTTCCCTCTTTTACCTCAAATCGCAGTTTTCTGACCTCTGAGAGACACTAGGTGCCATCCGTGGTGCCATGGGCTCATTAGGTGCGGCGCCGGGGGCTCTGTCGGCGCCTTGTGCGGCATCAGCACCATGCGTGGCACCGGGGGCTCTGTCAACACTGTCGATGCCATTCGCGCCGCTTCGGCAGGTGCCCCCCCTCCTTGTTCTCAGCGGCGTTTTCTTCTTTGGCACCTGGAGCCGGTGCGGCGTCAATCGGTCTTCGTGGGATCTCCCTGGACTAAGTCTCCATCACTCATTCACACTAGTGGGATAGCGCTGGAGGCGCTAGGACCAAGCGGGAGCCTAAATGTTCAGAAGGGTCGGCACCGAGACAGGACCACGCATGCGTGGCACCACGAGACTAGCTCGCGCCTGTGTAGGCTATCTCAGTGTCGACCCTCCAACTGCCTCGGTTCCTTTTCTCCCGACATCAAGTGCGCTAGGATGTCTATGTCACTCGTCTGCTGGAGTCTAAGTTTTCATCTATACGACAGCAGCTTTTAACGTTTAATTTACTATTTTAAGTAGTAATTTCTTATTTTACGAACAAGAAAAGAAGATTATGAAGAAGAAGAAAAAGACATTCTTTCCTGCCATCAACGGAGTCATCCTTAGACGGTAGCGGTGACAGTAGGAGGACTTCGTTTGAAAGTTTTTATGGCCGAGGGGCTGTGTCTGGTCCGCCACCCTTAATTAACGGGGTGTCTGACTACAGACAGTCCTGTTGTTGTCGCGGGGTGGGGGACAGTCACGAAGCACAAATCTAGCAGTTCGAGGGTCTGGCTCCACTTATGCTTGAGCTCTTCTTCTTCATTGGGGGAAGAAGAGTCAGTGCCGCTCGAGGTTGCCCATTGGTACGTCTGCATGAGGATTGTTCGTCGGAAGGGGCGATGGGCCCGGACAGACATTGGTGGGTTCCTCTTGGCCCCGCTCCTAACGGCTGCATTCTCAACCCCGAACTCCATCTCTGTCCTCGTTGGAGCTCTGGTGGGCAGTTTCACCTCTGGGCCAATCCTGTGGAGCAGGGGGTTGGATTTTCCAGTTTTTCTGGCTCTGATCCTGATTTCGGGGCCTCGGAGCCGTTGGACCGGAGCTGGGTCGATTGGATCATGATGGGCGAAGTGCCCTCTTGGTGCCTTCGCCATCCTGTCGACCCCTCGTGCCTACCCCCCACTCCCTTTTCCATGCAGGGGCCGGCACAGGCACCACCATTTTCCTTCTTCCCTTCTCAGGTTTTCCATTGGCATTTTCCTTCGGCGCCATAGCTCGGTGCCTTGGTCGGCGCCGAGCCTCGGAGCCGTGGTTGGCGCCAAGCCTCTGTGTCTTGGTCGGCGCCGTGCCTCGGTCAGCGCCATGCCATAGTCTGCTCTGTGGGTCGGCGCCATCGTCGGTGCCGTGGATTGGCACCATCGCACTGTGCGGCGCCATGGGTGCTGTTGTTGCTGCCGTTGGTTGTCGGCCCTGCCAGTGGTGCCGTGGGTGGCGCCGTGCACCTGCAGGTGCCATGGGTAGCACCCCGGGTGCCATGGATGGTGCCGGGGCACTCATGGGTGCCGCAGGTGGCACCATGGATGCCCATGGGTGCCACTGGTGCCCTCGGGTGCCATTCTTGCCATGGGTGTCAGGGGCACCATGGTACCATGGGTGTCGGGGTGCCCTCGGGTGGCATTGCTGCATGGGTGCCGGCGGGTACTGCCGTGGGTGCCCTCGGGTATCGCCCAGGTTGGCATAGGCACTGCTTGGTTCTCCCCTGTGCCATGTGTGATGATGGTGCTGCAGGGGTGCTAGTGGTGCTGTCTGGCAGAATTAGTGACACAGCTTTCCTTTTCGGATTTCTTCTCCACAGAACTTGTGGCAGGATATTTTCCGCAGAATGTCCTGTTCTGCGAATTATTTTTCCCCACATCTTAGTGAGTGGTGGTCTGTGTGGGATCTTGTGTCAGCCAGCGGTTTTCTGCTGATGGAACTCTGCTGTACTGTTCTGCCTGCGAAATCTCTCTTTCCACTCAGCACTTTCTCAGCTCCCTACGTGGTATCAAGCTCCTCGACATCCTTCCCGGTGGCGGAGTCTCTAGTGGCTCTGACCTAGACCTCCCTTAGAGGTCCTTCTGGGGTAGAAGTGCATCTAGATGGGTCTTTCCCTGTCCTTCTGGTCAATAATACAGCGGATGACTCATTTATATACTGAAGAGCACGTCCTCTCTATCATCAGAGTCCGTGATGGAAGATCTTTTCTGTAGTTCCTCAGTAATGGGGTCCACTATAGTATTTCATACTGCGTCCATGGACCATACACTTTTGCGTCTAGACTTTTTCGGTCATCAAGACAATTATACTCTGTGGAACATTCTAATTTAATGGTCGGGAGCCGCTCAGGCTCTCCCGCTCCTTTGATAGAGGTATATAGCCGGCTTGTGATATTTCCCCTTCGGTGGCTTATTTGGCACAGGTGGTTAACATCTCTCCAGCTGTGATTATTAGTCTGGTCATGATTTCAGTATGGACGCTCAGCCTCCTTCTGCACTCAGATGGAGAACATCTTTGTCATTATGTATCAAGACAATCCTTGTGAAATAGCAGCCTTGAAAGCCTTGTTAGGCTCGGACTAAAAAAAAAAAATAAAATGTTATCGCAGCACAGGGTCTAGCCGAAATTACCCTATACCCCACCTTTTTTGGATCTGGTAAGGTTCTGCCTCAGCCCCTGAGGCGAGCGTCTCCGGAGTATGGTAAAGAGTACCTGACTACTACTTCCCCTAGGGGGAGTCCGATCCAGCGGCGGTATGGGTCATATCTTTCTCCAAGAGAAATTTCTCTTATTCAGAGATATTTCCTAGACCTAGGCAACTACCCAGTTTGTTAATTCCCCTTTTCTTTTATCAGACTTTCTTCTCTTGAGCAGAGCCTCACAGCAACAGAAGCGGCTCTCCACCGAGTCGGAACTCGGGTTCCTACTTCCTTGCTTGCTTTAACTTAACAGGTGATATACTCTTTCTTGACCGAAAGTCAAGTACGTCTTTTTTCAGAGGTAGCTTCTCAAATATTCAAACCTCTGGTTTCTGCGCACTGGTCCTATGCCAGTTGCTCACGAAGCTATCCTTTCCAAGTGCGTGATGTTTGTTTTTCAGCAAAGAAACTAGAATCCTTTCATACTCCCTTTAGGGAGGCCAGAGTGAGTAGTGCCTCACCACATTGAGTCACTACCGCTTTCAGTCACTTTCAACGAATGGGTTAGCCCTAACTTGGACCTGCTGTGTCCCTCCTCGATGTACATCTGCCTCTATTTGCCTTAGAAATCCGGTCCCTGTTTTTTTCTGCCGGAATGCTTTTTTCTGCAGTGGACATGTCCTTCTGTACATTTTTCCTTTCTCCCTGAGTTCAGAGACTGCTACTACAGTTGTACACACAGGGCAGGATGATTCCTTTTGGAAAATGCAGTGGGTAGGATCTGGTTCTAATAGACCACCACAATAGGCTTCTATGTCGTGCTTGGCCTTTCATCAGGGAGGTCCCAGTGACTAAGTGGAGACCATTCTCCTTGATGGGCTAACCCATTTTGGACCCCCTTTGCTCACCAAGTAAGGGGTTCAAGTGCTCCTGGACCTGTTGTTCACAGGTCAGCCATACTTAAAAGTGGGGGTTTCCATCTGCACTTTCCAGTCTACACTGAACCAGTAGACTTTACCTCTGACTCTTTCAGTTCCTGAGGTCCCTTTACATTACATTAGTACATGTCTTTGACACTATTACATTTGGTCTTTGACCAAATTGTGAGGCTAGGTTCTTGCCACTCTCCTAGAGTGGTTGCGGCTTCCTGGCAGACTTTCATTTTTTTCCTCATTGCAGTCGTCTGCAAAATGTCAAGTTACAGCTCGAGCGCTTATCTTGTAAGAACTATGTTCTAGGGGCTCTTTACAAGACTGCTCTTTTTATTAGCAGGACAGTCCTTGGCCATCCTTTCTGAGTGAACCCTAGCTCCTACCACCCTACTCAGGGTTGTTGGTTTTAGCTTGGTACTCTCCTACTAGTGTGAATGAGTGATGGAGACTTATTCCAGGAAAATATGGAAATTACGTACTTACCGTAATTATTGAGCTTTTTGGGCAGTCTCCATCATTCATTCACACGCCCACCCATCATTCCCTGGGTTCACTCGTTTTCTTTCCTGGTCCTATGGTTCAGACTGTGAACACATTGTTCTTTGACCTTTCTTGCAAAGGCCATCTGGGCCCTCTCATGCCCAGAAACTCAGGATGAGTTATTCTCATTAATTATGCTGCACCTCCTGAGTCGAAAAGGTACTGAGGCGGTTGGAGGGTCGACGCCGAGATAGCCTATGCAGGCGCGCGCTAGTCTCGCGGTGCCACGCATGCGTGGGCCTGTCTCGGTGCCAACCCTTCTGAAAATTTTAGGCTCCTCTATCCCACTAGTGTGAATGAGTGATGGAGACTGTCCAAGAAGATTAATAATTTACAGTAAGTACGTAATTTCCATTTTTCGACTCAGATTCTTTCTTCTTCTGATTTTCACTCCTTTCCTGTCTATGCAGTCCCTCCTGGACTGTCAAGATGATTTGAGATTGACCCAGATCTTCGCCTGGGTGATGATGTTGATGATACTGCCCTCGGAGCAGGGATCAATCCTTCTGCAGAGCCTATAGTGAAAGACCTCTCCTTTAAGTCTCTGCTCAAAAATTTAAACACTGCTCTTTCTCTCCAAGCTTCAGAAATGGATCTGGGAAGCTTTTGCGACTCCAGTATCTTCATGTCCCGGAGATCCCTGTGGATTTAACCCATCCGGTACAGCCCTCTTTCGAGACCCTCTCACAGATGGTATGGAAGAATCCGGCTCTCATTCCTTCCATGGCTAAGTCCATCCATAGGAAGTATGCTCCTCCCAAGGATTGTCCTATTTTGGCCTCACAAGCCTTTGCTGATGCCATTGTAATCTTGGCAGAGAATGATAAGGCCATCCTTCCTCAAGGATCTACGGCCCAACCAATAAACAAAGAATCTCGCAAGATAGACACCTTAGGTAAGAGAGTCTTTGCTGCCTCAACCCTGGGGATGCGCTTTGCCAGCTACCAGGGCTATTTTTCTCAATATGAGTATGTACGTTGGCATTCCCTCAAAGAAATGGTGGAAGCTCTGCCCGAATCGGAAGCTAGCTCAGAGTTGCTTCACACCATAACTAGGGGTATCGAATCCAATAACCAACAGGATAAAGCTGCAATGGATGCTTTCGATATTGCCTCCTGGGCAGCGGCGGCTGGCATCTGCACACGCCGCCACTTTTGGCTACGTACTTCGGGCTTCACGAGCGATGCCCAGCAGCAAGTTCATGAGGGGTACTCTCTCAATCTTTTGGAAACCCCTCCGGATCATCCTCCCAAACAACAGTCCAGGCTGTCGGCGTACAGTCAGACCTTCTTGCTTCTGAGGTTCGTGGCATTGGGTCAACACTATCAGTTGAGAGTCCTGCCCTATCCTCTGCGCCTTGAGGTTTTTACAGTGTGTTGTGCAATTCCTGCGGTGCACCTCAGGAAAATAGGAATACAAGTGTTTCCATATCTGGATGACTGGCTCCTAGCAAGTCCCTCCAGGCAAGAGACTCTGGAGGCCGTGGCCACGTCCTCAGACTTCAAGTCCATGGGAGTCCTGCTGAATCTCAACAAGTCACAGTTGCAGCCCTCCCAGAAGCTCCTCTTAATAGGAACTCTTGCGGACACCTCCTATGCGAAGGCTTTTCTTCCAGAGGACAGAAGGGACTATATCCTACAGATGGCCCGATAAATCAGAGAACGCAGCTCGGTTTGAGCCATCTCGATACAACAGATGCTGGGCCTCATTGCATCCTTGGTGTTCACTGTACCCGTAGCTCATCTCCACATGAGAACCTCCCAGTGGATGCTCAGTACTCCGTGGTCCCCAACTACTCACCCTCAGTCCTTTCTCATCAAGGTGACGGAACCTCTGAAATGGTCACTCGCCTGGTGGTCTTAGGAGGACAATCTTCTGGAAGGATATCCCTTGCCCCTCCTGATGGGTTGGAGAGCCCACTGCCAGGATCTCCACACCCAGGGTACGTGAACTCAGGACAAGTCCCAGCTTCACATAAACGTCCTGGAAATGAGAGCCGTCCTCTATGCAGTCCGAACCTTGAAAGACATACTCTGTCAAAAGAACATTCTCCTTCAAACGGACAACAAAGCAGTGATGTACTATATCAACAAACAGGGAAGCAATGAGTGTGTGGGAGTGGTGACTGGAACACAAGGCTCTGATTCAGGCGGTTTACCTGCCAGGAGTACAAAATGAGCTGGTAGACCGTCTCAGCAGAACAGAGACAGATCCTAACGAGTGGTCTCTCGACCTAACTGGTGTTCAGTCACTCTTCAAAGAGTGGGGAACTCCAGACCTGGACCTTTTTGCATCCCCACTCAATGCAAAACTGCCTCTCTTCTACTCCAGAAATCCAGGACCTGGCTTTTTTTGTCAGGTTGCTTTCAGGCTGCGGTGGGCAAGATGCTTTCTATATGCCTTTCCTCCTCTTTCCCTAATTTAGAGGGTACTTCTCAAAGTGGAGTCTCGGGGGCTGAATGATTCTCATTGCCCCCTTCTGGCCTTGGCAAATATGGATCTTCCCTTGTCAATCTTCACCATTCATTACTGCTTGGGTTAAGCCGGAGGCGCACACCCGCTACGGGAGGGTTTTTTTCAGAGTCGGCTCCATGCCCGCCGAGGACGACGTACGCAGACTCCTCCTCCATCTCACTTCTGTTTCTCCCGTCGAGGCTGCACCTGCTGCGCGGTAGCGTATAGTTTCTCGGTTTTCCACAACTGAAGACTCCTCATTTTTCTCAGACCATCCACTCGACGCCGTATACTGGTAAGACCGTTCCTTTTTATTTCTATACTGCGGCGCCGAGTGCTTTATTACTTTTTTTCCTTGTTTAGTTTGCATCATGTCCGGTTCGGGAGCAAGGCGTGAGTCGAAGGCAGGCCGCGCCCCTATGCGTCGGTGCTCCTGTGGCCGGCATTTTTCCGTCTCGGACCGGCATGATGTCTGTCTCCGTTGCCTGGGACCCAACCACGACATGGACGCGTCACACTTGTTTCTCCGACCCGTCGTGTCTCTCGAAAGTCCGGCGTTCAAGCTCGTGAGCCCGCCGACCTGGAGCAGCGTTGCTCAGGATTCCCAGGTAAGGTCTCTAGGCCTTCCACGGGTCCCCTCCGGGCCTATCTGGTCCACGGAGGAGGAAGCTTCCTCCTCTTCTCTTGCCGAAGGAAGCTTCTCTCGCGGTGTCGGAGAATGTTGTGGTCCCTCCGGGGCTGTGACGGACACACCGCCTGGAGGTACGAAGCTCCCCAGTGTAAGGCCCGATTTCTGGGCCTGGCACGGTCTGGACCCTACGATGCCACCCATGGGCGCCACTTGCGGCGCGGTGATCAAGAGACACCGCAGGCGGCACTGCGTTAGATACATGCATGAGCGAGTCTTTCGACTCTCCCCACCGCCGCAGGAATCTTCTGGACATTCGAGCTCTCCCATCATCCTCGTCTTCCTCCTCTGAGGGAGAGGAACCCCTTGCTCATCTTTCTTCCGACGCTGATTTCACTAAATATCAGCGATTCCTCTCGAGGATGTTGAGGGATCTTCGAATCTCTTACGTTAGGCGAGACAATACTGAACGGGAGACGCGTGAATTCCTTGGAGAATTCAGTGCCCAGCACCTGGTGGTACCTTCCTGGCCTATCCCCTTCCAGGAGGTGTGTATCCGTTCCTGGCAGTCGCCAGCCGCCCTTTCTCCTGCCCCGGCAGACTGTCGTCGAAGGTATTGTGCCCCCTCGGAATCCCTGGGTACCCTTCCCAACCCGTCCTCGGGTTTGGTGTACCTAGAGACTCCTTCAGGCGCCGCCGTAGCTGACGACTGCCCACCAGATTAGGATTCACTACAAATTCGACGGTGGGGCAAGAAGTCTCTCTTCTTCTTCTCGTGCGGTGGCTTGCATTGCATCATCAGGCTCACCACGCTGCCTAAATCGGCATCTGTGGTCGATGCTCTCCCAGCTCCTAGCATCAATGCCTGATACGGAGCAAACCAGACAGGCTATTGCCCTCTCCGCTGTAGGCCTGGAGCTGGCAAGACACAAGCAAGGGCATCTTATGATGCCAATGAGGTAGCTTCCAGGCTTCGAGGACAGCGATCTGCATTAAGGCGGACGGCATGGCTCCATCTATCAAGGTTGTCACCCCTGGCCGGTGTGGGGTGATGCGCTCCGCTTCCGGGGACCCGTCTTTTTCCTCCAGAGCTAGGAGACTTTTGCAGGGGCTTCCTCCGTCTCCCGTCCTCGGGGGCACCTCCTAGCTCTTCTCCCACTTGAGGCTTTCTTGTGTTAGCTAGTCTTCCCTTCTGTTCTCACCAACAGGAGGCTGGGGGTCTTGTTCCTCAGGGTTCTACCCCCCCCTTTTCTAAGGGGGCTTGGTCTCACCCAAGCAGTAATGAATGGGTGAAGATTGACAAGGAAGATATGAAAATTACGCATACCTACCGTAATTCTTGATCTTCTTTTATCTTCACCATTCATTACTGATACCCACCCACCTTCCCTCAGTGGCCTCCTTCTGTGGTGTCTCCCTCCCATCTCGTTTCTCTCTCCCCCCTTTTGGCCTTTATGCCAAAAAAAAAATCTGTTTTTTTCCCCCATTCTTGTGAATGGATTCTCTTTTTTCCTCAAGGTAGAGAGGAACGAGTATGGTTGCAAATTTCTTTAATTCTGAGGGAACTCTTTCTGACTGCCCTATGGTGCGATTCCTTACCTTCTTCAGGTCATGTAGTTTCACAGCCTGGTGGCCATGCCCTGTCTTGGCCTCCTCAAAGTTTGGAATCCCCCTGGCAGGCATTATTTTTCAAAGCTTTTCCAGCTGCTGACTGAACTTGTTAGCTTCAAGCCTCTGTCTGCCTTGTCCTAGCAAGTCTGATTGAGTTCCTCTCTCTTTTTCTTACAAACTGCCTTCGAGAAGGCATAGTCTTTCCCATACTCTTCTGTGGTAGCACTTAACAAGGTGCTAAGGAACTTAGTCCTCTTCCTGGATGGGCGCTCTTCCGGAACAGGTTCTGCTCGGACAGTCTAGGAGCCCTCAACTAGGATGAAGGGACTTGGCATGTTGAGAGTTCAGAGAGTCTGCCCTCTCTTGGGTCTGTTCAGGAGGTTCGGTGGAACCTCTCCTCAGTCCTAGCAACTGGGATTCTTGCTCCCTTATTAGTTTCGAGCCTATAAGCCTCTCAACCAACAATGCTCGATGGGCACTGTTCTCCTTCTCAACATGCCTCTCTCTTTCTTTCTTTCTTTCTTTCTTTCTTTCTTTCTTCTTCTTCTTCTTCTTCTTCTTCTCCTCTCTCTGTTCCTCCCCTAGAGCCGCCCGGAAAGGAGGCCTCCGGTCCCTTAGGGTGGAATTCTCTCTCCTCTGTCTATTCTCCATCGGCTTATTCCTTTTCAGTTTATTTCCTTTCCTTTTCTATCCCCGGCTCTCTTGCCTCACTTTCTTTTTTCTTACACTTTATTTTAGCCTCTCAGCTAACAGAACTGAGATGGAGGAGGTCTGCGGCACCTAACGCGCCTCGCCATGACACGGTGAGTGCGTCCTCGAGGCGGCGCCCGTTGGGCCGACTCTAAAAAAAAAAAAAACCTCCCGTAGCAGGTGCGTGCTCCGGCTCAACCCAAGCAGTAATGAATGGTGAAGATACAAGAGAAGATCAAGAATTACGGTAGGTACGTAATTTTCATTTCCCGCTACTCAACAGACTATCAGAACCCCCAAAACGCTTCCCCTTCAGATGAACCTTCTGACCCAGGGTCCTGTGGTCCATCCCAACCTGAGGTTGGTTTACCTTCAGGTTTGGCTCCTGAAGAGACAGAGGTGAATAGGTTCAATGTTTCTCGTTTCAGATATTCTTTTGGCTGCGCGTAAGCCGGCCACTAGATAAACCTACAGAGCCAAATAGAAACATTTCTCTATCTGGTGTGCAAAATCCTCTTGGAACCCTTTTTCCTGCCCACTGAATAAAGTCTTAGAGTATCTTTTAGACCGCTTAAATACAGGTCTGCAGTACTCCACAGTCAAAGTTCATCTTTGTGTCATTTTTGGCATATCACAAGCTGATACTTTCCATGTCACTGACTCTTTTGCCTGTAGTTAAGAGGTTTCTTATGGGTATTCTGCATACTAGACCTCCTATCAGACATCCAGTTACAGCCTGGGACTTTAACCTTGTGCTAGACATGCTCACTCATAAACCTTTCGAGCCTCTAGCTACTTACGACTTGAAGTTCCTCACTTGGGAAATGGCATTCCTGGTGGTCATTACTTCGGCCCATAGAGTTTCTGAAATACAAGCACTGGTCACACTGTATTTCACAAGGACAAAGTAGTTCTTAGAACTTATCTTAAGTTTCTCCCTAAGGTTGTCTGAGTTCCATCTAAACCAACCTTTAGTCCTTCCTTCCTACCTACTTTGCGAACTTCCAGAATGATGGGAACTGTACACTTCATTCATTGGATGTTAAGAGAGTGCTGCAGTTCTCTCTGGATAGAACAAAATAAATTTGTAAGGCTCAATAACTGTTTGTTTCCTTCAGCGAGACCCGGCTGGGTCAACCTGTCGCTATTGGATGCATTTCAGCGTGACTGGTGGCATGCCTTCGCCACTGCTATTCTATGGCTCAGGTCAAGCTGGAAGGCAGAGTGTACACTCACTCTACCAGAGCAGTCGCAGCATCTCTGGTGGAAATCTGTAACATGCCCATTGCAGATATTTGCAATGCAGCTACCTGGAGCTCCGTGAATACTTCCGTTAAGCACTACTCCTTGGATGTCCATGCCAGACGACATCTGTTGTTTGGCAGGACCATTCCTAATGGACTTCTGTCCTAAGCATGTGAGCTCTTTATCTCTTGCCGCCCGTCTCGGGGGGCGGGGGGGGATTGTTAGCTCGGTACTCTCCCATTAGCGTGAATGAGTGGTGGAGACTTTATGTCCAGGAAGATATGGAATTACGTACCTACCTTAATTCTTGATCTGCTTGGACGAAGTCTCCACCACTCATTCACACGCCCACCCACCATCCCCCGAGCTCACTTCTCTGTTTATCGTCTTCACTCCCTCAGTGACTGAGCTGTGAAGACTTTATTGTGACCCTTCTTACACGGGTCATTCGGACTATCTTATGTCCGATTTTTTTAGGTTAGCTCTTCTAGGTTAGTTACGCTGCACCTCCTCCGGGGGGGGGTACTGAGGCGGTTGGAGGGTCGGCGGCCGAGATAATTACCGCCTACGAGCCAGGCTCGATGGTGCCACTTCCTTCATGCTCCATCTCAGGTGCGGCCCTCTTGAAAAAGTTTGCTCCCCGCTGGGTCCTAGCCCGCTAACCCCATTAGTGTGAATGAGTAGTGGAGACTTCATCCAGGAAAATCAAGAATTACGGTAAGTACGTAATTTCCATTTTCTGTATTTCAAGCATACTTAGGGATTCCTGGGATGAGAAGAAAAATTCTTACCCGGGGCCCTTTAGCATCTGTAACTTAAAGCAGCTAGCTGACTAGGTAGGACTGTCCCGGAGGTGTGGTTTATGCTAAGTAACTGGCATCAGCCACAGTTAAGCACTACTCCTTGGATGTCCATGCCAGACAACATCTGTTGTTTGGCAGGACCATTCCTAACGGACTTCTGTCCTAAGCATGTGAGCTCTTTATCTCTTGCCGCCCGTCTCGGGGGTTGTTAGCTCGGTACTCTCCCATTAGCGTGAATGAGTGGTGGAGACTTTATGTCCAGGAAGATATGGAATTACGTACCTACCTTAATTCTTGATCTGCTTGGACGAAGTCTCCACCACTCATTCACACGCCCACCCACCATCCCCCGAGCTCACTTCTCTGTTTATCGTCTTCACTCCCTCAGTGACTGAGCTGTGAAGACTTTATTGTGACCCTTCTTACACGGGTCATTCGGACTATCTTATGTCCGATTTTTTTAGGTTAGCTCTTCTAGGTTAGTTACGCTGCACCTCCTCGAAGTACTAGGCCCAGTTGGAGTCGACGCCGAGATAATTACCGCATGAGCCGGGGCTCGCGGTGCCACTTCCTTGCGGCTCCATCTCAGGTGCCGGCCCTCTTGAAAAAGTTTGCTCCCGCTGGGTCTTAGCGCCTCCGGCGAACTCCCATTAGTGTGAATGAGTAGTGGAGACTTCATCCAGGAAAATCAAGAATTACGGTAAGTACGTAATTTCCATTTTCTGTATTTCAAGCATACTTAGGGATTCCTGGGATGAGAAGAAAAATTCTTACCCGGGGCCCTTTAGCATCTGTAACTTAAAGCAGCTAGCTGACTAGGTAGGACTGTCCCGGAGGTGTGGTTTATGCTAAGTAACTGGCATCAGCCAGTCAGAGGAGACTTTGGGTGTGTGCTGAGGAGAGACTGCCTGAGAAGGCACCAGAATTTTTTGTCCGCTGACTGAACAACACTGCCTCTGGGGTGTTCCACTCAGTTAGCCAAGAAAACAAGTTTTCTTGAACCTTTGTGGTAAAATCTTTTCATTTTGTTTTTTTTTTGTATTGTGCTGAATAGTTTTTAGTTGTTTTATTGTGGTTCCCCTCTGTTCCCGAGAACCGCATTTATCGGTCGGTTCCACAGTTCCCTCCTATATACTCTCCTGTATATTTCTTTATTTTTATCGCGTTTGTGGTTTTTCGATGGTTTCTTTTAAATCTTTTATTGTGGTTCCCTTTTTTCATCGGGAACCGCAATTTTAAATAGTTTTTCCCTCAGATATAGAGGTTCCATACTGCGAGGGAACCGACCGCATTCCATTACTAACAGTAGTGGAATCTTTGAATTTAAAACAGTTTCTGTCAATTGGCATGTCAGAAATCCCCAAAAAGAGAACTGGACCCACAGGTTTTAAAAATTGCCTAAATTGTCACAGGATTGTGGCAAAAGCTGATGCGCACGATTTGTGCTTAGTGTTTGGGTCCAGACCATTATTGCACACTTTGCTCTAAATTTGGTTCCATACAAATCCACTTGCCAGAGCAATACATCCAAGCAAAGGGCTACCACCTTAAAATCTCAGCCTAAGGCAGGTAGAGGTTACTTCCCAAAACCCTGTTTCCCACATCCTCCCCCTCAGTATGATTGTCAGTCTAGACGGTACTGTAGGGGAAGGGGCAGGATAGGCTAGAGAAAACCAGTTGTCTCCCAGGCCCCTGCGTCTCAATCTGAGCCCTGATTTCAATGCCTTGGTTGCCTCCCCTCCACCAGTAAGGGGCAGGCTCTCCCATCCCACTACCTCCAAGCTTGAACCCTCATAACATCAGACAAGTGGGTCCTGGAGGTAGTGGAAAGGGCCTGCCTCTTCACTTCAAAAAGATGCCAGTTCTGATGGGTTATCTGTTTCAAAACCCTTAACTCCTGTAGAAAAACAGCTGCTCTAACTGGAGGTCTGCAACCTCTTGGCATCAAAGGTGGTGGAAACGGTTCCAGCCTTACAGAAAAACAAGGGCCTTTATTCCAGGTACTTCCTCACCCAGAAAAAAAATGGGGACTGGTGACCTGTCCTAGACCTCCAGTGCCTCAACAAGCACCTCCTGAAACCAAAGTTCAGAATGGTGACTTTAAAAATGGTCATTCAGTCTCTACAACAGGGAAACTGGATAGTATCTTTAGATCTCAAGAACACCTACTTTCACATCCCTGTAAGGCAGTCCCACAGAAAGTTCCTGAGGTTCAGGCTTCCCTCAGGGCATTACCAATTCACAGCCATGCCCTTCGGCCTAACATCTGCGCCAGTGTGTTTACCAAACATCTGGCTGTTGTGGCAGCACATCTCAGGAAACAAGGGGGGTGTCAATGTATCCCTACCTAGATGATTGGTTGATAGTAGGGAAAACCCCAGCTCAGGTTCAGGAGTTCCTGTCAATCACAAAAAGCACTTTGCTCTCTCTGGGTTTTCTCATAAATCTAAAGAATTCCCACTTAGAACCAACCCAGCTCCTAACATTTGTAGAGGCACAGTTGTACACAAAGTAGAGCATGGCATTTCTGCCTCCAGAGGGAATTCAGCATTTCCAAACTCCTTCGCCCTGGGCCAGCCAAAGCCAGCCAGACACTTCCAAAGACTCCTGGGACACACGGCATCTATGACTGCAGTAGTCCCAGGGGTCAGGTACAGGATGAGAGACATACAGTTTCATTTACGCTCCCATTGGTCTCAAAAGAGCAATTCTCTGTCAAAACTAATACCAGTAACACTGACTTTTCTTCAAGCCTGGCGCTGGTGGAAGGACACTGCAAACCTGTCAGTAGTGTCCCCTTCCAGATCTCCCCTCCTACAGAAATCATCATTTCAGATGCTTCCCTGCTAGGATGGGGGGCTCATCTGGACAATTCCTCTGTCAGTGGCACTTGGACCCCGAAGGAGTCAAGGTCACACATCAATCTTCTGGAACTCAGGGCCATTATCTGGCACTAAAGTTCTTTGTTCCTCAAATTTCAGGCCACTTGGTGCAGGTCCAGATGGACAACACCTCAGCCATGCTTTACATAAACAGGATAGCACAAGGCCAGGAATCCTCTACACAGAGGTCATAAGGATTTTAACCATAGCATATTCTACAGAGGTGTCTCTCTCTCAGCAATTCAGCTCCCTGGAAAGGACAATACCCTGGTGGATGCCCTCAGCTGCACAAGTCAAGGATACAGTGAGTGGTACCTCAACAAGTAGGTGCTAGCCACAGTGTTCAGGAGATGGTGGACTCCAGAAATAGATATTTTTGCCTCTCCCCTCAGTCACCAGCTTCCTCGCTTCTGCTGCAGGCCACCAGTTCTGGGCACTGTTCCAACAGATGCACTAGTACTAGATTGGACAAGGAAGTTCCTATATGCCTTCCCTCCATTTCTTCTCATTTTCTAGGTTCTCCTGAAACCTAGGCTCCAACCAGCACTAATGATTCTGGTGGCACCAGATTGGCTGAGACAGCTTTGGTACCCCCTGCTGCTAACACTTTTTCCCACAGCAGGCCCCATTCCTCTTCCCAATAGCCACTCACTCCTGACTCTTCCCCACTCTGATGATTTACCCAGACCTGCAGTCTCTTCACCTCAGGGCTTGGCTCTTGAGGAGTTAGAATACCCTGCTTCATACTCGGAACAGGTCCTTAAGGTTTTAAAGATGGCAAAAAAACCTAACGAAAAGAAGATCTATGCAGCCAAATGGAAGAGATTCTCTATTTGGTGTAAAAGCAAGGGGATTAGTCCCTTCTCTGCCACTGATTTCTACCCTGTTGGACTACCTAGTTCATCTCCAGGCCTCAGGCTTGAGGCCCTCTTTACTGAAACTGCATTTGGCTGCAATTTCGGCCTACCTCTCAGTAGGAAGACCCAAGTCTGTTTACTCCCAGCCAGTGTTTAAACAGTTCTTTAAAGGCCTGTCACACCTTCAGCCTCCTGGTAGGGAACCTGTTCCCCCTTGGAGCCTAAATTGGTGCATTGCCAAACTCATGGAGCCCCCCTTTGAGCCCATGGCTACGGCCCATCTTAAGTATTTATTTATTTATTTTTTTAAACTCTATTTTTCACCCCTTACCTCCGAACTCTCTCCAGCGACGACCTAATCCACAGTCTCTACCTCCCAATGTGGCTCAGTTGACTCGGGCTCCTCTCCAGTACCGGGCATCTCCCGGGTCTACCCTTCGGGGGAAGGGCCACCCCCCCAACCAGGGCGCTCTTTCTTTTAGTATTGAGACACCAGCCAGAGAGGACAGGGGAAGCCTGAGAGCCGAGTCTGTGTGCGGGAGTGTGGTCTGTGAAGGGAGGCGCTTTCGCCTGTCTGCTATGAGGGGGGTTTTCCTCCTTAGTTCTTTAGTCCCTGTGAGCCTGGCCCAGCAAGGAGCATGCGCCCGTAGCTCCCCCCCGGCTTATGCCACAGCACTGGTTCGGCTACCCTCCAGCCTCCGCTAGAAGGTCGCTCGGTGAGTGTTGGCCACCCATCCCTCCCGGGGAAGAGAGCAGTCCTCCGGACTCAATCTCCTATCCCTTGCTGACCAACCGCCCGGGTCTGCTTCAAACCCAGGTCATGACATGGCCTTGATGTATCGTCCAGCGCCTCAACACTCTGCGCCACTGGGACAGCCCCATCTTAAGTATGTTACCTGGAAAACCGTTTTCCCCAGTAGCCATGACTTCTGCAAGAAGGATTTCAGAGCTTCAAGCTCTCTCTACATGGCCCAGCTATATTATTCCCCACAGGAATAAGGTTGAGCTCAGGACAATCAGAAAGTTTTTGCCCAAGGTGGTCTCTTCAGTTCCACCTTAACCAGTCTGTTACCCTACCAGTGCTTTTTACCGAAAAGTCCTCTCCTGAGGAACAGAAGCTTCATAGCCCGGATGTCAGAACGGCTCTGTTCCACTATTTGGAGCACACTAAGCAGGTTAGGGGTTCCTCTACCCAGCTATTTCTCACTTATGGGGAGGTAGGTCGAGGGAAAACTGCTACCAAGAGAACTATTTCTTGTTGGATCATCTCCTGCATCCGTTTCTGTTATGACAAAGCTGGCAAACAGCCTCCAGAAGGCCTCAGAGTCCACTCTACCAGGGGCACTGCTGCCTTGGTGGCAGCTGCCAGGGACATCCCCTTGTTAGATGTCTGTAAAGCAGCCACTTGGAAGACTGTACACACATTCACCAAATATTATTGTCTGGATGTGCAGTCTAGATCAGATGCCAAATTTGGAAGGGTGGTGCTGCAGAGCCTCTTTCCTAAGTAGGTTCTGTGACCTCCTCCCAACTACACTACTTGTAGTCTGCTTTAAGTTACTGATGCTAAAGGAACCCTGGGGAAGAAGAAAAAATTACTCACCATGGTTATCTTCTTTCTTCCAAGGTGTCCTTTAGCATCAATAAGCTCCCACCCTTCCTCCCCTGACAACCTGATTACAGAGGTCTCCGACTTTGTCTGTCTTCTACCAAATTTGATAAGTTTCAACTTGGAACTTAGTTTTAAGCAAAGTTTTCATAGTTATTGTTAATGTGCTTTTGCATAGTTTTTATACCTGTTGGTTCATTTCTCTGGGCATGTGCCCATCTATCTTCAAAAAAAATTCTGGTGCCTTCTCAGGCAGTCTCTCCTCCGCAAACCCACCAAGTCTCCTCTGATTGGATTATGCTAATTAATTAGCATAAACCACACCTCCGAGGCAGTACTACCTAGTCAGCTAGCTGCTTTAAGTTACTGATGCTAAAGGACACCTTAGAAGAAAGAAAATTACTATGGTGAGTAATTTTTTCTTACCGTAGTAATATTGTTTCTTCCAGGGGATCCCTCAGTATGCTTGACTTCCCACCCAGCCTCCTCTCACGTAACCTGGCTGAGATTAGTTCTGCGATCCATGCCTTGGGCCAGATTTCTTACTGTTTGGATTTATGTTGTGGAATGCTCTACGTTTTTACAATGTTGTGCATAGTTTGCCTGTTGGTGTGTTCTTTTTTTTTGTTCTTTTTTCTTACTGTTAGGTTAGGGTCAGGATTTGGGACCTTTGCCCCTTTAGCTTCTTAATGAATCTGACTAGCTTTCAGCAGCATCTGCAGGCAGCACTCTTTCTGTAACCAGACTGGCTAATTCTTGGCATCATTAGCATAGACTCCACCTCCGGGGTAGCTGAACCCAGCGGGCATCACTGCATTTGTCAAGGATACTGAAGGATACCCTGGAAGAAACAATATTACTATGGTAAGTAATTTTTTCTTTTGTGCTGAAACACATTAAACTCTCTCAGCAAACTAATTGGTTGGTCTGGCAGCCCAATAACTGCAGTCCCTTCTGTCTGCTGGGAGGCCCAGGTTGATATGAAGGCCCACACTGCCTGGCTCTGGACTTTTCAAACTTGTTTCAAGACGAGATGTTGTGCCTTGGGTATGGGTGGGGGCCATGAGTATACTTGGCCTTCCTGCAGACATGGAGCAGCATTTTCAGTATCTAAATCTGTGTGCTTGGATGGATGTCTTGGGAGTGGTTGTTCAAAAAGAAAAAAAAAGTGCAGGAAAATAAATCATTCAGTACATAGTGTTAAGCCAGCAGATGTAGCACATGGTGTTAGAACAACAGATGTAGGAAAATGATAAACTTTATTCATATTTTTATTCTTGCTTTGGTTTTAAACTGCATCAAGATTAAAAATGTGTGTTTTCCTCTCACTTTCAGTAACCAAAAGTGATAATTCGAATGCTTCTGGTGGTATTCTGGGGATGCAGCCTCCAACAACAGGAACACAGCACCTCCCTCCTTCAAGTAATCCTACTCAGAGAATGCCTGGTCTGTTCCCATTAGATGCCCGTCTAGGAATGATGATGCCCCCGTCACCTGCACTGCGATTTCCACCTATGATGCCACCTGGAATGCCACCTGGAATGCCGCCTCCTCCTCCTCCTCCTCCACCAAGCATGCCTCCAACCGTGTTTGACTCTTCATTTCCAACAGGAGATCCCTTTAGTAGACAAGATGGGGGTTTCAATAAACCAGGGGGACAGGGAAGTGACAGTACTTCTAACACAGATGAGAAAAAACAAGCTATAAATGACAGTATGAAGCAGGAAGGGGACCGGGATTATCGTTTTCCTCCTCCTATTGAAAATAGAGAGAGTCTTGCTAATCCATCTGCAGAGGGAATGGATAGTCAAAGCAGGCCACCAGCTGAGGTTAGGGAAGCCCTTGCTCCACCATCCATGGAGATAAAGGATGCCTTTGGTACACCATCAGGGGGACTTAAGAATGCCTTTGGTACACAATCAGGGGAGGTCTGGGATGCCTTTGGTAGACCATCAGGGCAGGTCAAGGATGCCTTTGGTAGACCATCGGAGGAGGTCAAGGATGCCTTTGGTAGACCAACAGGGGAGGTCAGTAATACCTTTGGTAGACCAATGGGGGACATCAAAGATGCCTTTGGTAGACCATCAGGAGAAATCAGAGATGCCTTTGGTAGACCTCCAGGGGAGGTCAGTGATGCCTTTGGTAGACCACCGGGAGAGGGCAGGGAGGCCTTTGGTAGACCACCGGGGGAGGGGAAGGATGCCTTCAGTAGGCCATCAGGGGAGGGCAGGGATGCCTTCGGTAGGCCATCAGGGGAGGGCAGGGATGGCTTCAGTCGGCCATCAGGGGAGGGCAGGGATGCCTTTGGTAGACCATCAGGGGAGGGCAGGGATGCCTTTGGTAGACCACCAGGGGAGGTCAGCGATCCCTTTGGTAGACCATCAGTGGAGGGCAGGGATGCCTTTGGTAGACCATTGGGTGAGGGCAGGGATGCCTTTGGCAGACCATCGGGGGAAGTCAGGGATGCCTTTGGCAGACCATCGGGGGAGGTCAGGGATGCCTTTGGTAGACCGTCGTGGGAGGTTAGGGATGCTTATGGCAGACCATCAGGGGAAGTCAGAGAAGCCTTTAGTAGACCACCAGAGGAGGAATGGGATGTCTTTGGTAGACCATCAGGGCAGGGCAGAGATGCATTTGGTAGTAGACCACCAGGGGAGGTGAGGGATGCATTTGGTAGACCACCGGGGGAGGTCAGGGATGCTTTTGGCAGACCACCGGAGGAGGTCAGGGATGCCTTTGGCAGACTATTTGGGGAAGTCAGGAATGCTTTTGGTAGTCCATCAAGGGAGGACAGTGATGTCTTTGGTAGACCATCTGAGGAGGAGGAATGGGATGTTCACAGCAGACCATCAGGTGATGTCAGGGATGCATTCGGTAGACTGTCAGGTGTAGGCAGGGATGCGCCTGGTAGACCATCTGGTGAGGGCAGAAATGCTGTTGGCAGACATTCAGGGGCTGGCAGGGATGCCGTCATCAGACCGGGGGAGGTCAGGGAATCTCATGGTAGCTTTTCTGGAACGGGGAGGGAGCCCCTCAGTAGGCAGTTAGAGTTTATGGATGCCTTTGGTGGACCACTGGGAGAAGAAAGGGATGTCCTCGGTATACTGTTGGGAGAAGGCAGGGGTGCTCATGGTAGACCGTTTGGAGAGGGAAGGGATGTCCTGGGTAGACCATCAGGGGAGAGTGGAGATGTCCTGGGTAGACCACCATTAGAGGGCAGAGATGGCCATGGCAGACAGGGAAGAGAGGCATTTGGAAGACCACCAAAAGAACCCCTTTTAAGAACACCACCAGACCATGCTAGAAGAGATCACTTTGGATTTGGTCCAAACCAGCGCTGGGGACCCAGAGGTGATTTTGATGCAAGAGATCACCCCGGTTTTGTTTATGGCGGTCCCAAAGGTTTCCATGATGATCGAGAGAGATTTCCTCCAAGAAATGTCCGATTTGATGGCCGTGGTGGTGGTGGTCCAATGTGGAACAGAGGATTTGAACAAGATGCTCACAGGGATTTTGATGACCGTAGAAGACCATGGGAAAGGCAAAGGGATCGGGATGACAGACATTTTGATTTACGCAGAGAAATAAATGGTAGCAGACCTGGCAGAGACAGACAGCAAGAGCCCCGAGCCCCACCTCAATCACAGGAATTTCATCTCTCCAAAGAGACCGCTGATCAACAAAGCAAAGATGATTTGCCGCAAGTAAATGGTGAGAGTGTTGAGACTGACAGTGAGAAGAAGCCAGATCAGCAGCCAGGGGAGCAACCAGAGAAGCAACCAGAGGAGCAGACAAGTAAAAGTCCTGAACTAACCCCAAAACTTGCATCTTCAGATGTCAAAATTGAAGAGAAGAATGAGCCGGAACCTGCTAAAGAAAATCAACCAGTGGTAGAAAGCACAGAAACTGAGGGGACATAATCATCACTCAGTAGGTAAAAGATACATTTTGTAAAGTTGTCATCTCTCTGTAATAGATGAATGGCTGACTGGACCATAGTAGTTCACTTGTGTCTGCCATAACTAAAGTACCTGATGTTCATCTTTCACTTAAATAACTGTACAACTGACTTGTATAGACTGTTAAGTTGAACTTGGTAGTAACTATTTTTAATTTCTATGATTAAACACGGACACTGCCCCAGATTTGCTTTTAATTTGACAAAATACCCCATACTGGCTTGCCAAAAATTACCTTCCTATGGAAGAAAGTACAGTTGCAGAAGTTACCAGTGGGTTGAATGTGAATATTGTAATACATACAAACAGCAGGTGTCTGTTTCATCCACCATCTTTGGCTGCTGCAGAATTTTTAAATGATGTAGTTGAAGCTGTGATATTATTTTATGTTTTTACCTTTCGGCAAAAAATAGCCCTGGTAAAATGAGGAGCACAGTATCAAGGTATGGAAAAAAAATTCAATTTTGTAAAAAAAAAGGAAAAAATACATTATGATCTCTGTTATCCCCAAAAGTAAGTGTCTGTGATTTGTTCCTCGTACTGCAGTGAGTTAAAAAAAAAAAAATGAAACCGTGCGTTTGAATGTTGGGTGCATTCTGTTTTTAGATGCTAATAAACATATTTGTTTGATAACAATGTTCTAGGTATTGTATTTTTTTACCTTTAAATTGTAAAAGGTGGGTTAGCAACAGAGCTTGCGCTTGGTTAACTGAAGATGGTGGCAACACCACTGTTGTTGAGATGAAATGCTATTGCTGTGATTGAGAATAGTAGTGTGTTAGTGCATCTTCAAATGATGCAAGTGAACAGAAGAATAAGACCAGTGATATATAAAATCAACCAGAAGCAGAGAGTAACATAAGTAAACATTTCAGGTCCCATTTTCAAATTATTTCTGCCATAAGCAGAGGAGAGGAGACTTTTTTTTCCTTTTTTGTTTTAGCAAGTAGGGCCATGTGTTGAGGACAGCTGTACCCACTTGTCTGTTATCCATCTGCTACAGTCAGACTGCATTGACTTCTGATTTTTGGTTCTTGGCTAAAGATGGCTATTTACACATTCTTGGACTTCAGCGTAACCAATTATTTTATTGAAATTTTTGCTAGGCAGGTTTAAGTGGCTGAGAGTGGTTAAAGGGAGCACCGTTGAACCTTCTCAGGCCTCAAAAGACCTTTTAAATAAAATAAATGCACCCATTCCCCATAACATTTCCTTTGTGTTCTGCTTTAAAAAAGCGAAGATCATTACTAAAAATCTAGTTTTTTAATTGATTTATTTTTTGTACTGCATTTCAGCATGATCTCTAGTATTTTCTGGAAATTGGTATAAATAAAAGGAAATGTGTTAAGTAATAGATTCTTACCGTTGTTTGTATATGGTAAACATAAGGCATGGACACCAAGACTCAAAAATCAGCTGATCTTCCTGGACATAAAGTCTCCACTACTTATTCGCACTAGTGGGACAATTCCGGAACATCTAGGACCCAGCCGGAGCCAGAAATTAAGGAGTCCGGCGCGAGGAGGCAGCGCCTGGCCTCATGGTGTATGAGGCTGGCTTCCGCTGCATGACTACCTCTGCATCGACCCGCCAACCACCTCTGTTCCTTTTTTTCCCGAAGAGTGCAATTCAGTAATGACGTTCTTTGCCTGCTGGGAGTCGAATCTTCACGTCTATACCATACGACAGCAGCATGGTCGTTCAGTATTTGATTAGTTTTTAGATATGTATTTAATTTATTTAAAAAAAAAAGTTTCTTTCGTTTTCTTTGAAGAGGAGTCTTCTTCAGCTCGCCTTCGACTGAGTCGCTCATGAACGAGGCTGGTAATGGTAGGGAGACTTTGCTTGAAAGCTGTTTTAGCAGGAGGACTGGGTCCGGTCCGCTGCCCTCTTCGGAGGGGGGGTCTGACCACAGACAGTTTGGTGCTCGGGAAGAATATGAATTCCACCCTGTCTCTTCAGACTTCTGAGGTGGTTTCTGGGAAGCTTTCACGCCTTCCGTATCTGCATGTTCCTGAAATTCCTGTGGAATTGACACCTCCGATGCAGCCCTCTTTCAAGACTCTTTCACAAATGGTACAAGACAGACCGGCGCTCACTCCTTCTGTGGCTAAGTCCTTAGACAGGAAATATGCTCCCCCTAAGAATAGGCCAGTCTTTGCCTTTTAAGCTTTTGCGGATGCCATAGTGGTCTTGGCAGAGAATGACAAAGCCGTTCTTCCTCATTTGTCCACTGCTTGTCCAGTGAATAAAGAATCCTGTAAAATTGACACTCTGGGGAAGCTAGTGTTTGCTGCTGCTACCCTAGGCATATGTATTGCTAGCTATCAGGGCTATTTCTCTCAGTATGAGTATACCCTCTAGCATTCACTCAAAGAAACTGTGGAGGCTCTTCCGGAGTAGGACGATAGCGCGGAGCTTCTTCAGACCATTACTAGAGGCACTGAGTCCAACAATCAGCAACTTAAAGCTGCTATGGACGCCTTTGACACTGCTTCTAGAGCAGCAGCAGCTGGAATATGTACCCAACGTCCCTCATGGCTAAGGGGCTTCAGGGTTCACAAGTGATGCTCAACAGAGAGTCACGAACTTTCCATTTGATGGAGTTTGTCTGTTTTGCCCACAGGTGGAGCAGGCCCTGGAGGCCACTCAGAAAACTAGGACTGCTATTAAGACGGCCAGACCAACTCCTGAGGGGTGGAAAACGCTGGCAGTTTCATAACCGACAGTCCTTTCGTGGTAAAGGCCAAGGGGCCTTTAACAAGAACCAAGCCCCTCGGGCATGAAAGAAAATGCAGCAGAAGGCACAGGGCCTGAAGGCTCCTAGTGCCACCCTCTGACGACCCAGCCCATGTCCCACCTCTGCTGCCCAAGGGAGACTCCTCTTTGGTGGTAGGGGGGCATCTGACTCAGTTTTACAATCACTGGAAGTCCGTCACAATGGACGAATGGGTCCTCAGGATAATTCGAGAGGAATACTCTCTAAAGTTTTCAGAGATCCCTCTGGATCATCTACCGAAATGACAGCCCAAACTGGCTACCACTCAGTCAGACCGCATGGCATTAGAAGTGGTTCCCCAAGCAGAATGGAACACAGGTTTCTACTCCCACTGCTTCCTAGTTCCAAAGAAAATGGGTGGTATGCGCCCTATTCTAGACCTAAGGAAGTTAAACAAATACCTGTTCAAAGAGAATTCAAGATAATATCGCTGGGAACACTCCTACCTCTGATTCATCCAAATGATTGGTTGGCCTCTCTGGACATGCAGGATGCCTACCAACACGTCCCAGTGCACCCAAGCTACCACAAGTACCTAAGCTTTGTGGCCCTGGGCCAGCAGTACCAGTTCAGAGTGCTGTTCTTTGGGCTGTCCTTGGCGCCTCAAGTCTTTGCAAAGTGCTTTGCAGTGCTCGAGGTGCATCTCAGAAAACTCAGAATTTAAATGTATTCATTCCTGGAATGTTGGCTTCTAGTGAGCCCCACCAGACAAGGGACAGAGGAAGCAGTTGCCTGGGCTTCCAAGTTCCTCACATCCATGGGAGTTCTTCTGAACCTGGAAAAATCGCAGCTTCAGCCCTCCCAACAACTTCTCCTCATAGGAGCTCTCCTGGACACCTCCAGGGCAAGAACTTTCCTACCAGAAGACAGGAGAATTGACATTCTCCAGATGACTCGCTTCATCAAGGAGAACAACTCTGTTTGAGTTCTCTCGATGCAGGGGATGCTGGGTCTCATGCCGTTGTCTGTGTTCACGGTGTCTCTGGCCCTCTTGCACATGAGAACCAAGCAATGGATGCTCAGCACTTGGTGGTCTCCAACCACACACACACAATCATTCCACATCAAGGTGACGAAGCCCCTAACGAGGTCATTCACTGGTGGACTCAGGAAGACCGCCTTCTCCAAGGTTTCCCCTTTGCCCCTCTGGAGAAACAGATCACCATCACCACAGATGCATCTCTGAACGGTTGGGGAGCTCACTTTCAGGATCTCCACCCCCAGTGTCTGTGGAGTCAGTACGAGTCTCAACTGCACATAAATGTCCTAGAGATGAAAGCTGTCCTTTACGCTGTCCAAGCCCTGAAGGATGTCCTCTGTCACAAGGTAATTCCCCTTCAAACGGACAACAGAGCGGTGATATATTACATCAACAAACAAGGTGGAGCACACTCTTACCCTCTGTGCAGGGAAGCCATGAGAGTGTGGGAATGGGGTGTCAAGCATGAAGCTCTGATACAGGCAACTTACTTGCCAGGAATCCAGAACGATCTGGTGGATAGCCTCAGCAGAACAGAGGCGGATCCACACGAATGGTCTCTCGACTCAAACGTACACTCGCTAGTCGAAGAGTGGGGTACTCCAGACCTGGACCTTTTTTGCATTCCCACTCAATGCAAAACTGCCTCTGTTCTGCTCCAGAAATCCAGAACCTGATGTTTTCTGTCAGGATGCATTCAGACTGCAGTGGACAAGATGCTTTCTGTACGCATTTTCTCCTCTTTTTCAGAGGGTGCTGCTCAAGCTGGAGGTGGGGGGGGACATGATTCTCATTGCCCAATACTGGCCTCATCAGATATGGTTTCTGTTAATCAACAGATTATTGGAGGTTCCACCAAGACAACTACCACTTCAAACGGACCTCCTGACACAGGGTCCAGTCGTCCGTCCCAACCTGCAGTCCCTTCATCTCCATGCCTGGCTCCTGAGGAGATAGACGTGGGTAGGTTCAATATCTCCCGTAGAATCTCAGACATTCTCTTAGCAGCGCACAAGCCATCCACTAGGAAGATCTACACGGCAAAGTGGAAGCGATTCTCCATCTGGTGTGCAAAGTCCTCCCTGGACCCCTTTACTTGCTTACCAAACAGGGTGTTAGAGTACCTTCCAGACCTGTCAAATGCAGAACTTCAGTACTCGATGGTGAAGGTGCATCTTTGTGCGATTTTGGCCTATCACGAGCCTATCCACAATATGCCGTCTCAGCTGCCCTTGGTTAAGAGATTCCTTAAAGGTATCCACCATACTAGACCACCAGTCAGGAGACCGGTAGCCGCTTGAGATATCAATCTTGTGCTAGACATGCTCACCCGTAAGCCATTTGAGCCTCTTGCAACCTGCGAGTTGAAGTTCCTAACTTGGAAGCCTGCCTTCCTTGTGGCCATTACCTCTGCTCGCAGAGTGTCTGAAATACATGCCCTGGTCACAGACCCACCATACACAGTATTTCACAAGGACAAGGTGGTTCTCAGAACTCACTCTAAATTTCTCCCCAAAGTAGTCTCGGAATTCCACTTGAACCAGCCCTTGGTCCTTCCAACCTACTTTGCCAACTTTCAGAATGAAAGGGAGCATACCCTGCATTCTCTGGATGCAAAGTGTGTTTTGTGATACTACATCGGCAGAACGAAAGAGATTCGCAAATCCAAGCAACACTTTGTCTCATTCAGCATTACCCAGCTGGGTCAGCCTGTTGCCATCAGGTGCTGTTAGCATGTCTCCGCCGTTGCCATTCGATGGCGCAGGTCTAGCTGGAAGGCATGATGTACGCCCACTCTACCAGAGTGGTCGCAGCATCTCTGGTAGAGGTTCGAAACGTGCCCATTGCAGACATCTGCAGTGCGGCCACTTGGAGCTCTGTGCAGACTTTTGTGAAACACTATGCCTTGGATGTCCATGTCAGACAGCATCCTTCCTTTGGCAGGACAGTCCTTAATGGACTTCTGTCCTGAGTGAGCTCCTCTCTCCTGCCACCCTTCTTGGGGGATTATTTTGGCTCGGTCCTCTCCCACTAGTGTGAATGAGTGGTGGAGACTTTATGTCCAGAAAGGTATGAAAATGACGTACCGTAATTCTTGATCTTCTTGGACGAAGTCTCCACCACTCTTTCACATGCCCACCCACTGTCCCCCGAGCTCACTCATCCTGCTTTTGGTCTTCACTCCCTCGTTGGCTGGGCTGTGAAGACACTGTTGAGTTGACCCTTTTTACATGGGTCATGCGGATGTCTTACTGTATGTCCGTGTTGGGTTAGTTTTACTCGGTTAGTTTATGCTGCACCTCCCCAGTAAAAAAGGTACTGAGGCGGTTTGAGGGTCGACGCCAAGGTAGCATACACGGCACGAGCCAGCCTTGCAGTGCCGCGCATGTGTGGTCCTACCTGGACACCAGCCCTCCTGAAGATTTTTGGCTCCCACTGGGTCCTAGCGCCTCCGGCATGGTCTCTCTAATGTGAATGAGTGGTGGAGACTTCATCCAAGAAAGATCAAGAATTACGGTAGGTATGTAATTTTCATTTTTCTCACCCCAGGGGTCCTTGAGCATCAGTAACAATGTGCGATTAGCTGACTAGGTTGAACTGCCTCGGAGGTGGAGATTATGATAATGAATCTAATGAATTAGCCAATCAGGAACGAGTTTACAATCTGCTTGTTAAATATGGAAATCTATATATGTTCTGGGATATGTGAGCGTTGATGACTCATATGTATATAAGTTGAAACCTCAATAAAAAGAAAATTAAAAAAAAAAAAAAAAGTAATGAGTTTGAGGGTGCGCGGAGGAGAGCCTGCTGTAAGGCCCCAGAATTTTTTTCCGCTGACCGACTAACACTGCCTCTGGGGTGCTCTCTCTTTTGGCCAAGAAAAAGCCTTTTGCCATTGTGGGTAGCTATAACTTTTACTTCTTTGTTTATTTCTTAGTGTGCTGAGTGTTTTGAATAATTCTTTTGCGGTTCCCGGAAACCGCATTTAGCTTCAGGAACCGCAGTTCTCCCCAGTATTTTCTGAATAAAAAGTTTACCGCTTTGCGTTTTTCGACAATTCCTTTTAGTATTTAAATTGCGGTTTCCTTTTTTAGCGGAACCAATATTTTTCTTTATTGTTTCTTAGCTTTACTTCTAAAAAGTCGTGGTTCTTTTTTGTGAGGGAATCGACCGCATTCCTTCACCTTGCCCTATTTGGGCTTCATTTTTTCAGGGGTTTTGTTAGTTTTGGCATGTCGGAACCCCAAAAAAAAAAAAAAGACTGGACCCACAGGTTTTAAACATTGTTTGAAGTGCCACAGGATAGTAGCTAATGCTGATACCCATGACCTGTGTTTAAAGTGCTTGGGTCCAGATAATTTTTGTGCTCTGTGCTCTAAATTTTGCCCCAAAACCTTGAGAAATAGAGTTAAAAGATTGAGAATTATGGCTGAAGAAGGGTCTTCCTCTGTACCTAAACAAAGACCAAAGGCCTTCTAAAAATGGAAAAACAGTTCAAGGTGCTGATGAAGCATCTTCAAAACATAAAATAATAATAAAGGTGCTGATAAAGTGCCTCCAAAAAAGAAAAATAAAGGTGCTGATGAAGTGCCTGGTAAATCTAAGGCTATCAATGGTACTGATGAAGTGCCTGGTAAACTAAAGCCTTCAAAAGGTGCAGATGAGGTGCCTACAAATAAAAGAAAAGCTGATACGGTCACTGATGAAGTGCCTTCCAAAAAACCTTACAAAGAAAAGCATACCAATACCCCTCCCATTTCAAACAAAGGTGAGGTATCAGTGGGCAAAAAACATAAAAAGAAAACAAAACACACAGAATCTCAGGGGGAGGACCTCTCAGGTATTCAAAGAGATCTACCCCCTGTGGAAGAGATGGCTAAAGCCTGGTATCTGTATCAGACTGTTCAGGGCATGGGACCCATATTTAATTGCCATACCTTGCCCAGGCAACCTCCCAGTTCAGCTCCCCCTGAAGCAGGGGCCTTTACTGGTGAGGACTGTGATGATTACTATGGAAATCACCCTGACGATAAATCAGAGGGGAACCTAGAACTGGATGATCTTCCCTTGTCAATCTTCATCATTCATTACTGCTTGGGTTAGTGCTGGAGGCGTGCACCCGCTATGGGGTCTTTTTTTTTTTTGAGTCGGCTCAATAAGCGCCGCCCTGTTGTGACATTACTGTGTCATGCGCGAGGGGCGCCGCTAGGTGCTGTAGACTCCCTCCTCTATCTCAGTTCTGTTTCTCCCGCCGTCGAGGCTGCACCTGCTGAGCGGTAGTTCCAGTGTTTCTGCGTCAAGACTCCTTGTTTTTCTCCAGTGGCTCTCGCTTGACGCCGTCTCCCAGTAAGACCGTTCCTTTATTTTCTGTCGACGGCGCCGAGTGCTTTATTGCTGTTTTTGTCTTATTTAGTTCGCATCATGTCAGGTTAGGGCGTAAACGAGTCGGCAGGCGTGCCCCTATCTTGTCGGTGCTCCTGTGGCGGCATTTCTCCGTCTCGGACCGGCATGATGTCTGTCTCCGTTGACTGGGACCCAACCACGATATGGATGCGTGTGATGCCTGTTTCTCCATGGACCGTCGTGTCCTCGAAGTCCACGCGTTCAAGATCGGCAAAGCCCCGCCGACCTTCGGGGGACGGCGTCACTCCAGGGATTCCCAGGTAAGGTCTCTAGGCCCTTCCACCGGGTCCCCTCTCAGGCCTATACGGTCCGTGGAGGAGGAGGCTTCCTCCTCTTCTCTTGCTGAAGAGGAAGCTTCTTTTGCAGTGTCGGAGGAACGTCGTGGTCCCCCCCCGGGGCCGCGGCAAGGACACCGCCTCGGCAGTCACCTCCTCGGAGGTGCAGGCTCCCTAGTGTCGAGGCCCGCGCCTGCTGGGCCCGGCACCGTGGACCTCGACGCCGCCCTCCGGCGCCATTTCCGGATCGCGCCGATTATCGAGATCGCGCTGCAGGTCCTGCTCCGCTTTCTCGGGCGGTGCCGAGGTTGGGTTCTAACGCTGAGGGCGGCAGCGCATAGGGCCTAGCTGGCGCTGCTGGGGCCGGGCTCGTGATAGCGGGTGGGGCTAAGGTCATCCGGCACCGTTCTCGCTGGGCTAGCCCGGGACCCCCGGTTGCTGGTATTGTGGTCCAGCTGACCCTTCCTCTTCGGAGGTCGATGACTCAGACGTGGACCCGTCCTGGCAACCTGACTCTTCGGAGTCGGGGTCCCCGGTGGCACATGGTGCTAGGCAGCACAGCGGGCCTCTCCCGCTGTCCCCGCTACTGTCCTCCCCTGAGGGCCCTCAGGCTAGGGGGGTGGTCCTGGGTCCCTGGGGGGCGATGGAGTGGGGGCAGAGGGTGAGGCTCTCCCTCCTGGGGGGCTCGTGACAGCTACCTTCTCTGGTGCTGTTGCAGCCACTCGGGGTGGGAGAACGCTGGGGTCGAGGAGGAGGGTGCTCTCGGAGTCCGAGGGGTTGAGGGGCGTGGTGCAGTCGTCACGGTCTCTGCCGGCCACCTCTCAGGGGGTGGCTAGGAGCCGTAGCACTGGGCCCCGCCTTTCCCTCTTGGACCCCGGGGTCCCCTCCGGTGGCGTTGCTGCGGACTGCCCTTCTGGATCCATGCAGTCCCAGGTTCGTCACAGGGGACGATCCCCTTCTGGGCTTTTCCAGGTTTCGCATCCCCAGGGTTCCGTTTTGCGACCTGGTCTGTTATCCAGAATCCCGCCAGCTCGGGCTCCTTTCTCCGGATTTCAGAGCCCTAGCAGAGGACAGTTGCCTCTTCGTAGGTGCCCTTCTCCCATTCCTCTGCAGCCACCCCCCGCTCTTCCAGGCCATGTCGGTCCTACGGGCCCGTTATCCTGGGAGCAGTTCATAGGTTCTGCAGCGGCCTTCCCCTCATATGTCAGGTGTATGAATGAGCGGGTCTTCCCTATCCCCACCGCCGCAAGAATCTTCTGGACACTCGAGCTCTCCATCATCCTTGTCTCCCTCCTCCGAGGGAGGGAACCCTCTGCTCATATCTCCTCCGATGCTGATTTCACTGAATATCAGCGATTCCTTTCGAGGATGGTGAGGGATCTTCGAATCTCCTACGTTAGGCAAGACAATACCGAACGGGAGACGCGTGAATTCCTTGGAGAATTCAGTGCCCAGCACCTGGTGGTACCTTCCTGGCCTATCCCCTTCCAGGAGGCGTCTATCCGTTCCTGGCAGTCGCCAGCTGCCCCTTCTCCAGCCCTGGCAGACTGTCGATGAAGGTATTGTGCCCCTTCGGAATCCCTTAGTACTCTCCCCAACCCGCCCTCAGGTTTGGTATACCTGGAGACTCCCTCCGGGCGCCGCCGCCTGGCGCACGACCGTCCACCGGATTCGGATTCCCTACAATTCAACGGTGGGAGCGAAGAGTGTTCTTTTCCTCTTGTGCGATGGCTTGCATTGCGTCTCATCAGGCTCATCACGCTGCCTACAGTAGGCATTTGTGGTCGATGCTCTCTCAGATCTTAGCATCAATGCCTGATACGGAGCAAACCAGACAAGCTATTGCCCTCTCTGCTATAGGCCTGGAGCTGGCAAGACACCGAGCAAGGGCATCTTATGACGCCAGTGAGGTGGCTTCCAGGCTTGCGGGGACAGCGATCTGCATTAGGCAGATGGCATGGCTTCGTCTATCAAGGTTGTCACCCCTGGCCCGGCGTAGGGTGATTTGCTCTGCTTTCCGGGGACCCGTCTCTTTTCCTCCAGAGCTAGGAGACTTTTGCAGGGGCTTCCTCCGTCTCCCCGTCCTCAGGGGGGCACCTCCTAGCTCTTCTTCCCCATAGGCTTCTCTTTTGATTAGCCAGGGTCTTCCCCTTCTGTTTCTCACCAGCAGGAGGCTGGGGTCTTGTTCCCTCAGGGTTCTACCCCCTTTTTAAGGGGGGTTAGATCTCACCAAGCAGGATGAATGGTGAAGATTGACAAGGAAGATATGAAAATTACGTACCTACCGTAATTCTTGATCTTCTCTTGTATCTTCACCATTCATTACTGATACCCACCCACCTTCCCCTCAGTGGCCTCCTTCTGTGGCGTCTCCCCCTCCCGTCTCGTTCCTCTTCCTTCCTTTGGCCTTTATGCCAAGAAAAAAAAACAAAAAAACGTTTTCCATTCTTAATGAATGGTTCCTTTTTTCCTCAAGGTAGAGAGGAACGAGCATGGTTGTACTTTTCTCTCAATTCTGAGGGAACTCTTTCTGACCACCCTTAGGGTGCGATTCCTAAATACCTTCTTCAGGTTATGCAGTTTCACAGCCCAAGAGACCATGCTCTGACTTGGCCTCGGCAAAGTCTAGAATCCTCCTGGCAGGTATTATTTTGAGCTCTTCTAGCTGCTGATTGAACTTGTCAGCTCTGAGCGTCTGCTTGCCTTGCCTTAGGGAGTCTGATTGAGTTCCACTCTATCTTTCATACAAAACTGCCTTTGAGAAGGCATAGTCTTTCCCGTACACTACTGTGTTAGCACTTAACAAGGTGCTAAGGGACTTAGTCCCCTTCCTGGGTGGGCGCTCTACCTGGAACAGGTTCTGCCCGGGCAGTCTATGAGCCCTCAGCTAAGATGAAGGGACTTGGCATATTGAGAGTTCAGAGAGTCTGCCCTCATTCGGATCTGTTCAGGTGGTTCGGCTGAAGCTCCCCTCAGTCCTAGCAACTGGGATTCTTGCTCCCTTGTTAGTTTCGAGCCTATAAGCCTCTCAACCAATGCTCGATGGGCACTGTTCTCCCTCTCAACATGCCTCTTTTCTTCTTCTACTTTCTCTTCCTTCTCTCTGTTCCTCCCCTAGAGCCGCCCCGGAAAGGAGGCCCTGCGGTCCCTTAGGGTAGGAATTCTCTCTCCTCTGTCTATTCTCTACCGGCTTATTCCTTTTTCAGTTTATATCCTTTCCTTTTTCTGTCCCTCGGCTCTCTTGCCTCGCTTTCCTCTTTTCTTACCCTTTATTTTCGCCTCTCCGGCTACCAGAACTGAGATAGAGGAGGAGTCTACGGCACCTAACGGCCGCCCCCTCGCATGACGCAGTACGTCGCGCTCGAGGGCGGCGCCGTTGGAGCGACGAAAAAAAAAATCCCGCATAGGGTGCGCCTCCGGCACTAACCCAAGCAGTAATGAATGGTGAAGATACAAGAGAAGATCAAGAATTACGGTAGGTACGTAATTTTCATTTTCCCCTAGTCCATATTTTGGAGCCTCTCCAACAGATCAAGAGGATACCGCCTCTATGCTGACTTTTCTGCAACGCATGGTGGATGCCCTAGACCTCCCCTCGCAAGAGTCTACTCTAGAGGAAGAGAATGACCAGGATTACAGAGAAATAATGGGTCTCCCTCACCCCAAAAAAGCTGGTACTCCCTATCTATCAGCTTTTTAGAAAGAATACAATGAAATCACTCCAAACACCTACTTCCCTGCCTGGAGTAGATAAAAGAATCAACAAACAATAACAGCTCTCCAAACCTGACACCGAGTTCCTCTACGTACATCCCAACCATGAAGGGGTAGTACAGTGGCAGCCTGTGACAAAGCCAGTACTCCTCTCAACCCCCTGAGAAAGAGTCAAGGAGACTGGACTTCATGGCTAGGAAGTCCTGTACTTCAACCTCTCTTCTTCTCTGCCTTTCTTCGTACTTGGCATACACAGCCAAGTACCAAAAGGCTCTTTGGAATTCTGTCCTGGCTATAGCACAACAAAAGGCTGATTCTGTGGTTCAAGACTTGGTGAATACAGCTAAAAGTGCCTTGGAAGCAACGAAGTACCAGTTCGATATGACAGCTGATAGTAATGATGCAGCCTCTAGAGCTATGGCCCAGGCTATCTGCTTGAGGCATTTTGCCTGGCTGAGAACAGCCAATTTGACACAGGACACACAGTCCAATGCTATGGACTTCCCCTGCGATCAGAATATTTTTTGACTTCAGAACAGAGACTTGTATGAAAAATCTTGAGTACAAAACAAAACAACCCATCAGAACAATACGGTCAGAGGGAAGCCTCCTGCTACCCAAAAGCCTCAAAACAAAGGTAACTGGGCAGAGGGTACTATCCTAGACTCTGCTACCCCTTTCCTGTACAGGTGGATTACAGTCAAATGAAGGGGTTCTACAGAAGAAGAGGCAGGAGATGACCGAGGAGAAGCAACCCTACGCTTACTCCTGCCTCTCAGTCCAAGCCCTGACTTCAAGGCCCAGGTCGCCTCCCCTCCACCTGTAGGGGGCAGGCTCTCCCACTACCTCCATTCCTGTACTCTGATCTCATCAGACAAGTGGGTCCTGGAGGTAGTGGAAATGGGCCTACCTCTACAGTTCAAAAAGCTGCCAGCCCTCAGGGGTCTCTCTACTGTCAAAACCTCTAACCCCAACAGAGAAACTTCTGATCTTACTTTGAGAGGGCTCTTGCAGTAGGTAATTACATATAGGACTGACGCCGGCAGGCGGCTGGACCCCACGGAAAAATTTCTAGCTAGCAGTCCCTGGCGAGGGACCGCCCCCATGTCAGGTGACCGGCGTCAGGAGACATCGGTATAAAGGGGCGGTCCCTGACGCCCGCCTTCCAGTTCTTTCCCGCTGTTAGCTTGTGCAGTGCCTCACGGAAAAGTTTGTGCTTCGTCCAGCCCTATCTTTGTCGGTTTTGCCAAAATATTGGGTTTTCAACTAACGTCGATTTTTCGCATCGTCTGTGTATATGCGTCCCTACACCCTCTGAGCACAAAAATAAGTGCGATTTGTGCGGCGCCCAACTACCGCACAAGGACGGCCATTCCCTCTGCCTGTTCTGCCTAGGCCCCGATCACCTGGTCGAGAAGTGCCAGCACTGCCTCAGCTTCAACGCGGCTACCCGGAAAACGCGGCAGCAATCCCTGAAACCCCATATTCTGAAGAAGAAAATGAGTTCAATGGAAAAGGAGCTCAAAAAACTGAGGCAGGCATCCACTTCCCCCGAAGGCAATCGGAAGAAGGAGAGGCACCGAGACAAGGGCTCCTCTACCGCGTCTCCCTCGGGAGTCGCTGGGACACAGATAACGTCCTCCGGGACCGCTCTCGATGGCCGCCTTGGAGGTTCGCAGCATGCGGCCCTGCCTGGCTCGCGCGCCGGGTCTTGCGGGCGCTCTGGGCAATTGGAGGCCTCTGCCCCTGGTTCGGCTGCAGGCTTGCGGCCTACCAGTGCGGGTGACTCAGATAAGTCTGGCGTCGGCTCCTCCGACGCCCGGCCTCTACTCAACCTGCCTCTGGTGATGGCTTCCATAAGCCGGACACCGGCTCCTCCGTTGCCCGTCGGGAGCTCGCCCTCAAGCCACACGTCGGCTCGTCCAGCTGGCGAAGGAACCGACGACGGACCCCCACAGCCTTCGCTGCCGTCTGGGGACCCAGAGTCTCCCCAGCCCGACCCCAGGGATTTCTCCCCTCCATCCCCGGGCGACACTGGAGATCTTCCTCCTCCGCCAGACTGTCCTCCGGTTGTTGCGTCGGATATGACGTCGGCTCCCCGGACGTCGGTACCTTCGATGCCGGCCCTGATGCAGGTTCTACCGACTCCGGGAGACATCCTGCTCCCGTCGGGCCCTTCAATGTGGACCCGCCTGTGAGGTCACCGGCCAGGCCGTCTGCTCCGGCAGCGCCCCCCGGCTCCCGGGTACCCCCGTCTTATCCGACGTACCCGGGACCGCAGCATCCAGCGCTGCAGTACCCGACGCCAGGTTTCCCGATGCCACAATACCCGACGCTGGGCTACCCGCAGCTGGGTTTTGGATACACTCCATACGGTATAACCCGTGTCCTTATCCCCCGCCGCCGCCTCCTCCACCGCCCTCGCAGCCGCCGCTGGACCTGCAGGAGACTGTGGTCTCCTGGTGGTCTGAGGCCAAGGCTCAGCTCACCAAAGAGGTTGAGAGCCACCTTCCGACGACGGTGCCATCCCAGGTTCCCGTACGTCCGAGACGGCACACTCCCTCACCACCTCTGAATTCCAGGATTCTTCCGTCTGGATCCAGAGAAGGGCAGGACACGCTCCCCCGGGGCTCCCCAAGGGGTCCGTTCCTCCGCCGAGTCGGGAAAGGGAGTCTTTTTCCTCTTCATCCTCCTCTTCACCCTTGGACTCCTCGGATTCTTCTGACGGTTGCTCCGAGAGAGACGACGAGCCACGCTCTTCGTCGAAGCCCAGTCCAAGGACTCCTCCGGAGGATCCTTCTTTTACGGAGTTGCTCAGGAAAATCCAAGAGGTTCATCAGTGGCACTCCCTGGAACCAGATCCTCAGCGTCTGAAACTCGCTGAACATCTGGATCTGCCCGTGACAGCTCCTACCGAGTGCCACCCTGGATAGAGCCTCATGCTGACCTCATTACCACTATATGGAAACAGCCATCGGCTTTAGCCCCACTTCCTAGGAAGTCGAACAGGCTATGTCAGGCTCCAGAGGGTGTTGATTTCCTGGCTTCTCACCCTCGTGCCGGCTCGGTCGTGATTAGCGCCGCTCACAGCCGGTCGGCAAACCCCAAACACCTTAGCTCGCCACCTGATAAGGAATCACACCTTCTGGACCAGTATGGGAGAAAGAATTATGCTTCCTCCATGCTGGGGATCAGGGCCCTGAACTATGTCGGCCATATGGGGGACTACCAGAAGTCCACTCCGACTCAGGTGGAAGCCAAATTGGACTCCCTGCCTGACTCCCAAGTCAAGCAGGAGTTGGCTGATCTTGTCCGCTCTGCTCGTTCAGCCAGTCGACACATGCTTCATGCGACATACGATGTAGTGGACACTGCTGGGCGGAGCTCAGCTTTCGCTATAGGCCTACGGCGTCATGCTTGGCTCCGTGTGTCAGGGTTGGTCCCGGCGGTGCAATCTGCTGTCCAGGAAGCACCTTTCCGGGGGTCGGTGCTTTTTGGGGGTGATGTCAAGGACATCATCACCGATTTGCAAGAGAAGGGGACAGCACTGAAGTCAGTTGATTCCATGTACCGTCCCCATCAGCAGCAGCGCCGTCCCTTTCGCAGACGGAATTGGCCAAAGGCGAAACCCCAGGGAAGGCAGGCCACAAAACGCCGGGCCCCCACAGCTGCTAAGCCCCCCCCACCCAAAAAAGCAGCGGGTGCTTCAGCTGTGACGCTGCCCAACACCACCTGACTCCTTCTCTCTCCCACTGCCTCCGGACTCCCCGGAGGAACCAGTAGGAGGAAGGTTTTCCCTCCACCTTCCAGGATGGGAGAGGATAACCACAGATTCTTGGGTGCTCCAGCTCATAGCAGAAGGACACTCAATAGAGTTTCTTCAGAAACCACCTCGCCACCCCCCTCTGAAGTCGTCGTATTCAAGGGAACATCTTCTCTTGGTCCAGGAGGAAATTTCGGCTCTCCTGCTGAAACAAGCAATAGAACCCATCCCCCTTCATCTACAAGGGACAGGCTACTATTCCCATTTCTTCCTGGTCCCAAAGAAGACAGGAGATCTCAGACCAATTTTGGATCTCGGTTCCCTGAATCTTTTCATAGAATACAAAAGGTTCAGGATGCTCTCTTTTCAGAGCCTTCTGCCCCTCCTCCATCCGGGTCAATGGCTGTCTGCTCTGGATATGCAGGATGCTTATCTGCACAATCCCATTCGCCCATCTCATCCGCAAATACCTTCGTTTTGTGTTCCAGGGGGACCACTACCAGTTCAAGGCGCTCCCGTTTGGTCTATCCTTGGCCCCAGTGTTTACCAAATGCCTGGCAGTGGTGGCGGCCCTCCTGCATACAAGGGGAGTGCAGGGTTTTCCTGTACCTGGACGATTGGCTCCTGGCGGCCTCGTCCGGGGGGAACTCCTGCATTGCCTTTCCCTTACCCAGCAGGTTTTTGCCTGCCTGGGTATTACCATCATCCATTCCAAGTCTCATCTGGTCCCATCCCAGAGACTACAGTTTATTGGGGCGATTCTCGATACGACCACGGGCAAGGCCTTCCTGCCTCCGGACAGGACGTCCATCCTCCAGACCCAAATAAGTCTGCTGTCCGACCGCAGGACGGTCTCTGCGAGGTCGGTCCTTCGCCTTCTCTGGCTCATGGTGGCTGCTATCCCGATGGTTCCTCGCTATCGCCTCCACATGAGAATTTCTTAGTGGACTGTACGCTCCCAATGGGATCAGCTAGTGGACGACCTAGATCACCTAGTTCTGGTCTCCTCGGCGATGCTTCGAGACTTGCAATGGTGGATGGTTCGAGAGAACCTGTTTCGGGGAGTTCCTTTCTTTTGTCCCCCCCACCCCAGACTCTAACCACAGAAGCTTCAGGTGAAGGTTGGGGAGCCCATCTAGGCCCTCATCGGACCCAGGGCTCCTGGTCCAAGCTAGAACAAGCTCTTCACATCAATGTGCTCAAGCTTCGGGCAGTGTTGTACGCTCTCCAAACCCTTCACCAGTACATGCTTCCCGGCCACCTAGCCGTCCAGACGGACAACATGTGCGTGGTGTGGTACATCAACGAACAGGGAGGGACTCGGTCCTACCCTCTTTGCAGGGAGACGATGAGGGTTTGGGATTGGGCAACACAACACGACCTTCACCTCACGGCAGTTCACGTTCCGGGAGTCGACAACACCCTGGCAGACGAGCTAAGTTGCTCTTCTGCTTGGACTCGCAAGTGGGAACTGGACCAAGGGGTCCTAGACAATATCTTCCGACTTTGGGGAACTCCACAGGTCGACCTGTTCACATCCCCTCTAAACGCAAAACTTCCCGTCTTCTGCTCGCTCGTTCCAGAGCAAGGCGCTTTTTGGAGCGACGCTCTGTCTCTAGACTGGAAGGACAGATTCGTCTATGCCTTTCCCCCAATTCCACTTATCCCACGAGTCTTGCAGAAACTAGCTTCAGAAGGAGCACAAATTATTCTGATCGCTCCTTTCTGGTCCAGGCAAGTTTGATTCTCTCTTCTACAACAATACTCAGAGGATCCTCCTCTTCCTCTCTCTCGAGGTTTACTGACCGAGGATCAGGGGACCCTGGTCCATCCAGGCCTAAAATCCCTTCAACTGCATGCATGGCTCCTGCAGACTTAGCCCAATCCTGATCTTATCTGTGTCAATCTTCACCATTCATCACAGATGGGGTACTGGCCGGAGATCAGGACCCCGCGGGAGCCTTTTTTTTTTTTTTTTTTTTCAAAGATAGGCAGAGCCAATGCAGCATCGGCGCCGTCCTCGAGGCCGACGTACTACGTGGCGCTCGAGGATTAGCCGTTAGGCTGCATCGACTCCGCCTGCCTACCAGTTCTTCGTCTCCCGCCGTCGAGGTCGCCTCGTGAGAAGCCTTATTCTAAAATTTTAGGCCGTGAAGCCTGCGTCTCTAGTCGTCGGTCTACTAGTTCTGTGTTTGCCTCCACTCGACGTCGCCGGTAAGATCTTTCCTTTTTATTACATTTAAAGCGACGTCGAGTCTGTTTTTGGTGTTTTTTTCTCCGTAGGTCATGTCGCGGTTGGAGGGCAAAAAATCGCAGAAGTCGAGGCGGCCTCCTATGCGTCGGTGCCCGTGCGGCCGCAAGTACTCCGTCACCGACCAACATGACCGGTGCCTTTCGTGCCTTGGCCCGCTACACGACATGGATTGTGAGGCGGCTGCTTCGATGGACCGCCCGGTTTTGGAACAGCGGCGCTTTTAAGGTCGTGCGAGCTCTACGACTTTCAGGGTAGGCCAGCAGACTCGTCGGGCCAAGCCGCATCTCGGCCCCATCTCTGGGTCCCCTCCGGTTCTATACGGACGCGGAGGAGGGAGCCTCGGCCTCTTCTAGCCTAGCCGTGGCCGAGGCTCCTTCACGGCGTAGGAGGCCCGTCCGCTTACCCCTGGGAGGCGGGCGGAGCGCCGCTCCGGCAATCACTCGCCGGTGAAGGCTCCCCGTGTCGCTCCAGCGTCCGCTGGCCCGGGTTGGCGCTGTCCTCGGCGCCGTCGTTGGTGCCCTGGGCCTTCGTGCTCTGTGGTGCCGAGGGTCCTGTTGGCGCCGGCGCGTATGGGCTTGCCGGGCCAACACTGCTCGCGGGCGCGTGAAACCGCCTACGCCGCCCTCGCCATATTTACCTCGCGCTGCCCCTCAGCGCCGAGGCTGAGCACAGCCGTGCCTCGGCTGTCGCCTGTCGGCGCCCGACGGCGCCTGTTGGGACTCTCTATGTGCTGCTCGCGGCACCGAGCGTCTCACGCGCCCGTGGTCGGGCTATGTCCTTCGGGCCGCCGAGCGCCTTGGTCCTCGCTGCCACACACGGCGTTGAGCGGCCTGGCGGCGGCTCCGAGACTGGGGTTGCTGACAGCGCCATCTCCGTCCCGGGTGCCTCCCCTGGCACCGGTGGACCTGATGGTGCCACAGCTGGCCCTGGCCTAGGACTTCTGGCCCAAGCTGCCCTGCTACCTTCTGCTGGCACCGCTCGCGGTGCTGTGGACCGGGCGGGGATTGCCTTGGCTCCTGGGCCCCTCGGGAAGGTGTCCCTTCCTCTACCCCCTACTGTTTGGCTTAGGGCCTCGGACTCTTCCTCTTCGGAGTCGGAGTCCAGCTCGGAGTCGAATGGGCAGTCACACCCTTCGGGGTTGTCTGCAAGGGAGGACGAGCTGGTGGTTTCCTCTTCGGGTCTCGGCCAGTCCCCCTCCGAGGTGAGTCGGGTTTCCTCTAGGGCTAGGGTCAGTGGTGCTGACCAGCGGGCTGTGGTGCGTGCCACCAGCGCCTTGCAGCCTAGCCATCGGGGGTTCCTTGACCCCTCTACGGTGGTACCCCCTACTGTGACATCTCTCGGTCGCCCAGCTTTGGGGCCTATCGAGAGGGCCACAGGAGGGGAAGATGCTCCTTCCGGGATTGCCCCTTCGGGAGCAGCCCTGGGTACGGAGCTGCCTAGACTGGCCACTCCAAGGGCTAGGACCCTTTCGGACTCCGAAGGGTCGAGGAGTATAGGTTCGGCACGCCGGCCCTTCTCTGGGACCTACCCGGGTCCTGGACGGAGCCGGAGTGCAGACTTCCGCCCTTCCCCTTCGGGTTCCTTGAGAGGGTCCCATTCTTTCGAGGCAGGGGACCGTCCTTCTGGACCTTCACGGCCCCGGTCACCTCACTTGGGGGATTCTTTTGGGTGCAGTCTAGGCAGTACCGAAGTGGTTGTGCAGCTGTCGACTGCGGAGTCTTCCAGGACTCCCCCCGTGGGAGTCTGTGGTCCGCTCCTTAGCCCTGGCAGAGGTCAGCCGACTTCTTCTCTCGGCTCTGTCCACTCCCCTCTGCCGCCTTCTCCTGCGTTCCCAGGTATCTTTGGTCCTAGCGGGCCTCTCACCTGGGAACAGTTCAGAGCGGTGGCTGCTGGGTTCCCTGCTTACATTAGGGCTTTGGACAGCCAGGTTTTTCAACCTCCCGCCGAGCAGCCACCCTCCGAGCCTATGGTGACCTCCAGCTCCTCATCCCCCTCTTCTGGGGGAGAGGAACCTTCTGTCCACATCTCTCCTGCTGCTGATCTCTCTGAGTATCAGCGTTTCCTCGTGAGGATGATGGAGGACCTTCTCCTTCTTCTGTGAGCAATCTGGAGCATGCGGCGCACGCCTTTCTAGGCGATTTTGGGACAGCCACCCTCGTGGTGCCGCCTTGGCCCGCTCCCTTTCGGGAGGCATCCATGCGTTTCTGGCAGAGGCCCTTCTCCGGAGTTCCTGCCCCTAGGGACCTCTGCAGAGGTATTGCACTCACCCGGAGTCTCAGGCCTTGCCTCATCCTGCAGTCCGGATTGCGACATCTGGACACTCCTGATGGGTCGCGCCCTCCGCCGTGACCGGCCCCAGATCAGGACTCCTCGGTTTTGATTTCTGGGGAGGAGGACTTTCTACCGGCACGGCTGCTTCTTCCATTTCTGTGCATCAGGCCCACTACGCTGCCTATAACAGGTACTTGTGGTCAGCGCCAGGTCAGTTCCTAGCCGCCTGCCTGACTCTGAGCAAACCAGGCAAGCCATTGCTCTCTGCACGCGGGCCTGGAGCTAGCAGGCACTGAGCAGGCATCTTATCATGCCAGTGAGGTAAGCTACCAGGGTCGAGGGACAGCGATCTGCACCAGAAGATCGGCATGGCTTCGCCTTTTCCGGTTGTCACCCTTGGCCCGGCGAGGGTGATTTGCTTCACTCACCAGGGAACCTACCTCTTTTCCCGTGAGGGCGAGACAGCTTTGTCGGGGCAAATTCCTTCCCCTCCGGGAGAACCCTGCTCGCCTCCCTCTCTAGGCCTCCTCAGGCCCAGAAGGTTCCCCTTAATGTGTCACCCACTGAGGGCTAAGGGACACTGTCCCTAGGTGTAATCAGTCAGCCGCCTTCGCGGGCTTGGTATCACCATCTGTGATGAATGGTGAAGACTGACACAGATAAGATATTCAAATTACGTACTTACCGTAATTATGATCTTTCCGTGTATCTTCACCATTCATCACAATCCCTCCCACCATCCCCCTTGGGGCTCCAGTCTCTGGAATCCTCCTCCCTCTGTGCCTTCCCTATCTTCACTGCATAGGTGCCGGAACCTCTGGGGCGAAGCGGTAGCCCCTCCACTTGTTGTTCCTGTATGGTTAAAACCAGTATAGGGAAAGTGCCCTTTCTTCCTTGGCCCCCCTCAACTGTTGCCATCTTCCGGCACCCTTGCTTGAGTGAGATTAGTTGAGACACACGGGGGGACAGTCTTCCCTAAGGGGTTTAGTTTGAGTGGCACTCCTCTCTGCTACATATCTTCTCCCCTACGGGGTAGGAGCTGGTGGTTGCCCTCCTTCTGTTATCCATCTAATCCCCCCAAAAAAAAAATTTTCCTTTTCTTTTTCTCCAAATACTCTTTTAGAGAGAGTACTGAGTCCCTGTACCCTGTCCTTCTCCAGAATAGCCGACTCTGCTTTGGGGTATTGCCAGTTATTCTGTGCCTTGAATTCTGGCAAAGAGCTTTGCTAACTCCTTGCAGTTCCTATACAGTTTGGTGACGGACAAGGGTCCTGGATCCCTGTTACCTCTCACTCTCTCTCCTGAAATTCTCTCCCCCCTTCCCTCCCTTCTTCCGTTTCCAGAGATTGGGGCTCCTACCCAATCCCCTTAGTCTTACTTCTTCTATGCTGTCCTCTCAGTCGTTATTTCTCCTTTTAGTTCAGTTTTCTCTCCTTTTTCTGTCCCTTGGACTCTCTTGTCCCACCCTCCATCCCTTCCTCTTACCTCTCCGGTGACTCAGAACTGGTAGGCAGGCGGAGTCGATGCAGCCTAACGGCTAATCCTCGAGCGCCACGTAGTACGTCGGCCTCGAGGACGGCGCCGATGCTGCATCGGCTCCGCCTATCTTTTAAAAAAAAAAAAAAAAGGCTCCCGTGGTCCTGATCTCGCCAGTACCCCATCTGTGATGAATGGTGAAGATACACAGAAAGATCATAATTACGGTAAGTACGTCATTTGAATTTTTGGAGCGTCTCCCAAAGTGGCGGAGATTTTGGTGGAGGCCAGAAAACCCTCCACCAGATCCACTTATGCTATGAAGTGGAAAAGATTCACTATCTGGGCTGCTTCCAAGAACATGGAACCCTTCTCCTGTTCAGCGGGGCTTCTGCTGGAATATCTACATCATCTGTTTGACCTGGGTCTTAGTCATTCTTCTCTGAAGGTACACATGGCGGCCATCTCGTCCTACCATGTTCCCTTCGCAGACAAAGCTGTCGCTCAACTGGAGGTCTCTAAGACCTTTCTCAGAGGGGTCCTCCATTTGAGGCCCCCCATCCATACTCCTGCTCCCCACTGGGACTTGAACTTTGTCCTCGAGAAACTTACTCTCCCTCCCTTCGAACCTGCAGCTTCTGCGGATTTGAAGTTCCTTTCGTGGAAGACTTTCTTCCTGGTGGCCATTACTTCTGCTCGGAGAATTTCCGCGCTCCAGGCCCTGATGTGCAAAATCCTATACTTGATTTTTCACAAGGAACGTGTTGCTCTTCGCATGAATCCTAAGTTTCTTCCTAAAGTAGTAGCAGAGTCTACTCTAAATCAGTCCATAGAGTTACCTGCCTTTTTCACACAGTACTCTAATCAAGGGGAGTATTTACTCCATACTATGGATGTTCACCGGATTCTGAGATGCTACACCAACAGGACGAAGGATCTCAGAAAGACTGATCAATTGTTTGTCTCTTTTGCTCATAAAAGGGAAGGTAATGCTGTTTCCAAGCAATGCCTATCTAAATGGTTGGCTCATTGCATCACTTTCTGTTATGACAAATACAACAAGACCCTCCCCGGTCAAGTAAGAGGCCACTCCACCAGAGGAGTAGCTGCCTCAGCAGCTTGTTTTAAGAATGTGTCTGCGGCAGACATTTGTGCTGCTGCCACCTGGACTTCCGTCCGTACCTTTACTAAACACTACAGTTTGGATGTTGCCTCTCGCCGCAGAGCAGGCTTCGGGCTGGCTGTCCTGCAAGGCCTCTTATCTTGAGGCTTGCACAGCTAGAACTGCTCTTTGGAGTAGTTTCCTCCTCCCGGTGCCTCTCTTTGTTCCAGACTGCTTGGGATTCAGTCCTATATGTAATTATCTACTGCAAGAGCCCTCTACGGATAGTACAGTTACGCATATGATCTATCATAGATTCTAGAGAGCCTCTTGCAGTAGGTACTCACCTTCCGCCTCCATCCCCCTAGGCTTTTTCAGCTTCTTTTCCAGTGATGGAAATATCCGGCCTCTCTCGTCCAGCCTTTCTGGCCTGTGGCGGGAAAGAACTGAAAGGCGGGCGTCAGGGACCGCCCCTTTATACAGACGTCTCCAGACGCCAGTCACTTGACGTGGGGGCGGTCCCTTGCCAGGGACTGCTAGCTAGAAATTTTTCCATGGGGTCCTGCCGCCTGCCGGCGTCAGTCCTATATGTAATTACCTACTGCAAGAACCTCTCTCGAAGATCTACTGTTACGGTAAGTCCTTACGTAACTGTACCTTGTAATTGGAAGTAAAACAACTTTTGGCAACAAAAGTGGTGGAAAGAGTACCCTTGCATCAGCAGGGCAAGGGTCTCTATTCCAGATACTTTCTGACTGAGGGAAAAAAAAATGGGGAATGGCGACCTATACTCTACCTCAGATACTTGAACAAGCATCTTCTCAAAACAAAATTCAAGGTGGTCACCCTAGGGAAGGTAATACATTCCTTTCAACAGGGAGACTGGCTAGCCTCCCTGGAACTCAAGGACACCTATTTTCATATGTCAATAAGGCAATCCCACAGAAAGTTCCTAAGGTTCAAGCTCCCTTCAGGGCATTATCAGTTTGCAGCCATGCCTTTCGATCTAACATCTGCTCCAAGGGTATTCTCCAAGTGTCTGGTCATCGTGGCAGCACACCTCAGAAAACAAGGGATCCCAGTTTATCGTTATTTGGACAACTGGCTTATAGTGGTGAGAACTCCACTACAAGTAAAAGAGGCATTTTCTCAAACAAAGGACACCTTACATTCCCTGGGCTTTCTCATAAATCAGGAAAAATCCCACATGGATCCAACTCAGACCCTTACTTTATACGGGCGCAGTTGGACGCTCAACAAAGCAGGGCCTTTCTTCCACCAGAAATAATCCAACATTTTTTTATCTGTGGCAAACTCCTCTGTCCTAGGCCAGCCAGACACTTCTTGAGGATCCTGGGTCACGTGGCATCCATGACTGCTATGGTCCCAGGAATTGGATTCAGAATGAGAGACATACAGTATCACCTTCTCTCTCACTGGTCTCAAAAAAGCCATCCTTTGTCCAAACTGGTTCCAGTAAAAGAGGCACTACTTTAGGCCTTACAATGGTGGAAATACCCAACCTATCGATAGGAATTCCATTCCAAGCTCCCTCACCCCCAAAGATCTTTACCACAGATGCATCTCTACTGGGGTGGGGAGCTCATCTGGACAGCTGTTCTGTCAGTGGCACATGGATCCCAAAGGAGTCGGCATGCCACATCAACCTTCTAGAACTTAGAGCTGTCTACCTAGCACTGAAGGCCTTTGCTTCCCAAGTCAATAGTCACAAAGTGCAGATCAGAACACTTGGCACCATTGCTATGTTATATATAAACAAGCAAGGTAGCACGAAGTCGAGGGCCATAAGAATTTGGTCCCTGGCCTTCTCCCTAGATGTCTATCAGCTGTACACCTACTGGGCAAAGACAATACTCTGGCAGATGCCCTCAGCCGCATCTGCCAAGGGCACAGCAAATGGACTTTGAACAAATGAGTCCTTGCCACAGTCTTCAGAAGGTGGGGCACTCCAGAGTTGGATCTGTTTGCCTCTCATCTCAACCATCAGCTTCCTCTGTACTGCTCCATGCCTCCTGCCCTTAGAACCCTTCCAGCAGACAATCTATCTCTGGATTGGTCAGGGAAGTTCCTATATACAGTACCTTCCCTCCATTTCCTCTGATTTTCAGGGTACTTCTGAAACTCAGGAGTTAATCAGCAACAATTATTCTGGTGGCACCGGATTGGCCCAGGCAACCTTGGTAACCTCTCCTGCTAGCCCTCACTTGCAGCAAACCTGTTCGGCTTTCCCTCAGTCATTCTCTCCTGACTCTGCCTTAGCTAGAAGTGACTTATCCAGACCTGCAGTCCCTTCCCCTCAAAGCTTGGCTCGTGAAGAGCTTGAGTTCCCTGCCACTCAGTATTCCGAACAAGTATTGAAAATCCTGAGGATGGCCAAAAAGCCCAGCACTAAAAAGTCTTATGCAGCTAAATGGAAAGGATTTTCCATCTGGTGCAAGGAGACACAGATCACTCCTCTCAGAGCATCAGTCTCTAATCTTTTAGACTATTTAGTGCACCTTCAGGCCTCGGGTCGAAAGGCCTCATCCTTGAAACTTCACCTAGCTGCAGTTTCAGCCTACTTTTCTATTGGAAAGGGAAAATCTGTTTTATCCTTGCCTGTTTTTAAACCGTTTTTCAAAGGCCTTCTCCACCTTCAGCCCCCAATCAGGGATCCTGTCCCTCCTTGGGATCTTAACCTGTGTATAGCCAAGCTCATGGAGCCACCCTTCGAACCCATGGCTACTGCTCACCTGAAATATGTCACTTGGAAAACTGTCTGTTTAGTAGCCATCACCTCTGCAAGGAGAATTTCAGAGCTGCAGGCACTTTGCACTGAGCCCAGCTACATTATCCCACACAGGGACAAGATAGAGCTCAGAACTAACAGAAAATTCCTACCCAAGGTGGTCTCAGAGTTCCACCTTAACCAGTCCATATCCTTACCAGTTTTCTTTACTGAAAAATTCACTCCTGGGGAGCGAAAACTCCATTGTTTAGATATCAAGAGAGCCCTATCTTATTATTTGGATCACACCAAACCATTTAGGGACTCCTTCACAGTTATTCCTCACCTATGGGGAGGTAGGTTGAGGAAGGCCAGCCACCAAGAGAACTACCTCTTGCTGGATAGTCTCTTGTATTTGGTTTTCTTATAACAAGGCTGGTAAGCAGCCTCCTGAGGGCCTCGGAGCCCATTCTACTAGGGGCACTGCTGCCTCTGTGGCAGCTGCAAAGGACATTCCCCTGCTGGATGTCTGTAAAGCAGCTACTTGGAAGACTGTACACACATTCACAGAGCATTACTGCTTGGATATGCAGTCTAGATCTGATGCCAGATTTGGCAAGGCGGTTCTGCAGAGTCTCTTCCCAGGTAGGTTCTGTACCCACCTCCCTACTGCACTGCTTTGTAGTTTGCATATTGTTACTGATGCTAAAGGACCCCTGGGGTGAGAAGAAAAAATTACTCACCATAGTAATCTTCTTTCTTCCAAGGTGTCCTTTAGCATCAGTAAGCTCCCACCTATCCTGCCCTAGAAACTTTACTGAAGAGGACTCTGTTACTGTTTCTACCAAATTTGTGTGTTTAACTTTGGGGTACATTTTGTTTTTATTATGATGTTCCTTTGGGGTGGGGGTGTTGTTTCCCCCTCTCCCCCCCAAGAGATTGGGGGGTGGGAGAGGGGATAATTTAATAAACTGTTATAAGAGGGAGATGTGGGAGGGATATAGGTGTATGTCGGATTAATGATGTTACTGTCCTTTATTGTATGTGTATGATTTTATTTTTTGTTTATTGTTGAAAAAACTTAATGAACATGTTATGCAAAAAAAAAACTTTGGGTTACATTTACAGCAAAGTTTTCTTTTTTCTGTATTTGTTGGTCATGCTGTTGCATGATTTTTAAATCCTGTTGGTTCACACCTAAGAATGGGCATGTTCCCAGTCTAGCTTCAAAAAAATTCTGATACCTTCCAGGCAGACTCTCCTCAGCACACCCTCAAGTTCTTTCCTGATTGGCTAATTCATTAGATTCATTATCATAATCTCCACCTCCGAGGTAGATCAACCTAGTCAGCTAACTGCACATTGTTACTGATGCTAAAGGACACCTTGGAAGAAAGATTACTACGGTGAGTGATTTTTTTTTTCTTTAGGCACACTAACTGCAGCTTCTGGCTAGCACTACACATCCTGAATATGAGCTTGATAAGTGAATCTCTTGATAAAGGATGTAAAATATAAGTTAAAAGAGAAGTGAAGTACTTTTGAAAGTGTTTAGTCTGTATTGTCCCTTGTATACATGCTGTCTCAAGTACTATTCCATAACTGAACAAGCAGTGACTTCTCCCCCACAAACATTAGGTAGTCAGAGATCAGTTTTTGTCTGTGAGATAGCCAGAAATCAGGTAGGATCTTCTGTGAAATTATAGGCAGGGCAAAAATGAGCAGACTTGGTGGGCCAAGCGGCCCTTATTTGCTGACAAAGTCTATGTTTCTTTGTTACCTAGATTCAGATCTTTCTGGACATAAAGTCACCACTACTCATTCACACTAATGGGAGTTCGCCGGAGGTGCTAGGACCCAGCGGGAGCAAACTTTTTTTGAGAGGGCCGGAGCCTGAGATGGAGCCGCACCACGAGCCCTGGCTCAAGCGGTAATGACTATCTCAGCCTCGACTGTCCAACCGCCTCGGTTCCTTTTTCTCCCGCCGCTATGCGCTTCAGTGACAACGTCGCTCGCCCGCCAGGAGTCAAACTTCAAACTAGCAGCTTAGTTTTCAGTTCTTAGTTTTATATTTTATCTTCGATAAGTACCAATTATATTTCTTTCTACTTAAACAAGAAAGAAGTCTTCAGCCCTCCATTGACAGTCTCGACCATGAGCGGGTCAGGTGATGGTAGGGAGACTTCGTATGAAAGCTGTTCAGTCAGCTGGGCTGGGTCTGGTCCACCGCCCTCTCCGGCGGGGGGGGGGGTCTGACAACGGACGGTCCAATGCTCAGGGAGATGGGCGGTCTTCCCGAAAGCATAAAAGGAAACTGTCCCATTCTCGGCACTGTTCGGCCTAGAGTTCTTCTTCAACACATAGGTCGAAGAAGAAACTGCATCACTCGAGGTCGCCCTCTGGTATGTCTGCACATAGACTGTCAGTCGTTGGGGCCAGGCGCCGGTCTCCACTTCTGTCGTAGTCGCCTGTTTCTGTCTCTGTTGACCGACCTCCTCGACACCGGAGCTCCTCCCCGCCTATTGTAGGAGCTTCCAATGAGCAGTTTCACCAGTGGGCTGCTCTTATGGAGCAGTGGGCTCGGAGGTTGGTCCAGTTGCCTGAGCCGGTCAGTCCGACACTGGGGCCTTCGGGCCATTTGGTTTTGGAGGGACAGGTAGGGCAGTTGGGCCTTCCTAGTTGCACGGCACCTTCTTCGGTGCCGTCGACTCCGCGCTCAGGTGTTTATCCCCCTCACATGGCTGCGGCGCAGGGGTCCACACTGATGCTTCTATCTCCTGCCATTTTTCCCACTTTTAATTCAAATTGCAGATCTTATCTGTGTCAGTCTTCACCATTCATCACTGTTGGGTACTCAGCCGGAGTACCAGTACAGAGATTAGGACCCAGCGGGAGCTTTTTTTTTTTTTTTGGGTGAGGTAGGTGGAACCGGCCGGTGCCACCCTTGAGAACTGGCGCACTGCGTGGCGGCTCATGGGTTGGAGCGTTAGGCTGCATTGACTCCACCTGCCTGCCAGTTCTTTGTCTCCCGTCATAGAGGTCACCTCATGGGACGCTGAGAAGAAAAACTTGAGGCCTGCTTCGCAGTTTCTTGACCCCATGATTGCAGTCTTTCGGTGCCGAAGTCCGTCAGTTCCTCCTGCTGGTTCTGTTTTGCCATACTCGACGTCGCCCGGTAAGATCTTTCCATTTTCTATTTTTCTGCGACGTCAAGTCTGTTTTTGGTGTTTTTTCCCGTAGGTCATGTCTCGATCGGAGGGCAAAAGCTTCCAGGCTGAATTGACCCCCATGCGGCGGTGCCCATGCGGCCGAAAATATTCCATCACCAACCAGCACGACCGCTGTCTTTTGTGTCTTGGCCCAATTCACGACATGGATTCGTGCGACGCCTGTTTCTCCATGGACCGCCGGGTCATCAAGCTACGCACATGGAAAGTGGGGTGAGCTCCGCCAACTTTCGGGGGTCGGGCACGCACTCGTTGGGCCAAGCCGCGCTCTCTCGGCCTTTCCTCCGGGTCCCCTCCTGGTTCTACATGGACCGAGGAGGAGGGAGCCTCGACTACTAGTAGCCTAGCCATTGCCAAGGCTCCTTCCATGGCACAGGAGGCCCATCCCACTCCTTGCAGGAGGCACCGCAACGGCAATCGCCCGTTCGGTAGAAAACCACGGTGGCCGGACCAGGAGTTCGCAAGGCCGGTCGGAGCAGTCATCGGCGCTGACTTGTCGCGCAGTGCTGTGGCTTCTGTCGGAGCCGTTCGTGATGCTGATATTGCTAGCAGCACCGTGGGAGCTGCTACGGCACCGTCTTTGTCTCGCCTCGGCGTCGTCCACGGTGCCGAGGTTGAGCACGGTGCCATGTCCTCGGGGTCGTCGGATTCTGCCATCGGCGCTGTTGTCTGCACCACCTCTGCCCTGGGAGGCACCGTCCTCAGCGCCGATGGTGCCGTCATCGGCACCGCCTCTGCCCTCGGCACCGTTCGTGGCGCCGTGGAGCTGCGCAGTGCCGGTGGTGCAGTCAGGGCTGTTGTCGGCGCAGTCTTCATCCTCAGTGGCACCATGGGGCCGGATGGCGCTGTGGCTGGTCCCGACTCTGGAGCTCCTGTTCGGGCTGGAGCCGTGCCCCTGTGGATTCCGCTCGCAGTGCTGTAGGGGGCACTGGCACCGGCTCGGGCTTGGCTTCGGTCTCTGGCACCCCTTTTGGCAAAGATGGCAGTGGCGCCCTCCTACGGTCTGGCACGGCCTCGGCCTCTAACTCCTCGGAGGCGGAGTCAGACTCTGCGTCAGATGGACAGTCTGACTCTTTGGGATTGACTGTTGGAGTGGGCAGCCCAGTAGTTTCCTCGACAAGCCGGAGTCAACCCCCTTCTGAGGTGGGGTCTGTGGCTACCGAGACTGGGGTCAGAGATGCTGACCAGTGGGCAGTGGTGCAGGCCACCATTGCTCTGCAGCCCGGTCTTGGTGGGTTCACTGACCCCTCAGCAGTGGTACCCCCACATGTGGTGTGCCTGGATCGCCCAACTTTGGGGCCGATCAGAGCACCTACAGGAGGGGAGGGTGCTGTGCCCTGAATAGCTACTTCGGGTGCTGCCCAGAGCTGTCAGCTACCTAGGCTGGCCCTCTCGAGGAGGAGGGCTCTTTCGGACTCCAAGGGGTCGGGGGCATGGGGTCTGCAGGCGGCCTTTTCAGGGGTCCAACCGGGCTCTGGGAGAAGTCATAGTGCAGATCTCCATTCTTCCTCCTCGTTCACTTTAAAAGAGCCCCATTCTTTTGAGGTAGGGGACCGTCCTTCTGGACCTATATGGCCCCGGTCGCCTCACGGGGATTCTCCTGGGCGCAGCCAAGGCAGTAGCGAAATGGTTGTTCAGCTGTCGGCTGTTGGGTCTTCTGGGGCACCTTCTTCCGCGGGTGCTCCCGGTCTGCTCCTTAGCCCAGGCGGAGGTCAGCCGACATCTCTTCTTGGCGCTGTCCCCATTCCTCTGCCACATTCTCCTGCGTTCCCAGGCATCCTTGGTCCTAGCGGGCCTCTCTCCTGGGAACAGTTCAGAGCAGTGGCTGCTCGGTTCCCAGCTTACGTTAGGGTGATGGACAGTCAGGTTTTTCAACCTCCCCCCGAGCAGCCGCCCTCTGAACAGCCGGTGCCCTCCAGCTCCTCATCCCCCTCTTCTTGGGGAGAGGAAACGTCTGTCCACATCTCTCCAGCTGCTGATCTTGCTGAGTATCAGTGCTTCCTTGTGAGGATGTTAGAGGACTTTCACCTCACCCCTGCCACTGTTAGCAATCCTGTGCACTCGGCGGAATGCCTTTCTAGGCGATTTTGGCGAGGCCACCCTTGAGGTGCCACCATAGCCTGCTCCCTTTCGGGAGGCATCGTTGCATTCCTGGCAGAAGCTTTTCTCTGGAGTTCCTGCCCCTAGGGATCTCAGCCAGAGTTATTGTGCCCCCCCCGAGTCTCCAGGTTCCTTGCCTCATACGCAGTTGGATACTCCTTATGGGCTTCGCACCCTTCACCTTGACCTGCCCCCAGATCAACTCCTCGGATTTTGACTTCTGAGGTAGGAGAACTTTCTACTCGGCACAGTTATTGCTTTCCATTTCTGCACATCAGGCCCACTATGCAGCCTATGACAGGTTTTTGTGGTCCAGGCTAGGTCAACTCCTTGCCTCATTGCCTGATACGGAGCAAACCAGACAAGTCATTGCACTCTCTGCGCGTGGCCTGGAGCTAGCAAGACACCAAGCGAGGGCATCCTATGATGCCAACGAGGTAGCTACCAGGGTCGTAGGGACAGCGATCTGCACTAGGCAGACAGCATGGCTGCGTCTTTCCCAGTTGTCATCCTTGGCCCAGCGTAGGGTGATTAACTCTGCTCACCAGGGAACCTATCTCTTCTCCCGTAGAGCGAGACGGGGCTTGTTGGGGCAACTTCCTTCCCCCCTTGAGAGGAGGGCCCATCTCCTCACCACTCTCGGGCCTCTCCAGGCCCTGAAGGTTCTCCCTCTTAGTGTGTCACCCACTGAGACCTAAGGAACTTCATCCCTTAGGGTGTAAAAGAAAACCCCTTCCGGGAGGGGGGGAGCTCGGCACTCACCCAACATTGATGAATGGTGAAGATTGACACATAAGATGAAAATTACATACCTACCATAATTATGATCTTTCTGTGTATCTTCACCATTCATCACAATCCCACCCTCCATCCCCCTGGGGCCTCAGTCTCTGGGTCCCCTCCCTCTCTGTGCCCATCCCTTTCCCCTCTCCTTTCTTGTCAGGGGTGGGGTAAAACAGGGGCACACAGTGGGATAATGTTCTGGGGAGAGTGGACAGCATGGGGGGCACTCCTTTTCCAGTGCTTTGGCTCCACCCGTGTGGTGGGAGTTGACAGTTGCCCTCCATTCTGTCCTCCTCCTTGTTTCCGTCCAACTTATTTCTCCTTGTTTATTACCAAAAAAAAAACAAACATTTTTTTCACCTATAATCTTTCCTCGAGAGGGTGTTAATTCTCTGTACCCTGTCCTTCTTCCAGAATAGCCAACTCTGCTTATCTGGAGTGTTTTGCCAGCCATTCTTGCCTTGAATTCTGGCAGAAAGCCTTTGGCTACTCCTGCAGTTCCTATGTAATCTGGAGACGGACCAGAGTCTGGGATGTTCTCTCCCCCCCAAAATTCTTTACCCACCCTACCTCCCTCTTCTATTTCCAGAGATTGGGACCCTCCCAATCCTTTTATTCCAACTTCTTCTTCCTCTTCTGTCCTCTCAGTTGTTATTTCTCCTTTTAGTTTATATATCTTTTCCTTTTTCTGTCCCTTGGACTTTCTTGTCCCACCCTCCACTCCCTTCCTCTTACCTCTCCGGCAACTCAGAACTGGCAGGTAGAGTCGACGCAGCCTAACAGCCAACCTGCGAGTGCCACGCAGTGCATCAGCCTCGAGTGCGGTGCAGATGGTGCGTCGGCTCCAACTACCTAAAAAAAAAAAAAAAAGCTCCCGCGGGTCCTGACCTCCGGCCGAGTACCCAACAGTGATGAATGGTGAAGATACACATAAAGATCATAATTACGGTAGGTACGTAATTTTCATTTCTAGGGACATGGATATGTTGTTCATCCACATTCATTGGCAGGTATCCTTGCCGCTTTAAATCTTGCCGGAAGGTCTTCAAGCTTGCTCCTCCCACCCAACCGGGTGGTATAACTCTCTGCTCCGCCCCATGACGCCAGATCTTCCTTACCGCTTGGAAGCTCAGGTTCCCTCCTTAACGCTCTGCATTTGAGACTGGTTCCTATTTCTCCGTTTGCGGATTTAAAAATAAATTTTGCGAAAAAGACTTCGGTCTTACGATCCCTCATGCTGCGATGGACAAATCGACTCGGTTTGGAGATGCCCATGCGGCGAAGATGTCTCGGGCGGATCCACACTCCACGTGTGTCTACTGCTTAGGCCTTGAGCACGACCCGCGGGCTTGCGACCTGTGCTCATCTTTCTCGGCCTCGTCCTCGAACCGTGCTGCCCGATTGCAATTGGGCCGTCCGAGCGTTCCCTCCGGTGAAGTCAAAGGAGGCCGGTTGGCGGTTTCCAGCGGCGGACGAGCTCGGCGGATCAGCTCGGCGGATGATCGCCCTTGAAGAGGACGGGCGCGGGCGTATCTTCCTCGGCAGCGACATTTATCCCGCTCTCTCTGGGTTCTTCCTACGGCTTCTTTTAAGGAGCTTTGTCTGTCCCTCTCCACTAAGGGAGAAGGGCCTCGTCTGCTGGACCTTATTCTAGGTCCAAAAGAAGGACAGGAGGTAAGTCCCTCCGTCGCCAGCTCTTGGGAGCGGAAAGGTCCCTCTCCCAGTATGGACCGTCGGCAGTCGACCAGCTCGGCTCGGCCACTGGCCTCACGGTGTCCCACGTCAGGTCAGTTGACCGAGACTCCCACCGGCAAGTCGAGATTTTCTCGACCCGTTGGACGAGCTGTCGCCTTCTTGAATTCCCCTCTCCCGGTTCCCAGGAGGAGTTGAGATCCCAAGGCCGCCTGTACTCCGGTTCCGGAGCCCTCGGATGGACCATCCGGGCGAAGGAGTGCCGGTTCCGGCGACACCTCCCGCACCGACCTCGGAAATTCCGGGACTCTCGGTCTCGGACCTCTTGCTGATCCAGCGATCCCCCGTCATAGTCGGTCGGCACGCGGTGCGGCGTCGCGCTCGTCCTGTCCTCCTCCTCCGGCGAGGGAGGCGTAAGTCGATCGGCCCATGATACGAGACCTTATGTTGCAACAGCTCTCCTGGCGGGAGTAAGCCGACCTCGTCGCCTTCCCGGCCATTAAGTGGCTGTCACTGGAGCGATCGCCACAACCCTCGACTTATCCGAGGCCTATACAGGCCGGTTGTTCGGCCAAAACCAGCTGCTCCACGATTCGAGTGGAACCTCCGCCTCCACAGCCACCAATTGGGGCTCCGACCAAGGATTCTCGGTCGGCTAAGGTCTACCATCGGCTGTCAGTTACCCTCACTCCCGACCGACCTCGGCAGGTGAAGGGTGGCTCAGGCCAGAGGCAGCTCTTCGAGGACTCTTCCGAGTCGAAGATGATTCCTCCTTTTCTCCAAGCGACTGGACTTGGGTCTTCAGGAGGTCAGTCAATGGGCGATAGCCCGTCGTCCTTCCTAGGACTGCTTCGGCTCATCTCGGAGTCCACGGGATGGAGCTCGAACCCGTTTCCAAAGCGGGCCAGGTATCCCCTCACGGAGATTCTGGACCGGGGATTCTCGACGGAGGCCTTTCCGGTGGCCGAGGCCATAGTGAGGTCCGGCACTGGAGCTTGGCAGCGCCCTGCTTCCTGCCCTGCGCCTTGGCCAGGATGGCCAGGAAGTATCACGGTCCCCGGTTCCTTGTCGGTTTTGGAACACCCCTCTGCTGAGGGTTGGTTACCGACAGCGTTTTGCCCGGCGTAGCGCAGGGATGTGGACAAACCTCCTGACAAGGTCCAAGAAATTGGACTATGTCGGGCGAAAAGTCTCGCTCGTCTCTCTCGAGCCTTCGTCAGGCCAGTTCGACGCGTCCTCATGGCACATTTTCTCATGCCCTGTTGGGCTCCTGGATGGGTCATCCTCATCTTCCGCCGATCTGCAGACTACGGTTAAGCAGGTGCGGGACCAGGGCAGAGCAGTGGCCAAACAGCAGCTCCAGACTGCTTTGGATATAGGGACTCATGTGCCAGATCGGTGGCGGCCGCAGTGGCTGTCGTCGGCGGGCTTGGCTGAGGATATCCACCTTTACTGGATACCCAGCACAAGTTGGCGGATGTTCCTTTTGAGACTGACCTCTTGACCCTGGGGTGGAAGGTCACCTGCAGAGGATCGAGAAGTCCAATGCTACCTTGGACTGGTGTCTTCGCTCAGAAGGACAAGGCGCGGAAGACCACAGCCTAAGCCCTTGGTCCTTCTGTGCCCTTGCGCGCCCGCCCAGCAGCGTCAGGGCCAGCAGAATCAGCCTTGGCATCCCAAACCCAAGCCGCGGCTTCCTCTAACAGGAGGCAGGGAGGAAAGGCCCAGGAGGTCCCTCGGCGGTCCCTCCTCCAAGCCCGCCCAGTGGCCGGCTGGGGTGTCGCCCATTCCGTCACTTCCGGTCCCCGTGGAGAAATGAGCTCCGCACTCCGTTCCGCCTGGTCCGCTGTTACCACGGACAGGTGGGTCTTGAGAGGTGGTGGGAAGGGCCTGCCTCTGGAATCGAGCAGGCACCACCCTTCAGGCCGTCGCCCCTCGGGAGGCCGGGATCCCCAGCCTCACTGGCGGCTCTCGAGCGACGCAGCTCTCCTCCTCCAGAAGGAGATGAGGAGGTGCGGACCCTCCTTCAGACCCAGGGTTTGTGTCCAGGTACTTCCTGGTTCGAAGCGGACGGGGGCTGGCGCCCCACATTCTGACCTACCGCGACCTAAACAAGTTCCTAAGGTCTCGAACCTTCAGGATGGTCACTCTGGCTCAGATAATACCATCCTTGGAGCGTAGCGTGGTTCTGCTCTCTGGACTTGCAGGGCGCGTTTTCACGTCCCTATCCGTCCGTCTCACCAGAGATTCCTTCGCTTCCGAGCGGAAGGATCCTTTCGGTTCAAAAGCCATGCCCCCTTGACTTGTCCCAGCTCCCAGGGTCTTCACCAAATGCATGGCAGTGGTGACAGCATTCCCTCTTGACGTGATTCCGGGTGTACCCTTACCTGGACGACTGGCTGATAGCAGCTCCCTCCAGGAAGGCGGAGTGGTCCAGAGATCTGGCCCTCAGGTCTGCTCTCAACTGGGCCTCCTTATCAGCGAGGCCAAGTGGAACTCGAGCCAAAGCAGGTGATTCTATTCATCGGCGCAGCTCGACTCTCTTGAGCCAGAGCGTGGCTCGGCGGACAGGGCAGGGTTCTTTCCTCCTTGCCCGATCATTTCTGGTTGGGCAATTCATCCCGGGACTTCCTCGCCTCCTGGGTCTCATGGCGGCCTGCACCAGCGTGGTCCGTTGGGCCCGCTGGAACATGCGTCCCCTTCAGTGGGGACTGGCCAGCCAGTGGTCACAACGCTGCGATCCTTTGGACCAGCTTGTGTCGGTGACACAGGGGATGTGGAACACTCTCCAGTGGTGGACCGTTCCAGATCATTTGCAGGAGGGCATCCCGTTCGTCCGCCCCGAGCCGACGGTCTCTCTATCGACCGATGCCTCTCTGATGGGTTGGGGTGCCCATCTGGGGGAACACCGGGCTCATGGCCTCTGGTCCCCGCGGGAGTCCCGATGCCACATCAACCTGCTGGAGCTCCGAGCGGTCCGCCTAGCTCTCACCGCCTTTGCTCCGTTCCTCCGGGGTCAAGTGGTCAGAGTCCAGACGGACAATACCACGACCATGTTCTATCTAAACCGCCAGGGCGGGACGCGCTCCATGCTTCTATGCAAGGAAGCTCTCCGCATTTGGTCACTCGTGCGCAGCATGGAGGCGGATCTCCTAGCCATTCATGTGGCAGGAGCCTCCAACACACTGGCCGATGCCCTGAGCCGGATAGGGGCTGCATCCCACGAGTGGTCTCTCCTGCCGGAGGTAGTACAGCATCTGTTCTCCCATTGGGGCACACCTCAGGTGGACCTGTTCGCCTCCAGGAGGCAGCGGCTGAGACTGTTCCATGCCGCCCCCTCAGCAGGGGCTCGCTGCAGGGGATGCCTCTCCGAGCAGTGGACCCCGAGCCTCTTTTCGCCTTTCCCCATTTCGCCTAGATCCGAAAGGTTGCTTCTCCAAGGCGAGGGGAAGGATGGCGCGGGTGATTCTGATAGCCCAGACTGGCCTCGCCAGTTCTGGTACCAGATCTCCTCAGTCTCAGCTCCAGGACTCCGCGGCAGCTTCCAGCTCGCCGGACCTGCTCTCAGTCAATCAGGGAAGGTGTTCCATCCGGACCTTCAATCCCTGCACCTGGCGAGCCTGGTTCCTGGCGCTAGAGTTCCAGGCCTTGGGTCTTTCGACGAGGTCCTCAGTAGTTGGGCGTCCGTGGGAGTCGACCAGAAAATGCTATGCCTTCAAATGGAAAAGGTTTTCCATTTGGTGTCAGAGCAAGGAGCTTGGACCCTTCCTCCTGTTCCTTGGCAAGCATCTTGGACTATTTATGGTCCCTTTCTAATCAAGGGCTTGGTCGAACGACCTAAGGGTGCACCTGGCAGCCATCTCTGCTTGCCCGGGCGGGCGGGAAGCAGTCATGTAGCGCAGGAGAAGGTGGTCTGGCTGCTTTTTCAAAGGCCTTGATCACATTTCCTCCAGTGCGGGAACCCCCACTTCCGTGGGATCTACTGCTGGTACTGGCAAGCTCATGGGCAAGCCATTAGAACCTATGCCAGGTGTGCTCTCTCTCACCTGTTAGTGAAGACCGCCTTCTTGGTGGCTATCACGTCCAGCCAGAAGGATGGGAGAGCTCCAGGCGCTTTCCATCGAGTCTCCTTACCTGGTCTTCCACAGGGACAAGGTTGTCCTCTCCCCCACCGAAATTCCTTCCGAAGGTGGTGCCGAGTTTCACCTTAACCAGGTGTTGACTCTGCGGTGTTCTACCCCAATCACACCTCGGAGGCCGAATATAGGCTCCATACTTTGGACCCTAGAGGCGCTGCGCCTATTACAAGGAGCGCGGCTGAAATTCGAGGAGAGGTTGCCAGCTGTTTGTCACCTCACGCTGAAGCCGCATCTGGCAGACCTGCAGCCAAGCGGACGATAAGCAGGTGGGTCACTTCCTGCATAGATCTCTGCTATAAGTTGGCGGGCATGGAGGCCTCCCAGAGGGATAAGAGCTCATTCTACCGCCATACTGCTACAGAGTGGCTGCTTCAGGGGCGTCCCTATCCAGGAAATCTGCAGGGCTGCTACCTGGAAGTCAGCAAACACCTTCATTACCCATTACCACATCGACCTTGAGTCACGCCGGGATGCTGGTTTTGGGAACTTCGGTTCTCCAGTCTCTCTTTCCCAAGTAAGTATTGGGTGTCGTCTTGCCTCCCTCCTCCCGGAGAACTGCTAGGAGTCTGCCAATGAGTGTGGATGAACAACATATCCATGTCCCTAGAAATACAGGTTACTCACCTGTAACAGGAGTTCTAGGAATGGTATATGTTGTTCATCCTGAAAACCTCCCGGCCCGACGCTGTAACAGAGCTTCCAGGGGCCCAGATCTGGCGTCATGGAGGCCGAGAGTTATACCACCGGGTGGGTGGGAGGAGCAAGCTTGAAGACCTTCCGGCAAGATTTAAAGCGGCAAGGATACCTGCCAATGAGTGTGGATGAACAACATATACCATTCCTAGAACTCCTGTTACAGGTGAGTAACCTGTATTTTCCAGACCCCTGGGACACGCTCTGCTCCGTCCGCAGCGCTGTGGGCTTTGTCGCCACTGTGTGCTGAGCCGTTTTCGATGGCGCCGCTTTCCTCAATGGTGCCGAGGTTTGGTGCGGCATTGTCCGGTCTTCAGAAGGTTCTCGACTCAGATTCTTTCTTTCTTCTGCTCTTCCTCCTGATTTTCCCTCCTTTCCTGTCATGCGGTCCACCCCCCCCCCCGGACCATCAGGAAATGATTTTGAGCCTGACCCAGATCTTTGCCTGGGTGATGATGTTGACACTGCTCTCTGAGCAGGGATCAATCCTTCTGCAGAGCCTGTGGTTGATTACCTTTCCTTTAAGTGTCAGCTGAAAAATTTTAATTCTGCTCTTTCTCTCCAGACTACAGAAATCGATCCTGGGAAGCTTTTACGACTCCAATATCTTCATGTCCAGGAGATCCCTATGGATTTAACACCTCCGGTACAGCCCTCTTTCGAGACCCTCTCACAGATGGTGTGGAAGAATCCGTCTCTCATTCCTTCTGTGGCCAAGTCCATAGATAGGAAGTATGCCCCTCTCAAGGATCACCCCAAATTGGCCTCACAAGCCTTTGCTGATGCTTTTGTAGTCTTGGCAGAGAATGATAAGGCTGTCCTTCCTCAGGGATCTACAGCCCGGCCTATAAACAAAGAATTTCGCAAGATAGACACCTTAGGTAAGAGAGTCTTTGCTGACTCAACCCTGGGTATGTGCACTGCCAGCTACCAGGGCTATTTTTCTTGATACGAGTATGTCCTTTGGCATTCGGTCAAGCAAATGGTAGAAGCTCTGCCCGAATCGGAAGGTAACTCAGAGCTACTTCAAACCATAACTAGGGGTATTGAGTCCAGTAACCAACAGGTTAAAGCTGCAATGGATGCTTTCGATACCGCTTCCCGGGCGGCAGGCATGTGCACCCCCTGCCACTCTTGGCTGCGTACTTCGGGCTTCACAAATGATGCCCAGCAGCAGATCATGGCCTTACCTTTTGATGGTATGTATCTGTTTGGGCCCCAAGTGGAGCAAGCTGTAGAGGCTACACAGGAGACTAGGTCTGCCATTAAGATGGCTAGATCTGCACCCGCCCCCTCGGGGGTGCGAACAAGCGTCAATTTCACAACCGTCAGTTCTTTCGGGGCAGAGGAGGTTTTAACAAAAACCACAACCCTCAGCCACAAAAGAAAGTGCAGCAGAAGGCACAAGGGCCGAAAGCACCCAGTGCCACCTTCTGAGTTTCTGGCCCAGGTCCCACCTCAGCTGTCCGAGGGGGGCTCCTCCTCAGCAGTCGGAGGATGTCCGACTCAGTTGTACAACCAGTGGAAGTCTATAACATCAGACAAATGGGTCCTCTGGATAATCCGCAAGGGGTACTCACTCAATCTTTCGGAAACCCCTCCGGATCATCCCCCCAAACGACAGCCCAGGCTGTCGGCAGTACAGTCAGACCTTCTTGCTTCTGAGGTACAAGGCCTTCTGAACAACAGGGCAGTATAAATAGTTCTGCTGGATCAACGAAACACAGGTTTCTACTCCCATTACTTCCTGGTCCCGAAGAAAGCTGGTGACATGCGCCCCATTCTGGATCTCAGAAAGTTAAACAAATTCCTTCACAAGGAGAAGTTCAGAATGATATCTCTAGGTACCCTACTACCTTTGCTTCATCGACACAATTGGCTTGCCTCGCTGGACATGCAGGATGCCTACCAACATATCCCCATACACCCAAAGCACCACAGATACTTAAGGTTCGTAGCATTGGGTCAACACCATCAATTCAGAGTCCCTTTGGGTTATCCTCAGTGACTCGAGTTTTTACAAAGTGTTGTGCAATTCTTGCGGCGCATCTCAGGAAAATCAGAATACAAGTGTTCCCATATCTGGACAACTGGCTTCTAGCAAGTCCCTCGAGGCAAGAGACTCTGGATGCCGTGGCCATGGCCTCCGACTTCCTCACGTCCACATGAGTCCTGCTAAATCTCAACAAGTCGCAGTTGCAACCCTCCCAGAAGCCCCTCTTCATAGGAACTCTTCTGGACACCTCCTGTGCGAAGGCTTTTCTCCCAGAGGACAGAAGGAGCGATATCCTACAGATGGCTCAATGCATCTGAGAAAACAGCTCGGTTCGAGCTATCTCGATGCAACCGATGCTGGGCCTCATGGCATCCTCGGTGTTCACTGTACCCTTAGCTCGTCTCCACATGAGAACCTCTCAGTGGGTTGCTCAGTACTCAGTGGTCCCCAACCACTCACCCTCAGTCCTTTCCCATCAAAGTGACAGAACCTCTGAAGAGGTCACTCACCTGAGTAGTCGCTTGGGAGGACAATTTTTCTGGTGAAGGATGTCCCTTTGCCCCTCTGGATCATCCGATCTCCATTACCACGGACGTGTCCCTGATGGGTTGGGGAGCTCAGTGCCGGAATCTCCACACCCAAAGTGCGTGGCCTCATGACGAGTCCCAGCTTCACATAAACGTCCTGGAAATGAGAGCTGTCCTCTATGCAGTCAGAACCTTGAAGGACATACTCTGTCACAAGAACATTCTTCTTCAAACGGACAAAAAGGCAGTGATGTATTACCTCAACAAGCAGGGCAGTGTACACTCTTACCCATTATGTAGGGAAGCAGTGAGAGTGTGGTAATGGTGCCTGGAGCACAAGGCTCTGATCCAGGTGGTTTACCTGCCAGGAGTACAAAACAAGCTGGCAGACCCATCTCAGCAGAACGGAGACGGATCCTCATGGTGGTCTGCCCAGCTTAACTGTCGTTCAGTTACTCTTAGAGAATGGGAACTCCAGACCTGGACCTTTTGCATCCCTCAAAGCAAAACTGCCTCTTCTGCTCCAGAAACCAGGACCTGGCATTTTTGTCAGGATAATATTTCAGGCTCACGGTGGACAAAAGCTCTCTATATGCCTTTCCTCCTCTTCCCCTATTTCAGAGGTGCTTCTCAAATTGAGTCTCGGGGGCAGAATGATTCTCACTGCTCCTTCTGGCCTGCCAGATATGGTTCCCGCTGCTCAACAGTCTGTCGGAAACCCCTGAAGACGTTTCCATTCAGACGAACCTTCTGACCCAGGGTCCCGTGGTCCATCCCAGTCTGAGGTCGCTTCACCTTCATGCTTGCCTCCTGAAGAGATAGAGGTGAATAGGTTCAGTGTTTCTCGTAGAGTCTCAGATATTCTTGTGGCAGCGCGTAAGTTGGCCACTAGAAAAACCTATACAGCCAAATGGAAGCATTTGTCTGGTGTGCAGAATCCTCTTGCAACCCTTTTTCCTGCCCACCGAATAGTCTTGGGAGTACCTTTTAGACCTCTCAAATATAGGTCTGCAGTACTCCACAGTCAAAGTTCATCTTTGTGCCATTTCAGCATATCATGAGTCGGTACTTTCCATGTCACTGGCTCAGTTACCTGTAGTTAAGAGGCTTCTTATGGGTATTCTGCCTACTAGACCTCCTATCAGACATCCAGTCGCAGCCTGGAACATTAACCTTGTGCTAGACATGCTCACTCTTAAACCTTTCAAGCCTCTAGCTACTTGCGACTTGGAAGTTCCTCACTTGGAACACAGCCTTCATGGTGGCCATCACTTTGGCCCGTAGAGTTTCTGAAATGCATGCACTGGTCACAGCCCACCCCCGTACACTGTATTTCACAAGGACAAAGTAGATCTTACTTCGAGATTCAGCTCTTGCAGCAGGTAACACTATTAGGACTGAAGCCGGCAGGCGTCAGGACTACGGAATTCTTCTAGCTAGCGCTATCTTCAGAGGACCGCCCGACCGGTCCGCCTCCGGCGTCAGGCGTAGTACATAAGAGGCGGTCTGCCAGATTCCCCAGTTCTTTCCCGCCATCGACTTGCATGTCTCAACCCCCGGATCGTTTCTAGCGTGCGGCCTTGCGGTTAAGTTCTTCCTTCGAAGCGTTCATTTCTTGAGCTCAATTGCTGTCTGATGTCCTCTCCAACCTCTGTGAAGGCCATCCCTTGAAGTGCGCCTGTGGGAAGCTAAATCGTTCAAGGATCCGCGTTCGGCCTGCGTCCGTTGCCTAGGCCCAGACCGACACCGGTCCTGCACTTTCTGCCAGGGTTCAACAGCGGACCGGATCCGTCGCCAGAAGGACCTGCAGGCGTTCCTGCTCGAGGAAGATTAAGGCCATGGACACCTCCAAGAGGAATCAGCAGAAGACCGGAAACACTCTAAAGCACAGGAGAGGGTTCCATCAAGTCCCCATCTGAGGGCCTCTGACTCCCGTAGTACCGGCTCCGGTCCGACCGTAAGCCTCCCGGACCCGTTCTCAACCTCCCCGCTGCGGTGAAGAAACCGGACTCCTCTTCCTCCTCACAGGCCAGACCTCAGGCCCTCTTCGTCATCTTCTTCCAAAGCCCTGGTCAGGTCTGGGGACCGTCATCATCACCACAAGTCGGGTTCCGCCATTTCCGAACCCGGCGTCAGGTCTACCTCCTTGTCTCCTCCTCCCCAGCGGAAGACCAAGGAGCTTCGTCTCTTAAAGCCGTCCGGACCCGGCGTCTGCCACTCATCACAGGTCCCAGGAGCCGTCGACCACCCAGGCGCCCGTCGCGGTCAGGCCTTAGCCCTCTCGGTGCGTCGGCGGGAGGGCTGGCGTCCGCATCTATGCGTGTAGAAGAGGACCCCGGCGCCTCCTACGGCGTCGGTCAAGAGACTATCACGGAGGAGGTTGATGCAGCCCGAGGACCAGGCAGGTGAACCGGTCTGTCGCTCCTCCCAGGGGCCCTCACAACCTGAGGCCGGCGCGGAACCGATGAGCGGCCACCGGCGCGGTCGTCGCCGGGCCTTTCCTTTTCTGAGGTTAAGGAGCTCTTTACTTACTGGTGGGATACCATTAAAGGGATATGGTTCCACACCACCTCCTCTTCCTCCTCCGCCACCTCACGAACCCTCAGCTCCTCGCCCCTTCTCCGTCCGGAGCAGCAGCCCAGTACCTCTCCCAGGAGCCTATGGACTCTCAAGGGAGATCAGATAAAGGAGACCTCCGTTTAGATCTTCTTCAGTCACCCAGTCCTAAGAACCCAGAAGGCGCCGTCATCGCCTTCGACGGAGGATACGGGATCAGAGTTTCGGCAGGATCCAGATCCCCTTTCCCTTACATCCCTCTCCCGGACCCGCGTGAGCTTCCTAGATCTCCCCCGGATGACCCATCGTTCTAAGAGATCATGAGACATATCAAGAGAACATGGGCTGGGATGCAGGAAGAATTAGACCGAGACTACGCCTCGCTGGGTATCTTACAGCAGAAGGATCCTAAGCCTGTGGTGGTACCACCTTGGTGGACACTTTTGTGGATGTCACCAAGGCAGCGTGGCAGCGTCCACACTCGCTCCAGCGATGCTGAAGAAAGCTGACCGCCTGTACAAGGCTCCTAAGGAGGACCAGTACTTGGCTCCAACATCCTCTGGCCGACTCGTCAAGATAGACACCTTAGGTAAGAGAGTCTTTTGCTGACTCAACCCTGGGTATGTGCACTGCCAGCTACCAGGGCTATTTTTCTTATACGCAGTATGTCCTTTGCATTCGGTCAAGCAAATGGTAGAAGCTCTGCCCGAATCGAAGGTAACTCAGAGCTACTTCAAACCATAACTAGGGGTATTGGAGTCCAGTAACCAACAGGTTAAAGCTGCAATGGATGCTTCGATACCGGCTTCCCGGGCGGCAGGCATGTGCACCCCTGCCACTCTTGGCTGCAAGTGCATTCGGGTTTTCACAAATGATGCCCAGCAGCAGATCATGGCCTACTCTTTGATGGTATGTATCTGTTTGGGCCCCAAGTGGAGCAAGCTGTAGAGGCTACACAGGAGACCAGGGTCTGCCATTAAGATGGCTAGATTCAAAATCTGTTCAAAAGTAATGTCGTCATTTCACAATCACAGCACTTTTTTTCGGGGCAGAGGAGGTTTTAACAAAACCACAACCCTCAGCCACAAAGAAAGTGCAGCAGAAGGCACAAGGCCCGAAAGCACCCAGTGCCACCTTCTGAGTTTCTGGCCCAGGTCCCACCTCAGCTGTCCGAGGGGGGCTCCTCCTCAGCAGTCGGAGGATGTCCGACTCAGTTGTACAACCAGTGGAAGTCTATAACATCAGACAAATGGGTCCTCTGATAATCCGCAAGGGTACTCCACTCAATCTTTCGGAAACCCCTCCCGGATCATCTCCAAACGACAGCCCAGGCTGTCGGCAGTGCCAGCAGACCTTCTTGCTTCTGAGGTACAAGGCCTTCTGAACAACAGGGCAGTATAAATAGTTCTGCTGGATCAATCTAAACACAGGTTTCTACTCCCATTACTTCCTGGTCCCGAAGAAAGCTGGTGACATGCGCCCCATTCTGGATCTCAGAAAGTTAAACAAATTCCTTCACAAGGAGAAGTTCAGAATGATATCTCTAGGTACCCTACTACCTTTGCTTCATCGACACAATTGGCTTGCCTCGCTGGACATGCAGGATGCCTACCAACATATCCCCATACACCCAAAGCACCACAGATACTTACGGTTCTGTAGTATTGGGTCAACACCATCAATTCAGAGTCCCTTTGTTATCCTCAGTGACTCGAGTTTTTACAAAGTGTTGTGCAATTCTTGTGGCGCATCTCAGGAAAATCAGAATACAAGGTTCCCACATCTGGACAACTGGCTTCTAGCAAGTCCCCGAGGCAAGAGACTCTGGATGCCGTGGCCATGGCCTCCGACTTCCTCACGTCCACATGAGTCCTGCTAAATCTCAACAAGTCGCAGTTGCAACCCTCCCAGAAGCCCCTCTTCATAGGAACTCTTCTGGACACCTCCTGTGCGAAGGCTTTTCTCCCAGAGGACAGAAGGAGCGATATCCTACAGATGGCTCAATGCATCTGAGAAAACAGCTCCTGTTCGAGGCTATCTCGAGTGCATCCGGATGCTGGGCCTCATGGCATCCTCGGTGTTCACTCTCTGTACCTCAGCCTGCCTCCACATGAGAACCTCTCAGTGGGTTGCTCAGTACCTGTGTGGTCCCCAACCACTCACCCCTCAGTCCTTTCCCATCAAAGTGACAGAACCCTCTGAAGAGGTCACCACCTGGTGGTCGAGGAGGACAATTTTCTGGTGAAGGATGTCCCTCGTCCTCTGATCATCCGATCTCCATTACCACGGACGTGTCCCTGATGGGCTGGGGGAGCCCAGTCGGGAAATCTCCACACCAGAAGTGCGTGGGCCTCATGACTTCCAGTCCCAGCTTCACATAAACGTCCTGAACAGAGAGAGCTGTCCTATGCAGTCAGAACTTGAAGGACATACTCTGTCACAAGAACATTCTTCTTCAAACGGACAAAAGGCAGTGATGTATTACCTCAACAAGTAGGGCAGTGTACACCTTACCCATTATGTAGGGAAGCAGTGAGTGTGGTATCGGTGCCTGGAGCACAAGGCTCTGATCCAGGTGGTTTACCTGCCAGGAGTACAAAACAAGCTGGCAGACCCATCTCAGCAGAACGGAGACGGATCCTCATGAGTGGTCTCGCAACTTAACTGTCGTTCAGTTACTCTTCAGAGAATGGGGAACTCCAGACCTGGACCTTTTTGCATCCCCACTCAAAGCAAAACTGCCCTCTTCTGCTCCAGAAATCCAGGACCTGGCATTTTTTGTCAGGATATGTTCAGGCTGCGGTGGACAAAACGCTTTCTATATGCCTTTCCTCCTCTTCCCCTATTTCAGAGGGTACTTCTCAAATTGGAGTCTCGGGGGCAGAATGATTCTCACTGCTCCCTTCTGGCCTCGCCAGATATGGTTCCCGCTGCTCAACAGTCTGTCGGAAACCCCCTGAAGACGTTTCCATTCAGACGAACCTTCTGACCCAGGGTCCCGTGGTCCATCCCAGTCTGAGGTCGCCTCACCTTCATGCTTGCCTCTGAAGAGATAGAGGTGAATAGGTTCAGTGTTTCTCGAGAGTCTCAGATATTCTTGTGGCAGCTGCGGTTGGCCACTAGAAAACCTATACAGCCAAATGGGACATTTGTCTGGTGTGCAGAATCCTTTCCAACCCTTTTTCCTGCCCACGAATAGTCTTGGGAGTACCTTTAGACCCTCTCAAATATAGGTCTGCAGTACTCACAGTCAAAGTTCATCTTTGTGCCATTTCAGCATATCATGAGTCGGTACTTTCCATGTCACTGGCTCAGTTACCTGTAGTTAGGAGGCTTCTGTGGGTATTCTGCCTACTAGACCTCCTATCAGACATCCAGTCGAGCCTGGAACATTAACCTTGTGCTAGACATGCTCACTCTTAAACCTTTCAGCCTCTAGCTACTTGACGACTTGGAAGTTCTCACTGGAACACAGCCTCCATGGTGGCCATCACTTTGGCCCGAGAGTTTCTGAAATGCATGCACTGGTCACAGCCCACCCCGACACTGTATTTCACAAGGACAAAGTAGATCTTACTTAGATTCAGCCTGCAGCAGGTAACACTATTAGGACTGGAAGCCGCAGGCCAGGACCCACTGGACTCTTTCGTTAGCTATCTTCAGCGGACCGCCCGACCGGTCCCGTCCGCGATCAGGCTTAGTACATAAGAGGCGGTCCTGCCAGATTCCTCAGTTCTTTCCTCGCCATCGACTTTGCATGTCTCAACCCTTCGGATCGTTTCTAGCGTAGCGACGCACGGAAGTTCTTCCTTCGAAAACGTCTACTTTTCGGCTCAGTTGTTGTCTGATGTCCCTCCAACCTCTGTTGAAGGCCATCCTTGAAGTGCTACTTGTGGGAAGCAACCTGCTCAAGGATCCTCAAGATTCGCTCAAGCCCCGTGCCTAGGCCCAGACCACCACACCGGTCCTGCACTTTCTGCCAGGGGTCTGGGCTGTCGGACCCGGATCCGTCAGCCAGAAGGACCTGCAGGCTGCTCCTGCTCGAGGAGAAGATTAAGGCCATGGACACCTCCAAGGGGATCAGCAGAGAAGACCCGAAACACTCTGAAAAGCACAGGAGAGGGTTCCATCCAAGTCCCCATCTAGGGCCCTCTGACCTCTGTAGAGTCTGCCCTGTCCGACTGCTCAGTCCTCCCGGCCTTTCTCAGCCTCCCCCCGCTGCGGTGAAGAAACCTTCGGGCTCCTCTTCCTCCTCACAGGCCAAGACCTCCAGGCCCTCTTCGTCATCTTCTTCCAAAGCCCTGGTCAGGTCTGGGGACCGTCATCATCACCACAAGTCGGGTTCCCGCCATTCCGAACCCGACGTCAGGTCTGCCTCCTTGTCTCCTCCTCCCAGCGGAAGACCAAGGAGCTTACGCTCTTAAGAAGCCGGACCCGGACGCCCGCCACCATCACAGGTCCCAGGAGCCGTCCGACCGCCAGACGCCTGCCGCCGTCAGGCTTTCCGCCTCGGTCGCCGGCAGGAGGGCTGACGCCCGGATCTGTAATGCAGAGAAGAGGACCCCACGCTCCCACCGACGCCGGTCAAGAGACTATCACGGAGGAGGAGTTGATGCAGCCCGAGGACCAGACGGTGAACCCCGGTCCGTCGCCCTCCCAGGAGCCCTCCCCACAACCTGAGGAGCCGCTGAACCCGGTGAACGCCACCGCGCTCGGTCCGGCTGCCGGGCCTTTCCTTTTCTGAGGTTAAGGAGCTTTTACTTACTGGTGGGATACCATTAAAAGGGATATGGTTCCCACACCACCTCCCTCTTCCTCCTCCGCCACCATGACCCTCCAGCTCCTGCGCCTTCTCCGTCCGGAGCAGCAGCCTCGAGTACCTCTCCCCCAGGAGCCTATGGACTCTCCAAGGGGGAGATCAGATAAAAGGAGACCTCCGTTTAGATCTTCTTCAGGGTCACCCAGTCCTAAGAGACCCAGAAGACGCCGTCATTCGCCTTCGACGGAGGATACGGGATCAGAGTTCTCGGCAGGATCCAGATCCCCCTTTCCCCTTCACATCCCCTCTCCGGACCCACGTGAGCTTCCTAGATCTCCTCCGGATGACCCATCGCTCTAAGAGATCATGAGACATATCCAAGAGAACATGGGCTGGGATGCGAAGAATTAGACCCCGAGACTACGCCGCTAGGTATCTTCGGCAGAAGGATCCTAAGCCTGTGGTGGTACCACCCTTGGTGGACACTTTTGTGGATGTCACTAAGGCATGGAAGCGCCCACACTGGCCTCCCCGGGCGATGCTGAAGAAAGCTGACCGCCTGTACAAGGCTCCTAAGGAGGACCAGTACTTGCTCAACATCCTCTGGCCGACTCTCTGGTCATAATAGCTCTCATGACCGGGTCCCAGAGACCGCAATATTTGAGCACCCTCCACCGGACCCGAGTCCAAACAGCTGGACGCTATGGGCAGGCGCACGACAAGCCTGCCTACTTGTGCCATCAGATCCCTGAACTACTTGACCCACATGGTGCAGTTCCAAAATGCCTTGTGGGAACAGGGACTGGATCTGGCGGAGAAATTCCAGAAGGTGAGCAGAAGGAGGAGATGTTGCAGCTCCCTCCGCACGGGTTCGACGTGGGAATCCAGGTGCTGTGAGCTCAGAGTGATTCCGCTGACCTCGGCCAGAGCGGCAGCTTCAGGCGCTTCCTCGGAGACACTCATGGCTCTGTGTCCCGGATTTACCCCGGACACCAGAAGAACATCATGGACGCCTCTTTCAAGGAGAAGATCTTCCTGTCAATCTTCACCATTCATTACTGCTTGCTAAGCCGAGGCGCGAGCACCCACCACGGAGTGTTTTTTGGAGTCGGCTCCAACGACGCCGCCTCGGGATGACGATCAAGGCCATGCGTGAGGGGCGGCCGCTAGGTGTCACAGACTCCTCCTCTATCTCAGTTCTGTTTCTCCCGCCGTCGAGGCTGCACCTGCTGCGTGGTAGCATTAGTTTCTCGGTTCCTCAAAGACTCCTCGCTTCTCAGAATATTCACACTTGACGCCGCATACCGGTAAGACCGTTCCTTTTCTTTTCTATACTGTGGCGCCATGTGCTTTATTGCCTTTTTTTCCTCGTTTAGTTCGCATCATGTCCGGTTCGGGAACAAGGCGTAAGTCGAAGGCGGGCTGCGCCGCTATGCGTCTGTGCTCCTGTGGCCGGCATTTTTCCATCTCAGACCGGCATGATGTCAGTCTCCGTTGCCTGGGACCCAACCACAACATGGACGCGCATGCATTTGTTTCTCCATGGACCGTCATGTCCCTCAAGTCCGCTGTTGCTCGCGGTAAGGCCCCGCCCGACTGGGACGGCCCAGGGATTCCTAGGTAAGGTCTCTAGGCCCTTCCCTGGTCCCTCCCGCCTATACGGTCCGCGAGGAGGAGACTTCCTCCTCTTCTTGCCGAAGAGGAAGCTTCTCTCGCAGTGTCGGGGAACGCCGTGGTCCCTCCCGGGCCGCGACGGGACACCGCTCGGCAGTCACCTCGTCGAGGTGCAGGCTCCCCAGTGTCGAGGCCCATGATTTCTGGCCTGGCACTGGTGGACCTTCGACCACCTCCTCCGGTGCTGTTTCGATCCTGGCGCCCGCTGGCGCCGGGAGATCGAGGCGGCGCCGCCAGGCCTGCCCGCTTGCGCCCGGCGGTGCCGGTTGGGTTCCGACGCCCAGGGGGGCGCCGTGGGCCTAACTGGCGTGGCAGGGGAGCCGGAACCAGGCCTGACTGTCGCGGGTGGGCTGGGGTCGTCCGGCGCCGTCCCTGGCACCGGCGCTGTTCGCGGCGCCATTCCTCCGGGGACCCCTGGGTTGCCAGCATTGAGGTTCTGCTGGTCTCGGCCCTCTTGGAGGCTCCACAACTCAGATGTGGACCCATCTTGCATCCTGACTCTCTGGGTCGGGATCCTCGGTGGCAGGGGTGTTAGGTGGCACAGCGGGCTCCTCCCACTGTCCCCTACCTGTCCTCCCTGAGGGCCTCGGCTAGGTGGCCTGGGTCCCAGGGGGTGATGGTGGAACTGAGGGGGGCTCCTCCTAGGGGGGTTCAGACAGCTACCCTCCCGGTGCTGTTGCCTGCCCCTCGTGGGGAACGCCGCAGTTGAGGAGGAGGGCTCTCTCGAGTCTGAAGGGTCGAGGTGGTTGTCGTGGTCCGGCGGCCACCCTCCTGGGTGGGTTAGGAGCCGTAGCGCCAACCCCGCCTCTTCCCTCTTGGGCCCTGGGGTTCCCTCCGTATGCATGCGACTGCCCTTCTGGATCCATGCAGTCCTTGGTTCGTCACAGGAGGTTCCCCCGGCTCTTCCAGGCATCGCATCCTCAGGGTCCCGTCTTGCGGCCTGGTTTGTTGTCTGGGATCCCGCCAGCTCGGGCTCCGTTCCTCGGATTTCAGAGCCCTAGCAGAGGTCAGTTGCCTCTTCACAGGTGCGCTTCTCCAGTACCTCTGCAACCACCCCCCGCTCTTCCAGGCCATGTCGGTCCTACGGGTCCATTATCCTGGGAGCAGTTCAGAGGTTCTGCGGTGGCCTTCCCCTCATCGTGCTAGATACATGCATATGTTGTGGTCTTTCGACCTCCCACCGCTGGAATCTTCTGGACATTCGAGCTCTCCATCATCCTCGGCCTTCCTCCTCTGAGGAGAGGAACCCTTGCTCATCTTTTCTTCCGGTTGATTTCACTGAATATCAGCGATTCTTTCGAGGATGGTGAGGATCTTCTAACTCTTACATGTAGCGCGAGCAATTACTTGAACGGGAGACGTGAATTCCTTGGAGAATTCAGTGCCCAGCACCTGGTGGTACCTTCCTGGCCTATCCCTTCCAGGAGGCGCCTATCCGTCCTGGCAGTTGCCAGCCGCCTTTCTCCAGCCCCGCAGACTCTGTCAATGGTATTGTGCCCCTCAGAATCCTGGGTACCCTTCCCAACCCGCCCTCTGGTTTGGTGTACCTAGAGACTCCTTCCGGGCCGCCGCTGGCGCATCACGCCCACCGGATTCGGATTCCCTACACTTCGACCAGTGGGGGCGAAGAGTGTTCTCTTCTTCTCGTACGATGGCTTGCATTGCATCACATCAGGCTCACCACACTGCCTACAATCGGCATCTGTGGTCGATGCTCTCCCAGCTCCTAGCATCAATGCCTGATACGGAGCACACCAGACAGGCTATTGCCCTTTCTGCTATAGGCCTGGAGCTGGCAAGACACCAGGCAAGAGGCATCTTATGACGCCAGTGAGGTGGCTTCCAGGCTTCTTGGGACAGCGATCTGCATTAGGCGGATGGCATGGCTTCGTCTATCAAGGTTGTCACCCCTGGCCCGGCATAGGTGATGCTGCTCTGCCTGGGGCCCGCTTTTTTCCTCCAGAGCTGGAGACTTCTGCAGGCTTCCTCCGTCTCCCATCCTCTGGGGCACCTCCTAGCTCTTCTCCCACTTAGGCTTCTCTCTGTATTAGCCAGGGTCTTCCCTTCTGTTTCTCACCAACAGGAGGCTGGGGTCTTGTTCCTCAGGGTTCTACTCCTCCCCCTTTTTTCAAAGGGAGGGAGCTGGTATATCAGTCAGGAATGAATGGTGAAGATTGACAAGGAAGATATGAAATTACGCACCTACCGTAATTTTGATCTTCTGTATCTTCACCATTCATTACTGATACCCACCTACCTTCCCCTCAGTGGCCTCCTTCTGTGGCGCCTCCCTCCCGCCTGCCTCTTCCTTCCTTGGCCCTTATGCCAAAAAACTTTCTGTTTTCCATTCTTAGTGAATGGATCCCCTTTTTTCCTCAAGGTAAAGAGGAACAAGCATAGTTGTATTTTCTCAAATTCTGAGGGAACTCTTTCTGACTGCCCTTAGGGTGCGATTCCTAAATACCTTCTTCAGGTTATGCAGTTTCACAGCCCAAGTGGCCATGCCCTGACTTGGCCTCGGCAAAGTCTAGAATCCTCCTGACAGGTATTATTTCAAGCTCTTCTAGCTACTGACTGAACTTGTCAGCTCTGAGCATCTCTTTGCCTTGTCTTAGGGAGTCTGATTGAGTTCCACTCTATCTTTCATACAAAACTGCCTTCGAGAAGGCATAGTCTCTTCCCATACACTACTGTGTTAGCACTAACAAGGTGCTAAGGACTTAGTCCCTTCCTGGATGGGGCTTCCACCCGAACAGGTTCTGCCTGGGCAGTCTAGGAGCCCTCAACTAGGATGAAGGACTTGGCATGTTGAGAGTTCAGAGTCTGCCCTCATTCGGATCTGTTCAGGTGGTTCGGTTGAACCTCCCCTCAGTCCTAGCAACTGGGATTCTTGCTCCCTTGTTAGTTTCGAGCCTATAAGCCTCTCAACCAATGCTCTCCCTCTCAACATGCCTCTTTCTTTCTTTTTCTTCTACTTCCCTTTCCTTCTCTCTGTTCCTCCCCTAGAGCTGCCCCGGAAAGGAGGCCCTGCGGTCCCTTAGGGTAGGAATTCTCTCTTCTCTGTCTATTCTCCATCGGCTTATTCCTTTTTCAGTTTATTTCCTTCCTTTTCTATCCTCGGCTCTCTTGCCTCGCTTCTTTTCTTACCTTTATTTTCGCCTCCCGCTACCAGAACTGAGATAGAGGAGGAGTCTGGTGCACTTATCGCCACCCTCGCGCATGACGCAGTACGCCATCCTCGGTGGCGGCGCCATTGGAGCCGACTCCAAAAAAAAAAAAAAAACTCCCGTAGCGGGTGCGCGCTTCCGCTTAACCCAAGCAGTAATGAATGGTGAAGATACAAGAGAAGATCAAGAATTACGGTAGGTACGTAATTTTCATTTCTCTTTGGTGAACCCTCTCAGAAGGTTCTCACCAAGCTCCAAGAGGCCGGGAAGGCGGTGAGGTCGGTCCAGGCAATGTACCAACCGAGGCTTAGTTCCTTTCGTAGGAACCAAAGCCGTTTTCATGGACGGACACAGAGACAACAGTCCCGCACCGGTCCACAACAGAGGGGCTCCGGTTCCCGCAGAGCCCAAGGAAGACAGCCCGCAGGCCGAAGTCAGCGTCCAGCTAAGCTGGCTCAGCCCGCGGGCCCCTCCGCCGCCACAGCCTGACTCCTTCCGGCCCCCCTCAGGATCAACGGGACATCAAGGTCGGGGTCATATTGCATTACCTGCCAGGATGGCCTCCACAACCACCCGACATGGTGGGTTCTTCAGTTGGTCGAAAAGGCCACTTTATAGAATTCGCAGAATGCCACCTCGAGAGCCTCCTCTGCTCTCCCATTACTCGGTCAGCACAAATTATGTATCAGGCAAGAAATACTTGCGCTTCTGCAAAAGGGAGCGGTAGAGTATGTCCCAGAGAACCAGAGAGGTACAGATACTATTCCTACTTCTTTCTGGTTCAAGAAAACAGGGACCTCCGTCCAATCTCTGGACCTCAGCGACCTCAATATGTCGGTCGCCTACAAACGATGTCGATGGTGACTCTGCAGGGTCTTATTCCATGCTAAAGAAGGACGCTTCTTAGCGTCCCTGGACGTGCAGGACGCATACCTGCATATCCCCGTAGTTCAGGCGCACAGGAGGTTCCTGCACTTCGAGTTCCTCGGCCACCACTTCCAGTTCCGAGCTCTTCCGTTCGGACTGTCATCAGCCCCCAGGTCTTTACCAAATGCATGGCAGTCGTGGCAGCATCTCTAAGGAGACACGGCCACTATGTGTTTCCGTACTTGGACGATTGGTTTCTCATGGCCGCCTCCAAAGAGGCGTTGTTGATGGCTATCCAGAGCACCCAGGCTCTGTTTCGGTCTCTGGGCATCATAATCAATTACGAAGTCTCTCCTTGTACCGCTGAGAAGCTGCAGTTCATAGGCACAGTTCTGGACACCATTCAGGGAGAGCATTTCTTCCAGACGACAGAGCTGAACGCATCAGATCCCTCATCAGGGATCTCGCAAGAAGACTGTCCTGCCAGGCTGGTCCTTCCTGCTCGGACACATGGCTGCGCCATTCTGACCATCCCTTTGGCAAGGCTCCACATGCGGTAACTCAGTGGATGCTCAAGGTGCAGTGGGACCAAAGGCAAGACCACATGCAGCATCCGTCAGAATCACAAATGCCGTGATTCGAGACTGGCAGTGGTGGCTAGACCCAGGAATGCTCTCTCGGTGTCCCTTTCTCAGCGCCGCCCCGGAGCTGATCCTTTCCACAGATGCCTCAGGGCTGGGTGGGAGCACACCTGAACGGGTGAGGTCCCAGGGACGTGGACCCCAAGAAGCTCATCTTCACATCAACATTTTGGAGATGAGGGCGGTCCTTTATGCCCTGCAGGCCTTCCAGTCAGAGATCCCGCCGATTACTCTTATGATCCAAACAGACAACACGGCGGTGATGTATTACCTCAACAAACAAGGAGGCGCACACTCTTACCCCCTTTGCAGGGAAGCGATGAGAGTGTGGGATTGGGTAATCCAACACGGCGCGAACCTGATTGCAGTTCACGTTCCTGGAGTGGACAACACAATCAAGAGAGCCTGAGTCGCTCCCAGGCCAGGGTCCATGAGTGGGAACTTCTTCAGGGGTTGCAGAGGATCTGTTTCTTCGATGGGGCACTCCAGAACTGGACTTATTCGCTTCCCCATCCAACGCAAAACTGCCCAGTTTCTGCTCGCTAGATCCAGGGCCTGGTGTTTTTGGCGAGACGCGTTGTCCCTCTCCTGGGCGAACAGATTCCTCTACGCCTTCCCTCCCTTCCCGTTGATCCAGAGAGTTCTTCTCAAACTGCGCAGGGAGCACGCAACATTGATCCTGGTAGCCCCTTTCTGGCCCAGGCAGATCTGGTTCCCCTTGCTCATGCAGCTTTCCCGGGAACCTCCGGTCCCGTTGCCCTTCAGCTCCCTTCTCTTGTCTCAGGAGGAAGGTTCACTGGTCCACCCGGACTTACGTTCACTGAACCTGCATGCATCGCTCCTAGAGACATAGCCATTTTGCGACACGGGGTCTCGCAAGAGGTGGCGGAAGTTCTTTCCGCAGCCAGAAAGCTGGCAACGCATGCGACGTACGCCATGAAAAGGCACCGTTTTTGCTTGTGGTCGCAAGCACGCGGCCTTTCCCCTCTAGGTTGCCCAGTGAAAGCGGTGTTAGAATACCTGCTCTCCCTTTTCCATTCGGGTCTCGCCTACTCCTCTATTAAGGTGCACCTCTGTGCTATTTCTGCTTACCACTTCCCGGTGGGGCAGCGCACAGTGGTGCAACTTGACGCCTCTCGAGACTTTCTGAGAGGGGTGTTACACCTTAGGCCACCCATTAAAGACCCTGTTCCTCCATGGGATTTACTCTTTGTCCTGGAACAACTCACGCTTCCCCCTTTTGAACCTGCCGCGGATTGCAAGCTGCGTTTCCTGTCATGGAAAACGTTATTTTTAGTTGCTGTTATGTCAGCAAGGAGAATTTCCGAGCTTCACGTTCTCATGTGTAAGGAACCTTATTTGATTTTCCACCAGGACATTGTGTCCCTGAGGACGAATCCTAAGTTCTTGCCTAAGGTTGTCTCTGCACTCACTCTCAATCAGGACATTGACCTGCCTGTATATTTCCCTAAATATTCTAATAGAGGAGAAGCGCTGCTCCACACCCTGGATGTTCACCGCTGTCTAAGGTATTACCTGAACAGGGCTAAACAGCTTCGCAAGTCGGAGCAACTCTTCGTTTCCTTCGCTGAGAGGATGATGGGCCAACCAGTATCGAAGCAGTCCCTTTCTCGCTGGCTTGTCCAGTGTATATCATACTGCTGTGCCGGGGCCATTCCACTAGGGGGGTGGCTACTTCCTTTGCAGCACTTCGTAACGTCTCCTCCTCTGCCATTTGTGCTGCAGCCACTTGGAGCTCTGTGCATACTTTTATCAAGCATTATAGCCTGGACATTGCTTCACGGCGAAGAGCCGGTTTCGGCCTGGCCGTGCTACAGGGTTTCCTGTCCTAGAGTCAGGACTTGGTATGGATTTTCCTAGTTTCCTCCTCCTAGAATGCTAACAAGCGTTATTGCTTGGAAGCGGTCTAATGGTGTTACCTGCTGCAAGGCTGTATCTCGAGAGTAAGATAGTACAGTTACGTGGAACTTACCGTAACAGTAGATCTTCGAGAACAGCTCTTACAACTGAATACTAACTCCGCCCACCTTCCTTGGAAGAGGCATGGCTTTCGAGCCTTTGGCAGGGGTTTACGCTGCTTTGTCTTCTGATGGTGGATCCTCAGTCTCCCATTCTGATGTCGTCCTGTGGCGGGAAGTCTCGGGCGGAGAACTGGGGAATCTGGGCGGACCGCCCCCTTATGTACTACGCCTGACGTCGGAGGCGGGACCGACGTCGGGGGCGGTCCCCGCTGAAGATAGCTAGCTAGAAGAATTCCGTAGGGTCCTGACGCCTGCCGGCTTCAGTCCTAATGGTGTTACCTGCTGCAAGAGCTGTTCTCGAAGATCTACTGTTACGGTAAGTTCTTATGTAACTGTACTTTCTTAGGACTCATCCTAAGTTTCTCCCTAAGGTTGTCTCAGAAGTCCATCTAAACCAACGTTTAGTCCTTCTGCCTACTTTGCGAACTTCCAGAATGAAGGGGAGCGTACCGTTCATTCACTGGATATTAAGAGAGTGCTGCGATTCTGTCTAGATAGAACAAAAGAAATTTGCAAGGCTCAACAACTGTTTCCTTCAGCGAGACCCGGCTGGGTCAGCCTGTCGCTGTTAGATGCATTTCAGCGTGGCTGGTGGCATGCCTTCGCCACTGCTATTTTATGGCACAGGTCAAGCTGGAAGGCAGAGTGTACGCCCACTCTACCAGAGCAGTCGCAGCATCTCTGGCGGAAATCCTCAACATGCCCATCGCAGATATTTGCAATGCAGCTACTTAGAGCTCAGTGCATACTTTCGTTAAGCACTACGCCTTGGATGTCCATGCCAGACGACATCTGTCGTTTGGCAGGACCATTCTTAATGGACGGTCCTAAGTACGTGAGCTCTTATCTCCTACCTCCCCGCCTCAGGGATTATTAGCTTGGTACTCTCCCATTAGTGTGAATGAGTTGTGGAGACTTTATGTCCAGGAAAATATGGAAATTACGTACCTACCGTAATTTTTGATCTTTATGGCCAAAGTCTCCACCACTCATTCACACGCCAACCCATCATCCCCCAAGCTCACTTCTATGTTCTGGTCTTCACTCCCTCAGTGGATGAACTGTGAAGACTTTATTGTTGATCCTTCTTACACAGGTCATTCGGACCATCTTATGTCCGATTTTAGGTTAGTTCTTCTAGGTTAGCTACACTGCACCTCCTCGGAAAAAAGGTACTGAGGCGGTTGGAGGCAGACGCCGAGATAATCATTACCGCACGAGCCAGGGCTCACGGTGCCACTTCCTCATGGCTCCATCTCAGGCGCCGGCCCTCTCAAAATAAGTTTGCTCTCGCTGGGTCCTAGCACTTGCGGTGAACTCCTATTAGTGTGAATGAGTGGTGATTTTGTCCAAGAAGATCAAAAATTACGGTAGGTACGTAATTTTCATTTCTTTAGCCACACTTGGGCAGTATCCAATAAGCTTGCTAGTTACCAGAATGGTCTTCAGGCTTGACTACCGTCACTCAATTATGTGTCCTCTAGCTCCACCCCACTGCCCTAAGAACTTTTTTCCCCACAGGAAGCAACAGGTCACCTCCTTCACAGCTCCTGCTAGTGATGTAGGTTTTTGCAGTTTTCAGGCTATTTTATCCATTTTTTAATCAAGGTTGAATTTCCCTTTACTGAATCTATGCATGCCACCACTAGCTTACTGCTCTATTGATGCTGTGGGCCAGAAGAAGAAACCAGACTGAAAGAGTGTGATTTATAAGTTCATTACAAGTTCACCATGTCTGTTAGACATAGTGCTTGCATTCATTATCTACTTTTACTGTATGAGTATCTGCCACCGATGTCTGGCATTGTGTTTAAGCTGTCCTGAAAAACAGGCTGAGCTGACCAACCAACTGTTTGACCTTCTCAGAGGTTGACTGATGGGACAGGGGCTCCAACTGAGTAGACAAAGTTGCCTCTTGAATGGTTCTGACTATTAGTGTCTGCTCTTTTGTATATGGCGCCTGGGAGGGGATTTTTCATTACAGTAGACCACATACTGCGATCCATGATGAATTGCTCATGATGAGTGAAGATTTGTCTGCAGGGAGACCTCTCTTTGTATTCATGGTGTCTGGGAGGATTTTCTTAGTTGTAATGGATTGCATACTGTACTTTGTTCTTTTCTGTAGTTCCAACAATGGTTGAAGATTCATCTGTAGCGAGTTCATGAACTCCTGGAAAAAACGCAGCATCTACTGTTTCAGTTGCCAGTAGCAGTTCTCTTCCTACAGGTTGATGGCAAATACATCTCTGTCAGCGAGTCCTTCTGCTCCATGTGCATGCTGCAGCCTTGGGCTGGGCAGCTGATTCCCCAGTCACAGACAGGCCCCTTCCTCCCATTAAGCACCCATGCCCGACAATCCTCAATCAACTGCATATACATTAAGACACCAATGTGCTTGAGCTGGCTGGAGATATTGAAGTCAGGACTAAGAGTCCTGAGGTTGAGGAAGTGGGATGTCACTCCTCAACAGCAGCACAGTTACCCTGCCACCAGCTCTGCCACCTTGGTGTCAGATAGGCAGATTGGACCTGGTCATTACCATACCCACAGAAGCTATCTGTCCGTCAGTTTCTGTCAGTTGAGCAGCTGAATCCGGTCGAGTCTGAGCCTTGCATTAGGTCAGGATAATCAACATTTTCTCATTAGGGACATTGGCATTGTTACAAACTCCTCACCCACAACCAGCTTGTTGAAATAACACCTTCACTGCCATCAGTCTTGCACTGGACTTTTCCCTTGTCCACTTGTATTCTTTCCCACACGGTACAAGGCCTACACATAGGAACTGTTATTTTCCTCAGAGACATTTGTGGTACTGCTTCTGTACTTGAAGCAGCCTTGCTTTGATTTGGTAACATGTTCTCAGAGACTGAACAAGAGTGGACAGTAAAATAAGATCCTCAAAGACATCTTTTCCATAGAGCCACATCTTTGAAACTGAGAACAATCTGTGTCAGAATCACTGGGGAAACTTTTGCCACCTGGGGCTGCCCACATTGATGTATGTTGGTGCCGCCTATATAACATGGGTGTCCCTCCTCTCCTCAGTTCTTTCTCCTGCTGTCAGCTGCTCGTTGGATCCAGTGAAGCAATAATGACATTGTCTAATTTATTAGACTTTCTACTGCTGTTAAGGAGCCACTTTTTCACTAATGTCAGTGCGGTGGGAAGATATTTAATGATGAAGTTCATTCCATTTGTCTGCTCTTCATGGGCCTCTCGCATAACATGAAGAACTGTGCCATATGCCAGGGCTTTAACCTGGCCATGAGGAGACACCACTGGAAGGCCCTAGAAGGCTTCCTGCAAAATATCAAATGCTCTGTGTCTCTGCTTTTACTCTAGTATCGCAATCTCAGTCCTCCAGTTCCATCTTGACATTGGCATATTGTTGTCATTGATCAGCAACTTTGCATCCTCAGAGCTCATCATCGTCCAGTCAAAAAAATGGTAAGCCTGCAGAATCTGCTTTATTAGACACCAAAGCAAGCACTTTTTTTTAACTTTGTTTATTGATTTAGTTAAACATATGTTTATAAATGCAAGCAGTACAAAATAAAATGTAATTGCAGTAAGGGCGCCATTCCTCTTAGTACGTGCTGGTTACAGGTTAATTTACCATCCTATGCTTCGAGATACATTTTTGGGGGGAGAACTAAAGTCCAGTGTAAAAGACTTAAAAAGCTGTATAATGAGTCCATGAGCTGCATGGTTATTGTCTTTGAAAGTCTCAGTAATAAGTCCACGTATTCTTGCATCTCCAATGAGGGAAGGAGGTATCCACCATGCTTTAGCCTCACCGTACACACCATGTGCAGCTTCTTATTTGATAGTGTGTGTACAGGTACCCACGTTATTATAGGCGCTGAATGTTACAAAAAAGCAGAGGTTACTGCTTTTTAAATACAGACAATAGCAGGAAAAATGTTCTGTATAGAGAAGCGGAAAGACCCACACTTGATAATATTTTAAGAAAAAATAGCATTTCGAGGTGCTGAACTTCAGAAACATTAGACAGGTAAGCTACCAAAAACTAGTCACCAAACAAAAGTCCAAAGCATCCAAAAAGGGCCAAAAAAAACTTGGTTGGCTATAACGCTGTCCCTGATCGTAATTTACATTGTGTTCCGACATCTAAGGAAGGCTCAGTCTTACCTGGGGACAGCGATATTACCCACCCAAAAGGAGCTTGCAGTACACTTCCAGCAGTGATCGAATAGCTTTCTCATACGAAGAGTGCCTTGGTCTACGGCTCAAGGACCAGAGGCAGTATATTTCTGGCTCCATTTAAAAGCATCAGAGGGATCCGCAAAAATGTAGATTTTTCCCTTGGTGGCCAGTCTATAGTTGAGCAGGAAAGACCATGCCATGAGGAACATGTGTGTCTCTTAACATGCCCCTCTCGCCATCTAATTTCTTCATCTTTGTTCATGGCATAGCTAATGTCTGGAAACATTCTGACTTGTTGGCCATCCTGGAGGAGTGTCCCCTTCTGTCGTGCTAAAGCCAGCAGGTAGTCACAGGACCCCACTCCATCCGTGATCACTACTACTGTGCGAGGTGCCTCCAGGTTGCCTGGGTGTCATTGTGGCATTACCTGGTAGGCCTTTCGTAACTGTTGCACTCTAATATAGATGTGGCCTCCTTTCCCAATTGCTGCACCAACCATTCCTGTAGAAATAACAGTAGATGGTCTGCCTTCTCAGCTCCGGCATTCCTAAGATGCAGATATTGGCGGCTCTCACTTGATTTTAAAATGTCAGGGTTTTAAATAATTGATTAGCAGTTTTTTTCTTGGGACAATGCTAACTGCACAGAAAGAATTTATATAGGTTTTCTAAAAGTGTTATGTTTGTTAAACAAAATGAGGCAAGTGCTCTGCATTTTCACAATGTTTTAGCACTTGTATGAGCAAAACGCCAATCAACTTTTAAATGTTAAATAAAACCCTGAAATGTCTCCAGGCAAGACTTCAAATGAGTATTTCCCATATTACAGAGGAGACCACCTCCATTGCTGTATCGGACCACCTGTTGCTTCTGCAGTTGCAGTTATAACAGTCTGTCCAAACACGATGGGTAAGACCATCAAATTTATCTGATAGTCCAGCAACTGTCTGAATTTATCTATTCATTTTTGTGCCAATTGTTTGTAAAGTTTCTTCACGGATTCTTCCACTTGGTCTGTAGCACGGCCCTGGTGGACCGCATGGTAGGTGCTTTGGACTTTGCTCCTGATCCTTATGAGGGTTCCCCATCTTGTCCTAGAAAGGTTCTGACACAATTTAAAGTAACTTTGGTTCTGGTAGCATAACTAAATTAAGGGATTTTAATAGAAATACAGTAGCTGACTGCAGAACACTGTCATGTGTGCAGCCATATTGCTCGGGCTACACAGCGCGCCACCACCTAACCAAGCATTCTGAAGACATGCAGACTTCTTTTTCCTCCCTTTTCTGGTCACATGATCGCTCTGATGTAGACAGCAAGTCTCAGGTTGTGACTTAAATTGCTCATTCTAGGGGCGTGGATACAGTTTACTGTCCACACTCTGGAAGTTCCATTGGAACAGGCTTTCTGTCTGACGTCTTTAAGGTAAGTTCCTCCCACCACCCCACGGGTATATCCCCCTACTCCGCCCCATGACATCCGATCTTTCTTTCCTTTGGGAAAAAATGGTCACCTCCTTAACTCAGCTCTTGGTTTGACTATTGCACCACTGGCGATCTTGGTTTTTGAAGTTCTTTCTCATCTTAAATTTTCAGGTTTCGACTCCCCTCATTCATTATCTATAAAGCATCACAAACCAGGGTTTAAGATCTGTGTCCGGTGCCGACAAAAGATGTCTATCACTGACCCACATGACACGTGCCTGTACTGCCTGGGTGGGCATCTCGGTATGGCCGGGTATGGTCCATGCCTCTCCATCCTTCCAGAATCCCTTGAGGATCAAAAGCACCAACTCATCCTCAGCTGGCCTTTGGAATGGGATCCAAAGGCCGCAAGCAGGCCTCGGCTGCCAGGTTGGCTGATTAGCCCGTGGCCTTCGAGGAGAAAGCGGCAGTCTCCACGGTGGGCACCTCCTCAGCTTCGATGCTTCTTCCAGCTGGGTCCAGCATCAGAGTGTCTTTCACAGAAGATTTCTGCAAAGTGTGCATGGCCCTCAAGACCTTGCGGGAAACCCTGGCCACCACAGCAAGAAACACGAGTGCCACCAGCGCTGGTTGTGGGATAAGGAGAGATCGAGGTCCTCCCGATCCCTTAACTTCCCCCAACCACTCCACATTGGTTGAGACTTACTAATCGAGAGCTACTTGGTACCCCTGTCAGACTTGTTGACCTCAACTCCTGTTAAGAAGGCAGTGAAGATTTCTCAAGCTCATAAACCATCTCTTGGATAAGATTGAAGACTCAATCTCCCAGACCCCGGTTCTCACTCAGGAGGATGTGTCCCAGCAGGTGTCCCCAACCGGTTCGCCTCATGAACAGCCTCCACCAATGGTCAAACCTCAGAAGCCTCTGTTACTTATCATAGCAAGGCGTGTGGTCTGCCATGACCATCTAGAGGGCTCTTCTCAATGTCGATGGTCCAGGTCGAGGTCTCGATTGAGGCAGGCCCCATTTTCGATCACACTTGATCGGGAGGCGTTGCTGTTGACACACCTCAGCCTGTTCAAGTGAGGAGAGGCAACGGCAAAGATGTGCCAGTGCTACCAGGAGCACCACTGGCAAAAGTGGTCCATTGCTGGGCGGGTAGGGCTTTAACCCCCGGACTTTGTCACCTAGTAGCTGCCAGTTATGTCCTCAGCAGTCCACGCCTTGCAGGTGCTCCTAGCAACTGCATCAACACCCCTGAGAGTGGAGCTACCGCAACTGAAGGTTGGTGCTCCAGCCTGCAACCAAGGAGGCCTGATTGGCTACTGGCTTGCCAGGCTGGTTGTCGGTGGAGATCTCCCGATCCCAGGATTCTCTGGTGGTCTGCAGCAAAAAAGTTGGCCATTTTCAAGGAATCCTTGGACAACTTGGATCTGTCATCCATGGTATCCTCCAGGACTAATATCTTCAACCGAGGTTCGGTTGAGGAGTTGACCACCACCATGGACCGGTGTCATTCGAGGCTCTTCTCTGATTCGTGTTGGAATATACAAATGTCCCTCTGGAGCCTATCCAAATAAAGGGCCAAGTACCCCTTCATGGATATTTTAGATAGGGGCAAATCCCCAGGGGTTGCCTATCCCATGAGTGAGACCATCTTGGGACTGTCCCTGGAGCTTTGGCATTATCCAGCATCCTGCCCGGCACCCTCCACCCGTGTCCCCAACCAAGTACATGGTCCCCACCAACTCCCTTTCTGGGTTCTCAGACCACCCTTTGACTGAAGAGCTGGTTTCTGATTCAGCCTTCTTCAAATTGGGGGGCCAAGGGGACGTGGACAAGCCTCCAGACAAGGTGTTCAGAAAGATTTACCACGTCACTGAAAAGGTGCATGCTGCATTGTCCCGTGTTCTCCATCACGCAAGTGAAGTTGGTCTGGGACCAGTGTCAGTCGCTGGTCGAGCACCAGCTCCAGACGGCCTTAAATATTGGTGATTTCTGATCTTCCTGGACTTAGTCTTCACTATTCATTCATACTGTTGGGACTACATCAGCGGCACTAGGACCCAGCGGGAGCCAAGAATCTTCAGGAGGGTCAGCGCTGAGGTAGGATCACGCATGCGCGGCACCTCGAGACCGGCCTGTGTAGGCTATCTCGGCATCGACCCTCCAACCGTCTCAGTTCTTTTTTTCCAGCCAAGTGCGCTTCAGTGACGATGACGCACACCTGCTGGTACTCAAATCTTCACATCTATATGACAGCAGCTATAGTCGTTCAGTATTCAATTAGTTTAGTTTCTAGTGTTACTATTATTTAAAAAAAATAAATAAATAGTTTGAGGAAAGAAATTTTCTCAGCTTGCCATTAACGGAGTCAACCATGAACGGTATTGGTGACGGTAGGGAGACTTCACTGAAAGCTGTTCAGGCAGTGGGGCTGTGTCCTCAGCGCAGCCTCTCTCGGGGCAGTCCTCCGAGAACACAAAACTAAGCGGCCCATTCTCTAGTTGAGAAGAAACAGTACCGCCGAGGTCGACCTCTGGTAGGTCTGCTGCTAGAAGTCCTTGGTAGCAGAGAGTAGTAGACACACCCCAACCCCTCTGGGGTTTCCAGTGCTCTCTGATCTTATCTGTGTCAATCTTCACCATTCATCACAGGTGGGTACTGGCCGGAGATCAGGACCCCGCGGGAGCCCTTTTTTTTTTTTTAAAAGGATAGGCGGAGCCGACGCAGCATCAGGCGCCGCCCTGGAGGCCAACGTATCACGTGGTCCGAGATTAGCCGTTAGGCTGGGTCGACTGCCTGCCTACCAGTTCTTCGCCTCCGCCACGAGGTTTCGAGGAAGCCTGAAGAAGCCTTATTCAATATTCCAGCCCTAGTTTGCATCTTTAGTCGTCGGTCTACTAGTTCTGTGTTTGCTCCACTCGACATCGCCGTAAGATCTTTCCTTTTTATTACATTTAAAGCGACATCGAGTCTGTTTTTGGTGTTTTTTCTCCGTAGGTCGTCGTCGGCGTCGGAGGGCAAAAATCGCAGAAGATGGGTGGCCCCCATGCCGGTGCCCTGCGGCAGTAGCACTTCGTCACCCACCAACATGATCGGTGCTCGTGCCTCAGTCTGCTACACGACATGGATTCGCGGCGACGCCTCCTTCTCGATGGACCGCCAAGTTTTGGAACAGCTGAGTTTAAGGTCGGGCGAGCTCCGGCCGACTGGGGTAGGTCACACTTGCCGGGCCAAGCCACGCCTCTCTCGACCTCTCCTCTCGGGTCCCTCCTGCTCTACACGTGACCGCGGGAGAAGGGAGATTCGCCCTTCAGCCCAGCCGCGGCCGAGGCTCCTTCCGCTGCCGCAGGAGGCCTGTTCCGCTTCCCCGGGAGCGGGCGGGAGGCGCCCGCCCGCACTCCTTCGAGGGTGAAGGTTCTCAGTGTCGCCCCGCGTCCGTTAGGTTCGGTCGACCGCCACCTCGACTCCGCTGCTCGCGCCGCTTAGCCTTCGCCGTCATGTGCCGAGGGTCCTGTTGTGTTGACGCCGGCACCAACCCGACTGTCGGGCTGGTGGCTTGCGGCGCGCCGCTCCGGGCGCCGACACTGCTTGGCGTGCACTTGTGAAACCGCCGACAAGCCGTCTCTTCGCCATGTCTTACCTCACCAGGTTGAGTATGGCGCTGTAGCCAGGCGTCGCCTGGCCGGCGCCACTTAGGGCGCTCGCTAGAGTTCGACGCCGCCGCTGTGCCGAGCGGTCTCACAGCGCCTGGCGTCGGGTGCCGTGGTCGGAGCCGAGTCCTTCGGTAGTCGACGCCGCTTTGCTCGCTCGCCACGACGGTGTCGAGCGAGCGTGCCTGGCGGCCGACTCGAGATGGGGTTGCTGTCGGCGCTGCCTCCGCCCCGGTGCCTCCTGGCACCGGTGGACCTGATATGCCGCAGCTGGCCTTGGCCTAGACCTGGCCCAAGCTGCCCCTGCCACTTCTGCTGGCACCGCCGCGGGTGCTGTGGACCCAGGCGGGATTGCCTTGGCTCCTGGGCCCTCGGAAGGTGTCCTTCCTCACCCCTACTGTTTGGCTTAGGGCCTCGGACTCTTCCTCTTGAGTCAGGCAGCCAGCTCAGAGTCGAATGGGCAGTCACACCCTTCGGGGTTGTCTGCAAGGGAGGACGAGCTGGTGGTTTCCTCTTCGGGTCGCGGCCAGTCCTCCTCCGAGGTGATTCGGGTTTCCTCTAGGGCTAGGGTCAGTGGTGCTGACCAGCGGGCTGTGGTGCGTGCCACCATCGCCTTGCAGCCTAGCCTTGGGGGGGTTCCTTGACCCCTCTGCGGTGGTACCCCCTACTATGGCATCTCTCGGTCGCCCAACTTTGGGGCCTATCGGGAGGGGAAGGTGCTCCTCCCGGGATTGCCCCTTCGGGGGCGGCCCTGGGTACGGAGTTGCCTAGACTGGCCACTGAGGACTAGGACCCTTCGACCAAGGGTCGAGGGGTATAGGTTCGTGCGTGGCCGGCCCTTCTGGGACCTACCCGGGTCCTGGATGGAGCCGGAGTGCGGACTTCCGCCCTTCCCCTTCGGGTTCCTTGAGAGGGTCCCATTCTTTCGAGGCAGGGGACTGCTGTCCTTCTGGACCTTCACAGCCCCGGTGGCCTCACTTGGGGGATTCTTTTGGGCGCAGTCTAGGCAGTGCCGAAGCGGTTGTGCAGCTGTCGACTGCGGAGTCTTCCAGGACCCCCCGCGGGAGTCCATGGTCCGCTCCTTAGGCCTGGCAGAGGTCAGTCGACTTCTTCTCTCGGCTCTGTCCACTCCCCTCTGCCGCCTTCTCCTGTGTTCCCAGGTATTTTTGGTCCCAGCGGCCTCTCACCTGGGAACAGTTCAGAGCGGTGGCTGCTCCGGTTCCTGCTTACGTTAGGGCTTTGGACAGCCAGGTTTTCAACCTCCCGAGCAGCCACCCTCCCGAGCCTATGTGACCTCCAGCTCCTCATCCCCCTCTTCTGGGGGAGAGGAACCTTCTGTCCACATCTCTCCTGCTGCTGATCTCTCTGAGTATCAGCGTTTCCTCGTGAAGATGATGGAGGACCTTCACCTTTCTCCTTCTTCTGTGAGCAATCCGGAGCATGCGGCGCACGCCTTCCTAGGCGATTTTGGGACAGCCACTCTCGTGGTGCCGCCTTGGCCCGCTCCCTTTCGGGAAGCGTCCATGCGTTTATGGCACAGGCCCTTCTCCGGAGTTCCTGCCCCTAGGGACCTCTGCCAGAGATATTGCACTCCCCCGGAGTCTCCCGGTTCCTTGCCTCATCCGCAGTCCGGATTGATGCACCTGGACACTCCTGATGGGCTTCGCGCCCTCCACCGTGACTGGCCCCCAGATCAGGACTCCTCGGATTTTGATTTCTGGGGGAGGAGGACTTTCTACTCGGCACGGCTGCTTCTCTCCATCTCTGCACATCAGGCCCACTACGCTGCCTATAACAGGTACTTGTGGTCAGCGCTAGGTCAGTTCCTAGCCGCTCTGCCTGACTCGGAGCAAACCAGGCAAGCCATTGCTCTCTCTGCACGTGGCCTGGAGTTAGCAAGGCACCAAGCAGGGTATCTTCACGGCGTATTGGGGTAGCCACCAGGGTCGTAGGGACAGTGATCTGCACCAGAAGATCGGCATGGCTTCGCCTTTTCCCGGTTGTCACCCTTGGCCCGGGCGAGGGGTGATTTGCTCCGTCACCAGGAACCTACCTCTTTTCCCGTGAGGGCTTGTGACGCGCTTGTCGGGCAAATTCTTCTTCTCCGGGAACCCCGCCTCGCCTCCTCTCTCTAGGGCCTCCTCAGGCCCAGAAGGTTCCCCCTAGTGTGTCACCCACTGAGGGCTAAGGGACACTGTCCCTTAGGGTGCAGTCAACCTCTTCGGGGCTTGGTACTCACTATTCAGATGAATGGTGAAGATTGACACAGATAAGATATTCAAATTACTTACTACCGTAATTATGATCTTTCTGTGTATCTTCACCATTCATCACAACCCCTCCCACCATCCCCCTTGGGGCTCCAGTCTCTGGAATCCTCCTCCCTCTGTGCCTTCCTCGCTTCACTGCATAGGTGCTGGAAACATTGAGCGAAGTGTAGCCTCCACTTTCTATTTCTGTATGGTAAAACCAGTATGGAAAAGTGCCTCTCATTCTCAGCCGCCTCAGCTTTTGCCATCTTCGGCACCCTTGCTTGAGTGAGATTAGTTGGGACACACAGGGGACAGTCTTCCTAAGGGGTTACAGTTCGAGTGGCACCCTTCTCTTCTACATATCTTCACCCTACAGGTGGGAGCTGGAGTTGCCCTCCTTTTGTTATCCATCTTATTAAAAAAAAAAAAAAAATTCCCCTTTTTTTCACCAAATATTTCCTAAAGAGAGTACTGAGTCCCTGTACCCTGTCCTTCTCCAGAATAGCCGACTCTGCTTTTGGGGTATTGCCAGTTATTCTGTGCCTTGAATTCTGGCAAAGAGCTTTGCTAACTTCTTGCAGTTCCTATACAGTCTGGTGACGGACAAGGGTCCTGGATCCTTGTTACCTCTCACTCTCTCCTAAATTCTCTCTCCTCCCTTCCCTCCCTAGAGATTGGGGCCCCTACCCAATCCCCTTAGTCTTACTTCTTCTATGCTGTCCTCTCAGTCGTTATTTCTCCTTTTAGTTCAGTTTTCTCTTCCTTTTTTTGTCCCTTGGACTCTCTTGTCCCACCCTCCATCCCTTCCTCTTACCTCTCCGGCGACTCAGAACTGGTAGGCGGTGAGGTCACGACCAACCTAGCGGCTGGTATCGGAGTGCCATAGTCGTCGTACAAGAGGCAGTGATGGTTTGTCGGCTCCACCTATCCTTTTAAAAAAAAAAAAAAGGGCTCGGGGTCCTGATCTCCGGCCAGTACCCATCTGTGATGAATGGTGAAGATACACAGAAAGATCATAATTATGGTAAGTACGTCATTTGAATTTCTTAGCGGTCAGTCCTCTGGACACCGGAGCCCTTCTCTGTTCTCTTGCAGGGGTTCTGGTGGGCAGTTTCACCACTGGGCCGCTCATATGGAGCAGTGGGTACAACGTCCGTCTTGGGTGCCCTTGCCAGTGGACCCGATTCTGGGGCGTTCGGGTCTCGGTGCCGCTGGACTGCAGTCGGGGTCTTTGGGACAGGGAGGGCGATCAGTGCCAGCAACGGAATTTTCTTTCTTGCCTGCACCAGTGCCTCCTGCACTGGTTCCATATGCCTCTCCCCCTCATTTTTCTTCCCCGCAGGGGCTGGCACAGATACCTCTCCTTAGGTCTGGCAGTTCGCCAGGGCCTCGGGTGGTGGGGAAGTCCTCGGTGTCGCGCGTGGCACTGGGGTCTTTCACACCAATAGTGGTCCTGGGATCGCCCGTTTACCCCTTACCTAGGCCGGGCTTTGGCCTGGCAGGACTGACTCCAGATTTCTCTGGGATAGAGGTAGAACTTGATGAGTCCGATCCTGACTTGACTTTTTTTGTCTGACAACGGTCAGGATGACTCATTATAAGGCTCGGATGGGGAAACCCTCTGGCCCAGTGGAGAACCCCGTTGAGGATCTTTCCTTCCAGTCCCTCCTCAAGAACATGAATTCAGTGTTGGCTCTGCAGACTTTGTCTCTGGACCCAGGCAGGCTTTTGTGCCTCAAGTTCCTTCATTCATTCATTCATGTATTTATTTTTTTTTTAATACTGGAAAGTATGTGGGCAAAAATGCCCATTTTCACAAACATCCAGTGGTACATAAATTCATTGATACAAAGAAAAAGGTAAAAACATTATTTGCAATATTTTATGATATTTACAATAGGGAACAGTGTATATGACAGGATCGTCTAGATTAAAAAAAAAAATACAGAACACACAACAATAGAGCCTATATACAGATACATATAAACTCTAGGCTAACTCAAGGGGTTGGTGGACATTGAGGGGGTTGCCTACCGGGGCAGACACAAGTGGTAGATTGGAGGAGGTGGTCCTTGATGAAGGAGGAGGTGAAAGAGCCAAATGATTTACAGGCCTGAAGTTCAGGAGGCAGTTTATTGTAAAACTTAGGGCCCTTGTATGTGATGGAGTTCTGCACATGTTTGGTGCGGTAAAAAGGGGTGTTGAAGATATGACAGGCAGCCCCCTTGTACTGCGCTTGGGAACCGATAAGGGGAAAAGGTCGTTAACCCTGATCAGCAGCAGTTTGCGGTGAACTTTGTGTAGGAAAGAGCATTTTAAGTTGGAACCTGCCTTCAAGGGTGAGACAGTTGAGGGAGGCTTAGAGGATACAGTGATGGGTCATCCAGGGGAGGCTGGCCACAAAGCGTGAAATATTATTGTATGTGGTCCTGAGTTTGGAGAAAAGGGGTGCTGTGTTAGGGGAGGGAGTAGACAATAGAGACATAATCAAGGCGGGCAGGAGAAGGGAGCTGGCGAGGCGTAGTCTAAAGATGGGGATAAGGAACTTTCTGGTATAAGAAACCTATGGGTATGGATTTTCTTGATGAGGTTGGTAATATGGATCTTCCTGGACATAAAGTCTCCACCACTCATTCACACTAATGGGATCTGCGCCGGAGGCACTAGGACCCAGTGGGAGCAAACTTTTTTGCTAGAGGGTCAGCGCCAGAGATGGAGCTGCGAGGAGCGGTACCGCGAGCCCCAGCTCGTGCGGTAATGACTATCTCGGCGTCGACCCTCCAACCGCCTCAGTTCCTTTTTCCCGCCGTCGAGTGCACTTCAGTGACGATGTCGCCGCTTGCGGGAGTCAAACTTCAAACTAGCAGCATAGTTTTCAGTTTTATTGTTTTGTAGTAATATCTCGAATAAAGTATTGCTTAGCGGCCTGGTGGCGCAGAGGGCTAGGCGTTGAGCGCCACACCTCGCTCCACACGGCGACCCGGAATCTGGAGGCCGGACTCCGGTAGCCGGTGGGTCGGCTGGGGAGCTAGGCTTGAGGCCCCGACGACAGCTCGCCACCGGTGTGGATTTGCGCTTATCTGCACTTGTGCGACTCATGAGGCTCGAGGAAGTGCAAAGTCCTTGCAGGTGATTAACCGGTAGCTGCTGAGCAGAGCGGACGCCGACGATGCGCCATGATGTCAGGGGGATCGTAGTCTGCTCGGGAGGGAGAAAACGGAAAAGAGCCTGCCTCGTCCGGGAGGAAGCGAGACCTGGGACGTGTTCACGATGGCCCGCTACCACTTGACAGTCCACGGGGCCGACTTAAACACCAGTTACTGGGTTGTCCTCACTCGCCCGCCTGGGGTGAAGCCGCGTCCATGGGGACCTGTGGACTGTTCGTGTAGGGTTGCGGGTAGTGGGATGTTCGCGGGTCATCGCCGAAGTGTCAGAGGAGGCAGGCTGAGGGAGGAGGATAAATTACGATTTCAAAAAAAAAAAAAAAAGTATTGCTTAGTTTATTTATTCTTATTTATGGAAGAAGTCTCAGCCTACATTGAAGGAGTCGACCATGAGTGGGTCAGGTGACGGTAGGGAGACTTCGTATGAAAGCTGTTCAGTCAGCCGGGCTGGGTCCAGTCCGCCGCCTTCCCTGGAGGGGGGTGGGTCTGACAGTGGACAGTCCAATGCCCGAGGGGGTGGGTGGTCCCCTCGAAAGCATAAAAGTAAACGGTCGCACTCTCGGCACCATTCGGCCTCGAGTTCTTCTTCGGCCCATGGGTCACAAAAGAGAAGGCATCACTCGAGGTCGCCCTCTGATATGTCTGCCCGTAGACGGTCAGTTATTGGGTCTAGTTGCCGGTCTCCTCCTTCGGAGTCGCCGGTTTCTGTTTCTGGAAGCCGACGTCTTCGACATCGCAGCCCTACCCCGCCCTCTGGTAGGTCTTCAGATGAGCAGTTTCATCAGTGGGCTGCTCTTATGGAGCAATGGGCTCGGAGGTTGGTCCAGCTGCCTGGTCCGGTCACAAGGGGCCTTCAGGCTTTCTGGGAGATCAGGTAGGGCGATTGAGCCTCCCTAGTCGCGCGGGCGCCCGTCTTCGTGTCATGACTTTATGCCAGGGTGTCTCCCCCATTTACATGGCTGCGCACAGGGGCCACACCAATGCCTCTATCTCCTGGTATTCATCCTTCTTTTTCCTCAAATCCTGTTTTTGGAGTCTTGGGATGTTTTTGATGCCTCGGCGCCTGGCATGCTCGGCGCCATTGATTTTCTCGGCCTCGGGGCTGTCCTCAGCACCATGCGGCTTCTTGGCCCGTCGCGGCCTCTCGTGTGGCTCCTCGGTGCCATGCGTGATCTTCCCTTGTCAGTTTTCACCATTCATTACTGTTGGGTGTCAGCGGAGGCGCACCTACCACAGGAGCTTTTTTTTATTGAATCGAGTCGTGGCGTCTGGCGCCTAGACTTCACGTACTGCGTGGAGTGCGAGGCTGTTAGGCGTTGTAGACTCCTCCTTCATCCCAGTTGTGTTTCTTCCGCCGTCGAGGTTGCACCTGCTACGCAGAGCCGAAATAGATACTGCATCGTAGGCCTCAGTACTCGAAGTCCTTCATCCTGTTTCCTGTTGCTCGACGTCGTCGATTGGTAAGTCCGTTCTTTTTCTATATTAATCCGACGACGCTGAGGCTTTTCTGTGTTTTTTTTTTTTTAATTGTTTAGCATCATGTCTGGTTCAGGGGCAAAACGTAAATCTAAGGCAGGCCGTGCCCCTATGCATCGGTGCCCCTGTGGCCGGCAGTTTTCCGTCACGGACCATCATGATGTTTGTCTCCGGTGCCTGGGACCCTACCATGATATGGATGCCTGCTTCTCCATGGATCGCCGTGTTTTGGAACTCCGCACGTTTCGAGTCTGATGAGCTCCGCCGACTTTCGGAGGACGACGTCGCCAAAGGGCTTCCCAGGTCAGATCTCTCGACGCTTCCTCCGTGTCCCCTCCCGGGTCTATACGGCCCGGCGAGGAGGAAGCCTCCTTCACTTCCAGCCTTGCCGAGGAGGAGGTTTCTTCTTCGGCGCCAGAGGAACGATGTGATCCCTCCCGGGGTCGCGCCGTCCTGGCAGTCACCTCTGTGGAGGTGCAGACTCCCCCAGTGTCGCGGCCTCCGGTTGTGGGGCCCGGCTGTGGTGGACCCTCATTTCCATCTGTCCTTGTCGCAGAGTCTGGTGCAGCTCGCAGCACCGCTGACTCGGGGGGGCCATCTGCGGCACCGTCCTGGGTCTCGGTGCTGTTTGCGGCACCAGGGACTCTGGTGGCGCCGCCGGCGGTGTCGTTCTGGGTTGCGGCACTGTCCGCGGTGCCGGGGACTTGGTCGGCGGTGACACGCTGGGCCTCTGTGCCGTTCGCGGCACTGGGGACTTTGGCGGCGTCGGTGAGGCCACACTGGGTCCCGGCGCCATTCACGGCACCGGGGACTTGGGTGGCGCCGTCGGCGCTGTTGCACTGGAGCCCAGCGCCGCTCGCGGTGTCGGGGACTCAGGCGGCGCCGTTCGCGGTGCAGCCCAGGAACCTGGCGCCGCCAGGGGTGCGGATGACTCTGCGGACGTGGTTGTCTTCACGGCCTACAGCGGTACCAGACCTGGTGCCACCTCTGGGCAGGTTCCTGTGGCCGTTGAGATGGAGTCTTCTCTTGTCGACCGCTCTTCAGAGGGAGGATGATTCAGGTGAGGGCCCAGACCAGCGGCTAGAGTCTTCTGGCTCTGAACCTCCTATAGGCCGCAGGGCTAGACGGTCCAGTGTTCCTCTACCGGACTCCCCGGAGTTGGTTAGCCTGGATTATTCCATGGTTAGAGGTGGCCTCGAGTCTTCCGTGGTGGACCCTTTGGATGTTCAGGAGAGGATACCCTCTTCTTGCAGGTCCCAGGCAGCTGCCATTCCTGGTGCTGCTCAGGTCCTTCAGCGGAGGGAGGAGGACTCTGCCTCTTCGAGTGCCCTTCGGGGTCTTGCTCAGCAGGGACCTCCACCACTGGTTACAAGGAAGAGAGCTGCTTTGGAGTCTGAAGGATTGAGGGGTAGGGATCAGGAGCAGCGACGAACCCCCACCGCTCTGCGGCGTGCGGGGAGGAGTCATAGCGCTGATCCTCGCCTTTCTCTTAAGGTCTCTAAAGCGCCTTCTGGTGATGGTTCTGAGGGTTGCCCTTCTGGACTCATGCAGTCCCAGGCGCACCACAGGGGAGATTCCCCTTCAGGGCTCTTTCCGGAGTTGTCTCTTACCCTTTCTACTATGTAAACCGGCACGATCTCAGGGTCCCCAGTCTTGGAGGCGTCACTACCTGGATTCCAGAGCCCTGGCAGAGGTAAGGCACGTGCTATTAAGTGCCCTTCGCCCATCCCTCTGCAACTACCTCCCCCTCTCCCAGGCCATGTGGGGCCCACTGGGCCATTATCTTGGAGACGCTCAGAGCTACTGCCGCGGCCTTCCCATCCTATGTCAGGGGCTATGACTCAACAGGTCTTCCGCTGTCTCCCTCACCGCAGGAGTCTTATGGGCATTCAACTCCACTTCCTGCTCGTCTTACTCAACTGAGGAAGAGGAACCTTCTGTCCACCTTTCCTCTGACGCTGATTTCACTGACCATCAGTGTTTCCTTTCGAGGATGGTATCGGAGCTTCGTATTTCCTACATCCGTAGGGACAATACCGAGCAGCAGACGCGTGCTTTCCTTAATGAATTCAGCGCCCGCCATTTGGTGGTGCCTTCCTGGCCGATTCCCTTCCAGGAAGTGTCTATCCACACCTGGCAGTCTCCAGCCACTCCTTCCCCAGCCCTGGGAGACTGCAGGAGACTGTATTGTGCCCTCCACGAGTCTCTAGGTTCTCTGCTTCACCCGCCTTCGGGTTTGACGTCCCTGGATACTCCTCCTGGGCCTCGACGCCTGGCGCACGACAGGCCTCCAGATTCGGATTCTGCTGAATTCGACCGGTGGGGACGAAGAGTCTTCTCTTCTGGTCGTGCATTGTTATGCATTTCCTCTCATCAGGCTTACCACGCTGCTTATAGCAGACATCTGTGGTCGATGCTGGCTCAGGTCTTAGCCCTACTTCCTGACTCAGAGCAGTCTAGACAAGCCATTACCCTCTCTGCGCAGGGTCTGGAGCTTGCAAGGCACCAAGCGAGGGCATCTTACGATGCCAGCGAGGTGGCGTCCAGACTAGTGGGGACAGCGATCTACATTAGGCGGACGGCATGGCTTCATCTCTCCCAACTGTCACCCATGGCTCAGCGTAGGGTGACTGGCTCTGCATAACGGGGGACCCACCTTTTTTCCTGCAGGGTGAGGAGGCATCTTCAGGGGCAACCCCCCTCCCACAGCCCCTCGGGGGCTTCTCCTCACCCACCTTAGACTTCCTAGTCTGTTGGATAGGGTCTTCCCCTCCCTACTTTTCACCAGTAGGAGGCTGAGGGATCTGCTCTCAGGGTTTCTCATACCTCTCTTCGTGGGCTCGTCCTCAACAGTAATGAATGTGAAGACTGACAGGGAAGATATGAAAATTAAGTACCTACCGTAATTCTTGATCTTCTCTTGTATCTTCACCATTCATTACTGAATCCTGCCCACTGTCCCCTCAAGGGACTCCTTCTTCGGTGTCTCCCCCTCCCTGTTTGTTCCTCCCCCTTCTCCCTTGGCCATTAAGCCAAAAAAAAAGCTATCTTGCTTTTCTTCCGTTCTTCTGAATGGATCCTCCCCCTGGGAACAGAAGGAACGAACTATATTTATCTGTTCTGAGGGAACTCTTTCTGACTACCATAATAGGCATCTCTTGGCTCTCCTTAGCCATGTTTTTCAATTCACAGTTTAAGAGACAGTCCCTTAAATGGCTCGACCTCCCTTTCCCAGACCCCTTCTGGCAGGTTCTAATCCTTTAAGCCAGCCTCTACTGGTTTGGTGCTGTTCCGGCACTTCAGTTTCCTTAAGTAGTATTCTCTGCCTTGCCTCTAGGGAGTCCGATTGAGTTCCCACTCTGTCTGTTTCATAAAGGGGTACCCTCTGTGGAGTCCCCCCCCCCACACACACACACACACACACACTACTTTTACATGCTACTGTTACCACTTAGCAAGGTGCTAGTGGGCTTCTTTCCCTTCTAGTTGGCAGCTCTCTTTTGGAACAAAATTTCCGCCTTGATAGTTTGTGAGCTCCCAGCTGGAGTCTAAAAGGTTAGGGATGGCAGGAGATGTAGAGAATCTGCCTTTACTGTCCAAGCTTGTGAGAGGTTTGGTTGAGCCTCCCCGATTTTTCTAAGTGGGATCCTTGCTCCCTTGTTTGTGGTTCCGAGCTTATAACCCTAAAACCAGTCTCTCAATGGCAGAATTCTCCCCTCCTGACATCCCCTTTTTCTCTCTTCTTCCTCTTCTTCTTTCTTCTTCTCCTCCCATCTGTTCTCCTCCTTTAGAGCCGCCCAGAAGTGAGGCCCTGTGGTCCCTTAGGGTAGGCATTTTCCCTCTCTTTTTCTGTCCCCACCGCTTATTCCTTTTTCAGTTTATATCCTTTCCTTTTCTATCCCTCGCTCTCTTGCCTCACCTTTTCTGATCCTTATTTCAGTCTCCGCTAACAGAATTTGGAGGAGGAGTCTGCACGCCTAATCCTGTCACTCGGCCCACGCAGTGTAATCCCTCTAGGGGGCGTGTTTACTCCACGAGACTCCTTTAAAAAAAAAAAAAAAAAACTCCCATGGCGGTGCGCCTCTGGCTGACACTCAACAGTAATGAATGGTGAAGATACAAGAGAAGATCAAGAATTACCATAGGTACGTAATTTTCATTTTTCAGCACCGTGCTCTTCGGCGCCGAGACCTGTTAGGGCATCATCCAGTCTTCAGGGCTCCTCTTCTTTGAATCCTTTTCCTTCTGATTTTCACTCCTTTCCTGTTCATACAGTCCCTCCTGGGCTGTCAGGAGATGACATTGAGCCTGACCCAGACCTTAGGCTGGGTGACGATGTGGAAGGAACAGGATCTATTCCTGCTGCAGAGCCTGTGGTCGAGGACTTGTCATTTAAGTCTCTGCTGAAAAACTTGAATTCCAATCTTTCTCTCCAAACTACAGATATCGATCCTGGGAAACTGTTAAGACTCCAGTACCTCCATGTTCCAGAGATCCCTATGGATTTGACTTCTCCGGTACAGCCCTCCTTTGAGACGCTTTCTCAAATGGTATGGAATAATCCTGCTTTCATTCCTTCTGTGGCTAAATCCATAGATAGGAAATATGCTGCCCCCAAGGATTGACCCATTTTGGCATCTCAAGCCTTTGCGGATCCTATTGTAGTCTTGGCAGAGAATGATAAGGTCGTCCTGCCCCAGACTACTACAGCTCAACCTATTAACAAAGAATCTCGTAAGATAGACACTTTAGGTAAGAGAGTCTTTGCTGCTTCCACCCTAGGTATGCGTATTGCCAGCTACCAAGGCTATTTCTCTCAATATGAGTATATCCTTTGGCATTCGCTCAAACAAATGGTTGAAGCTCTACCGGAATCGGGCACTAATTCAGAGCTTCTTCAACCCATAATCAGGGGTATCGAGTCCAACAGCCAGCAGGTTAAAGCAGCTATGGACGCCTTCGATACTGCCTCCTGAGCGGCGGCGGCGGGCATTTGTACCCACCGTCATTCCTGGCTGCGCACTTCAGGTTTCAAGAATGATGCCCAGCAACAGGTAATGGCATTGCCTTTCAATGGTGTGTATCTCTTTGGCCCTCAAGTAGAACAGGCTCTAGAGGCCACACAAAAGACTAGGTCAGCCATTAAATTGGCTCGACCTCCTCCCATCCCCTCTCGAGGGGGTGTTAACAAACGCCAGTTTCATAACAGTCACTCCTTTCGAGGCAAAGGCAGGGGAAGTTTTAAAAAAAAACCAAGCCTCCCCAGCCTCAAAAGAAAACGCAGCAGAGGACCCAAAGCGCCTAGTGCCGCCTTCTGAGTTGTTGGTCCATGTCCCACCTCAGCTGCCCGAGGGGGACTCTTCCTCTGCAGTGGGAGGTCATCTGACTCGCTTCTACAATCAGTGGAAGTTCATAACCTCAGACAAATGGGTCCTCCGGATAATCCGCTAGGGGTATTCCCTCAATCTTTTGGAGACCCCTCCAGATCGTCCCCCCAAACGACAGCCCAGGCTGTCGGTTCTTCAGTCAGAACTTCTCGCCTCCGAGATACAAGGCCTTCTGAACAACAGGGCAGTGGAAGTAGTTCCGCTGGATCAATGGAACACAGGGTTCTACTCCCATTACTTTCTAGTTCCAAAGAAAACTGGGGGCATGCGCCCCATTTTGGACCTCAGAAAATTAAACAAATTCCTTCCCAAAGAAAAATTAAAAATGATATCACTAGGAACCCTGTTACCTTTGCTTCATCAACACGACTGGTTAGCCTCCCTGTACATGCAGGATGCTTGCCAGCACATTCCTATACACCCAAAGCATCACAAATACCTAAGGTTTGTGGCTTTGCGACAGCATTATCAGTTCAAAGTCCTGCCCTTTGGGCTATCCTCAGCACCGTGAGTTTTTACAAAGTGTTGTGCAATTCTTGCAGCGCATCTCAGAAAAATCGGAATACAAGTGTTCCCATATCTGGATGATTGGCTTCTAGGAAGTCCTTTCAGTCAGGGAACTCTAGACGCCATAGCCACGGCTCCACACTTTCTTATGTTCATGGGAGTCCTGCTAAACCTCAAAAAATTGCAGCTGCAGCCCTCCCAGAGTCTCCTTTTCATAGGAACTCTCCTGGACACCACCTGTGCGAAAGCATTTCTTCCAGAGGACAGGAGGAGCGATATCTTTCAGATGGCCCGATACATCGGAGAAAGCAGCTCGGTGACAGCTCTCTCAATGCAACGGATGCTAGGTTTCATGGCATCCTCGGTGTTCACTGTACCCCTAGCACGCCTCCACATGAGAACTTCTCAATGGATGCTCAGTACTCAGTGGTCCCCACCACCACCTCAGTCCTTTCTCATCAAGGTGACAGAACCTCTGAAGAGATCACTCACCTGGTGGTCGCAAGAGGACAATCTTCTGGAAGGATACCCCTTTACTCTTCTGGATCATCAGATTTCCATTACCATGGACGCGTCCCTGATGGGGTGGGGAGCTCACTGTCAGACTCTCCACACTCAAGGTACGTGGACCCAGCTTCACATAAATGTCTTAGAAATGAGAGCTGTCCTTTATGCAGTCCGGGCTTTGAAGAACGTTCTCTATCACAAGAACATTCTCCTTCAGACAGACAACAAAGCAGTGATGTATTACATCAACAAGCAGGGCGGTGCTCACTCTTACCCCTTATGCAGGGAAGCAATGAGGGTGTGGATATGGTGCTTAGAGCACAAGGCTGTATTTCATGCGGTCTACGTGCCAGGGGTGCAGACCGAACTGGCAGACCGTCTCAGCAGAACAGAGACAGATCCTCACGAATGGTCTCTTGACTCAGCCATATCTCAGTCACTATTCGCAGAGTGGGGAACTCCAGACCTGGACCTTTTTGCATCCCCACTCAACACAAAACTGCCCCTCTCCTGCTCCAGAAATCCAGGGCCTGGCATTTTCTGTCAGGATGCGTTCAGACTGCAGTGGACGAAACTCTTTCTATCCGCCTTTCCTCCTCTTCCTCTAATTCAGAGAGTACTTCTCAAATTCGAGTCCCGGGGGACAAAATGATCCTTATTGCTCCCTTCTGGCCTCGACAGATATGGTTTCCACTACTCAACAGTATGTCGGAAACTACTCAGAAACCACTTCCCCTTCAGACGAACCTTCTGACTCAGGGGCCTGTGGTCCATCCCAATCCGAGGTCGCTTCACCTTCACGCTTGGCTCCTGAAGAGATAGAAGTGAACAGGTTCAATGTCTCTCGCAGGGTTTTAGATATTCTTCTGGCTGCACTCAAGCCAGCCACTAGGAAAACTTACACATAGCCAAATGGAAGCGTTTCTCGCTCTGGTGTGCAAAATTCTCTTTGAATCCTTTTTCCTGCCCACCAGATAGAGTTCTAGAGTACCTTTCAGACCTCTCAAATTCAGGTCTGCAATACTCTACAGTTAAGATTCACCTGTGTGCCATTTCAGCTTATCATGAGCCAGTACTTTCCTTGTCACTGACTCAGTTACCTGTGGTTAAGAGGTTTCTTAAGGGTATTCTGCATACCAGACCTCCTATAAGACGTCCAGTCGCAGCCTGGGACATTAACCTTGTGCTAGACATGCTCACTCAGAAACCTTTTGAGCCTCTAGCTACCTTTGAGTTAAAATTTCTCACTTGGAGGATGACCTTCTTAGTGGCCATTACCTCAGCCCGCAGGGTCTCTGAGATACATGCCTTGGTCACAGACCCTCCATATACTGTCTTTCATAAAGACAAAGTAGTTCTTAGGACCCATCCTAAGTTTCTCCCTAAGGTTGTTTCAGAATTCCTTCTAAACCAACCTCTGGTCCTTCCATCTTACTTTGTGAACTTCTAAAATGAAGGAGAGCATTCTCTTCATTCTTTGGATGTCAATAGAGCTTTGCGTTTCTATCTAGACAGAACAAAAGACTTTCGTAAAGCTCAACAACTATTTGTTTCCTTCAGCGAGACCCGGCTGGGTCAACCTGTCGCTATCAGATGTATTTCTGCATGGCTGGTTGCATGCCTTCACCACTGTTATTCCATGGTGCAGGTTGCTTGAGGGCAGAGTGTAGCTCACTCTACTGAGCTGGCGCTGCATCCCTAGTGAAACTTAGCAACGTGTCCATTGCGGATATTGTAATGTGGCCACCTGGAGCTCAGTGCATACTTTTGTCAAACATATGCCCTGGATGTCCATGCAGACTACATCTTTCTTTTGGCAGAACCATCCTTAATGGACTCCTGTCCTAAAACTGTGAGCTCTTGGTCTCTCCTGCCGCCCTCTCGGGAGATTATTAGCTCGGTACTCTCCCTTTAGTGTGAATGAGTGGTGGAGACTTTATGTCCAGGAAGATACAGAAATTACGTACCTATCGTAATTCTTGATCTTCTTGGATGAGTCTCCACCACTCATTCACACGCCCACCCACCATCCTCCATGCTCACCTCTGTTGTTGGTCTTCACTCCCTCAATCTTTAGGCTGTGAGGACTTCCTTGTTGACCCTTCTTATAAGGGTCGTCCAGACTATCTTATGTCAGGTTTTTGGTTAGGCTATCTTTCTAGGTTAGTTATGCTGCACCTCCTCAGAAAAAAGGTACTGAGGTGGTTGGAGGGTCAACGCCGAGATGGTCATTACCGCACGAGCTGGGGCTCGCAGTGCCGCTCCTTGTGGCTCCGTCTCTGGCACTGACCCTCTAGCAAAAAAGTTTGCTCCCGCTGGGTCCTAGTGCCTCCGGTGCAGATCCAATTAGTGTGAATGAGTGGTGGAGACTCGTCCAAGAAGATCAAGAATTACGGTAGATACGTAATTTCCATATATTGTAGGTCAGGTGAGGGTCCAAGGTATTTGAATTTGTAGACTTGTTCTATGATGTATTCATATTCCTAACATTCCTGTAAGCCTTACGCCTCCGTATCTCCCTTCTTCGAGACTGTGTCACAGGCAGTGTGGGAGAGGCCGTTTCTGATTCCTTCTATGGCCAAATCCATAGATAGGAAATATGCTCCACCCCCAAAAGGAGAGACCCTTCTTGGCCTCACAACCTGTTGCAGATGCTTTGGTTGTGCTGGCAGAAAATGACAAAGCTGTTCTCCCTCAGGAAGTTTCAGCATGTCATATCAACAAGGAGTCTCATAAAATTGACACCTTGAGAAAACTGTCTTTTGCTGCCGCAACCGTGGGCATGTGTATTGCCAGTTATCAGGGTCATTTCTCCCAGTACGAATATGTTCTGTGGAATTCACTGAAGTCTATGGTCGAGAACCTCCCAGAGTCTGACACTACTTGGAGCCTCTGCAGACCATTACCAGAGGCATTGAGTCCAGTAATCATCAGCTGAAGGCTTCTATGGACGCCTGTGACACTGCAGCCAGAGTGGCCGCTGCTGAAATCTGCATCAGGCGACACTCATAGCTTAGAACACTGGGATTTTCACCTGATGCTCCGAAGCAAGTCATCAGTGTCCCCTTTGATGGTGCTTATCTGTTTGGCCCTCAAGTTGAACAAGCACTAGAGGCCACTCAGAAGACCAGGACTGCCATTGAAACAGCCAGTTCCACAACAGGCAGTCCTTTCGAGGCAGAGGCCGAGGGGCCTTTAACAAAAATCAGACTCCTCAGCTGCAAAAGGCACAGGGCCTGAAAGCGCCCAGTGCCACCCTCTGAAAGTCCAGCCCCAACCCCACCTCAGCTGCCCGAGGGGGACACTTTAGAGGCAGTGGGAGGCCATCTGACTCAGTTTCACCCCCAGTTGAAGTCTGTCACCTCGGACAAGTGGGTCCTCAGTATTGTTCGGAAGAGTTATTCTCTCAATTTGGCAGCACTCCCCCCAGACCTTCCACCCAAGTGGTAGCACAACCGGTCTGCTGCACAGGCAGATCTTCTCACTTCCAAAATACAGGGCCTTCTCAGGAACAGGGCAGTAGAATTTGTTCCTTGGGCAGAAAGGAACACGGGTATCTTCCTGGACATAAGTCTCCACCACTCATTCACACTATTGGGATCTGTGCCGGAGGCACTAGGACCCATTGGGAGCAAACTTTTTGCTGGAGGGTCGGTGCCAGAGATGGCGCCAGCGAGCAGCGCCCACGAGCTCTAGCTGCGTGCGATAGCGACCATCTCGGCGTCGACCCTCCAACCGCCTCAGTTCCTTTTTTCCCGCCGTCAAGTGCACTTCAGTGACGACGTCGCTCACCTTTCAGGAGTCAAACTTCAAACTAGCAGCATAGTTTTCAGTTTTTATTATTTTGTAGTATTATTCGATACAGTATCGCTTAAATTTATTCTTATTTTTAAAATAAATACTATAAAGAAGTCTCAGCGTACCTTGACGGAGTCGACCATGAGCAGGTCAGGTGACGGTAGGGAGACTTCGTATGAAAGCTGTTCAGTCAGTCGGGCTGGGTCCAGTCCGCCACCTTCTCCGGAGGGAGGGTCTGACAACGGTCAGTCCAATGCCCGGGATGGGCGGTCCTCTCGAAGTACAAAAATAAACGGTCGCACTCGGCACCGCTCGCCTCGAGCTGTTCTTCGCCCACAGGTCTAAAAAGAGAAAGATCACCGAGGTCGCCTCTGATATGTCTGCGCCAGAACGCTGGTTATCAGGGCTAGTTGTCGGGTCCTCCTTCGAGTCGCCAACCTCTGCTTCTGGTAGCCGACGTCTTCAACATCGGAGCCCTACCCCGCCCGCAGGTAGGTCTTCAGATGAGCAGTTTCATCAGTGGGCCGCTCTTATGGAGCAATGGGCTCGGAGGTTGGTTTGGCTACCTGGCTCATGCGCTCGTGGCCTTCAGGCTGTCTGGGCTACCAGGTAGGGCGGTTGGACTTCCTGGTCGCACGGCACCTTCTTCGGTGTCGTCGACTCCGCGCGAAGGTGTTTCCCCTCTCACATGACTGCGGCGCAGGGGGCCACACCGATGCCCTTATCTCCTGCTCTTCTTCCTTCAAAACCTGTTTTTCGGAGTCTGGGAGTGTTTTCGGCGCCCTCAGCATCGTGTGGCCTCTCGGCGCCATGCGGCTTCTCGGCGCCATGTGGCTTCTCGGCTCCATTTTCGGCGCCTTGTGGCGTCGTTCTCGGGGCCGTGCGTCTCCTCGGCGGCTCTCGGGGACTCCTCTTTTCACTTGTTTCCTTCTTCCTCCTCTTCTGAATTTCATTCCTTTCCTGTCCATACAGTCCCTCCTGGACTGTCAGGAGATGACGTTGAGCCTGACCCAGACCTTCGGTTGGGTAATGAAGTGGACGAAGCAGGATCTATTACTGCTACAGAGCCTGTGGTCGAGGATCTATCCTTTAAGTCTCAGTTGAAAAATATGAGTTCCACACTTTTTCTCCAGACTACAGACATCGATCCTGGGAAATTGTTGAGACTCCAATGTCTTCATGCCTCGGAGATCCCTACGGATTTGACTCCTCCGATTCAGCCTTCATTCGAGACGCTGTCTCAGATGGTATGGAATAATCCTGCTCTTACCCCTTCGGTGGCTAAATCCATTGATAGAAAATATTCAGCCCCCAAGGATCGTCCCATTTTGGCATCTCAAGCCTGTGCGGATCCTATTGTAGTCCTAGCAGAGAATAAGGTTGTTCTTCCTCAAGCTGCTACAGCTCGACCTATTAACAAAGAATCTCGTAAGATAGACACCTTAGGTAAGAGAGTCTTTGCTGCTTCTACTCTGAGTATGCGTATTGCCAGTTACCAAGGCTATTTTTCTCAGTATGAGTATATCCTGTGGCATTCTATTAAACAGATGGTTGAAGCCTCAACGAGTCGGATTCAAAGCCAGAACTTCTTCAAACCATTACCAGAGGTATTGAATCTAATAACCAGCAGGTTAAAGCAGCCATGATGCTTTTGACACTGCTTCCGCTCAGCTGCTGCTGGTATTTGCACCATGCCATCTCTGGCTGCGCACTCTCGGCTTTACTCTTAATGACGCAGCGGCAGGTGATGGCATTGCCCTTTGACGGTGCATATATTTTTGGTCCTCAGGTAGAGTAAGCTCTAGAAGCTACACAAAAGACTAGGTCAGCCATTAAATTGGCTCGGCCCCCTCCTGCCCCCTCTCGAGGGCATGCCAGTAACCGACAGTTTCATAATCGCCAGTCCTTTCGAGGCAGAGGAAGTTTCCATAAGAATCAACCTGCCCAGCCTCAAAGGAAGGCGCAACAGAAAGCGCAAGGGCCCTTAGCGCCCAGCGCTACCTTATGAATTGCCGGCCCAAGTTCCATCTCAGCTGCCCGAGGTGGACTTTTCCTCTCCGGTGGGAGGTCGTCTGATGCCCTTCTACAACCAGTGGAAGTCCGTAACCTCAGACAAATGGGTCCTTCGGATAATTCGCGAGGGGTATTCACTCAGTCTTGTGGAGACCCCTCCGGATCGTCCCCCCAAACGACAGCCCAGGCTGTCAACCCTTCAGTCAGACCTTCTCGCCGCCGAGATTCAGGGCCTTCTGAACAGCAGGGCAGTAGAAGTGGTGCCACTGCACCAACGAAATACGGGGTTCTACTCCCATTACTTTCTGGTTCCAAAGAAGTCCGGCGGAATGCACCCCATTCTAGATCTCAGAAAGCTAAACAAATTTCTCCTCAAGGAGAAATTCAAAATGATTTCTCCACCCAGTGGATGCTCAGTACTCAGTGGTCCCCAGCCACTCACCCGCAGTCCTATCTCATCAGGGTGACAGAACCTTTAAAGAGGTCACTCACCTGGTGGTCTCAAGAGAGCAATCTCCTGGAGGGGTATCCCTTTGCTCCTCTGGACCATCAGATCTCCATTACCACGGACGCATCCCTAATGGGGTGGGGAGCTCACTGTCAGGCTCTCCACACTCAAGATGCGTGGACTCAAGTCGAGTCCCAGCTCCACATAAACGTCCTAGAAATGAGAGCCGTCCTTTATGCGGTCCGAACTTTGAAGGACATTCTGTGTCGCAAGAACATTCTCCTTCAAACGGACAACAAAGCAGTGATGTATTACATCAACAAGCAGGGCGGGGCTCACTCTTACCCCCTTATGCAGAGAAGCAATGAGGGTATGGGAATGGTGCTTGGAGCACGAGGCTCTAATTCAAGCGGTGTACCTGCCCGGTGTTCAGAACGAACTGGCAGACCGTCTCAGCAGAACAGAGACAGACCCTCACGAGTGGTCTCTCGACTCAACCATAGTTCAGTCACTATTCGAAGAGTGGGGAACTCCAGACCTGGACCTTTTTGCATCCACACTCAACGCAAAACTGCCTCTCTTCTGCTCCAAAAATCCAGGGCCTGACATTTTCTGTCAGGATGCATTCAGGCTGTGGTGGACAAAACGCTTTCTTTACGCCTCTTCCTCTAATTCAGAGGGTACTCCTCAAGTTCGAATCCCAGGGGGACAAAATGATTCTCATTGCTCCCTTTTGGCCTCGGCAGCTGTGGTTTCCACTACTCCGAGACCACTTCCCCTGCAGATGAACCTTTTGACTCAGGGACCGGTGGTCCATCCCAACCTGAGATCACTTCGCCTTCATGCTTGGCCCCTGAAGAGGTCGAAGTAAACCGGTTCAATGTCTCTCGAAGAGTTTCAGATATTCTTCTGGCTGCACGGAAGCCAGCCACTCAGAAAACTTACACAGCCAAGTGGAAGCTTTTTTCGCTCTGGTGTGCAAAGTCCCTTTGAACCTCTTTTCCTGTCCACCGGATAAGGTGTTGGAGTACCTTTGGACCTCTCAAATTGGTCTGCAGTACTCTACAGTCAAAGTTCATCTTAGTGTCATTTCAGCGTATCATGAACCTGTTATTTCCTTAACTCTGGCTCAGTTACCTATGGTTAAGAGATTTCTAGGATTCTGCATACCAGACCTCCTACAAGACGCCCAGTCGCAGCCTGGGACATTAATCTTGTGCTAGACATGCTCACTCGGAAACCTTTCGAACCTCTGGCTACCTGTGAGCTAAAATTTCTCACCTGGAAGACTGCCTTCCTAGTGGCCATTACCTCAGCCCGCAGAGTCTCTGAGATACATGCCCTGGTCACAGACCCTCCTTATACTGTGTTCCATAAGGACAAAGTAGTTCTTCGTACTCATCCGAAATTTCTTCCTAAAGTTGTCAGAATTTCATCTAAACCAGCCTTTGGTTCTTCCCTCTTATTTTGCGGACTTCCAAAATGAAGGGGAACGTTCTCTTCATTCTTTGGATGTTAAGAGGGCCTTGCGTTTCTATCTAGATAGAACCAAGGCTTTTCGCAGCTCAGCAACTGTTCGCTTCCTCAGTGAGACCGGCTGGGTCAACCTGTCTCTATCAGATATATCTCATCATGGCTAGTGGCGTGCCTTCGTCACTGCTATTCCATGGCGCAGGTTAAGTTGGAGGGTAGACTTTACGCTCACTCTACCAGAGCGGTCGCGGCATCCCTAGCGGAAATCCGCAACGTGCCTATTGCAGACATCTGCAATGCGGCCACCTGGAGCTCAGTGCATACTTTCGTTAAACATTATGCACTAGATGTCCATGCCAGACGACATTCTTAGTTTGGCAGAGCCATCCTCAATGGACTTCTGTCCTAGAAACGTGAGCTCTTGGTCTCTCCTGCCGCCCTCTCGGGGGATTATTAGCTCGGTACTCTCCCAATAGTGTGAATGAGTGGTGGAGACTTATGTCCAGGAAGATATGAAAATTACGTACCTACCGTAATTCTTGATCTTCTTGGACGAGTCTCCACCACTCATTCACATGCCCACCCTCCATCCCCCGAGCTCACCTTTCTTGTGGGTCTTCACTCCCTCAAATCTTTAGGCCGTGAAGACTTTTGTTGACCCTTCTTAACACGGGTCGCCCGGACTATCTTATGTCCGGTTTTTAGGTTAGGCTACCCTTCTAGGTTAGTTACGCTGCACCTCCTTGGTAAAAAAGATACTGAGGCGGTTGGAGGGTCGACGCCGAGATGGTCGTTACCGTGCAAGCTAGGGCTCGCGGCGCTGTTCCTCGCGGTGCCATCTCTGGCGCCGACCCTCCAGCAAAAAGTTTGCTCCCGATGGGTCCTAGTGCCTCCGGCACAGATCCCAATAGTGTGAATGAGTGGTGGAGACTCATCCAAGAAGATCAAGAATTACGGTAGGTACGTAATTTTCATTTCTACTCCCACTACTTTCTGGTCCCAAAAAAGACAGGCGGCATGCGCCCTTTTTCGATCTCAGAAAGTTAAACAAGTACATGGTCAGGGAGAAGTTCAAGATAATCTCCCTAGGAACTCTGCTTCCACTACTCCACCAGTATGACTGGCTGACATCCCTGGATATGCAGAATGCTTACCAGCACGTTCCGGTACACCCAAGACGACACAAGTATCTCCGCTTTGTGACATTGGGTCAACAGTACCGGTTCAGAGTCCTGCCCTTTTGTCTCTCCTCAGTGCCTCGTGTCTTTACAAAGTGTTTCGCAGTTCTCACAGCGCATCTCATAAAACTCGGTGTTCAAGTCTTCCCTTACCTGGATGGTTGTCTCCTAGCAAGCCCACCCAGACAGGAAACAGAGGAAGCAGTCACCACAGCTTCTCAGTTCCTCACATCCATGGTAGTTCTACTGAATCTGGAAAAATCCCACCTTCAACCCTCCCAGCAGCTCCTCTTCGTAGGAGCCCTCCTGGATACCTCCAGGGCAAGGACTTTACTTCCGGAGGACAGGAGTAACGACATACTCCAGATGGCCCACTACATCAGGGAGAACAACTCTGTTCGAGCCTTTTCAATCCAGCGGATGTTGGGCCTCATGGCATCATCCGTGTTCACAGTACCTCTAGCCCATCTACACATGAGGACCAAACAACGGATGCTTAGCACACAGTGGTCACTGACCACACATCCACAGTCCTTCCACATAAAAGTGACAGAGCCTCTGTCAAGATCACTTGGATGGTGGGTTCAAGGGGACGAACTCCTTCAGCATCTACCCTTTACCCCACCGGAGTCTCAGATCACAATCATCATGGATGCCTCTCTGATTGGGTGGGGAGCTCACTGCCAAGATCTCCATGCCCAGGGAGTATGGAGCCAGAGGGAATCTCATCTACACAAATGTTCTAGAGATGAGAGCTGTCCTCTATGCAATCCGAGCCTTGAAGGATGTTTGCAGCAAGGTAATTCTCCTCCAGACAGATAAGGCAGTGATGTACTACATCAACAAGCAGGGTGGAGCACACTCCTACCCTCCATGCAGGGAGGCCATGTGGGTGTGGGAGTGGTGTCGCAAGCACAATGCTCTGATCCAGGCAGTCTACCTGCCAGGAACTCGGAACAACCTGGTGGATTGCCTCAGCAGGACGGAGGTAGATCCACATGAATGATCGCTCGCACCAGACGTCCTGCAATCCCTATTCGAGGAGTGGGGCAGTCCAGACCAAGGTCCCAACTCAACGCAAACTGCCTCTATTCTGCTCCAGAAATCTAGAACCTGGTGTTTTCTGTCAGTATGCATTCAGACTGCGGTGGACAAGATGCTTTCTGTATGCATTTCCTCCTCTACCGTTAGTTCAGAGGGTGCTGCTTGGACTAGAGGCACGGGGGGGGGGCAGAATGATTCTAATTTCCCCATATTGGCCTCGACACATATGGTTTCCATTGATCAACAGGTTGTCGGAAGTCCCACCGAGACAGCTGCCTTCGCGAACGGACCTGCTGACACAGGGACCACTGGTCCATCTCCACCTGCGATCCCTTCATTTCCATGCCTGGCTCCTGAGGAGATAGAAGTGGTCAGGTACAAAGTTTCTCAGAGGAACTTTTCTTGGCAGCGCATAAGCCCTCCACCAGGAAGACTTACACAGTGAAATGGAAGTGCTTCTTGATTTAGTGCTCTTGTCCTATCTGGACCCCTTCCATTGCCCACTGAATAAGGTGTTGGAGTACCTCTTAGACCTGTATGCAGGGCTGCAATACTCGACAGTGAAGGTACACTTCTGTGCAATTTCTGCCTATCATGAGCCAGTGCATAACATGGCACTGGCTCAGTTGCCGCCAGTCAAGGGGTTCCTCAAAGGTATCCTACACACTAGACCCCCAGTCAGGAGACGATGGCCACGTGGGTATTAACCTCATGCTAGACATGCTCATTCGTAAGCCTTTTGAGCCTCTAGCCACCTGTGATTTGAAGTTTCTGATCTGGAAGGCCGCCTTCCTGGTAGCCATCACTTCTTGCAGGGTCTCTGAAATACATGCCTTGACCACAGACCCTCCGTATACTGTATTTCACAAGGACAAGGTGGTACTTAATAAGTTTCTGCCCAATGTGGTTTTGAAATTTCACCTTAATCAGCCCTGGTTTCTCCCCACTTATTTTGCTAACTTCCAGAATGAAGGAGACTGCGTCCTTCACTCTCTGGCTGTCAAGAGGGCCACTATGATTTTACATCGACAGAACAGGGGAGGTGCGTAAAACCAAGCAACTCTTTGTATCATTCAGCATGGCCCGGCTGGGCCAGCCTGTTGCTATTAGATGCATTTCTGCTTGGATAGTGGCATGCCTTCGCCATTGCTACTCAATGGCGCAAGTCAAGTTCGAAGGCCAGGTTTACGCCCACTCTACCAGAACAGTCACGGCATCCCTGGCAGAGATTTGTAATGTGCCCATTGCAGAGATTTGCAAAGCAGCAACTTGGAGCTCGGTGCATACCTTTGTGAAGCACTATGTTCTGGATGTCCACACCAGACAGCATACTTCCTTTGGCAGGACAATCCCTAATGGACGTCTGTCCTGAGTGAGCTCTGTCTCCTGCCGCCCTGCTCGGGGGGTTGGTTTTTAGCTTGGTACTCTTCCAACAGTATGAATGAATGGTGAAGACTTAAGTCCAGGAAGATATGGAAGTTACATGTCTACTGTAATTCTTGATCTTCTTGGACAAGTCTTCATCATTCAGTCATACGCTCACCCAGCATCGCCCGAGCTCACTCATCCTGTTTCTGGTCTTCACTTTATTTGTTTGGGCTGTGAAGACATTGTTTCTTGACCCTTTTTACATGGGTCACCTGGGCTATCTTATACCTGGATTAGGTCTGGTGTTTCCTAAGTTTAGTTAACGCTGCAACTCCTCGATCAAAAAGGTACTGAGGTGATTGGAGGGTCGATGCCAAGATAGCCTACACAGGCGTGAGCCAGTCTTGTGGTGCCATGCATGTGTGGTCCTACCTCGACGCCAACCCTCCTGAAGATTTTTGGCTCCGACTGGCACCTCTGGCGTAGTCCCAACAGTATGAATGAATGGTGAAGACCTGTCCACTAAGATCAAGAATTACGATAGGTACGTAATTTCCATATCTCACTTGGAGAGAGCTCTTGCAGCAGACAATAACCATCAGGACTATGCCTCCAGTCACTAGGACACCACGGAAAGGTTTCTAGCTAGCATTCCAAGACAGGGGACCGTCCCCTGACGTCGGCCCTACCCCCAGTGTCACCCAGTGGTATAAAGGGGCGGTCCCCCGGCACCACCTCAGTTTTCTTTTCCCGCCATCGACCCATGCCTCTCAGCTCCATGGGCGCATCCTGCTACCAGTCGACCGCCAATTTTTCGCACTTCACACAGTTAACATTTTTCATTGCATTCCGACTTCGTCGTGCATATCTGCCCAGCCAACTTCCTCTACAGAGCTTCGGAAATCGAAGTGCATGTGCAGCAAACAAATCCGGTGAAAGATGGCTATTTGGTCTGCCTTCTGTGCCTCGGCCCCAACCACATGCTGGCTGCCTGCCCACATTGCCTCAGCTTCAACAGGAGGACCCACATCTGCCACCTGAAGACCTTGAAAGCCTACCTCCTAGAACAAGTAGCCACCATGCAGAAGACGAATTCGGGGCATAACTCATCTTCTTCGGCCAGGGATTCCTCCCTGGCTAGAGAGAAGAAATCTAGCGGAAGCACCTTCACCAAGACAAGGACAGATCCAGGTCAAAATCCCAGTCCAGGTCTCCTCACAAGGCCTCTGAGAGTTCCACCTCTGGTGTGAGGTCAGGCTCAGACACTCTGGTTTCCTTTGCTCTTCCCGGGTTACCATTGAGGAAGCCTCCCGCCTCTACCCAGACGTCTGGTGGGGGGTCTTCCAGGCTAGGGCCTTCTAAGGCCTCCATTTCCCTGGCTATCAAGCCCCACAAACACACTATCGGGTCTTGGCCAGAGGGATCGTACCACTCTTCGTCGTGCGGCAGGTTGGAGCCTGCCATCCGCAAGACGGTTCCCTTCAGGTCGTTGAACAAGACAACCGGGTCCGACGACACCAGGAGGCGTCAGGAACACGAGTGCCACAAGAAACCATGCTCACCTTCCAAGCCGTCGTCAGCCGGGGCTCCGGACTGACGACAGGTCACAACCCCCTCTGACTCCCTGTCGTCTGAACCGCAGGGATCCAGAAAGTCTCTGTCCATGGAGCGGACAACAGAAGACCTGATGCCAGGCTCTACAAAGTCTATGGATACGCCACACACTCCATCGTAATCCCCACCACGGGAGCCTGACAAACGGTCACCAACGCACCCGATGCGGGGAGCGAGACATTGCCAGACCTGACTTTGGGGACGACGGAGCCGTCAGACCTGAGGACGGGGGGGGACTATACTGAAGGACCCGATGCCAGGTCCCTCTGGCACTCCTACCCCGACACCTGAACCGCCGGCAGCCCTTATGGCACCTCTGACTTAGGTCGGGCTGTGTTTAATAGTTGGTGGAACACAATCAAGGGGGATCTGTTACCCAGACTGCCAGAGCTGAACCTCACACCAGCTCCACGTAGGCAACCTACCCCACCTTCCACGTAGAACACCTTCGCCACCCCTGATGCCAGTCTGCTTGACTCCAGGTGGCACAGGACAGGGGTCTCACGAATGACTGCGACATGGTAGCAACCTGTCCCAATCTTCATCCATACGCCAGAGTCACTCTAGCGGGCACCGGTCGTCATCCTCAGAGGAATCCAGCAGTGGATCTTACTTCAAGATACAGCTCTTGCAGCAGGTAACACCATTAGGACTGAAGCCGGCAGGCGTCAGGACCCCACGGAAATCTTCTAGCAAGCAGTCTTCAGCGGGGACCGCCTCTGACGTCGGTCCCGCCTGACGTCAGACGTAGTACATAAGGAGGCGGTCCCGCCAGATTCCCCAGTTCTTTCCCGCCGTTGACTTGCATGTCTCGACCCTTCGGTTCGTTTCTAGCGCTCGACGCCTGGTTAAGTTCTTCCTTCGAAAAGTTTGTTTTTTCTGCTCAGCTTCTGTCTGATGTCCTCTCCAACTTCCGTTGAAGGCCATCCGTCAAAGTGCGCCTGTGGGAAACAAATCCCATTCAAAGACCCGCATTCGGCCTGTGTCCGGTGCCTAGGCCCAGACCACGACACCTGGGCCTGCTTCTTCTGCCAGGGGTTCAACAGCCGGACCCGGATCCGTCGCCAGAAGGCCCTTCAGGCGTTCCTGCTCAAGGAAAAGATTAAAGCCATGGACGCAGCCTCCAAGGGGGAATCTTCCAACAAGGCCCGAGACACCTCGAGAAGCATAGGGAGAGAGTGAGATCCAGGTCCCGTCTAGGGCCTCTGACTCCGTGAGCTCCGGCTCCCAGTCCAACCGCCCCTTCCCGGGCCCGCCTCAGCCTCCCCTGCAGCGGTGAAGACCTCTTCGGTTCCTCCTCTTCCTCAGGCCAAGACCTCCAGAACTTCTTCTCCTCGGCCACTAAGGCCCTGTCGAGTCAGGGGACTGTCATCACCATCACAAGTCCGGTTCCGCCATTTGGAACCCGCGCAGGGTCAGTTTCTTTGCCTCCTCCTCCCAGCGGAAGACCAAGAACTGACTTCACTTAGAAGATCGTCGGACCCGTAGGCCGGCCAAACACCATCGGTCCCAAGAACCGACCATCGCCGGTTAAGCCTGCTCATGGCGACGCCCGCCTGGGACTCCATGCCTACTGAGAAGAGGACCCTTCGCCTCCCACCAACGCCGGTCAAGAGGCGATCACGGGAGGAGGAGCTGGACCCAGCCCGAGGACCAGACGGGCGAACCCGGTCCTGTCGCACCCCCCAGGGAACCCTCGCCGGAACCTGAGACCCCTGGGGAGCCGACGCCAGAACCAAACGACCGGCCATCGGCGCCCGGTCCGTCGTCGGGCCTCAGTATGTCCGAGGTCAAGGAGCTGTTTACTTACTGGTGGGACACCATAAAGAAGGACGTGGTTCTCACACCTTCTCCTCCTCCTCCACCTGCGACTCTGCCGGCCCCCATGCCCCCTACTTCACCCAGGGATGCGGGCCGAGTACCTCCCCCCCCCAAGAAGCCTACGGATCCTCCTAAGGGTAGAACAGAAAAAAGGAGACCTCCATCCAGATCTTCTTCAGGGTCACCCAGGCCCAAGAGACCCAGAAGACGCCGCCGTTCGCCTTCGACGGAGGACACGGGATCGGACTTCTCGGACGGATCCAGATCCCCCTCTCCGATTAACGTCCCTTCTCCGGACCCACGTGAGCTTCCAAGATCTCCTCCGGATGGCCCATCATTCTCAGAGATTATGAGGCATATCCAGGAGAACATGGGCTGAGACGCAGAGGAACTAGACCCAGAGAGATTACGCCTTGCCAGATATCTTGCAAAAAGATCCTAAGCTCTGTGATGGTGCCACCTCTAGGACACATTCGGGATCGCCACCAAGGCAGCGTGAAACGCCCTCACTGCCTCTAGCGATGCTAAAGAAAGCTGACCGCCTGTACAAGGCCCCTAGGGAGGACCAGTACTTGACATCACATCCTCTGGCCGATTCTCTGGTCATTACAGCCTCCATGACCAGTCCCAGAGGCATAACATTTGAGCACCCTGCCACCGGACCCAGAGTCCAAACAGCTGGACGCTATGGGCAGGCGCACGTATGCATCCGCTACCTGCGCCATCAGATCCCTCAACTACTTAACCCACATGGTACAGTTTCAAAACGCCTTGTGGGAGCAGGGACTGGATCTGGCGGAAAAGATGCCAGAAGGTGAGCAGAAGGAGGAGTTACTGCAACTCCTTCGTACAGGTTCGGACGTGGGAACCCAGGTGCTGCGAGCCGCATATGATTCCGCAGACTCCTTGGCCAGAGCGGCAGCTTCAGGCGTATGCCTCCGGAGACACTCATGGCTCCGTGTCTCCGGAATTCACCCCGGACGTCCAGAAGAACATCCTGGACGCCTCGTTTCATGGAGAAGTTCTTTTTGGTGAGTCCTCGGAGAAGGTCCTCACCAAACTTCAAGAGGCCGGGAAGGCGGTACGGTCTGTCCAGGCCATGTACAGACCCAAGCTTAGTTCCTTTCGTAGGAACCAAAGCCGTTTTCGAGGCCGGATGCAGAGACAGCAGTCCCACGCCGGTCCTCAACAGAGGGGCTCCTTCTCCCGCAGAGCCCAGGGGAAGTCGTCAGCGGGCCGAAGTCAATGACCAGCTAAGTCGGCCCAGCCTGCTGGACCCTCAGCCGCCACAGCATGACTCCTTCCCGGCCCCCGCCCCCCTCAGGATCAACGGGACACCAAGGTCGGGGGCCGCATTGCGGACCACCTGCCAGGGTGGCAGTCCATAACCACCGACAGGTGGGTCTTTCAGTTGGTCGAAAGAGGCCACTTTATAGAATTCGTGGACAAGGCACCCACAAGGCCACCTCTGCTCTCCTGTTACTCGAGTCAGCACAGATCACTCATCAGGCAAGAGGTACTCGCGCTCCTGCAAAAGGGAGCGGTGGAGTATGTCCCAGAGAACCAGATAGGATCCGGGTACTATTCCCACTTCTTTCTGGTTCCAAGAAAACAGGGGACCTCCGTCCAATCCTGGACCTCAGCGACCTCAACATGTCGGTTGCCTACAAACGTTTTCGCATGGTGACCCTCAAAGGACTCATTCCCATGCTGAAAAAGGACACTTTATTAGCGTCCCTGGACATGCAGGACGCCTACCTGCACATCCCAGTAGGTCAAGCGCACAGGAGATTCCTGCGCTTCGAGTTTCTCGGCCACCACTTTCAGTTCCGGGCCCTTCCGTTCGGACTGTCTTCGGCCACCAGGGTCTTTACCAAGTGTATGGCAGTCGTGGCAGCGTCTCTGAGGAGACAGGGCCACTACGTGTTCCCGTACCTGGACGACTGGCTTCTCATGGCCGCCTCCAAAGAGGCACTGTTGATGGCTATTCAGAGCACCCAGGACCTGTTCCAGTCTCTGGGCATTCTTATCAGCTACAAGAAGTCTCTCCTAGTACCATCCCAGAAGCTGCAGTTCATAGGCGCAGTTCTGGACACCGTCCAGGGGAAAGCCTTTCTTCCCGACGAAAGAGCGGAACACATCAGATCCCTCATCAGGGATCTTTCCACGAAAAAGACCATCCCCGCCAGGTTGGTCCTTCTCTTGCTTCGGACACATGGCTGCGGCCATTCCAACCGTCCCTTTGGCAAGGCTCCACATGCGGGTAACTCAGTGGATGCTCAAGGTGCAGTGGGACCAAGGCAAGACCACATGCAGCATCGGTCAGAATCACCCGAGCCGTGATTCGAGACTGGCAATGGTGGCTGGAGCCAGGGACACTTTCCTGCGGGTGTCTCGTTTACGCGCCGTCCCGAAGGCAATCCTCTCCACAGACGCCTCAGGGCTGGGATGGGGAGCGCACCTGAACGGGGTGAGGTCCCAGGGAACATGGACCCCTCAGGAAGCTCACCTCCACATCACCGTGCTGGAGATGAGGGCGGTCCTTTACGCCCTGCAGGCCTTTCAGTCAGAAATACCGTCGAGTAGCCTTCTGCTTCAGACAGACAACACGGCAGTGATGTATTACCTCAACAAACAAGGAGGCGCACACTCTTACCTCCTCTGCAGGGAAGCTATAAGGGTGTGGGATTGGGTAATCCGACACGGCACGAGCCTGATTGCAGTTCACGTTCCCGGAGTGGATAACACAATCGCAGACTGCCTGAGTTGTTCCCAGGCCAGTGTCCACGAGTGGGAACTTCTTCAGGAGGTAGCAGAGGATCTGTTTCTGCGATGGGGCACTCCAGAGTTGGACTTATTCGCTTCCCCATCCAACGCAAAACTGCCCAATTTTTGCTCGCTAGATCCAGGGCCTGGTGTTTTCTGGCGAGACGCGTTGTCCCTCTCCTGGGCGGACAGATTCCTCTACGCTTTCCCTCCCTTCCCGTTGATCCAGAGAGTTCTTCTCAAACTGCGCAGGGAGCACGCAACAATGATCCTGGTAGCGCCTTTCTGGCCCAGGCAGATTTGGTTCCCCATGCTGACGCAATTGTCCCGGGAACCTCCAGTTCCGTTGCCTTTCAGCTCCCACCTGTTGTCTCAGGAGGAGGGTTCACTAGTCCACCCGGACTTATGCTCACTGAACCTGCATGCATGGCTTCTAGAGACATAGCCATTATGCGATATGGGGTTTCGCAAGAGGAGGCAGAAGTCCTTTCCGCGGCAAGAAAGCCGGCAACGCATGTGACATACGCCATGAAGTGGCGCCGTTTTTGCTTATGGTCGCAGGCACGCGGCCTTTCCCCTTTAGAATGCCCGGTGAAAGGGGTGCTGGAATACCTTCTTTCCCTATTCCATTCGGGTCTCGCCTACTCCTCCATTAAAGTGCACCTCTGCGCGATCTCTGCATGCCACTTCCCGGTGGGACAGCGCACAGTGGCACAGCATGATTCCGCTCGAGACTTCCTGAGAGGGGTGTTACACCTTAGGCCACCCATCAAGGATCCCGTTCCTCCTTGGGACCTACTCTTTGTCCTGGAACAACTCATGCTTCCCCCCTTTGAACCTGCCGCGGATTGCGAGCTGCGTTTTCTGTCGTGGAAAACGTTATTTTTAGTTGCTGTCACGTCAGCAAGGAGAGTTTCCGAGCTTCACGCTCTCATGTGCAGGGAGCCTTATTTAATTTTTCACCAGGACAGAGTCTCTGAGGACGAATCCTAAATTCCTGCCTAAGGTGGTCTCTGCCCTCACTATCAACCAGGACATCGATTTGCCTGTGTATTTCCCCAAGTACTCTAATAGAGGAGAGGCGTTGCTTCACACCCTGGATGTTCACCGCTCCTTAAGGTTCTACCTGAACAGAACTAAACAGCTTCGCAAGTCGGAGCAACTATTCATTTCCTTCGCTGAGAGGATGCTGGGCCAACCAGTCTCTAAGCAGACCCTTTCTCGCTGGCTTGTCCAGTGTATTTCATTTTGCTACGACAATAAGCATAAGCCCCTCCCTGGTATAGTCCGGGGCCATTTGACAAGGGGGGTGGCTACCTCCTTTGCAGCACTGCGCAACGTCTCCACCTCGGCCATTTGTGCTGCAGCTACTTGGAGCTCAGTGCATACATTTATTAGGCACTATAGCCTGGATATTACATCTCGGTGGAGAGCCGGTTTTGGCCTAGCCGTTCTACAGGGTCTCCTGTCCTAGAGTCAGGACTTGTCCAAGATCTCTCCTAATTTCCTCCTCCCAGAATGCTTTCAGAGGCTGTTTGGGAATCAGTCCTAATGGTGTTACCTGCTGCAAGAGCTGTATCTCAAGTAAGATAGTACAGTTACATAAGAACTTACCGTAACAGTAGATCTTAGAGAACAGCTCTTGCAGCAGGTACCTTCCCGCCCACCATTCCCCCTTGGAGGAGGTACGACCTACCAGGCCTTGGCAGGAGCTTTAGCTCTTTTCTTCCGATGGCGGATCCTCGGTCTCCCCTTCTGATGTCATCCTGCGGCCAGGAGTCTCCGGCAGGAGAACTGGGAATCTGGCGGGACCGCCTCATGTAACTACGTCTGACGCCGGGGTGGGACCGACGTCGGAGGCGGTCCCCGCTGAAGACTGCTAGCTAGAAGATTTCCGTGGGGTCCTGACACCTGCCGGCTTCAGTCCTAATGGTGTTACCTGCTGCAAGAGCTGTTCTCGAAGATCTACTGTTACGGTAAGTTCTTACGTAACTGTACTTTTTTCCTCATATGACTCTTCAGTGGACAACTTGTCTCTTCCATCTCTGGATCCAGGGAAGGATTCCCCAAGGTCTCCTCCGGACGATCCCACTTTCCTAGATATGGTGAGGCACAGAAAGTTCCTCAACCAGTGGGAGACACAGGAACTAGACCCCGAGAGACGCCTTCTAGCAAAGTTCTTGGGGGCCAGTGACCCAAAACCTTTGGTTATCCCTCCATTGGTGAAGCCCTTCCAGGACATAACCAGACTAGCCTAGAAGCAACCTTCCACAACCTTGGCGATCCCTAAGAAAGCTGACCACTCATACAAGACTCCAAGGGAAGAACCACTATTAAGTGATCAGCCAAAAGCAGATTCTGTGGTCATTACGGTTGCACATGGAAGGACTCAGCAACCCAAGCATGTGAGCGCCCAACCACCGGATAAGGAGTCCAAGAAGATGGGCCACTTTGGCCATAAAGTGTACTCATCGGCCACTTGTACGGTCCGGTCACTGAATTTTCTGGCACATATGGTTATGTACCAAAAGTCGCTATGGAACTGGCCAGCTCCCAACCCAACTCCCATAATAAAACAGAGCTCTTAGCTGTCTTACAGTCCAGTGTCGACATCAGTAAACACGTCCTTAGTTGCTAATATGACTCATCGGACACTGCAGCAAGGGCAGCCACCACGGGGATATGCCTTCGGTGCTACTCCTGGTTAAGGGTCTCTGGCTTCTGGCAGGATTTGCAGGATGCCATTCTAGATGCCCCTTTTCAGGGACCAGTACTCTTTGGCCAGGAGGCAGAGAAAATTATCACAGGGTTGCATGACTCTGGGAAGGCAATCTCTGACGTCCATAAGATGTAAGTCAGAGCCAACCCCATACAGACGTTGGCCCTTTCGCAGGCAACAAGGCCAGCAAGCGAAAAGGCAGCAGCACAGAGGGGGATACAAAAGAAAAGCTCCCGCTCAGCAAGCAGGGGTGAAGGGACCAAAAAGCGCTAAAAATACTAGCGCTCCCTTGCCCACCCCAACAACCTCTGCGTGACTCCCTGTCTGTCCTCCCTCTTCTGGGGGAGCTACAAGGGGAGGCAGTAGGAGGGCGAGTCTCCCTTTATCTTGCAGGTTGGTCCAGCAGATCAGTGGGTACTTCAAATTATAGAAAGGGGTTATGCTTTGGAGTTCACCCAGATTCCTCCAGACAACCCACCGATTCCTACTCATTGCTTCCCATCCCACGCAGACCTTATTCAGATGGAAATTCAAGCCATCCTGAACAAAAAGGCAATCCAGACAGTCCCATTGAGCCAGCCAGACTGGTACTGCAACTTCTAGGTCACATGGCAGCCGCCATTGTGACAGTGCCCTTGGCTCGTCTCCACATGAGTACTCCAGTGGAACCTCAGAGTACAGTGGGATCAGCGTTCAGACGACCTCGAGCAATCGGTTCGGATCTACAATGCAGTGTATCAGACTTTGCAATGGTGGCTCACCCCCTCCCGTCTAGACACTGGGGTCCCTTTCTGAAGTCCCAGTCCTCAGCAGATTCTGACAACAGATGCCTCGGGACTGGGGTGGAGCATGCATTTCAGAGAAAATCAAACGAGGGATGTTGACTCCTTTGGAACACAGCCTCCACATAAATGTATTGAAGATGAGAGCCATTCTGTATGCCTTACAGACATTTCAGATGGACCTCCTCCCAGGCCCCTTACTGATCCAGATAGAGAACATGCTGGTTGTTTTTTTACATCAACAAGCAAGGGGGAACGAACTCCTATCTCCTTTGCAGAGAGGCCATGAGAGTCTGGTATTCCGCAGTGGTGCACATTCAGGAACTCTCAGCGGTTCATGCTCCAGGAGTACAAAACACCTTGACCAACAGCCTAAGCCACTCTTGGTCTCTCGGTCTCAGGCTCACGAGTGGGAGCTACTACAGGACGAATTAGACAACCTGTTCGAAAGGTGGGGCTTCCAGAACTAGACCTCTTTGCTCCCCCGCTCAACGCCAAACTGCCCAGTTTCTGCTCGCTAGATCCAGTGCCTGGTGTTTTCTGGCAATACGCATTGTTCCTCTCCAGGACAGGGAGGTTTCTTTATGCCTTTCCTCCCTTTCCACTACTTTAATGGGTACTGCTCAAGCTGCAAGCGGAGTGAGCAGGCATGATTCTGATCGTGCCATTCTGGCCTCAGCAAATTTGGTTCCCATTGCTTCAGCAATTGGCGATAGAACCTTCACTTTCTATAGGCCTGTCATCCCACTTGCTCTCCCAGAAGCAGGGTACTCTTGTATACCCGCATCTTAAGTCTCTGCATCTGCATGCATGTCTTCTGCAGACCTAGTCAGGGACCGGTACAGGGTGTCAGCAAAGGTAGCAGATGTCCTGGTGGCTGCAAGAAAACCCTCGACCAGGGCCACCTATGCCATGAAATGGAAGCGCTTCTGCCCATCATATGGACCTGTTCACCTGTCTGGTGAATTCGGTCCTGGAGTATCTTCTTTCCCTGTCTGATTAGGGTCTTAGCTACTCATCCATAAAGGTACGCCTTTCTGCAGTATCGGCTTATAATGTACCAGTGGATGGCAGGACCCTGGCACAGATGTATCTGTCTCGCACCTTCCTGCGAAGTATGATGCACATTAAGCCCCCCATTCGAGACTCTGTTCCCCCATGGGATCTTCGATTTGTGTTAGAAAAACTTATATTACTTCCCTTCGAACCAGCCGCAAGTTACGAGCTTCGCTTCCTGTCTTGGAAAGCGTTATTTTTAGTTGCCATTACTTCAAACCAAAGGATTTCCGAGCTTCAGGATCTAATGTGTAAAGAGCCCTATTTAATTTTCCACAGGGACAGGGTATCCCTACGCACTAATCCTAAGTTTCTCCTGCAGGTGGTTTCCGAGTTCACTCTTAACCAGGACATTCATCTCCCAGTTTATTATCCAGAATACTCGAACAGAGGGGGGAGGCCTTGCTGCATACTCTGGATGTTCACAGAGCTCTTCATTTTTACGTGGACCATACCAGGTCTTCCAGAAAATCTGATCAGTTATTTGTGTCTTTCGCCCTGCGAATGTTAGGGGCTGTTGTGGCCAAGCAGACCTTGTCTAAATGGTTGGTCAGTTGCATTGTCTTTTGCCATCAGAAATATGACAAACCATCATCAGGTTCGGTTAAAGGTCATTCCACTAGGGGTGTAGCAACTTCATTTGCATCCCTACAAAATGTATCCGCAGTGGACCTCTGTGCTGCTGCCACCTGGAGTTCAGTCCCTACGTTCATTAAACATTACAGTTTGGACATTGCTTCCAGAAGGAGGGCAGGGTTCGGCCTTGCTGTTCTCCAAGAACTGCTCTCTTAAGAGCTCCTGAGGGTTTCCATAATCACCGCCCTTCTGACCTGGATTCTGCCTTTGTACTGCTTGGGACTCGGTCATGATGGTTATTGCCATAACAGTAGATCTTACTTCAAGAGGGTTCGTGCAGTAGGTCTTCACATATAGGATTGCGCCCCCTGGCGTCGGGTTCCAACGGCAAACTTGTAGCTAGCAGTCATCAGCGGGGACCGTCCCCGATGTCAGGTGATGCGACGTCAGCCCGACTATAAAAGCAGCGGTCCCGCGGCCGCCCTCCAGTTCTTTCCGACCATCGCCTCAGTTTGTTCAGCTCACAAGTAAGAACAGCGATCTAACGTCCGCATCAGTCGAAGTTTTTTCTTCAATCTTATACTTTTTTCCTCATCTGATTCGACCGATTGTTTGTCGACTCACCCAAAGAAGTGCTCTAAGTGCGGAGCTCAAATCCCGCATGGGGACGACCATTCCCGTTGCCTCTTGTGTCTAGGCCCCAAGCACAACTCGGATGAGTGTGCTGTCTGTCAGGCCTTCAGTCAAGCCACCCGGACCAGATGCAAGCGAACCCTCGAGGCCCACCTCCTTACCCAATGGCTGGCGTCAATGGAAAAGGAGCTCCAGGAGTTTTGAGAAAGGTAGTCATCGCCAGCCCCAAGAAAAAAGGACAAGGAGAAGCGCAGGGACAGGAGTCTGTCGCCATGTGAGAGGCCTACTCCAAAAACTGTGAGTACACCTTCAGGTACCCTGTCCACCTCTTTGGGCTGGGCACCTTTACCCCCTCCTGCTGAGGTGAGTGGGCAGCCAGGGGTAGCCTCTATCAAGGTAGTTGTGTCTCCTCCCAGCACTGCCGATAAGTCACCCCTCGACCCTGTCAACAAACCTAGCTGCTTCCACTAGCCCGGTCAGGTCCGATAAGTCGGACGGCGGATCTTCCATCGCCCGCCCAGGCCCTTCTTCTCACCCGTTGGGTTCCCTGACGCCGGCCTGAATGTGCTGTCGAGAGACTCTTCATCCCTCTGGGTCCTTCATCCCAGGGATTCGCCACCCAATCCTGTTTTTTCCCTGCCATCAGGATCATTATTAGACCTTTCGTTGGGGCCCCTTCTGGAATTACCCCCATCGCCTGGTCTCTTGCCGCCTCCAGACAGGAGTCTGTCGCTGACCAAGGATCCTTCTATGGAGCTCCCTCCCTCGAGACAGTCCGGGACCCTCCCGGATCCCACACCACCTTGTGGCCCTCTGGCACCTCCCCGGTAAGTCCAGTCGAACCTCCAGGCAGTCTTCTGGGACCAGACCCCCATGCCCCACCGCCGGGCGGCCCGCCGTCGGCACCACTTTACCCGATGCCAGGCTACGTGCCTCCGGTGCCAGAATACCCAACGCTGGGATACCCTGGGTACAACCCTTACGGCTATAACCTGGGAATGCCAGGTTTCCATTACCCTTCTTGGCAATACCCACAGTACCGCAGGCTACCAGCCTCATCCTCCTCCACCTCCCAATGCCAGATCGAGAGATGATCCCCGTGTGGTGGCAGGATGCCAGGACCCAGCTCTTCACGGAGTTAAGGCAGTCTGTGGGTGATATCCCCCTACCTAGGGCCCCTCCCCCACAGACACCCTCTGGACGAGCAGCGGGTGCTCCTCCAGTGGGCCCCTCTGGGGTGGACCCTTCCATTCCCAGCGGTTCTGAGCCTTCCGACTCTGACCCTTCGGACCCTCGGTCCCCAGTCGAGGTTCCACCCAAGGTGTCTCCAAATCTCCTCCAGAAGATCCCTCCTTTGGGGACCTTCTGCGTACTATACAGGCAGCAGGAAGCTGGCCTTCCAAGGAAGTGGATCCCCAGCGTTAGAGACTGGCGGAAAACTTGGATCTGGCCACTGCAGATCCCCTACCCATTCTCCCCTGGATGGGTCCTCATGAGGATCTGCTAACTGCTGTCTGGCAGCAGCCATCCTCTATCCCTGCTGTTTCCAGAAAGGCCGATCATCCCTAGTATCCCCTGGAAGGGATCCAACATCTTTCTGCTCATCCTAAGGCTGACTCCATGGTCATTACTGCCGCTCACAACCGGTCAGCCCAACCAAAACATTTGAGTTCCTTGCCCCCCCGACAAGGACTCAAGACAGTTGGATCGGTTTGGCCGGAAGGTTTACTCCTCTTCCTCCTGTGCAATCCAGTCCTTGAACCATGTTTCACACATGGTGACCTTCCAGAAGGCCTCCCTCTCCGAGCTGGAGAGGGACCTTCAGGAGGTCCAGGATGAGACACTCCATAACAAGTTGCTGGACGAAGTCCGAATGGGCAAGTCCTCCTGTCATCATGCTTTAAGAGCAACGTATGACTCAGTGACTAGGGCGGCAGCCACGGGAATCTGCATCTGTCACCTTTCTTGGCTCAGGATTGCAGGTTTGGCACAAGACATCCAGTCGTCCCTCCTGGATGCCCCTTTTAGGGGTTCCATCCTTTTTGGTGGCGATGCAAAAGATATAATCACTGGGCTGCAGGAGAGCGGACTCTCCCTTCGGGACGTATGCTTCATGTACTGGACGGGGCAGAAGAAGCAGCCTTTTCGTCGCCAAAAACAATGGAATAAATACCAGGGTAAACATTGGGGAAAGCGATGAGCCCCTGGTTCGGGAGCCCAAACACCCCAGGCCAGATTCCCTAAGCTAGCCTCCGGGGCTAAAGCTCCCCTCCCCTCAGCGTCCTGACTCCTTTTCCCTCCTCCCGCTACCTCCAACCGACAAGGAGGAACCGAGGAGGGAGGTTCGGCCTCCACCTGGAGGGGTGGAGGGCCGTCACTGCGGATTCTTGGGTGTTACAACTCATCCAGCGAGGTCTCTTGATAGAGTTCACAGAGGTACCTGCCCCTCATCCTCCGGGATGGTCTTTTCATCCAAAGGATCAGATTCCCATAGTCTTCCAGGAGATTCAGGCCCTCCTGTTAAAAGCGGCCATAGAACCTGTCCCTCAAAACCAACTAGGAAGGGTATTTTACTCCCATTTCTTCCTAGTTCCAAAGAAGACGGGCTATCCGAGACTGATCCTGGACCTCAGTGTGCTCAACCTCTTCATCGAGTACAAGAGGTTTCACATGCTGACCCTTCAGGGGCTTCTTCCCCTGCTCCAAACAAATTCTTGGCTGTGCTTCCTGGACATGCAGGATGCCTACCTGCATATCCCCATCCTCCCGGCCCACCGCCACTTTCTCCATTTTACTTTTCAGGAGGCCCATTTTCAATTCTGAGCACTCCCCTTTGGCCTTTCATCAGCCCCCCCCCACCGAGTGTTCACCAAGTGTTTAGCGGTGGTTGCGGCTTTTCCTCGCCACCAGGGCATCTATGTATTCCCGTACCTGGACGATTGGCTCCTCACAGCACCCTCTCCGAACAGCCTGAAAGAGTAACTCTCACTCTGAGCTTGTTTGCTGTTCTGGGTATCATGGTCAACCTGCCAAAGTCCCAGCTAGTACCATCCCAATGACTCCAATTCATTGGAGCAGACTAGACACGGTTCCGAGCAAGGCTTTTCTGCCATCAGATGGAGCCGAGACCTTAGTTTCTCAAGCCACTCTCGTGGCCCAGGCTCGATGGATCCCAGCACACGCTGTGCTCCGTCTTTTAGGACCAATGGCAGCGCCCATTTCGACAGTTCCCCTGGCCAGATTACATATGAGGGTTACCCAGTTGTCTCTTCGAGTCCAATGGGGTCAGAAGACGGATGACACGAACCAGAAGGTCATGATCTCCAACAGCCTGCAGAAAGATCTTCGCTGGTGGCAAGATCTTTCCAGTCTTTAAGGGGGAGCCCCTTTTCATTCCCCTATCCCTACCCAGATCCTTACCACAGATGCCTCAAACTTGGGCTAGGGAGCCCATCTGGGGGTTCACAAGACTCAAGGGTCTTGGTCCGACCAGGAGCTTCTGCTCCACAGCAACATTCTGGAGATGAGCAGTTCTGTATGCTTTCCAGGCGTTTCAGTCCCTCCTTCTACCGGGATCACTCCTTATCCAGACTGACAATATGTCCACAGTCTGGTATATTAACAAACATGGAGGAACTTGCTCGTACCCTCTCTGCAGAGAAGCATTGAGGGTTTGGTACTGGGTGATTCAGCACAGCCTTTTCTTGACAGCAGTCCGCGTCCCAGGCGTAAGCAACATCCTGGCGGACAATCTCATTCGATCAGTGGCCAGGGTTCACAAGTGGGAGTTAAAGCTAGAGGTGGTCGAAGATCTCTTTCTTCGATGGGGTTGGCCAGAAATAGATCTGTTTGCCTACCCATTCAATGCAAAACTAGCCAACTTTTGCTCGCTCATTCCCAGGCATGGTGCTTTTTGGTGAGACGCACTCTCTCTTGGACAGGGAGGTTTCTTTATGCTTTTCCTCCCTTTCCTCTCATTCAGAAGGTTCTGGTGAAACTTCAGGAGGAAGAAGCACATTTGATTCTGATCGCTCCCCTCTGGCCCCGCCAGATTTGGCACCCTCTCTTGCAACATCTGGCACTAGAACCTCCGGTTCCTCTGCCGTTATCCCACGACCTTCTGACTCAGGAGCAGGGCACCCTTCAATCTATCCACCTTCATGCGTGGCACCTGTGGACGTAGCGGCCTCCCGCTATGGTGTTTCCTCCCAGGTTGCTCATATTTTGGTGGAAACCAGAAAACCTTCTACCAGATCCACCTGTGCCATGAAGTGGAAAAGACTCTCGATCTGGGCCCTAGCCAAGGGCTGGGATCCCTTTTTGTGTTCGGCAGCACAGGTGTTAGAGTACCTCGCACATCTATCGGAGACTGTCCTTAGTTATTCCTCTGTCAAGGTCCATCTCTCTGCGATGTCGGCCTACCACCTCCCAGTGGAGGGCAAAACTTTGGCTCAGTTGGAGGTAGACAAAACCTTTCTGAAAGGCATCCTTCACTTGAAACCTCCGGTCTGGAACCCCTGTCCCCCCCGAGACCTTAACCTCGTTAGAAAAGCTGACTCTAGCTGTGACATGCACTTCCTTTCTTGGAAGACTCTGTTTTTAGTTGCAGTCACTTCTGCCAGAAGGATTCCAGAACTTCAGGCGTTTGTAAGGAACCCTATTTGATTTTCCATAGGGACACTGTCGTCCTGCGGACTAACCCTTCCTTCCTTCCAAAGGTAGTTTCAGAAACCACTCTCAACAGAGTGTCGAACTACCGGTCTATTATCACCAACATTCTAACAGGGGAATATCTTTTGCACAAATTAGATGTGGATAGGATTCTGAGGAATTATACAAACCGGACTAAAGAGGTCTGTAAGACCAATCAGCTCTTCGTGGCCTTCGCTCCCCAGTGCCAGGGCAAGGCCATTACCAAACGGACCATTTCGAGGTGGTTGGCTGACTGCATCCACTTCACTTACCAAAAACATGGGAAATCCCTTCTGGGGACGGTTAAGGGTCAGTCCACTCGGAGTGTTGCTACTTCTACCGCCTTTTTCAGGAATGTGTCCACAGCAGAGAGCTGCGCAGTGGGCACGTGGTTGTCTGTCCACATCTTCACTAAGCATTACAGTCTGGACATTGCCTCTAGGCGCAGGACTGGTTTCGGTCTTGCGGTTCTGCAAGGCCTCCTGTCATAAATGACTCAGTTGGTGATCTCTCCTCCTCCCGGATGTATCTCCGAATTTTTCTTTTGGACTGCTAGGTATTCAGTCCTATATGTGAAGACCTACTGCAGGAACCCTCTTGAAGTAAGATATTGCATTTACGTAAGAACTTACCATAACAGTAGATCTTCAAGAGAGGTTTCTGCAGTAGGTCTAGTTTCCCACCCACCTTCCCCCAACTCCTGGAATGTTTCCTTTATTTTTCATCCTGCCTAGCCCTTGGGTTTAGAGAGGAAGCATGGTCCTAGGAGTTATCACTCCTTCCTTTCTACTTACCTTTCTTTAGGTCTCCGTCGGAAAAGAACTGGAGGGCAGGCGCGGGACTGCCCCTTTTATAGTCGGGCTGACATCATGTCACCTGATGTCAGGGGCAGTCCCCTCTGATGATTGCTAGCTACAAGTTTGCCGTTGGAACCTGACACCAGGGGGCGCAGTCCTATATGTGAAGACGTACTGCAGGAACCTCTCTCGAAGATCTACTGTTACGGTAAGTTCTTACATAACTGCAATATCTTCAAGAAGAGTTCTTGCAGCAGGCATGCTTTCTCTCCCTCCTTCCTCCTGGTTGTGGTTTCTTTTTCTTCATATTGGAACATTTGAACCTCCTCGGTTTCCCATCCTTTATGCAAGCCGGGTCTCCAGAGGCGAACTGAGGTGGTGCCCGGGGACTGCCCCTCTTGTACCATTGAGTGACGGGGGTGGGGCCAATGTCAGGGGATGGTCCCCTGTCTTGGGACTGCTAGCTAGACATTTTTCCGTGGTGTCCTAGTGCCTGGCGGCATATTCCTGATGGTCGCCTGTTGCAAGAGCTCTTCTCAAATATCTATTGTTACGGTAAGATCTTCCTGGACATAAAGTCTCCACCACTCATTCACACTAATGGGATCTATGCCGCAGGCGGTAGGACCCAGCGGGAGCAAACTTTTTTCAAGAGGGTCGGCGCCAGAGGTGGAGCAGCGAGGAAGCGCACCGCTTTCGTGGCTCGCGTTGGAAGACTACCTCAGCCGAACCTCCAACTGCCTTCAAGTTTCTTTTCCCGCTGCCGAGTGCGCTTCAGTGACGACGACGCTTGCCCGCTGGGAGTCAAACTTCAAACTAGCAGCATAGTTTTCAGTTTATTGTTTTGTAATTTATCTTCAAAACAAGTACCGATTAGATTTATTTTTATTGATTATAATAAAGAAGTCTTAAGCCCTCCATTGATGGAGTCGACCATGAGCGGGTCAGGTGACGGTAGGGAGACTTTGTATGAAAGCAGTTCAGTCAGCCAGGCTAGGTACGGTCCGCTGCCCTCCCCAGAGGGTGGGTCTGACAACAGACGGTCCAATGCTCAGGGAGATGGGCAGTCCCCTCGAAAGCATAAAAGGAAATGGTCCCATTCTCTGCATCGTTCGGCCTTGAGCTCTTCTTCACCACACAAGTCGAGAAAGAGAAGGCATCACTAGAGGTCGCCTTCTGGTATGTCTGCGTATCAACGGTCGGTCATTGGGGCCAGGCACTGGTCTCCTCCCCTCTTGGAGTCGCCGGGAGACAGTACAGTCAGACCTTCTTGCTTCCAAGGTACAAGGCCTTCTGAACAACAGGGCAGTAGAAATAGTTCCGCCGGACCAATGAAACACAGGATTCTACTTGCATTACTTTCTGGTTCCGAAGAAAACTGGTGGCATGTGCCCCATTCTAGATCTCAGAAAGTTAAACAAATTCCGTCACAAGGAAAAGTTCAAGATGATATCTCTAGGTACCCTTCTATCTTTGAGTCATCAACACGATTGGCTAGCCTACCTGGACATGCAGGATGCCTACCAACACATTCTTATACACGCAAAGCACCACAAATACCTAAGGTTTGTGGCATTGGGTCAACATTATCAGTTCAGAGTCCTGCCCTTTAGGAGCTGGCGCCATGAAGCTTTTACAAGGTGTTGTGCAATTCTCGCAGCGCATCTCAGGAAAATCGGAATTCAGGTGTTCCCATATCTGGACGACTGGCTTCTAGCAAGTCCCTCCAGACAGGAAATTCTGGACGCTGTAGCCACGGCGTCAGACTTCCTCATGTCCATGGGAATCATGTTAAATCTCAACAAATCACAGTTGCAGCCCTCCCAGAAACTCCTCTTTATAGGAACTCTTCTGGACACCTCCTGTGCGAGAGCTTTTCTCCCAGAGGGCAGAAGGAGCGATATTCTACAGATGGCCCTCTACATCAGAGAAAACAGCTCAATTCAAGCTATCTTGATGCAACAGATGCTGGGTCTCATGGCATCCTCTGTGTTCACTGTACCCCTAGCACATCTCCACATGAGAACCTCTCAGTGGATGCTCAGTACTCAGTGGTCCCCAACCACTCGCCCTCAGTCCTTTCCCATCAAGGTGACAGAACCTGTAAGGAGGTCAATCACCTGGTGGTCGCAGGAGGACAACCTTCTGGAAGGGCATCCCTTTGTTCCTCTGGATCATCAGATCTCCATTACCACGGATGCGTCCCTGATGGGGTGGGGAGCTCACTGCCAGAATCTCCACACCCAAGGCACGTGGACTCGGGTCGAGTCCCAGCTTCACATAAACGTCCTGGAAATGAGCGCCATCCTCTATGCGGTCTGGACCTTGAACAACATACTCTGTCACAAGAACATTCTCCTTCAAATGGACAACAAAGCAGTGATGTATTACGTCAACAAGCAGGGTGGTGCACACTCTTACCCATCATGCAGGGAAGCTATGCGAGTGTGGGAATGGTGCCTTGAGCACAAAGCTCTAATCCATGCAGTTTACCTGCCAGGAGTGCAGAACAAATTGGCAGACCGTCTCAGTAGAACGGAGACAGATCCTCACTAGTGGTCTCTTGACTCAGCCGTCGCTCAGTCACTCTTCAAAGAGTGGGGAACTCCAGGCCTGGACCTTTTTGCATCCCCACTCAACGCAAAACTGCCTCTCTTCTGCTCCAGAAATCCAGGACCTAGCATTTTCTGTCAGGATGCGTTCAGGCTGCAGTGGACAAAACGCTTTCTGTTGGAATTTGTTTTTTTGTTTTTTTTTATTTTCATTTTTATTTGTTTTTTCTTACATATCTTTCATTACATTCGATTGTGCAATACAGTAAGTAAAGAAATCAAAGCTACGTACTTACAGACATTGTGCAAACACATTAAGGATGATTCCCTTAGAAAATTATTCTTAAAGAGTCTCCAGACCCACCAGGAATCCAATTTGTACTGGGCCTTAGTAGTTCTCCTTGATTTATAAAACAATATACTTAACTTCATTGTACTTACAATTCAGGCTCTTTTTATCTGGAGAGGTACCTTTGTACGCCCTGATGTGATTTCCTTTAACGTCTACTATTCAAGGATCCCCAGCTAGGAAATAAGGAGGGGAGGGAGAAGACATCCCGGAGCCGCACACACCTCAGCGTTGAGTACCATCAAATACTATCACGGAGGGGGGAGGTGGCAGAGGGAAGGACCCAAGGAGGAGGACAGGTGGGCTATGGAACAAAAGTACCATCTCTTAGCATATAGTATAGGAGCCATCTGTTCCATCGGGCTCTAAATTCTTCTTCCCCTCTATCATTCAGCCTGTATGTTATCTTTTCCATTTGATAAATTTGCCTAGTTATAGTCCACCAGTCTTTTATTGTAGGAACTTTAGGAGTGAGCCACCTTTTAGTGATAGCCTTCTTCCCTGCTACTAGGAGAATGGCCAGCAGATACCGGACCCCCCGGTCCCTTAGTTTTTCGGGGAACATTGATAGGATAAATATCTGTGGGGTCAGCTGTATAGGTTCACTGAATATTTCCTGGAGCTCCCGTTGCACACTGAGGATGAAAATTCACAGTCTAGGGCATGAGTATACCACATGCGTGAGGTGAGCTTTAGTTTCCCCACATGATCTCCAACATGCAGCCGTGCCACCCGGTGTGTAGTGACTAGTAACCTCAGGGGTATAGAAATATCTAACTAAAAATTTCCACGCAAATTCTCGCCATTGATGTGAGGAAGATGTATGTGAAACCTGCCAACAGGCCCATTCCCATTGCTGTATTTCTATGGGGGTACTTAGTTCCCACTGCCATCTCTCCCGGGTGTCTACCAGGGTTCGTATAGTGGTTGCCATCAAGGCTCAATAGAGAGTAGATATCAGGTGCCTCTGTCCAGGGGAGGCAATCAATTGTTGCAAACTAACTATCAAAGAGGGCAGACTTTCTGTGTTACGAACTATGGGAGGTAAGGCATCGTAGTAATGCCGTAATTGTAAATATCTGTAATAGTGTGAGTTAGGGAGTCCAGATTTTCCCTGTATATCCTGAAAAGTAAGAAACATTCCTTTGTTTGTAAACTGAGATAGATAGGTTAGGCCGTACTTGGCCCATTGTTGATACACATGGTCTAATATTCAAGGCTGGAAGTTTGGGAGTGCTGCTATTGGGCAAATTAATGGTATAAAGGAGGAAATAGAAAGCTGTTTCCTAACCTGGTACCAGGCCAGCACTCTGTTATATAGTTCTGCTGGCATAGCATGGTTCTGCTCCGTAGGCACAGTTGCACTGTATAATGATGTATATTAGTTCTGATCTGAGGAGTTTGCTTTCTCTAGGTCCATCCAGTGCATATCACTTATCTGGATCTGTCTGGCCATTACATGCATAAGTTGCACTGCTTGATAGTACCTGAATAAATCAGGGAGTGCTAGACCTCCCAACGCTCTTGGCTTACTAAGGAGTTTCAGCTTAACCCTTGGCTTACAGCCAGCCCAAATAAAATTTGATATTGCCCTTTCCCATTCCAGAAATTGAGATCTAGGTAAGGAAATCGGTATATTATTAAAGAGGTATAGGGCCCTAGGTAGGGTCACCATACGAATAAGTTCTATCTTCCTAGATAGACCCAGCGGGAGTGTCCTCCAGTGGGCCAGATCCTCCTTCAACTGCTTCATAAATGGGGCATAGTTCTGCTTATAGGCGTCACCCAGGTCCCTGGTTAAGTTAACCCCTAAATATTTTACTTTCCTTAGATCCCATTTACATGGGAATTGCCTCTGCACAGCCAAGTCTGGTGTGTAATGAAAGGTTAAAATCTCGGTTTTCGAGATATTAACTTTATATCCGGAGAGTTGCTGTATTGTTCTAACAGCTCGCTAAGCTTTGGGAGTGAGCTCTCTGGGTTTCACATGTATAAGAGGACATCATCCGCATAGAGTGCAATACGGTATTCTTCTCTTTCCATTTCAATACCCTTTAAGTCACGGGACTGCCTGATTAATTGTGCCAAGGGTTCTACAAATAAGGCAAACAAGAGGGGCGAAAGGGGGCATCCCTGTCTGGCACCTCTATTTAGTTGGAAGGGTTTTGAATGATGTCCAGAAACCCGGACCCAGGCCTCCGGGGAGGAATATATGTTTGTAATAACTTGAACTAATGACTGAGGGAGACCCATGGATTCCATGACTGAGTATAAAAAGGGCCAGAGGACTCTGTCAAAAGCCTTTTCAGCATCAAGACTTACTAGGGCTGCAGGGTAATCCAAGGCATGCATTTTGCGTATTATATGGTAGGTTCTCTTTATGTTATCGGTTGTGGTTCGTCGTCCTACAAATCCGGTTTGATCTCTATGTATTATTTGTGGGAGTATTGCTTCTAATCTACGGGCTATTATGCCCATAAATATTTTGTAGTCTGAGTTTAGAACCGAAATTTGGCGGTACGATTCACAAAGTTGGGGATTTTTGCCCGGTTTAGGAATAACAGAAATTGTGGCATAGGCCCAGGTAGGTGGAGGGAGGCTTCCCTCCAGAACAGAATTACAGGTACTCAAGAGAGATGGTAATAACAGATCTCTAGCAGCCTTATAAAATTCTGTCCGTATCCGTCTGGTTCTGGGGCCTTCATTGTTTTGGCACGTGCTATGGCATTTGATAACTCTTGCGCTGTGATAGGGGTTAACAGCTGTTCCCCCTGATCAGGGGAGATCTCCAGAAGGGACAGGGATTGCAGGAATTCTCTTATCTTTTCTGGGGCTGCTGGGCTCTCTGGAGTATAAAGGTTTGTGTAATATGCTGTAGACGCCTCAACTATATCATTAAGCTTATTCTGAGGCTTACCATTTATGGGGTGGTGAATAGTGGTTACTGCAGCAGACTTCCTCTGCTTTCTTATCTGATAGGCTAGTAGTCTATTTGCTCTGGGTCCCCCTAGTAGTATCTCTGACGAAGATAGGTTAAGAAATCTCTGTCTGTTGCTGTAGAGTCTATCTAGGTCCTGTTTAACCTGTTTTAATTGTGGCAGTACCAATTATCACCGTTTGTGTGCTGTTTGCAGGAAATGTAAGGTCTCTTCCAAACCAGTTTTATACTGTTTACAAGTCTTAGTGAGCTGGGATATATGTTTAATAAGGTGACCTCTCAGTACTGTTTTTATGGTATCCCAAAGGATACTTGAGGGGGTATCCGAATTGTTGTTGTCATTAATTATTTCAGGTATCTTATCGGCTAAGAATTTGTTAAATTGTTTAGATTTTAAGTGTATGAGGTTTAGTCTCCACATGGTGGTCTTTCTCTGTAACACAAGCCTCCAGGTACTACTAATTTGTGCATGGTCTGACAGGGCAATATCCGAGATTTGAGAGTCCATCAGCCGATCTAAGTTTTCTATCTGAGTATAACATAGATCGATTCTGGAGTATGTGTGATGTACAGCAGAGTAGTGGGTATAGTTTCTTGTATAGGGGTGCATATATCGCCAAGTGTCAGCCAGACCAACTTCAGCTATAAATCTGTTCAGGAACCTTTGTTGTGGAGTCTTTCTAGGGGTATTTCGGTTAGAGGAATCCCTCTCAGAGTTAGGGAGTATGTTAAAATCTCCAGCCAACATCAGTATACCCCTAGTAAACTGCACCACTCTGTCTAACAGGTATCGAACATCGGTGGCCAAGGTATCAGGTGGTAAATAAACATTGGCCAGGGTAACCTCTGCGTCCCACAGCAGCCCACGGAGCAACACCATTCTCCCATACGGGTCAATCCATTGTGACTGCAAGCGCCAGGCAACATGGTGTGGTATTAAAGTAGCCACCCCTCTCCTCCTCCCACCCCTAAAAGTCGAAGCATATACCTCCGCCTTGGCGATCTGCCCCAGTTTAGCATGCTCCTGAGCACTTAAATGGGTCTCCTGCAGGTAAATAATGTCAGCTTTAGCTTTCTTAACCTCTTGTGATGACTCTATAACACGCTTGACCGGAGAGAGCCCATTGATATTCCGGAGATTAATTTCACAGGGACTCCTCCATATTAAAGCTTGCAGTAATAGAGAGTCTGTGAGAGGTGTTTGTGCGGTCTCCAGGTGCCCGGTCGGGAACAATGTTCAATTATACACAATCGAAGAGTTACTGTACTATCCATATTATAAAAATATTGTCTTGTAGACATAATACAGTTACCAGATATTAACTGGTTGCCTTGAAACTGGTAAATGTCTTCTTTGCTCCATAAAATCGATATAACTTGCAACAGAGCCACAATGCATCGGAATGAAGCAGGGGCTTTAGGAAGGAGTGAAGCCAACCGGGCTACAATCGTCATAACAGTAAATTGTTTAACTCAACTTTTAAACTTGAGCTTCCAAAGGTGAGAACTACCAAGCTCTCAATAGTGAGAGTATCTCACTATGTTAGGGGAATTCGAAGAGATCCCTAGGCACTTCAATGCCTGTATGAGGGTGAAGGTATGGGGTGTTGGTGAGCCACACTCCTACCTGCCAACTTCCTGCTTAGGTGGGGTGTTACTTTAGTGAGAGAAACATGGATATCTTTAAACCTAACCTGAAGGGAGGAAGGAAAAGAGAAAAAAAAAGGGGGGACCATCTTACAGCATCTGGGTGGTGTGGGTGAACCTATTATTAGTTCCTTATGCCTCTAAGGTCCCATCAGTTTAAACTATCTGCATGAATTTGTACTTTGTTTACTACCATAATTGAACAGTATGTAAACCTATTGCATTCTCTGGGTTAATTGTTCCATTTCTCTCTGGGGTATGACTAAGAGGCATTTCAATGCCAAATTTAATTGGGTGGGAGTGCAAAGGAAGGAAAAACCCCAGTAGCCAGCTACCGAACAGGGGCTCATCCGCCCATAATGCTACCCTCTACCTCTGCCTGCCAGTGTATCCCTGCGTGGCAGGCCGCTGTTGCATTCAGATTGAGAAAGGCTAAAACGGTAGCAGGTCCACCCATAGGCAGTAGTGAAAACAAAATAAATTAAAAAATGAAAGGAACATTAGACCAGGCAACAGTACTGCTTTTACACCAAACTAGTGTTACAATAACTTAACTGTTGTTTTTTAGAAATAGAGAGGGGAGGGGGAGACAGCTTCAGTCCAAGTAACCAGGTGGTTAAGTCAAGATGTCCCTTCTGCTCCACTTCAACGGAAGGAGCACGTTCGTCAGGGTTGGCATTTTAAGTGTCCAGTTTGAGTCCCGCAATATTCGTTAGCAAACTCGGTATCAGACTGTCAGCTCAGGTGTTTCTTTGTGCTTGATCCCGTAGGGAGTCTACTATCTTCCGAATCGCCTCCATGCCCAGTTGCCTCCCACCTTCCTTCGGGCCAGACTGCCAGGCTTGCTGGGCTAATTTTGCTGCCAAGGTTCCTTTGGTGGGCTTGCCTGGAGGTACCGGAATCTCCACATTATATTTCCGAAGATCTTCAAGCGCCTCTCCAGCAGAGTTGTATGTGAGCTGTCCCTCTGGGTGATATACTACCAGTCTAGCTGGATATGGTGTTCGGGCGCAGGCCTTGCTTTCAGTCCTTTAGAGGTGGAGAATATGCCTTCGTCTGGCCATGATTTCCGGGAGTAGTCGTTTTCAGGTACAGCGCTGCTCTTTGTAGCTCACTTGGCCCGCTTTCCAGGCAGTGTGCAGTATTAGTTCCTTCTCCTGGAAGCGAAGGAAACGAACCAGAATAGCGCGTGGTCTCGCCTCAGAGGGGGGCCTAGGGCCTAGCGTACGGTGTACCCTCTCGAACTCTAGGGTATTTTCCTCCGGTATTTCCAGCGTTTGCTTCAGTAGGCGGCGAATAAATTGGTGTGGATCAGCCCCCTCCTCTTCTTCTGGGATACCTGATATCCGTATGTTGTTTCGTCTATTGTGACTTTCTGCATCTTCTGCCCTCTCCTGCAGCGTCTGCACCCACTGGTTCAATTGCACTACTGCCTGCTCTGTTCTGTCAATTCTGGTATCCGATTCAGTGCAGTGATGTTCCAGATGCTCCTGTCTTTTCCAACTTTCCAATGTCAGTTCTTAATGCTGCAGTAGTGGTCGAGTCGTTCGAGTCTCTGAAACTCCGCCAGGATCGAGGGTCATTTGCCTTTGTACCGTAGCTATGGGGGGGCTGTCCAGAAGCACCACTACTGTGCCGCGAGGTCGACGAGGCCTGCGAGGCTTCACTGCCAGAGTCCGATAATCCACCTTCATCGGGAGCAGGGGGAGCTTTTTTCAACGTTTTCTCTCCTCGCTTTGACATTTTATCTCCTCCTTATCGTGTATCTGCTAAGCTTTCCCTGTAAGTGCTGTGCAATCGGAGGTTTTTGCAGGGTTCGGAGAGAGCCTAACGGTTCAAGCTGGCATCGGGAGCGTGACGTCACTGGAAGTCTCGACAAAACGCTTTCTATACGCCTTTCCTCCTCTTACCCTAATTCAGAGGATACTTCTCAAATTCGAGTCTCGGGGACCAAATGATTCTCATTGCTGTCTTCTGGCCTTGACAGATATGGTTCCTGCTGCTCAAAAGCACTTCCCTTCAGACAAACCTGCTGACCCAAGGTCCCATGGTCCATCCCAATCTGAAGGCGCTTCACCTTCATGCTTGGCTCCTGAAGAGATAGAGGTGAATAGGTTCAGTGTTTCCCGTAGGGTTTCAGATATTCTCTTGGCTGCACGTAAGCCAGCCACTAGAAAAACCTACAGGCAAATGGAAGCGTTTCTCTCTCTGGTGTGCAAAATCCTCTTCGAGACCCTTTTCCTGCCCACCAAATAAAGTTTTAGAGTACCTTTTAGACCTCTCAAATTCAGGTCTGCAGTACTCTACAGTCAAAGTTCATCTCTGTGAAATTTCCACTTATCATGAGCCAGTACAGTCCTTGTCTCTGGCTCAGTTACATGTAGTTAAGAGGTTTCTTAAGGGTATTCTGTACACCAGACCTCCTATCAGATGTCCAGTCACAGCCTGGGACATTAACCTCGTGCTAGACATGCTCACTCGGAAACCTTTTGAGCCTCTAGCTACCTGCGAGTTGAAGCTTCTCACTTGAAAAACGGCCTTCCTGGTGGCCATCACTTCGGCCCGTAGAGTTTCTGAAATACACACTCTGGTCACAGAACCCCCCCCGTACACTGTATTTCACAAGGACAAAGTATTTCTTAGGACTCACCCTACGTTTCTCCCTAAGGTTGTCTCAGAATTTCATCTAAACCAACCTTTTGTCTTGCCTACCTACTTTGCTAACTTTCAGAATGAAGGGGAACGTGCCCTTCATTCTTTGGATATTAAAAGAGCGCTGCAATTCTATCTGGATAGAACAAAAGACATTCGCAAGGCTCAACAACTGTTTGTTTCCTTCAGCGAGACCCGGCTGGGTCAACCTGTCGCTCAACGAGGTTGGTAGCATGCCTCCACCACTGCTATTCTATGGCAAAGGTTAAGCTGGAAGGCAGAGTGTACGCTCACTCTACAAGCGCAATCACGGCATCTCTGGCGGAAGTCCGCAATGTGCCCATTGCAGATATTTGCAATGCGGCTACATGGAGCTCAGTGCATACCTTCGTTTAGCATTATGCTTTGGATGTCCATGCCAGACGGCATCTGTTGTTTGGTAGGACTATTCTTAATGGACTTCTGTCCTAAGTATGTGAGCTCTTAGTGTTTCCTGCTGCCGATCTCGGGGGATTGGGGGGGGATTATTAGCTCGGTACTCTCCCATTAGTGTGAATGACTGGTGGAGACTTTATGTCCAGGAAGATATGGAAATTGCATACCCACCGTAATTCTTGATCTTCTTGGACGGAGTCTCCACCATTCATTCACACGCCCACCCACCATCCCCCGAGCTCACGTATCTGTTTCTGGTCTTCACTCCCTCAGTGGCTGAGCTGTGAAGGCTCTATTGTTGACCCTTCTTACACGGGTCATTCGGACTATCTTATGTCCGTTTTTATTGGGTTAGTCCCTCTAGGTTATTTACGCTGCATCTCCTCGGAAAAAAGGTACTGAGGCAGTTGGAGTGTCGATGCTAAGGTAGTCTTTACCACGCGAGCCACGGCTCGCAGTGCCGCTTCTTCGCAGCTCCACCTCTGACGCCAACCCTCTTGAAAAAGTTTGCTCCCGCTGGGTCCTGGCATCTCCAGCATAGATCCCATTAGTGTGAATGAATGGTGGAGACTCCATCCAAGAAGATCAAGAATTACCTCCCTGTTACGTAATTTCCATTTCTTACGTAACTGTATTTTCCCATGCATTGGCATCAGCTATCTCCATATGTTGCAGGGTCTGGCTGCATCTGTCCACCTTTACTGTGGACACCCAGCACAAGTTGGTCGATGTCCCCTTTCTGGTTACTGACCTCTTTCGCCCTGTGGTGGAAGGACATCTCACCCATATAAAGAAGTCCAACACCACCCACGATTCTGTGGCATCGTCCCAAAACAACCAGAAATGTAAGCTTAAGAAAAAGGCTTTCCAGTATTGGTTCTTAAAGCCACAGTCTCTTAGGTAGCAGCCCCACAAGGGCAGTATCGGGCCTCGCACCCGAAAACTAAGTTCAGTGCCCAGGATCCCACAGGAGGTGGGGGCACGGGGTGGTCCTTCATAAAAGCTGCGCATTGACGGGTTAGGGGGTTGTCATCCACCACCACCGGTCTTGTCCTTGTCTGCGCTCCCCATCTGGGGTCAGCTTCACCACTTCTTGTTACGTTGATCGGCTGACATGATGGATAGGTGGGTGTTGGAAGTGGTAGGCAGAGGGCTGCCTCTGGATTTCGAGGTTCTCCCACCTTACTGACTCAAACTTTCTCGGGAGTCCAGGGTGCCATACAGCACACTGTCCACCCTTTGAAAGGACTTCACTCAGCTCCTCATGCAAGGAGCCATAGCAGTGTCCCAGATGACCTGGCCAGTCAGGGTTGTGTGTCCAGGTACTTCCTGATTCCGAAATGGATGGAAGGCTGGCGCCCCATACTGGATCTGCACGATCTGAACCTGTTCATATGGAAGCACAAGTTCCAGATGGTAATTCTGAATCAGATTTTTCCTTCCCTGGAGCAAGACATGTGGTTCTGCTTTCTGGACCTTCAGGACACATTCTTCCACATCCTAGTACTTTTGTTTCCGGTCGAATGGCATACTGTACTAGTTTCAGGTCATGCCCTTCAGTGTCTCCACGCTCAGGGTCTTCATCAAGTGCATGGCAGTGGTTGCAGCCTTCCTGCAGCGCAAAGGCGTCAGAGGATTGCAGGCTGTTAACTTTCCTGTCCAAGGAGGCCATCGAGAGGTCCAGAGATCTGGCCTTCCGGTGTTTTTTTTCCATGGATAATTTGGCTTTCTAGGCATGTAGATATATAAACATGCAAATTTGCCAGCAGATAAAGGCCTTATGGTCTATCAAGTCTGCTCAAGTGTGCAGCTAGCAACCCTTATACTGCAGCTGACCCTCCCTCTTACCCTATCCCATCCACTTTTGAAGCAGTCCACTGATATATAGGATATCACCTCCGCAGGCAATGCGTTCCACCCAGACACCACTGTCTCCCTAAAAAAGTGTCTTCTCATTTCCCTCCTTAACCTTCCCCCCTCCAATCTGTGATCGTGACCTCGAGTGTCCCTACCCCCCTTAACTTGAATAGTCCCTCTGTGTCTGTCTTTATTCCCTTCATGTACTTGAAGGTTTCAGTCACATCCCCCCTGTTTCTCCGCTCCTCCAGTGAGTACATGTTCAGCTCCCTCAGCCTGCTCAAGTAGGGTATGTCCCCTAGTCCCTGGATCATCTTTGTGCCCTGCTCTGCACCCCCTCCAGCAGTAACTTATTGTCCCTCTTCAGGTATGGGCGCCAGTAGTACTCCAGGTGTGGCCTAAACAGTGACCTTTATGATATTCTTATACAAGATATGATGTTCTCACCACACTTGTTAGCAGTTGCCTATCCCATTACGACTCCACACTGAAACGTCTTCAAACTGGCTCCACCCACCCACCCGGGTGGTAAGTCCTTCGGCTGCGCCCGTGACGCCAGATCTTCCTTACCGCTGGAAGAACCAGGTTCCCTCCTTATCGTTCTCGTGCCGAGTAGGCATTTTGCTGTTAAATCTTTGAGTTTCCTTCCAAATTCAGTAAAAGACTTTGTCTTGAGGCTCAGTCCACTCCGGGGTTCTGGCGATGCCTCTGCGGGCAGATGATGTCCTCAACCAATCTGCACACCACATGCATGTACTGCCTGGGCCATGAGCATGATCCCCAGGCCTGTGACGTCTGTTGAACTTTTCATCCTTCTGTTCTCGAGTACCGTCGTGACAGCTTGACTTTAGGCTGTTCGAGTGAACGGAACCTGCCAGTCAAGTCAAAGGATGCCTGCCGGGTGGTCTCCATGGCTGCGGGGGCCACCAAACAGCGGCTTTCGAGAAGGCAGCGGCCCGGGCCACAACTCAGTACTCCTCGGTTTTAACCTTTTTGCCGCTCTCTTTAGGCGCCTCCTTTTCGGGGGCGTTTAAGGACTTGTGACAGGCTCTCACGGCATGGACTTCTCATCAGCACACAGGTCCAAGCCAAAAGAGGCCGAGAAACGGACATTGCTCTCGCTTCCGGGCTTTCAGTTCCCGTGCTTCACCAGATCCAACTTAAGTCAAACCTTCAGCCCAGGCCGCGGGCTCCACAGTAACCCCGTCTGACCAGTTGGTCGAGATTCTGGTCTCTCTGCCAGCCGAGATCTTTCTCAAGCCATTCGACCAGTTGTCGACAGAGTAAGCTGATGCTTCCTTGTCCAGGACTTCAGTCCTGGCTCAGACCCAGGGAAGGACGGATCAGTCCACTGGCCTGCCGCCTCTCGTTATCGACCAGGAACCAGAGGTGCTCCGGCCCTCGCCTGCACTCTCCGAGGCCTGCAACCAGTCCCCCCGGCGGTCGAGGTCCCAGTCTTATTATCAGGGATCAAATGGCTCACGCTGATGCTGTTCCCACTCTAGATGCCCAGGAAAGCAGTGCCGCCGCTATTCTTCATCCTTGTCCTCTTCCAGTGAGGAGAGTCTTCAGTACAAGTTGCGTCAACGCTATGAGGATCTCATGTGGCAACAACTGGTGTTCGCCGGTATGAAGCCTGTGGCGGATCCTACCCCGGCCATCACCTGGTTTTCGCTGCAAAGGCCAATGCCTTTTCCACTTCAGGAGACTACCAAATCTGTCCCTGCTCGGCCTACCCCAGCGTCTTCGCCGATTCCGGTGGAGCCGCCAACCCAAACAGCCGAAATCCAGCACTCCGACCAAGGAGTCTCAGCCAGCTTCAGATCTTCCCTATCGGCTGTTAGTCACCATCACCCCTGACTGTGGAGGGTCAGCAGGGATTCAGGCAGTCGACCCCTCTTTGACAACTCCTTGGAGTCGGAGGATTCCTCCTTACACTCCCGTCCGGTGGACGCAGAGTTGACTAGGGGTCTTTCGACGGATAAAGGCCCTACCTCCTTCATGGACCTTCTCCGCCTGATCGCGGAATCCACGGGTCTTAAGATGGAGCTGGTTCAGAAAAGGGGTCGGTACCCCCTCACTGAGCTCTTGGACCGGGATGACTCCCCTGGGTAAGCCTTCCTGGTTGCAGAGGCCATTCTTGGCCCTGCCTTGGAGCTTTGGCAGCAACCCGCCTACTGCCCAGCGCTATCGGCTCGAATGGCCAGCAAGTATGCAGTCCCTACGGGCTCCCCTTTGGGATTCACAGAACATCCCTCGACTGGGGCTTGGTGGTCGATTCTGTGTTCAGGTGCACCGGCAACATGGGGGATGTCAACAAACTGCCTGATAAGGGGTCCAAGAAATTGGACCAGTCAGCGAAAAAGGTCTGTGCTGCCTCTTCGCTTAGCCCTTGCCAGGTGAGCACGGCCCTCCTCATGTCACACTTCTCCCATGCTTTGTTGGGTACTTTGGATGAGGTGCTCCCTTGTCTTCCGGCGGACCTCCAAACTACAGTCAAACAGGTACGAGATCAGGGTCGGGCTGTGGCTAAGCAACAGCTCCAGAAAGCCATGGACATTGAGGACTCCTGTGCCCGCTCCATCGCAGCTGCGGTGGCCAGGCGCTGCAGTGCTTGGCTGCAGATCTCAACCAGATACCCAGCACAAGCTGGCAGATGTCCCTTTCCTGGGCACTGACCTGTTTGGGTCCGGGGTCGAGGGCCACCTCACCTGCATTGAGAAGTTCAGTGCCACCTTGGACTCTGTGACATCCGCCCAGATGGACTTGAAGGGCTTCAAACAGAAGAAGAAGAAGCTCTTTCGGTCCTCCTCCACTCCTGCGGTGAAACCAGCCCAGCTCTAAGCTGGGCAGCAGGCTCAGGCCTTTCAACCTCAGCCGAAATCAGTGGCCTCGTTCTTCCGCAAGCCTGAAGGATGAGGCCCTGGTGGTTCCTCAGCCGGGCCCTCCTCATCCTCCAAGCCTGCCCAGTGATGGGATGAGGATTGCCTCCCTCATGCCCATAACGCCACCCCCAGTCCTCCCTTGGGGGGCCAGCGCCGCCACTTTCTTTCCGCCTGGTCCACTGTCACCATGGACAGGTGGGTTCTCGAAGTGCTTGGTCAGTGTCTGCCTCTGGAATTCAAGCAGTACCCCCGCCGAGCCCGTGCCCCACGGGAAGACATGGTGTCTGCAGACATTCTGTCAGCCCTACAGGATGACATTGCCCAGCTCTTCCGAAAGGAGGTCGTGGTTCCTTTTGCAGATCCTCTGGAACACCCAGGGTTTGTCTCCAGGTATTTCCTGGTGCCAAAACAGACATGGGGGCTGGCAGCCCATTCTAGATCTGCATGACCTGAACAAGTTCCTTAAGTCACGTACCTTCAGGATGGTCACTCACTCTCGGATTATACCATTACTAGAGCAAAACATGTGGTTCTGTTCCCTGGATTTTCAGTACTCATTCTTTCACATCCCGATCCATCTGTCTCACAGACGGTTCCTTCACCAAGTGTATTGCAGTGGTAGCAGCTTACCTGAGGCACTGAGGGGTCCGGATTTACTCCTACCTGGACAACTGGCTTGATCACGGGTCCCTCCAGGCAGGAGGTGGAGCAGTCCAGGGACCTGGCCCTCCAGACCTATGTCTCTCTTCCTCTTGGTCAGCGAGGCGAAGTCAGAACTCGTGCCCTCGTAGGTGATCAGCTTCATCAGGACAGAGCTCGACTCTTGCAGAGCCAGGGCTCAGCTCCTGGCGGACAGGGCGGAGGCTCTCTCCTCCTTTGCCCGATCATTTCTGGTTGGGCAATTTGCGCCCTGCCCAGGACTTCCTGTGCCTGCTGGGTTACATGGCAGCCTACACCAGCCTGGTCTGATGGGCCTGCTGGAGAATAATGTGCTCTCTGCAGTGGGATCTGGCCAGCCAGTGGTCTCATTGCTAGAGTTACTTCGACCAGCTCGTCACTGTGACCCAGCAGATGTGGGACACTCTCCAGTGGAGGTTAGTCCTGGAACATCTGCATGAAGGGATCCTGTTTGTCCATCCAGACCTGACGGTCAGCCTGATGACCGACGCCTCTCATGGGCTGGGGGAAACACAGAGTCCACAGTCTCTGGACACCGAGGTGTCCCGATGTCACATCAGCCTGCTGGTGCTCCAAGCAGTTCGGTTGGTGCTGACTGCCTTTGCTCCTCACATTCAGGGTAAGGTGGTCCAGGTCCAGACAGACAAGACCACGACCATGTACTACCTCAACAAATGGTTCAGTATGCACTCCCTGCCTCTACAGGGAAGCACTCCGCGTGTGGACTCTCGTGCAGAGCGTAGAGGCTGATCTTCTGGCCATCCATGTGGCCAGTGTCTCCAACCAGGTGGTGGACACCCTCAGCCTGGTGGGCGAGGCATCTCAAGTGATCTGTCCACTGTTGTGGAGGCATCTCGGAAGGAGTGGACCAGGAAATGCTATGCTTTCAAATGAAAGAGGTTCTCCATTTGGTGTCAGGGCAAGGGGCTGGACCCTCTCTCCTGTCCAGTGGCTAGCATCCTTGACTATCTGTGGTCCCTCTCTTAGTTGGGCCTTCGGTCGATGACACTCAAGGTGCACCTGGCAGATATCTCTGCCTACTGGGTGCAGACCGGTCAGCAGTCGGCGCAGGAGAAGGTGGTCTAGTTTTTCTTTAAAAGCCTCGACCAAATTTCGCCTCCAGTGCATGAACCACCACCACCTTGGGATTTGTTGCTCGTGTTGGCAAAGCTCATGGGCAACCCATTCGAACCGATGCACAGGTGTGAGTTGTCTCACCTGTCGTGGAATACCACCTTCCTGGTGGCTGTCACGTCAGTCAGAAGGATCGGTGAGCTCCAGGCCCTTTTGGTAGCGTCTCCTTACCTGGTCTTCCACAGGGACAAGGTTGTCCTTAACCCCAACCCGAAGTTTCTCCCAAAGGTTGTGTCCAATTTTCACCTTAACCAGGTGATTAATCACCCGGTGTACTTCACCAACCACACCTCACAGGTGCCATACTTTGGACCTGCAGCGAGCATTCGCCTATTACAAGGAGCGCACGGCTAGGGTTCGAGGAGAGGTTCGCGAGCTGTTTGTCACCTGTGCTGAAGCCGCACTTCGCAGACCAGCAGCTAAGCGGACGATTGACAGGTGGTTTGTTTCTTGCATCGACCTCTGCTATAGGTTGGCGGGTAGGGAGTCTCCCGTAGGGCTTGGGGCTCATTCCACCCGCCATACTGCTGCCTCGATGGCTGTTTCCAGGGACGTCCCTATCCAGGAAATCTGCAGGCCTGCTACCAGGAGGTCAGCACACACCTTCATTTTCCATTACCACATCGACCTTGAGTCACACCGGGATGCTGGTTTTGGGGCCTCAGTTCTCCAGTCTCTGTTTCCCAAGTAGGGTGTGTGCTATTTTCCCCCCTCCTCCTGGAGAACTGCTAGGAGTCTGCCAACAAGTGTGGATAGAACATCATATCCACGTCCCTAGAAAAACAGGTTACTTACCTGTAACAATAGATCTTTCTTCAAGAGGGTTCCTGCAGTAGGTCTTCACAAATAAGACTGCGCCCCCTGGCATAAGAACTGCACGGCAAACTTGTAGCTAACAGTCGTAGGCGGGACGGCCCCCCGTCATCAGGTGAAGGGACGTCAGCTTGACTATAAAAGGGGCACGCCCCCCTCCAGTTCTTTACCACCATTGCTCAATGCGTTCGACAAACGCGGTAGAACAGCATTCAATAGCCCACCATTTTAGCAATTTTTGTTTGTTTGTTTTGTTTACAACATTCTTGTTTTCTCCATCGCCCGTTACGTTCCATGTCGTCTAGTCGGCCCAAAAAGAAATGCTCCAAGTGTGGCGCACAGATCCCGTACAGGGATGATCACTCTCAGTGCATCCTCTGCCTGGGGCCTAGGCACAACTCGGCTGAGTGTACCACCTGCCAAGGCTTCAACAAGGCCACGCGCACCCATCACAAGAGGACCCTTGAAGCCCATCTGCTAACCCAGAGACTGGCTTCCATGGAAAAGGAGCTTCAGGAGCTGAGAGAAAGATCGTCATCGCTGGCCCTGGAGAAGAAAAGGATGAGAAAGGACAAGGAGAGATGCCGGGAGCAGAGTTGTTCTCCTCAGGGGAAGACCAGCCAGACAACCGACGCCTACCAGGGTGGGCCCTCCACCTCCGTGAGTACCCCACCTGAGTACCACCCTGACGGACTAGACGCCCTCACCCCCCTCCCCCCAAGGTGAGCTGGCAGTTGGGGGTTGCCTCGGAGGTTTCAGTTAGGTCTGCAGCTCAGAGCACCACTGATAAGTCGCCCTCCAGCTCCGCCGCTGGGTGCCTGGCCCAGCCGATCAGCCTAACCCGCGTACTTCTACTCTGGTTAGCCCGGCTGTGTCTAGTAAGCCAGTTGATGGCTTCTCCGACAACCGCGTAGACGACTCTGCTCTCCCGTCGGGCTCCCTTGAGGCCCCTGTCTCCGAGTTGAGCATGCTCTCTGGCCTAACTTCATCCCCGCGAGTTCCTTCCCCCAGGGATTCGCCACCGATACTCGGCTTTTCTCTCCCATCGGATACCTTTCCTGATCTGTCGTTGGGGGACTTGCTCCTCGCCAGGCTTTATTCCGCCGCCGGATCCCTTCCTCACTGCGGATCCCTTGCCAGACCTTCAAAGGCAAGGCATGGACCTTCCTCCCTCAGGACCTACAGGCACTCTGCTTAACCCATCGCCAGTCCTGCTTCCCAGCGGACCTTCGGCACCTCCCCCAGCAGGCCCCTCTGCCCCTCCTGTGGGCCCTGGGGGTGATTTTTCTGGGGAATCTCTATATTCCCCAATACCTGCTGCTGGGAGGCCTATCGCCGGATCACATCCTGTCAATGCGGGTTATAACCCACTGCGGGTTATCCTGTGCCGGGCTACCCAATGCCAAGTTATCCGACACTTGATATCTGAGCCAGGATACCCGACACCAGGCTATCGGGGACATACTTACCAGTATCCTTGTTGGTTCCAGGTCCCCAGCTACCCACCCTTCACAGGGTACCTGGGTTATCAACCCCCACCTCCACAGCCTGATCATGAATCCATCCCTGCATGGTGGAAGGACGCGAAAACTCAATTCCTTTCAGAGCTCGGTCAGCTTCCGGGCACAGTCACCCCTCTTGACAGGGTGCCCCCCTCCTAGTCCTCTGCTCTATAGCCAGGTGTCTGACAGAGACTTGGGAGCTCTGCCACCAAAGGTTATTAGACCACGGGACCAAGTTCTGGATTCGCGCACCAGACCGGAATCCTCTGAGGCGGATGAGGACTCTGATATAGGTCACCCCAAGCCTCACTCTATGGTTGAGCCTCAGCCAAAGGAGTCCCCGAAGTCTTCCCCCTGAGGATCTCTCCTTTGGGGAGCTTCTGAAAACCATACAAAAATCTTGCGGATGGGCCTCTAAGGAGCTGGACCCCCCCAACGCAAGAGACTTGCAGAGTACCTAGACTTGGTCATTGTGGATCCCCTTCCCATTCCCCCTGGATGGGACCACATGAGGACCTCACGTCCACTATTTGGCAACAGCCTTCCTCCCTTCTGGCTGTGTCACATATAGCGGACAGAATTTATTTTCCCTCCTGAAGGGGTCTCTCATTTGACCGCTCAACCCAAGGCTGACTCCATGGTCATTACTCCTGCCCATGACAGATCATCCCAACCCAAACACTTTAGTGCCTCTCCGCCAGACAAGGACTCCAAACAGCTGGACCAGTACAGTAGAAAAATCTATGCCTCGTCCACCTGTGCCATCAGGTCCCTAAACTATGTCTCTCATATGGTGGCCTTTCAGAAGTCCTCCCTAGCAGAGCTGGAGAAAGACCTTCAGGAGATTCTTGATGAACAGCTCTGGAATAAACTCTGGGAAAATATCAAGATGAACAAGTCATCCTGCCGCCATGCCCTCCATGCCGCATATGACTCTGTCGATTCGGTGGCTCGGGGAGTGGCTACTGGGATTTGTCCCAGACGTTTAGCCTGGCTTCGTCTGGCGGGGGTTGGCACAGGATGTTCAGTCTTCTCTCCTGGATCCTCCTTTCAGGGGTTCAGTTCTGTTTGGCGGCGATGCTAAAAATATTATAACTGGCCTGCAGGAGAGTGGCAAGTCCCTTCAGGACGTTTGCTCCATGTACCGTTACGGACAAGAAACAACGGAGGCAGCCTTTTCGCCGCCAACAGAAGTGGAACAGACCGATCCAAAGCAAATGACAAAATAAACGTCGTGCCCCAGGTTCAGCAGCCTAAACTCCTCAGACCAAGTTTTCCAAACCCACCTCTGGAAGAAAGGCGACTCTCCCCTCCGCGTCCTGACTCCCTACCCCTCCTTCTGCTCCCTCTGACTCCCTCGGAGGAACTGGTAGGGGGAAGATTTGGCCTCCACCTGGACGGGTGAAAGGCGTCACCACAGATGCGTGGGTTCTCCAACTCGCAGAAAGAGGTCACTCAATAGAGTTTCTGGAGAGACCTCCTCCCAACCCTCTGGGAAGGTCCTTTTACCCGTCAGACCAACTCCAACTGATCAGGCAGGAAATTCAGGCTCTGCTACAAAAAGGCAGCTGTAGAGCCCATTCCTCCGGGACAGACAAGAAAGGGATTCTGCTCCCACTTCTTCCTGGTTCCAAAGAAGACAAGGGATCTAAGACCCATCTTAGATCTCAGCATGCTCAGTCTCTTTGTGGAGTGCAAGAGATTCCACATGCTGACTCTCCAGGGACTGTTATCCCTGCTCCTACCAAACACATGGCTGTGCTCCCTGGATATGCAGGACGTCTGCCTCCATATCCCCATTCTCCCGGCCCACAGCCGCTTCCTCAGATTCTCCTTTCTGGAGGATCATTTCCAGTTCAGAGTTCTTCTGTTTGGCCTCTCTTCAGCACCTCTGGTTTTCACCAAGTGCTTAGCGGTTGTCTCAGTGTTTCTACGCCGCAGGGGCATCTATGTGTTCCCATACCTGGACGACTGGCTCTTTTCAGCCCCCTCACCGGACAACCTAAAGGAATCCCTCCCCTTCACTCTGGACCTCTTTTCCAGTCAGGGAATTTCTGTCAATCTCTCAAATCCCAGCTAATACCCTCCCAGCGCCTTCAGTTTATTGGAGCAGTACTGGACACGGTCCAGAGCAAGGCCTTCTTTCCAGTCGACTGAGTGGAGACCTTAATCTCACAAGCCACATTCGTGGTTTCCTCTTGGTGGACCATTGCTCGAGCGGTCCTTCGACTTCTGGGTCTGATGGCGGCGGCCATACCCACAGTTTCTTTGGCCAGGCTGCACATGAGGGTAACCCGATGGTCTCTCCGTGTCCAATGGGATCAGCGCCTGGATGACGTGGACCAGAGGGTCCTGGTCTCCAGCAGCCTTCAAAAGGATCTCCTCTGGTGGAAAGATCCCTCCAATCTCTTGGTGGGGGCCTCCTTTCACCCTCTGTCTCCCTCTCAAATCCTCACTTCAGATGCTTCGAACTTGGGATGGGGAGCGCATCTGGGGAACCACAGAACCCAAGACCTGTGGTCACACATGGCAGAGAACCTGCATATCAATATTCTGGAAATGAGAGTGGTGCTCTACGCTCTCCAGGCATTCCGGTCACTTTTGACTCCAGGAACATTCCTCATTTAGACAGACAACATGGTCACTGTCTGGTATCTAAACAAACAGGGAGGCACCCGATCATACCCTCTCTGCAGGGAGGTGATGCGGGTGTGGTACTGGGCAATTCAGCATGGCCTATTGTTGACAGCAGTCCACATGCCGGGTGTTCACAACATTCCGATGGACAGTCGCAGCAGATCAGTCACCAGGGCTCACGAGTGGGAACTAAAGCTGGAGGTAGTAGAAGACCTGTTTCTTCAATGGGGTCACCAGACCTAGAACTGTTCGCCTCCCCATCCAGTGCAAAACTACCCAACTTTTGCTCGCTTGTTCCCAGGCATGGTGCTTTTTGGTGAGATGTACTGTCTCTATCCTGGACAGGGAAGTTTCTATATGCTTTCCTTCCCTTTCCTCTATTACAGAAGGTTCTGCTGAAGCTTCAAGCAGAGGGGGCTCACATGGTCCTCATTGCCCCTCTGTGGCCTCGGCAGATATGGTTCCTGCTGTTACAACAACTGACTTTGGAACCACCAGTACCTCTGCCTCTCTGTTACGATCTTCTGCCCCAGGAGCAGGGCACCCAGGTACATCCAAGCCTCAAGTCCCTCCATCTTCATGCGTGGCACCTGTGAACATAGCAATTTCTCACTATGGAGTCTCTGTGGGGGTGGCTTAAGTTTTAGTGGAAGCTAGGAAGTTTTCCACTAGATCCACCTACACCGTGAAATGGAAGAGATTTTCTATCTGGGCCTCTGCGAAAGGCGTCCAAGCCTTTTTCTTGCTCGGCCTCCCAGGTGTTGGAGTACCTCTTGCATCTTTCAGAGTTGGGCCTCAGTTACTCCTCACTGAAGGTCCATCTCTCTGCGGTTTCGGCCTACACCACCTTCCAGTGGAGGGCAAAACCCTAGCTCAGCTAGAGGTTTCTAAAACCTTTCTGAAGGGGATCCTTCATATAAAATCTCCAGTCCAGAATGCTATTCCTCCCTGGGATCTCAATTTTATGTTGGAAAAGCTTACTTTGCCCCTTTTGAACCAGCGGCAAGTTGCGATAATGCATTTTCTAGCGTGGAAAACACTCTTTTTTAGTTGCTATTACTTCAGCTCGAAGAGTGTCAGAGCTTCAGGCTCTAGTTTGCAGAGAGCCTTATTTAATTTTCCACAGCGACCGGGTGGTCCTCCGGACTAATTCTTCATTCCTCCTGAAAGTGATTTGGAAATGAAACTAAATCAGTGTTGAATTGCGGTGTGCACTCCAACGGGTGGGGAGATACCTTCTGCACACCCTTGATGTGCACAGGATTTTGTGATACTATACCTCTCAGACTAAGGAGGTTCAAAAATCGAACCTACTCCTTGTTGACTTTGCTACCCAGTGCCCGTGCAAAGCGATCACAAAACAGACTCGCTAAGTGGCTGGCTAACTGTATCCGTTACACTTACTAGAAGTACGAAAACCCCCTTCCGGGGGTGGTCAAAGCCACTCCACCAGGAGTGTAGCTACTTTTACTGCCTTTTTCAGGAATGTGTCCACTGCAGATATCTGTGCAGCGACCACTTGGTCTTCTGTCCACACCTTCACTAAACATTACGGTCTGGACATTGCCTGTAGGCATCGAGCTGGCTTCGGCCTTGCTGTTTTGTAAGGTCTTCTGTCTTAGACAGACCCTAGTTGGCAGACATCTTCCTCCTCCCAGAACCTCATCTCCAACTCCCTTTCTTTTGTTAGACTGCTTGGTTTTCAGTTCTATATGTGAAGACCTACTGCAGGAACCCTCTCTAGTAAGATATAGCAGTTACGTAAGAACTTACCGTAACAGTAGATCTTCGAGAGAGAGATTCCTGCAGTAGGTCTAGTTTCCCACCTACCTTTCCCCCCCAGCTCCTGAGTTTTTACCTTGTTCCATGCCCAGGACTCTGTCTCTTCCAGGGCTCAGGGTAACAGGAGTCTACTACTACTCTTTTCTGCTTTTCTTTATCTAGGTCTCCAGAGGAAAAGAACTGGAGGGCGGGTGCGGGACCGCCCCTTTTATAGTCACGCCGACATCCCGTCACCTGACGATGGGGGGGGGGCCACCGATGATTGCTAGCTTACAAGTTTGCCGTGCAGTCCTAGCACCAGGGGGCGCAGTCCTATATGTGAAGACCTACTGCAGGAACCTCTCTCGAAGATCTGCTGTTATGGCAAGTTCTTACGTAACTGCTATATCTTCCTCGAGGATATCTCTTGCAGCAGGTAATACTCTTGGGTCCTCACCAGAGGGCACTCCTCTGCACGGCAGCTTCTTTCTGCAGTCTTTGCCTAGGGGCCACCCACACAAATTACATCATCATCCTGTGACTATAAAGGTGTGGGCGGCCCCAGGCATCCTCAGTTTTTTTTTTTCCCCACCGCCTTCAGCTCACACGCAGCGTTTTTCTCTCTGTGTAGCAGTCCATCAATGAGAAATTGGAACTGGGAACGTTTTTTTCTTCCGTTTCCACACTATCGATGAATGTCAGAAGACTCTTCAAGCAATTCACTTTTTCGCAGCTGTGGTTGCAGTAGAAAGCTCTACCGCTACGATAACCACTCTGCCTGCATTAGGTGCCTGGGGGCCACACATGACATAATCTCCTGCCAACACTGCCAGGAGTTTAATCGGGCAACCAGGTGTCAACGCCTACAGGAGATCGGGACCCATTTGATGGAACAAAAAATAACACTCCTGGAGAAAGGGACCTGTTCCAAGGACCCCATGTCGACATCTCATAAAAAAAGACAAGGAGAAATCCTTCTTGTCGTCTAACAAATGCTCGTCAACAGCCGCCATGACTGGTGATCCTCCGTCGATGATGCCTACCAGAACCGCTTCCTCATCGACGATGCTCTCTACTTTGTTGTTGGCGCGTTCCAGTGCCCTTTCAGCGGTTTCTGTTGATCCCTATACAAGGGATTCCTCATCGACAACTCGAATTCCACTGGGATCGTCAGTGACAGCTGGGTTTCGGCACTTTCCCTCCTTTCTCTTTACTACCCCATTGATGACGGGCCCAGGCTATGTTGTAAGGGATGAGGGTTTTTCATTGACAGTGATTCCCAAAGTTCCTCCATCACAGCATATTTGTTATAGAGGCCAGGCTGACCAGTCCAGGGGTCCTGGCACCTACTGTCCAGGGTACCAGCCTTTACACTTTCAACGTCCCACCCCTTCTCTTATTCCCCTGGTGTCACAGAGGCAACATCCTCCTGCCTCCACTCCCTCTTCGGTGGACGTGGCCACTGTCATGCAGACAGTCTTACAAGCGATGAGGGGCTCTCAACTCCCTACACCTAGGGACAGGAGACCTTCCCATTCTCCTTCTCCCCCCACAAAACGCTTCCAAGAGGACAGGGATTCCTTTTTAGAGGCTTCTCCCTGTTTCCACGAGAAGTACTATCTAGAGGACTAGGAACTTGAAGAATTTGAGGAATTCCTTCCCCGGGAGAATGATCCTCGCCCACCTTCTGAGGCCTCTACTTTGTCGTCCCTTCATGAGGATGCTGCTCGCCAGGCAGCTGCTTCTCCTCCAGACGATCCCACCTTCCACGACATGATGGCCTAGATTCAGAAGGTTGTGGGTTTCTCAATGACAGAACAAGATAAACAGAGGAGAGACATGGCAGATTACCTGGAACTCCTGAGGAACCAGTGGTGGTCGTCCCTCTCCTCATACAGACATTCTAAAATGCTGATCTTATCTGTGTCAATCGTCACCATTCATCACCTTTGGGTAATGTGGGCTTAGGTCACGACACTGCTGGAGCTTTTTTTTTTTTTTTGGATGGGTGGAGTCGATGCACAATCGGCGCTGCCCTCGAGGCCAACGCACTGCGTGGCACTTGCAGGTTGGCCGTTAGGCATCATTGACCCCGCCCTCCCACTAGTTCTTTGTCTCCTGCCATAGAGGTCGCACCTCGTGTGAAGCTGCTGCACTAGAGGCCTAGTTCAACACCGAAAATCTTTCATCGCCTTCTCTGTATTCCTGCCAGTTATGTTCTCGCCACCACTCGACACTGCTATGGTAAGACTGTTCCTTTTCTTTAGTTGTCAGCAACGTAGAGTCTTTTGTTTAGCTTGTTTTGCCATGGATCATGTCTCATCGGGGGCCAAGAAATCGTTAGACAGGGTGGCCCCCTATGCGACGGTGCCTGTGCAGCTGCAAGTACTCAGTCACCGACCAGCATGACCGTTGCTTCGCATGTCTTGGCCCACTTCACGACATGGATTCGTGCAACGCCTGCTTCTCCATGGACCGTCGTGTCATCGAGCAATGTGTGGAAGTTGGACAAGCTCCGCCTTACGACTTTTCAGGGGCGAAGGCGCACACTCGGGCCGACGCGATCTCTGCACTTTCCTCAGGTCCCTCCGGTTCTATCACGGACCGTGGAGGAGGGGGCTTCTGCTCTAAGCCTCGCCATTGCAGAAGCCCCTTCTGCGGCGCAGGAGGCCCAGTCCATCCCCCTGGGGGGCGGGTGGGAGGCACCGCACTGACAATCGCCCCTTCGGGTGTGAAGGCTCCCCCAGTGTCATCTCCTCGGGCTGGGAAGCCTGACTCGGCACCGTCCTTGGTATCGTCCGTCAATGCCGTCTTGGGCCTCAGCGCTGTTCGCGGTGCCGTTGGGCCCTGATGGCGCCGTGGGAGGTTCTACGGCGCCGTCCTCGACCCTTTCTTGCCTCCGGCGCCGAGGCTGAACACGCCGCCGTGTCTAGCTCTGGTGCCATTTGCAGCACCAAGTGAGGACACAGCGCCATTGGGGGTGTAGCTCTCTGTGCCGTTTGCAGCACCAAGGGAGCTGTCGGTGCCGTCGTCTGCGCCATCCATGACCTCGGCGCTGCCTGCGGTACCGTGGGTCAGGATGGTGCCGTGGCATGTATCGACTCCGCTGCTGCTACCACCCTTGGTGCCACGTCTTCTTCGTGCACCATTCGCGGTGCAGTTGGAGACTTCGGCGCCAGCTGTGGTGCAGACACCCGGACTGATACCCCCTTTGGTCGGGATGACAGCGGGCGTCCGCGTACTGTCTGGCATCGGCCTTCGGTCTCCACATCCTCGGAGGCGAAATTGGAGTTTGATTCGGACAAGCTGTCTGACTCTCTGGAGTTTGCTGCCCACGTGGACATCCTGGTAGTTTTCTCAACTGACCAGAGCCAGACCCCCTCTGAGGAGCGGGCAGTTGCCCCCATGTCCAGGGTCAGGGGTGCTGACGAGCAGGCAGTGGTGCAGGCCACTATTGCTCTGCAGCCTGGCCTCGGAGGGTTTTCTGCCCCCTCAGTGGTGGTATCCTCTCAGGTGGTGTGCCTGGATCACCAAACTTTAGGGCTGATCGGAGCACCTACAGGAGGGGAGGGTGCTACTCCCTGAGTAGTCCATTTGGGGACTGAGCAGAGTTGTCAGCTGCCTAGGCTGGTGTTTGCGAGGAGGAGGGCTCTTTCGGACTCAGAGGGGTCGGGGTTCAACGCAGCAACCCTTTTCTGGGACCCACCCATGTTCGGAAAGGAGTCATAGTGCGGACCTCCGCCCTTCCTTCTCTGCCTCCTCGAGAGGGCCCTGTTCTTTGGAGGTAGGGGACCGTCCTTTTGGAGTTCCATGGCCCCGGTCACCTCACAGGGGGGAATCTTCAGGGCGCAGCCTAGGCAGTTCCAGCATGGTTGATCAGCTGTTGGCTGTTGAGTTTTCCGGAGCTCCCTCTTCCCTTGGGGCTCCAGGTGCGCTCTTTTGCCCAGACAGAGGACAGTCTATTCCTGTTGTCGGCTCTGCCTCCACTCCTATATCACCTTCTGCTCTCCCAGGCATTCTTGGCCCTAGCGGACCTCTGCCCTGGGAGCAATTCAGGGCTGTGGCTGCTCATTTCCCTTCATATGTCAGGGCCATGGACAGGCAGGTATTCCAACCCCCCCGAGCAACCAGCCACTGAATCCACGAGGTCCTCCACTTCCTCATCCTCCTCTTCGGGAGGAGAGGAGCCCTCTGTCCACATCTCCCCTGCTGCTGATCTCGCGGAGTATCAGCATTTCCTCATGAGAATGTTGGAGGACCTGCATGTTACCCCACCCACTCAGCACAATCCAGAGCATTCGACACGCACCTTCCTAGGCAATTTCAGTGCGGACACCCTTGTGGTGCCCCCACCCGGCCTGCTCCCTTCTGGGAGGCGTCGTTGCGTTTCTGGCAAAGACCCTTTTCCGGAGTCCCAGTCCCTAGGGATCTGCGCCAGAGGTATTGTGGGCCCCGGAGTCTCCGGTAGTTTGCCTCATCCTCAGTCAGGACTAACGCAACTGGACATTCCCGATGGGCTTCGCGCCCTTCACCGTGACCGGCCGCCAGATGTAGATTCCATGGATTTTGACTTCTGGGGGAGGAGGACTTTCTACTTGGCATGGTTGCTTCTTTCAATTTCTGCACATCAGGCCCACTACGCTACCTATGATGGGTTTCTGTGGTCCAGGCTAGGTCAACTCCTAGCCTCTGTGCCTGATTCAGAGGTAACCAGACAAGCCATTGCACTCTCTGCACATGGCCTGGAGTTAGCAAGGCACCAAGCGAGGGTATCTTACGACGCCAACAAGGTAGCTTCCAGGGTCGTAGGGACAGTGATCTGCACTAGGCGGACGGCATGGCTGCGTCTTTCCCGGTTGTCACCCTTGGCCCAGCATAGGGTGATTTCCTCCATATACCAGAGAACCCATCTTTTCTCCCATAGGTTGAGGCGTCATCTGTCGGGGCAACCTCCTGCCCCCTCCAGGGGGTCCCTGTATCACTCTCTCCAGTCTCGGGCCTCTCCAGACCCGTGAAGGTTCTCCCTCCCAGTGTGTCACCCACTGAGAGCTAAGGGACTTAGTCCTTTAGGGTCTAGGGTCTACTTCGGGGGGCTCGGTACTCACCCAAAGGTGATGAATGGTGAAGACTTGACACAGATAAGATATGAAAATTACTTACCTACCGTAATTCTCGATCTTTCTGTGTATCTTCACCATTCATCACAATCACCCTCCATCCCCCTGGGGCCTCCGTCTCTGGGTCCCCTTCCCTTTCTGCTGGTCAGGAGCGGGGTGACCTTGGGCACACGGGGATTTTTACATTCTGTTGGGGATCAGGGGAGAGGGCACTTCTCTCCTCAGTGCCTCGGCTCCACCCCTGTGGGTTGGGGGTTTGGGTAGTTGCCCTCTCTTCTTTTCTCTCTCTCCCGCTATTCTCCTTCGTTCTTGTCTTTAAGGATTCAACCCTTAAATTAATTTAAGAAACTTTGTTTCTTATTTCCAGATTTGGTTTTTGGGGGGTAAAGCCCTGTATCCTTTCTTTTCTTCCAGAATAGCCGCTTCTGCTTATGTTGGAGTTTATTGCCAGTGATTCTATACCTTGAATTCTGGCAGTACAGCCTTCTGGCTACTCCTTCACAGTTCCTATACAATCTGGAGACAGGTCAAAGGTTCAGGGTATGTCTCTCCCCCCACTCCCTATTTCTAAATCTTCCTGGACGTAAGTCTCCACCACTCATTCACACTGTTGGGATCTGTGCCGGAGGTACTAGGACCCATCGGGAGCAAACTTTTTGCTGGAGGGTCGGCGCCAGAGATGGAGCCGTGAGGAACAGCACCACGAGCCTCAGCTCGCGCGGCAGTGACTGTCTCGGCGTCGACCCTCCAACCGCCTCAGTTCCTTTTTCCTCATTGCCGAAAAGGCGCTCAGTGACGACGTCATCACCCTCCGGGAGTCAAACTTCAAAATAGCAGCATAGTTTTCAGTTTTTCTTATTTTGTAGTAATATCTCGATAAGTATCGCTTAAGTTTATTCTTATTTTAAAAATAAAAAGAGTCTCAGCCTACTTTGACGGAGTCGACCATGAACAGGTCAGGTGACGGTAGGGAGACTTCGTATGAAAGTTGTTCAGTCAGTCGGGCTGGGTCCGGTCCACCGCCTTCTCCGGAAGGGGGGTCTGACAACGGTCAGTCCAATGCCGGGGGCGGGCGGTCCCCGCGGAAGCATAAAATAAGCAGTCGCATTCTCGGCACCGTTCGGCCTCGACTCTTCTTGCCCACAGGTCAAAAAAGAGAAGGCATCACTCGAGGTCGCCCTCTGATATGTCTGCGCGTAGATGTTCGGTTATTGGGGCTAGTTGCCGGTCTCCTCCTTCGGAGTCGCCAACCTCTGCTTCTGGTAGCCAACGGCTTCGACATCAGAGCCCTACCCCGCCCGCAGGTAGGTCTTCAGATGAGCAGTTTCATCAGTGGGCCGCTCTTATGGAGCAGTGGGCTCGGAGGTTGGTTCAGCTACCTTGCTCGGTCACTCAGGGGCCTTCGGACTTCCTGGGAGACCAGGTAGGGCAATTGGACTTCCCTGGTCGTGCGGCACCTTCTTCAGTGCTGTCGACTCCGCGCTTAGGTGTTCCCCCCCAACATGGCTACGGTGCAGGGGGCCACACCGATGCCGTTATCTCCTGCTCTTCTTCCTTCAAAGCCCATTTTGCGGAGTCTTGGAGTGTTTTCGGTGCCCTCGGCGTCGATGTCACGCTCGGCGCCGCCCTCGGCGCCGTGCAGGTCGTCGGTGCCGTTCTCGGTCACCGTCTCGGTCCCTCTATGCCATTTTCGGTGCCGTCTGCGGGTCCCGGTGCCGTTTGGTGCTCACGTGGCTTTTGGCGCCCACGTCGGTCCTTGGTTTCGTTCTCGGTGCCGTGCGCTTCGCGCGGGGGGCTCAGGTAACTCTTCCACTTTTCAGGACTCCTCTTTTCCTTCTTCCCTTTCCTCTGACTTTCATTCCTTTCCTGTCCATACAGTCCCTCCTGGACTGTCAGGAGATGACATTGAGCCTGACCCAGACCCTCGGCTGGGTGATGAAGTGGAGAAAGCAGGATCTATTACTGCTACAGAGCCTGTGGTCGAGGACCTGTCCTTTAAGTCTCTGCCGAAAAATTTGATCTCCACTCTTTCTCTCCAGACTACAAACATCGATCCTGGGAAATTGTTAAAGACTCCAATACCTTCATGCCCCGGAGATCCCTACGGATTTGACTTCTCCGGTTCAGCCTTCCTTCGAGATGCTGTCTCAAATGGTATGGAATAATCCTGCTCTCACCCCTTCGGTGGCTAAATCCATAGATAGGAAATATTCAGCCCCCAAGGATCGTCCCATTTTGGCATCTCAAGCCTTTGCGGATCCTATTGTAGTCCTGGCAGAGAATGATAAGGTCGTTCTTCCCCAGACTACTACAGCTCGACCTATTAACAAAGAATCTCGTAAGATAGACACCTTAGGTAAGAGAGTCTTTGCTGCTTCTACCCTAAGTATGCGTATTGCCAGCTACCAGGGCTATTTCTTCCAGTATGAGTATATTCTGTGGCACTCTATCAAGCAGATGGTTGAAGCTCTACCGGAATCGGATACAAAGCCAGAGCTTCTTCAAACCATTACCAGAGGTATCGAATCTAATAACCAGCAGGTTAAAGCAGCTATGGATGCTTTCGACACTGCTTCCGTTGTGACTGCTGATATTTGTACCGCCGTAATTCCTGGCTCGCAGTTCGACTTCACAAATGGCAGCAGCAGGTAATAGCGTTGCCCTTTGATGGTGCATATCTTTCGGTCCTCAGGTAGAACAAGCTCAGAAGCAACACAAAAGACTAGGTCAGCCATTAAATTGGCTCGACCCCTCCTGTCCTCTCGAGGAGTGTCAATAAATGTCAGTTTCATAACCATCAGTCCTTTCAAGGCAGAGGCAGAGGGTTTCCATAAAACCAACCTGCCCAACCTCAAAAAGACACAACAGAAGGCGCAAGGGTCCAAAGCGCCCAGCGCCACCTTATGAGTTGCTGGCCCAAGTCCCATCTCAGCTGCCCGAGGTGGACTTTTCCTCTCTGGTGGGAGGTCGTCTGATGCACTTCTACAACCAATGGAAGTCCATCACCTCGGACAAATGGGTCCGTCGAATAATTCGCGAGGAGTATTCACTCAATCTTGTGGAGACCCTTCCAGATCGTCCTCCCAAATGACAGCACAGGCTGTCAACCCTTCAGTCAGACCTTCTTGCCGCCGAGATTCAGGGCCTTCTGAACAACAGGGCAGTAGAAGTAGTGCCGCTGCATCAACGGAACACGGGTTCTACTCCCATTACTTTCTGGTTCCAAAGAAGTCCAGGGGCATGCGCCCCATTCTGGATCTCAGAAAGCTAAACAAATTTCTCCCCAAGGAGAAATTCAAAATGATTTCTCTGGGAACCTTGTTACCTTTGCTTCATCAACACGACTGGCTAGCCTCCCTAGACATGCAGGATGCTTACCAGCACATTTCTATTCACCCGAGGCATCACAAATTCCTGAGGTTTGTGGCTCTGGGACAACATTATCAGTTCAGAGTCCTGCCCTTTGGGCTGTCCTTGGCCCCGTGGGTTTTTACAAAGTGTTGTGCAGTTCTCGTAGCGCACCTCAGAAAGGTCGGAATACAGGTGTTCCCTTATCTGGACGATTGGCTTCTGGCAAGTCCTTCCAGGCAGGGAACTCTGGACGCCGTAGAGATGGCCTCTCGCTTCTTTACATCCATGGGAGTTCTGCTGAACTTCAAGAAATCGCAACTGCAGCCCTCCCAGAGGCTCCTTTTTATAGGGACTCTTCTGGACACCTCCTGCGCGAAGGCTTTTCTTCCAGAAGACAGAAGGAACGATATCCTTCAAATGGCCTGTCACATCGGGGAAAACAGCTCAGTCCCAGCTCTCTCAATGCAACGGATGCTAGGCCTCGTAGCATCCTCAGTGTTCACTGTACCCCTAGCACGTCTGCACATGAGAATCACTCAGCGGATGCTCAGTACTCATTAGTCCCCAACCACTCACCCGCAGTCCTATCCCATCAAAGTGACAGAACCTTTAAAGAGGTCACTCACCTGGTGGTCTCAAGAGAGCAATCTCCTGGAAGGGTATCTCTTTGCTCCTCTGGACCATCAAATCTCCATTACCACAGACGCGTCCCTAATGGGGTGGGGAGCTCACTGTCAGGCTCTCCACACTCAAGGTGCGTGGACTCAAGTCGAGTCCCAGCTTCACATAAATGTCCTAGAAATGAGAGCCGTCCTTTATGCGGTCCGAGTGTTGAAGGACATTCTCTGTCACAAGAATATTCTCCTTCAAACGGACAACAAAGCAGTGATGTATTACATCAACAAGCAGGGCGGTGCTCATTCTTACCCCTTATGCAGGGAAGCGATGCAGGTATGGGAATAGTGCTTGGAGCACAAAGCTCTAATTCAAGCGGTCTACCTACCAGGAATACAGAACGAACTGGCAGACCGTCTCAGCAGAACAGAGACAGATCCTCACGAGTGGTCTCTCGACTCAACCATAGTTCAGTCACTATTCAAAGAGTGGGGAACTCCAGACCCAGACCTTTTTGCATCCCCACTCAACACAAAACTGCCTCTCTTCTGCTCCAGAAATCTAGGGCCTGGCATTTTCTGTTAGGATGCGTTCAGGCTGCAGTGGACAAAATGCTTTCTTTATGCCTTTCCACCTCTTCCTCTAATTCAGAGGGTACTCCTCAAGTTCGAATCCAAGGGGGACAAGATGATTCTCATTGCTCCCTTCTGGCCTCGGCAGCTGTGGTTTCCACTACTCAACAATATGTTGGCAGTTCCTCCGAGACCACTTCCCCTACAGATGAACCTTTTGACTCAGGGGCTGGTGGTCCATCCCAACCTGAGATCACTTCACCTTCACGCTTGGCTCCTGAAGAGGTAGAAGTAAACCGGTTCAATGTCTGTCGAAGGGTTTCAGATATTCTTCTGGCTGCACGGAAGCCAGCCACTCGAAAAACTTACACAGCCAAGTGGAAGCGTTTTTCGCTCTGGTGTGCAAAGTCCTCTTTGAATCCCTTTTCCTGCCCACCAGATAAGGTTCTGGAGTACCTCTTGGACCTCTCAAATTCAGGTCTGCAGTACTCTACAGTCAAAGTTCACCTTAGTGCCATTTCAGCGTATCGTGAGACGGTTTTTTTCCTTAACACTGGCTCAGTTACCTGTGGTTATGAGATTTCTTAAAGGAATTCTGCATACCAGACCTCCTACAAGATGTCCAGTTGCAGCCTGGGACATGAATCTTGTGCTAGACATGCTCACTCGGAAACCTTTCGAACCTCTGGCTACCTGTGAGCTAATATTTCTCACCTGGAAGACTGCCTTCCTAGTGGCCATTACCTCAGCTCACTGGGTCTCTGAGATACATGCCCTGGTCACAGATCCTCCGTATACTGTGTTCCATAAGGACAAAGTAGTCCTTCGGGCTCATCTTAAGTTTCTTCCTAAGGTTGTGTCAGAATTTCATCTAAACCAACCTTTGGTCCTTCCCTCTTACTTTGCGGACTTCCAGAATGAAGGAGAACAATCTCTTCATTCTTTGGATGTTAAGAGAGCTTTGCGTTTCTATCTAGATAGAACCAAGGACTTTCGCAAAGCCCAGCAACTGTTTGTTTCCTTCAGCGAGACCCGGCTGAGTCAACCTGTCGCTATCAGATGTATCTCAGCATGGTTAGTGGCATGCCTTCACCACTGCTATTCCATGGCACAGGTTAAGTTGGAGGGTAGGGTTTACGCTCACTCTACTAGAGCGGTCGTGGCATCCCTAGCGGAAATTCGCAACTTGCCCATTGCAGACATTTGCAACGCGGCCACCTGGAGCTAAGTGCATACTTTCGTTAAACATTATGCACTGGATGTCCATGCCAGACGACATTCTTCCTTTGGCAGAGCCATCCTTAATGGACTTCTGTCCTAGAAACGTGAGCTCTTGGTCTCTCCTGCCGCCCTCTCGGGGGATTATTAGCTCGGTACTCTCCCAATAGTGTGAATGAGTGGTGGAGACTTATGTCCAGGAAGATATGAAAATTACGTACTCTACCATAATTTTGATCTTCTTTTTGACGTAGTCTCCACCACTCATTCACACGCCCACCTCCGGGCCCCGAGCCCACCTTCTGTTGTTGGTCTTCACTCCCTCAAATCTTTAGGCTGTGAAGACTTCTTTGTTGACCCTTCTTATACGGGTCGCCCGGACTATCTTATGTCCGGTTTTAGGTTAGGCTATCCTTCTAGGTTAGTTGCGCTGCACCTCCTTGGTAAAAAAGGTACTGAGGTGGTTGGAGGGTCGACGCCGAGATAGTCATTGCCGCGCGAGGTGAGGCTCGCGGTGCCGTTCCTCGCGGCTTCATCTCTGGCGCCGACCCTCCAGCAAAATGTTTTCTCCCGATGGGTCCTAGTGCCTCCGGCACAGATCCCAATAGTGTGAATGAGTGGTGGATACTCGTCCAAGAAGATCAAGAATTACGGTAGGTACGTAATTTTCATTTCTTCCCTCCCTCTTCTACTTCCAGAGATTGGGGCCCCTTCCCAATCCCCTTAGATTTCTAACCCTCCTTCTGTCCTCTGTCATTTATTTCTCCTTTTAGTTTGTATATCTTTTCCTTTATCTGTCCCTTGGACTTCCTCCCAACCCTTTCTTACTCTACAGCAACTCGGAACTGGCGGGAGGGTGGGGTCGACAATGCCTAACAGCCAACCCGCGAGCGTCACGCATTGCATCTGCCTTGAAGGCGGTGCCGATGGTGCGTCAATTCCACCCATTCAAAAAAAAAAGATCCCACAGGGTCGTGACCTCCGGGCACATTATCCAAAGGTGATGAATGGTGAAGATACACAGAAAGATCAGGAATTACAGTAGGTACGTAATTTTCATTTCTTCCGGCTTGGAATCAACCTTCAGCAGTGCCTGCCATTCCAAGGAAGTCTGATCGCCCCCTATCAGGCATACATTAACCACCCCTTTTTCTCTGCCACGCCAGAAGCAGATTCTGTTGTGATTAATGCTGCTCATGATCGCACTAAGCGCCCCAAAACACATGAGCGCTCTCTCTTCCTCCTGACAAAGATTCTCACTTTATTGATTACCTAGGCAAAAAGGTGTATCAAGTGGGTACCATGAATCTGAGAATTCTGAACTACATGGGTCATACGGTTAAGTACCAACACATGCTCTGGTCGTCTGCCATGGACCTTGTCAACAAGCTTCCCCCCTCAGCTGAACGGGAGCAACTGTTGAACACTATATCAACTGGAAATTCCACCTCCAGACATCTCCTCCGCTCAGGCTACGATGCCTGGACACCTCTGCCCGAACTTCAGCCATGGGCATAACTCTGAGAAGACATGCATAGCTCCTGGTTTCAGGATTCACCCCAGATGTCCAGCACAAAATTGTAAATGTGCCATTTAATGGCTCAAAACTATCTGGCCCTGGAACCCAAACCCTCCTAGATGACCTCCAGGCATCAGGAATAACCTAGTGTATGGTGCATGGTGTGTACCACTCTACCCAACCATCCACCCTTTTTCGCTCCCAACACTCTTACCAATACAGAAGAGGTGGAAAGCATCAGGGAACCTATAGGAGCAGTTCCCGAGGTCTGTCCCATTCGTCCTTCAGAACCACTACCCCTGCTCTCAAAGGCTTCCGGCTCAACCCTCCAGGCAGTTTTCCAGTCTGCTGCTATATGACCACCCAGGGCTTTGCCCCAGCTTCCTTCTCCCAGCCTCGGAAGCTGTGGGCAGTCACTTTGCCCATCATTTAGAGGCCTGGCAAACAATAACATCTGACGAATGGGTGCTTCAGATTATCAGGATGGTGCACACTTTGGAACCCACCTCCGTGCCACCCCTTCACCACTCGGTCTCTTACTCCAGTGACCATATTCCCATTCTCCAGGAGGAACTTCAAGCGTTCCTTCAAAAGAACGCTGTCTACCCTGTTACTCCAGTAGAACAACATCAGGGATTTTATTCCCATTTTTTCTGGTGCCCCAAACGCACAGAGTACCTGAGACCTATCTTAGACCTCAGACATCTAAAACTATACATTCAATACAGAAGGTTTCAGATGGTCACCCTGGCATCCATCTTGCCTGTATTAAAGAAAGGAGATTGGCTATGTGCACTGGACATGAGACGCCTACTTACATATTTCAATCTACCCTGCCCACCACCGCTTCCTCAGTTTCCATTTGCTAGGAAACCATAACCAGTTTTGGACTGTCCTATTTGGATTCTTGTCCACCCCAAGGGTCTTTACCAAATGCCTAGCGGTGGTGGCGGCATTACACAGAGAGGGACACTTCGTGTTCCTTTATTTAGATGACTGGCTCATTAAAGCAGCCTCCAAGTCTTCCCTACTTTCATCCCTGCATGCCACCCTCACCCTATTTCAGACTCTGGGAATTACAGTGAACTGGCCCAAATCTCACCCAGAACCAATTCAGAGACTCCAATTTTTATTTATTTATTTGATTATTCGGAATTACAATCCTTTGATTCAGAGACTCCTTTACAAAGGCTCCACGTCAAGTACAGAGACAATAAGCATAGCAAACAACAAAGCAAAACAGGCACAGTTTGTATACATGGTAAGCATACTGTATTGCACTAGATACAACATAAAGGCAAAAATAGAGCATTAGAAGCATTGCTAGGTACAAAATTCAGCGCAGAGAGGAGGTTTGAGGAGAGGATGGTCTGGGCACTGGACCCGGCCATGGAGAAGAGCCAAGATCAGGAAGTAAGGTGGCTCACTGGGGGACTAGGGGGGTGGAGGCAATAGGGGATAGTAGACAGGGTAAAGCAGGAAGATAAGAGCTGGGGGTGGTCCACTATCAGGAACAGGAGGAGAGGCAGGGAGTGTCCAAGTGCGACCGGAGGGAATAAGGCCAGAAAGTAGGACATGGATCACTGTCAGAAGTGGAGGAGTCAGGTACAGGAGCATGAGGATAGAAGGTGGGAGTGCAGTAGAAATTTAATTGGATTCCTCCGTAATGTGAAGGGGGAGGGAGTTAAGCCAAGTCGGGGTGCAATAGAGAAAAGAGTGTTGGCCCAGTGAGGTTTTAAGTCTTTGTGCCTGATGAGATGGTTTGAGGGAACTGCTGGTGAGCCTTGCATGTGGAGTTGGTTGCAGAGGAGAGGCAAGGGGCGGTGAGTCCAGCGAAGATTTTTTTGGCTAGGAGGCAGGTGTGGTATTGTAGCCTGCCATCAAAGTCCAGCCAGTTTGTTCGGCTGTAGAGGGAGCAGGTGTGGGTGGTACCGGGGCAGCCTAGAGAGAGGCAGCAGGTTTTGTCAAGTAATATTTTTACCCTTTTAAGGGCGGTATTGTCAACCGCCCCATAGATAACAATGGCATAGTCTAGCACTGAGAGTACCGAGGAGGAGATGGCAAGTTGGAGGGCTTCTGGGGAAAGACAGTGCTGATGACGGTAAAGGAGTCTGATACAGGAGTTTAGATTTGAACAGAGATGGTGTACGTGGTCGTGGAAGGTAAGGGCAGGGTCGAGAGTGATGCCTAGGTATTTCAAGGAATGGACTTGTTCAAGGGGCAGAGCGGTGGAAGTGTTGCCGTTTAGTTGGGTGAGCTTAAGTTTGTTCTGTTGGTGGGCAAAAAGCATGGTCTCAGATTTTTTTTGGTTTAGGACAAGTTTGTGTTTGGCGAACCAGGACTCTGCCTCCGTAAAGGTGATTTGGAGGGAGAGTTCAAGTTGGGAGGGGGTTAGGGTGGGATGCATAGAGGACAGCGTCATCAGCGTACAGTAGGATTTTACCGGTGCAGGCTTTGGGGAGAGAATTTAGGAAGAGACTGATAAGAAGGGGAACTAAGATGGAGCCTTGCAGTACTCCAGGGCGGACAGGGAGAGGATTCGAGGTGGTGGAGTTGATTTTTACCTTTTGGGTCCGGTTGGACAAATAGTCAGTGAACCAGTTCATTGAGTCATGAGAGAGGCCGAGTTGAGACAGGGTGGAGAGGAGAAGTGGGTGATTAACAGTGTCAAAGGCCTTCGATAGGTCCAGGAACACCATGCCAGGCAGTTTGCCAGTATTCAGAGTAGAGTGTATGAAACTAGTGAACTCGAGGAGGGCAGTACTTGTGCTGTGCCCTTGCCTGAAACCATGTTGTTCAGGAGTTAGAGATTAGTATTTGGATAGGTATTCAGTGAGCTGATCCGCAACAATACGCTCAAGGGCCTTGGAAAAGTGGGGGAAGGATAGATATGGGATGGTAGTTACTGGGGGAAAGACGGTCACCAGATTTGTGGATGGGGGTTATAAGAGCCGCCCTCCATAGTGAGGGGAACTTACCTAGGCAAAGGGAGAGTTTGAGTAGTGAGGTTAGAAGGGAGATGACCTCGTCGAGGGTCAATCGCAGGATTCTGAGGTCTATTGTGTCACTACTGAAACTGGCCTTCTTAAGAGCTTTGATAAGGTAATAATAAATAATAATAAAATGTTATTTATTAGGCGCCTTATCAACAACCAAGGTGCCTCACAGTTCATAAACAAACAGGCATCAACAATGTCAGCAAAGTGATAATACACCAAAAAACATAAAAGAAAAACAATTAATTACATCAATTATATCATTTACGAAAAGCCTGGCACCACAAATACGTTTTTAGAGATTGTTTAAAACCCTCCACAGTTGTGCACCAGGTAGGGTTTAGCTTCCCGAGGGGTGAGAGTCCAGAAGCGTAAAGGAGGAGATGTTTTGCCGGGCCGGGGGATGAGGGCAATAGAGGGTTTGACTGAAGAAGTTTGGGGGGAGGGTTGTGCTGAGGTCTGAGAAAGAGGAGTTCAGCGCTTCAGCCACTAGATGGGGGTTGTTTCATATGGAGCCATTTATATTGAGTTGATTGTGGGGGGTTTGACTTGCCACTAAGGGACTTCAGATTGTCCCAGAATTTGCACCTGTCCCCCCAGGTAGCGGTTAGGGTGGCTTTGAAGTGGTCAGCTTTAGCTTTTCTAATGGCCCATGTACAGCTGTGGTGAGCGGCGCAATAGAACTGTCTGTCTTGAGAATTTCCAGAGTCAAGGGCTTTTCTCCACGATTCGTCCCGGCACCTCATGAGGTCAAACAGGTGAGGTGTGATCCATGGGGTGTCGTAGGCCCTTACTGTCTTTTTTTTTTTTTTTGAGGGGTGCAAATTTGTTGCAGACTCCATTGAATGAGTTAATAAAGTAGCTAAGGGCGGTGCCTATATCCTGACTGCAGTAAAGAGTGGACCAGTCATGGTGAGTTAGGTAGATTCTAAGATTTCTTAGATTGCTGGGTTTGAGGGGTCTAGAGAAAATTGTCTTGGGAGGTGGTTTGGGTGCCTGGCAGGACCACTTGAAGAGGACAGGGGAGTGGTCGCTGAGGGCATTTGAGAGGACGGAGAGATCAGAGATTTTATGGGGGCGGTTGGAGAGAACTAAGTCAAGTAAAGTGGCCGTTCTGGTGTTGTGGTTAGTGCTTGGGGTGGAGACTAGTTGGGTGATGTCTAGGGCAGCGAGTGCATCTTTGAGGTGGGAGGTGGTGGGGGACAGCCAGTTCAGGTTGAGATCACCAAGTGTGATCAGTTCAGTTTTAGGGGGGAGGTTGGTAAGATAGTCCAGGAGGGATTGGAAGGCGGGAGCTTCCTGGACCCAAGTCTCCACCACTCATTCACACTAGTGGGATAGCGCTGGAGGCACTAAGACTAAACGGGAGCAAAACATTTTCTGAAGGGTCGGCGCCAAGACAGGACCACGCATGCGCAGCACCATAAGACTAGCTTGCACCTATATAGGCTATTTCGGCGTCGACCCTTCAACCGCCTCAGTTCCTTTTCTCCCGCCGTCGAGTGCGCTTGGATGTCGACGCCACTCGTCTGCCGGAGTCAAAGTTTTCATCTATATGACAGCAGCTTTTAGCCGTTTAGTATTCATTTAATTTAACATTTTAAGTAGTATTTTCTAATTTACGAAAAAGAAAAAGAAGATTATGAAGAAGAAAAAGAAATTCTCACCTGCAACCAACGGAGTCGTCCTCAGACGGTAGCGGTGATGGTCGTTTGAAAGTTGTTATGGCAGAGGGGCTGTGTCTGGTCCGCCGCCCTTTGCTAAAAGGGGGGTCTGACTACGGACAGTCCTGTGCTCGGTGGGGGGGGACAGTCCACCAAAGCACAAATCTGGTGGTTCCAGGGATCCGGCTCAGTTTAATCTCGAGCTGTTCTTCCTCGGGGGAAGAAGAATCTGTGCCGCTCGAGGTTGCCCACTGGTACGTCTGCATGGGGACTGTCGGTCGGGTGGGGAGATAGGCCTGAACTGACTTTGGTGGGTTCCCCTTGGTCCCGCTCTTAATGGCCGCGTTCTTCAACTCCAGACTCCATCTCTGTCCTCGATGGAGTTCCGGTGAGCAGTTTCACCTCTGGGCTGCTCCTGTGGAGCAGGGGGTTCGACTTCTGTCCAGTTTTCCTGGCCAGTAGTCCCAATTTTGGGGCCTCCGGGCCTCGGAGCCACTGGACCAGGGCTGGGTTGATTGATCAGATGTGCTGGTGCCTTCTGGTGCCACCATCTGGCCAACCCTCGCGCATACTTCCTCCCTCTTTCCATGCAGGCACGGGCACCACTTTTTCCTTCTCCCCTTCTCCTCAGGATTTCTCCATTGGCATTCTCCACTGCAGTGTTGGTCCTGGCGCCACAGCCGACACCATGGGTGACGCCGCAGGACCAGCGACATGGGCGGCACCACTGGTGTTGGTGTCGGCGCTATGGGTGGCACTGTTGCTACTGTGCAGCGCTGCGGTTGCTGTTGGTGGTGCTGTTGGTTCCTGGCTTCACTAGCGGTGCCGCGGGTGTCTCACGGTGCCACAGGCACTCGTGGGTGCCGTGAGTGGTACCATGAGTACCTGCGGGTACTGCCGTGGTTGCCCTTGGGTGTCACCCAGAATGGCATAAGCACTGCTTGGTGCCATCCTGTGCCACGGGTGATGCTGGTGCCACGGGGGGTGCCAGTTGGTGCTGTCCGGCAGAACTAGTGGTGGATTTCTCCTTCTGCAGACCTCTTCTTCCGTGGAACTTGTGGCGAGATGTTTTCCGCAGAATAAAGTCCTGTTCTGTGGATTATATTTCCACATATCTTAGTGAGTGGCGGTCTGCGTGGGATCTTGTGACATTCAGCGGTTTTCCGCTGATGGAACTCTTCTGTGCTGTTCTGCCAGCGGAATCCCTATTTCCGCTCAGCACTTTCTCGGCTCCTTACGTGGTGCTGAGTTCCTAGACACCGTTCCTGCTGGCGGAGTCTCTAGTGGCTCTGACCTAGACCTCCCTTTAGGGGTCCTTCTGGGGTAGAAGTGCATCTGGATGAGTCTCTCCCTGTCCTGCTTGTCGGTGATACAGCAGATGATTCATTTTATAGACTGGAGGGCAAGCCTTCTCTATCACCAGAGTCCGTGATGGAACATCTTTTCAGTTGTTCCTCAGTGCTGGGGTCCCCTATAGTATTTCAGATCCATGGACCAAACGCTTCTGCGTCTAGCCTCTTTTCAGTCATCAGGACAGTTACACTCTGTGGAACATTCTAATTCAGTGGTCGGGAGCCGTACAGGCTCTTCTGTTCCTTTGATAGGGGTATTTAGCCCCTTTGTGATACTGCCACTTCAGTGGCTCCATCAGCAACAGGTGGTTAACATCTCTTCAGCTGTGATTATTGGTCCAGTTACGATTCCAGTTATGGATGCTCAGGCTCCTCCTGCCCCTCAGATGGACGACATATTCGTCATTTTTGTATCAGGCAATCCTTGCGAGATAGCAGCCTGAAAGCCTTGTCAGGCTCGGACTAATGGTAACAAAAAAAAAAAAAGAAAGAAAATCATCACAGCACAGGGTCTAGCCCGAAATTACCCGATACCATCCTTTTGGATCCGGCCAGGTTCCGCCTCAGCCCCTAAGGCGGTCGTCTCTAAACTATGGTGAAGAGTACCTGACTTCTTCTACCCCTAGGGGAAGTCCGATCAAGCGGAGGTATGGGTCATCTCATTTCTCCAAGAGAGAGATTTCTCTTATTCAGAGATATTCCCTAGGCCTAGGCGGCTGACCAGTCTGTTTGTTAGTTCTCCTTTTTTTATCAGGCTTTCTTCTCTTGATCAGAGTCTCAGAGCAACAGAAGTGACTCTCCAGCAAGTCGGATCTCAGGTTTCTAATTCCTTGCTTGCTTTAAGTTAATGGACGGCATGCTCCTTTCTTGACCGTAGGTCAAGTAGGTCTTTTTTCAGAGATGGCTTCTCGATATTTATACCTTCGGTTCCTACGCACTGGTTCCGTGCCAGTCGCTCACGAAGTTACCCACTTTGAGTGGATAACGAAACTGGGATGTTTGTTTTTCATCAGCAAGCAAACTAGAGTCCTTCCTACTCCCTTTCAGGAAGGTCGGAGCAAGTAGTGCCTCACCGCATTGAGTCACTTCTGCCGTTATTCAGTCACTTTCAACAAATGGGTTAGCCCGAACTTGGTCCTGCTGCATCCCCCCTTGATGCACATCTGCCTTAGAAATCCAGACCCTGTTTTTTTCTGTCAGAATGTTTTTCCGCAGTGGACACGTCCTCCTGTACACTTTCCCTCTCTTCCCTTAGTTCAGAGACTGCTACTACAGTTGTAGGCACAAAGGGGCAGAATGATTCCTTTTGGAATATGAAGTGGGTAGGATCTGGTGCTACTAGACCACCACAAGAGGCTTCTGAGTCGTGCTTGGCCTTCCATTAGGAAGGTTTCAGTGACTAAGTGGAAACCATTCTCCTTGATGGGCTAACCCCAACTTGAACCCCCTTTTTGCTCACCAAGTAAGGGGTTCACGTGCTTCTGGACCTGTTGTTGACAGGTCAGGCATACTTGGTAGTAGGGGTTTCCATCTGCGCTTTCCGGTCTACCTGAACCAGTAGACTTTACCTCCGGCTCTTTCAATTCCTGAGGTCCTTTTACGTTAGATTGGTACATGTCTTTGACACCATTAATTTTTGTCCTAGACCAAATTATGGGGCTGGGTTCTTGCCACTCTCCTAGGGTGATTGCGGCCTCCTGGCAGAGTTTCATTTTGTGTCTGTTGCAGTTTTCTGCACAGTGGTGAGTTAGAACACAAGCGCTTATCTTGTAAGCACTATGTTCTAGATAATCTTTCCAAGACGGCTCTTTTTATTAGCAGGACAGTCCTTGGCTGTCCTTTCTGAGTGAGTCCTATCTCCTACCACCCTACTCAGGGTTGTTGGTTTTAGCTTGATACTCTCCCACTAGTGTGAATGAGTGGTGGAGACTTGGGTCCAGGAAGATATGGCAATTACGTACTTACCGTAATTGTTGATCTTCTTGGACACAGTCTCCATCACTCATTCACACACACACCCACCTGCCATCCCCTGGGCTCACTCGTTTTCTTTCCTGATCTTTACGGTCCTATAGTTCAGGCTGTGAAGACATTGTTCATTGACCCTCCTTGCAAGGGCCATCCGTGCCCTCACAGGCCCAGAAAGTCAGGATAAGTTATTTTTATTAGTTACGCTGCACCTCCTCAGTCGAAAAGGTACTGAGGCGGTTGGAGGATCGAAGCCGAGATAGTCTACACAGGCGCAAGCTAGTCTCGCGGTGCCACGCATGCGTGGTCTTGTCTCTGCGCCGACCCTTCAGAACATTTGGGGCTCCCGTTTGGTCCTAGCACCTCCGGTGCTATCCCACTAGTGTGAACAAGTGGTGGAGACTGTCCAAGAAGATCAACAATTATGGTAAGTACGTAATTTCCATTTTCTGTCCATGGGGTGGAATGTAAACTGCAGAGATGATCACAGGGGCTCTTGTGGGGACAGGTGTGATGCTAATGGATAGGGCTTGGACACCACTAGCCATTTGGGGGGGTGGGCGTGGGCCTTTAGGTGATCGTGAGAGGTAGATAACACAGCCCCCACATTAATGCTTCTCGATGCTGTCTAGTCGGTGCAGGGTGTAGCCAGATAGAGCTATATGGGCGTCCGGTGTAGGTTTAGAGAACCAAGTCTCAACGAGAGCAAGGATGTCAGGTTGGTGCTGAGTAATCCAGACTTGGAGGTCACTGAGATTTTTGATCGGGCTACAGATATTGATGGACGCAATCCGGGGGAGTTTTCTTGTGCCCAGGTGCCTGAGGTGGGGGGGCCAGGGTTGGGTTGGACATTGCCAGAGAGGAGTAGGAGGAGGGAGAGTGTTCTGAGTAGCAGCTGTCAGATGGCTTTTTTCTGGGTAAATCTGTTTGGTCGTGAGGTGATGTGTCGATGTAGGGAGGTGGGGATGGGAAGTGAAAGGAGGGTGTGGGAGGCAAGCAGTATGTGCTGGTACTTGGGGCGAGGGTGTGGGGGGGCTGGAGGAGTGTTGGCGGGGGATCTAGGGAAGAGTGAGTAAAGGAGGAAGTGTGATGGGGAGTAGTGTGGAGAGTTGGGGGTGGTGGTTGCTTGGGGGGTGGGTGTGGAGACAGTACTAAAGAGCATGGAGATGCAGACAAGAAGGGTGAGGAGGTTGACCATGCTAGTGTCAGGTAGTATGGGAAGAGAAACAGAAATGAGATTAAAAGACACCTGTAAGTAAGGATGCTGGGATGGCGTGGAGGAAAGGTGCCTGCCTTTGGTGAGAAAGGTACAGGGTTAAAAATACAGGGATAAGAAGGGGAAGAGGGACTTTGAAGAAGATGTAGAGTGAGAGAGGGACAGCTAGTTCGGAGGCTAGATTTAGGAGGGTAGTACTGCCTCCTAGAGGCCAGATGGCACAATAACATGCAAGGAGGATTAGAGGGAGGGAAGGGTGGAAAGTGAGTTGGGGAGAGAGGAGAGGGGCAAGCTTGGAAGGGAGAGTGTAATTAAAGTGGCCTCAAGTGGGGAGAGAGTAAAAGCTGCTATTGGGAAAGTGGGCACTTAGTCACGTGATGGGGGGGAGCTATAAATTAAGGGCCGACCGACGGGCTAACACCCCTCCCGAAATAGCCAGGTAAGAGACCGCTTGTAATTAGCTCCTGCCCTCATGCAGCTTGCAAAGTCTGGTATGCTGCTTCAGGCAGCAATAGTGACTGGGGAAGGGGGCTTCCATGAGGCCAATAAGGGGAGAAATGGAACAAAGGCAGGAAATTATCGGAGCTGTCCTGGACACGACCTCAGGAAGAGCATATCTTCTTAGGGACAGACAAGAAAAAATCCAGTCTCTTGTGTCCCATTTCCAAAGAGAACAGTCCATATCAGCCATGCAAATATTATGCCTTTTAGGACACATGGCCGCAGCCATCCCTACAGTGGCCCAGGCACACCTACGCATGAGGCCGGTCCAATGGACCCTACAAAAACAATGGAATAAAAAATCAGGGGTTTTCGAGGACCACATTCGGGTCACCCCCGCCTTCTGTGGTGCCCTCAACTGGTGGACCCATTGCACCCACCTCTCTCAAGGTATGCCTTTCCATTTCCCACCACCCTGACAGACATTGACCACCGACACCTCCCCAGCAGGTTGGGGTGCACACCTCGACCCTTACAAAACTCAAGCACAGCAGACCCCGGACTCCGTCCACATCAGGGTACTGTAAATGAGAACGGTACACCTTGCTCTCCAGGCATTTCGCCCTTATCTAACTCCGAGATCTCTCCTAATTCAGTCGGACAACACCTCAGTTGTGTTTTATCTGAACAAGCAAGGAGGAACGCAGTCCCTCAGCCTCTGCAAGGAGACACTGAAAGCCTGAGGAGAGGCTGTACAGCAGCATTTAACATTGACAGCCATACGTCTGCTCGGTTGTTACAACACCCTGGTGGACTTTCTCAGTCACCACTCTTCTACTCATGAGTGGACTCTCCATCACAAAGTTCTACAGAACATTTTTCGGATGTGGGGGACCTCGCAACTAGACCTCTTTGCATCCCCGGAAAATCACGGTCTCCCCAGATATTATTCCATTATCCTGAGCACAAAGGGACAATCTGTCGATGCCCTGACCCAACCCTGGACAGGACTCTTCTTATATGCTCCCCCCCCCCCCGGTCCCTCTCATACTACGAACTCTACTGAAGCTACAGTTAGAACCAGCCAACCTGATTCTTGTAACCCCTCTATGACCGGGTTGTGGGATAACAGATGGACCAGACACCGAACTTCAGTTTCACCACACAGTTTCTGTGTGATGTTTATTCAAAATACAGTAGATGACCTTCAGCAATGGCATATTCTTTCGTCAGTACATCAGTTTGCAGCAACAGACTATGTATGTCCTTCCTCTGTACCTGTCAGCACCTACTGGCTCACTGATGTAAACTTTTCAGTGAAAACCCTTCATCCCTATGGTTGCCTTGTTTGCGTGGGTGGTGGGGGCTCAAAAAGAAAAATCCCAAAACAAGCTACAGACAAAGAACCTCCATACAGAAGCACTAATACAAGGGTTGCCCCAAAGGGCATTAACAATAAGCCACGTTTCATAGAAACACATCACACACACTATGCAAATCACCATGACATTTCAGATTGGCACAGTTTACAGCAGGAATGCATGGTACCAGTTTACATGCATTCAACAAAACAACCAACTTAATTTCTATAATACAGTCACCTAGTACTTTTTACCTTTATCAAAAACACCTAGTGCTATGATATTTTCAACATTTACAGGTTTTGTAAACTTAAGGTATATACATCAAGGTATTTTATGACATAGTGCTATTGCCTACTAAATCCAACAATGATAAACACAGCCTGTTGTTTTACATAAGCTCGGAGGTCACCACAATAACCTCCCTGTACGAGGACCTGAGGAGGGAAATGGAAAATCAGAGGACACTGCCAGTCTTATGGATTAGAAATAGTAAAGAATGGATTAGGCTAAGAAACAGAAGAACTGTTGCAGCAGATTTCAGAAAGGTCGGTCCTCAAGAGTGGCAGGATCTCCCTGTCACATATTCCCGACTTTAAGAGGGAAGCAGTTATCTCAGACTGCTTACCACCTTCCAGTCCCAGGAAGGGAAGGAGCTTCCACCCATCCGTCTTCAGAAGGCTCTGTCTCAGGGTCCCTATTAACGATAAACATTCCATCATAAACACAGTGGACATCATCATGCTTTACCCTGAGGCGTTAACACATTTCTCAACAGGGACTAACGGTACCTTCCCATCTCCTTTTAGGGAAAGTCTGTCATATTCCATTGACATCAATTCCTGCACCATATCTAGACATGAAATCAGCATTTACATGTTTTGTCCCTGCGGGACACAGCAAATCGATAGGGCTGAAGAGCTAAGTACCAATGCAAAGAAGTGCAAGATCATGCACATAGGGAAGAGAAACCCTGAAGCCACCTATAGGTTGGGAGGGGAGTTGCTGGCAGTCACAAGGGAAGAAAGAGACTTGGGCATCATTATCACAGATGACCCGAAATCATCCAAGCAGACCACTAAAGCAGTAGATAAGGCTAGGGGGATGTTGGGGGTATATTAGTAGGGGTGTCACAAGTCGTAAGAGGGAGGTAATAGTCCCTCTTTACAAGACACTGGTTAGGCCCCATCTGGAGTACTGCGTGCAGTACTGGAGGCCACACCTTCACAAGGACATTAACCAAATTGACGCATCCCAGAGAAGGGCAACCAAAATGGTGCAGGGACTGCATCAGAAAACATATGAGGACAGATTAACAGAACTCAATATGTATACTCTGGAATAAAGGAGGGAGAGAGGTGATATGATCGAAACATTCAAACACCTTAAGGGCATTAATAAGGTGAAAAAGTCTAACATGTTTCTTAAGAAAAATAGAACAAGAGGACACAGCATGAGATTAGAGGGAGGCCATTTAAGGGGTAATGTGAGGAAGTTCTCTTTCACAGAAAGGTTGGTGGATGCATGGAACAGCCTACCTCAGGAAGTGGTGGATATGAATACAGTGCAAGGCTTCAAACAGGCATGGGATAGGCATAAGGGAGCAATACAGATAAGTATGAATAGATAGGCCATTGATGAAGCAAATGCCAATGGCACATTCATAAGGTAGAAAAAGAAATGGACAGACTGGATGGGCCTTGCGGTCCTTATCTGCCGTCAGCTTCTATGTTTCTGTTACCACTGCATTATATGAGAATTTTTTTCTCTCCTCTGGTACAACCAACAGAGGGGGGTTATGATCAGTTACAACCTTAAATTCAGCCTCCCACAAGTAATATTTCAGAGACTCAATAGCCCACTTCAGAGCTAAGCATTCTTTCTCTATAGTAGCATATCTTCTCTCCCTCTCGTAGCTTCCTGCTGATACACACTAACGGATGTTTTTCCCCATCTATTTTCTGAGATAAGACTGCCCCAGTACCATTTTCTGGTGCATCGTTTTAACCTCAAACACTTGGTTGAAGTCAGAGCTTTTCAATACAGGAGCTGTACATAGAATGGCTGTGATATTCCTAAATGCCTCATCACAAATAGGGGTCCACTGAACCTTATTCATGCACTTCTTTTTAATGAGATCAGTCAAAGGACAGGCAGTGGTTGAGAAATTAAGAATAAATCTCCGGTAATAACCAGCCAAGTCTAGGAAAGATCTCACATGCTTTTTTGTGGTAGGTATTGGGCTGTTTGCTACTGCTGTAACCTTCTCTACCTCAGGCTTCACTTGTTCGTTGCCTAAAATGAACCCTAGGTAACTTGTCTCTGTCTTTGCTAGGGCACACATAGCAGGGTTAATGGTCACTCCTGACTCCTTTATTGCTTGCAATACCTGAGACAAGTGTCTTAACACGGGTTTCCCAGTCAGGGCTAAATATGACCACATCGTCCAAATAAGCTACACAGTACTCAGCGTGTGGTCTTAGCATTTGGTCCATAAAATGCTGAAAAGTGGTTGGGGCCCCATGTAGTCCGAATGGCATTATGACAAACTGGTATAAACCAATTGGGGTGCTAAATGCAGTTTTATCTTGTGAATAAGCTGACAAGGGGATTTGCCAATATCCCTTAGTAAGGTCATGGGTGGAGATATTCTGTGCATTGCCTAGCCTGTCAATGATGTCATCTATTTGGGGCATTGGGTAGCCATCGAAAAAGGGACACATCGTTAAGCTTTCTAAAATCTAGGCATAGACATATCCCACCCTCTTTCTTGTCCACTATGACCATGGCTGAAGACCATGCACTCTTTGAGGGCACAGTTATGCCTAACTGCTCCATTTTTTTGACTTCCAGAATCACCTCATCCCTCACCTTCATGGGCAGTCTGTAGGGCTTTTGGTGTATGGGCTTGTCTTGCATGGCAGTTATGGTGTGCACAATTCCTTTGGCCCTCCCCAGGACGTTTGTGAATATGGGCTCAAATTCTTGCAATACCCTGAGCACATCTTTTTGTTGCTGAGGCTTCAATTCAGGGTTTATCTGAATTTCCCTTAACTGTCCTGACTGCTCTAGTCTTTTCTAGGCAACCTCCAGATCTGACTCCCTAACTTCAGGATAGAGATAAAGGGGTTAGACTTCTCACGCCATTTGCTAAGGAGGTTCACACATTGATGTCTACCCCTCTGCTGCTAAAATGCCGGTGGCGCCAGCACAGACACCGTCGTCACCAGTTTCACCCCTACCCCCGGTTGACAATAGGTCAGGCGACAGCCCTACAGAGGACGAACAGGCATCGGCCCCCCGCAGACACCAGATACCGGCACCGGGTCCTCTGACGCTGCCCCGACGTCGCCTCCGACCCACCGACAGTCGCCAGACCATGGCACTGTACCAGACATGGGTGCTGGACTGGCGTCTGGCCTAACGACGGATTCAGATCCCAAACTGAATCTGTCCCATGTCAAGGACCTTTTCGGCTACTGGTGGGAGACCATTCGCTCTGACCTTCTCCCACCTAAGCCACAAACAGTGGTGACCTCCACCCCGGATACTGGGGTTCCTGCCAAGGTTTCTACCCCACCTCCAGCTCCAGCCAAGGTTCCTACCCCGCCTCCAGACAAGGACACTGGCACAGAGCCTCCTCCTTCTGATAAAAATAAAGGGAAGGCTCCCTGCAAATGGCGTCATAGATCACGGTCACGAAGCCCAAGCTCCTCCAGTTCTCCTGATTGTCATAGATGTAAGAAGTGACACCACCAGTCCCATTCCTCTTCATCCATGGACTCATACCAGTCCTCGGATACTTCTTACTCAGAACCATCGTCCATCGACGACCTATCTCCTCTGGATCTGAGAGACACCCTGAAATCCCCACCTGATGACCCCTCTTTCATGGATGTCATGAGGCACATTCAGTCAAATATGGGGTGGGAAACAGAGGACTTAGACCCAGAGAGACTCTGCCTGGCTAAATATTTACACCAGAAGGACCCTAAGCCGGTGGTTATACAGTTGAAGCCTCTTAAAGGGGACGCCTCTGTGGACGGGACTTTGTCCCCTTTAAGCAGGCGTCTCTAATAGCAGAAGATCCAAAAACTGCAACACGCAGAGACAAACAGAGCAAATGAACATCAGGAACAAACAGACATATACATTAACACTAAAACAGCACATACTGATTTCAGCTGTTTTGTGATTTTGTGCTGCATGTCTCAAATTCGGTAATACTACTTTATTTTATTGAGAAAAAAAATGCTAAAAAGTGTTTAAAAACAGTACAGAGTTTAGCTACCTTGGACATTGATGCACCTGGCTCCTGCAGCGCTTCGATAACCTTCACTTTGTCTGCCAAGGGAAGATCCACTCTTTAGACTACATCAAGACAGATAAATGTACACAGATAACAGTAAGAGACACAGCCTATGTCTATTAGGAGTTTGTGATTCTTTGTATGCAGTATATACTGATTAAATTTGATTAGCCACACCTGATTAAGAGGATAGAAGAGGAAACCACCACAAAATCATCCCCATTAATGGGATTCCTATGTCCCCTTTAAAGTCACTTAACTTCATTGTGCTCCCAGGTCGCACCTGTAAACAAGCTTTCAGCTTAGTGTCTCTCCTGGTTAAAAAATAAAATACTTCCATTCAATTGCATAGCCACTTAATTGGTGCCTGGGGAATCATCCCCTTAAAGAAAGTGTCCCCATTAAGCATGTCCTGATTTAAGTGGCTTCAACTGTACCACCATTAGTGGACACCTTTGCGGATGTCATGAAAGCAGCTTGGAAGCACCCCCACACATCCGCTGCTATCCCAAAGAAGGCAGACCGCCTCTACAGGGCTCCAAAGGAACAGCCTTTTTTTTTGCAGAATATCCATTGGCTGACTCGGTGGTAATTTCAGCCTCCCACGATAGGTCTCAGAGGCCAAAGCACCTAAGCACACAACCCCCAGACACAGAATCCAAACAATTGGACTCCATGGGGTGTAAGATATACTTGTCCTCCACTTGCAGCATTTGGAGCCTGAACTTTTTAACACACATGGTTCAGTTCCAGAACACCCTTTGGGAACAAGGGATTGACATTAAGGATATCCCTGACTGTCCCGCAGAAGGCAGAACTGGTTACGCTTCTGCAGACTGGTTCGGATATGGGTACTCATGTCCTCCAGTCAGCCTATGACATGGTAGTGAGGGCGGCAGCTACAGGAGTATGCTTACGCAGACACTCCTGGCTCCGGGTTTGCGCAGGATGTGCAGTCTAACCTCCTACCACACTCTTTCAAGACTCAGTCCTTTTTGGTGATGACACAGAGGGAATCATAACCAAACTACAGGACTCTGGCAAAGCTGTTCGGACAGTTCAGTCTATGTATCAACCAAAGCAAAGGCCATTTTGAAAACCTCGTTTTTGAGGCCGTGGGGGACAACCACAACCTTGCTTTCAGCATCAGCAACCACAGCAAGGAGGTTATAAACTGATTGGGGTGCTAAATGCAGATCTTATCTGTGTCAGTCTTCACCATTCATCACAGATGGGTACTGGCCGGAGGTCAGGACCCCGCGGGAGCCTTTTTTTTTTTTAAAGGGCAGGCGGGCCGGCCTTGGCATCAACGCCCGCCCTCGAGGGCGGCATTACTACGTGGTGGCTCGGTTACTTGAAGCTGTGTCGACTCCATCCATCTCAACTTCGTCTCCGCCGTCGAGGTGCGCCTCGTGGGAAGCCTGAAGTTTGAAGAAGTTTGTCAGTTTTTCTGGGCCTTACGCCTGCGATATTTCCGTCACCAGTCAGCGGTCTGCTAGTTCTGGGTTCTGCCTCCACTCGACGTTGCCGGTAAGATCTTTCCTTTTTATTAACATTAAGCGAAGTCGAGTCTTTTTTGGTGGTGTTTTTCCGTAGGTCATGCCGCGGTCGGAGGGCAAGAAGTTCTCTAAGGCGGGGCGGCCCCCTATGCGTCGGTGCCCGTGCGGCCACAATTTCTCCGTGACCGACCAGCATGACCGGTGTCTCGTGTGTCTTGGCCGCTTCCACGACATGGATTAGATGCGATGCCTGCTTCTCTATGGACCCGCCACGTCTTGAACAGCGCATGGGAAGTTGGAGCGAGCTCCGCCAACTTCGAGACGGGTTCGCACTTTCGTCCGCCAAACCGGCCGCTCTCTCGGCCTTTCCTCCGGGTCCCCTCCAGTTCTGTACGGACCGTGGAGGAGGAGCCTTGACCTCCGTAGCCTAGCCTAGCAGTCCGAGGCTTCTCCCAGCGGCGCAGGAGGCCCGTCCGGCAATCACCTCTTAGTGGGTGGCCCCGGTGTCGCTCACGTGGTCCACAAGGCCGGGTCGGCGCTGTCCTCGATGCCGTCGGTCGGTGTCGTTGAGGCCTTCGACGCCGTTCGCGGTGCCGAGGGCCTTGGCGGCGCGACTCGTCTCTCGGCGCCGTGGGCGTCGACTCTGCTCACGGCGCCGCGACCCTGGATCTGGCGTCGCCTTTCGCTATGTCTCACCTCGGCGCTGAGGTTGAGCATGGCGCCGCAGGACCCTTGGAGTCATTGGTCGGCGCCACCTCTACTCTCAGCGCCGCTTGTGGCGCCAGAGAGCCGGGCAGCGCCGCGGGCGGTGACGGGTCCATTTTCAGGGCAGTCGACGCTGCCTTGGTTCTCGGTGCCGCTTGCGGCGCCATGGGGCCTGGCGGCGGCGGCGGCGCCGAACCCTGTGCTTTCGGGCGCCGCGCGCGCCGACTCTCGGTGCCGCTCGCGGTGCTGGGCGGCCTGGCGGTGTCTGTGTCTCCGGAGCCACTGTTGAGGCTGCCATTGGCGCCGTCTTTGTCCCCGGCGCCACTCCCGGTGCCGATGGACTTGGCGGCGCCGCGGCTGGCCCTAGCTCCGGATCTTTGGTCTCGGCTGCCCTACCGTCTTCTGCCAGCTCCGCCCCCGGGGCCGTGGAGGGCGCGGGGGTGGCCTTGTCCATGGCCACAGTTTCTGGGCCCTTCGCGAAGGTCGCTTTTCCTCACTCTCCTACTGTCTGGCTCAGGGCCTTGGATTCCACCTCGTCGGAGTCCGGCTCAGAGTCGGATGGGCAGTCACACCCTTTGGGGTTGACTGCACAGGAGGGTGAGCCGGTGGTCTCTTCGACAAGTCGGAGTCAGCCCCCTGCTGAAGAGCGTCGGGTTCCCCTCCAGATCGGGGTCGGTGGCACTGACCAGCAAGCTGTAGTGCGTACCACTATAGCCTTGCAGCCTGGTCTGGGAGGGTTCCTTGACCTTTCAGCAGACGTACCCCTTCCCGTGGTGTGTCTCGATCGCCCAACTTTGGGGCCCATCGGGAAGCCTACGGCTGGGGAGGGTGCTGCGCCCTGGATTTCCCCTTCGGGGACATCCCAGAGCTGCCAGCTACCTAGGCTGACCCTTCCGAGGACCAGGACCTTCTCGGGACTCTGAGGGGTGTGGGGTCGGGCGTTGGCCTTTCTCTGGGGTCCACCGGGCCTGGGCAAGCTAAGTCGCGGACTTCTGCCCTTCCCTTCTGGTTCCTTGAGAGGGTCCTATTCTTTGGAGGCAGGGGACCGTCCTTCTGACCTATCTGGCCCCGGTCGCCTCACTGGGGAGGATTCTTCTGGGCGCAGCCTAGGCAGTACCAACGTGGTTGTACAGCTGTCGGCTGCGGGTCTTCTGGACACCTTCCCGGGTGTCCATGGTCCGCTCTAGCCCCTGGCAGAGGTCAGCCCGATTCCTTCCCTCGGCTCTGCCCCTACCCCTCTGCCACATTCTCCAGCGCTCCCAGGCATTCTTGGTCCTACCGGGCCTCTCACCTGGGAGCAGTTCAGAGCGGTGGCTTCTCGGTTCCCTGCTTACGTTAGGGCCTTGGACAGTCAGGTTTTTCAACCTCCCCGGCAGCCACCCTCGGAGCAGATGGTGACCTCCAGCTCCTCATCCCCCTCTTCTGGGGGTGAGGAACCTTCTGTCCACATCTCTCCTGCCGCTGATCTCTCGGAGTATCAGCGTTTCCTCTCGAGGATGTTGGAGGACCTTCACCTTTCGCCTCTATCCGCGAGCAATCCAGAGCATGCGGCGCACGCCTTTCTAGGCAGTTTCGGGGCGGCCACCCTTGTGGTGCCCCCCGGCCTGCTCCTTTCAGGAGGCGTCCATGCGTTTCTGGCAGAGGCCCTTCTCCGGAGTTCCTGCCCCTAGGGACCTCAGCCAGAGGTATTGCGCACCCCCGGAGTCTCCAGGTTTCATGCCTCATCCGCAGTCCGGATTGACGCACCTGGACACTCCTGACGGGCTTCGCGCCCTCCACCGTGACCGGCCCCCTGATCAAGACTCTTCAGATTTTGATTTCTGGGGGAGGAGGACTTTCTACTCGGCACGGTTGCTTCTCTCCATCTCCGCTCATCAGGCCCACTATGCAGCCTATAACAGGTTCTTGTGGTCAGCGCTGGGTCAGATCCTAGCTGCTTTGCCTGACTCTGAGCAAACCAGGCAAGCCATCGCTCTTTCTGCCGTGGCCTGGAGCTAGCAAGGCACCAAGCAAGGCGTCTTATGGCATCAGCGAGGTAGCTACCAGGGTGGTAGGGACAGCGATCTGCACCAGAAGATCGGCATGGCTTCGCCTTTCCGGTTGTCACCGCCAGCGCGTGGGGTGATTTGTCTAGCTCACCAGGGAACCCATCTCTTTCCCGTGAGGGCGAGACGGCTTGTCGGGCACTTCCTTCTTCCGGGGACCCCATCTCACTCTCCCCTCTCGGCCTCCCAGGCCCAGAAGGTTCCTCCTTATTGTGTCACCCACTGAGGGCTAAGGGACACTGTCCCTTAGGGTGCAATCAGTCAACCCCTTCAGGGGCTTGGTACTCACCCATCTGTGATGAATGGTGAAGATTGACACAGATAAGATATAGAAATTACGTGACTACGTAATTATGATCTTTCTGTGTATCTTCACCATTCATCACAATCCGCCCACCATCCCCTGGGGCCTCAGTCTCTGGGTCCCCTCCTCTGTGCCTCTCCTCTCTTGAGTAGGGTAAAGTAGGGACACCAGGGTGTAATTTTTCCCTTAAAAGGGTACAGCCCAGTGGCATTCCTTCTCTACAGCATATCTCCACCTAGCAGGGTGGGGTTGATGATTGCCCTCCTCCTGTCATCCAAATGTTAAAAAAGAAAAGAACCCCCTTTTTTTTTTTTCACCAAATTTCTTTCAGAGAGAGTACTAATCCCTGTACCCTGTCCTTCTCCAGTATAGCCGACTCTGCTTTTGGGGTATTGCCATATATTCTGTGCCTTGAATACTGGCAAGTAAGCTTTGCTACTCCTTGCAGTTCCTATACAATCTGGTGAAGGACAAGGGTCCTGAATCCTTGTTTTCTCTCACTGTCTCCTGAAATTTCTCCCCCTTCCCTCCCTTCTTCCGCTTCCAGAGATTGGGGCCCCTACCCAATCCCCTTAGTTTCATCTTGTCTCTGCTGTCCTCTCAGTCGTTATTTCTCCTTTTGGTTCAGCTCTTCCTTCCTTTTTCTGTCCCTTGGACTCTCTTGTCCCACCCCCATCCTTCCTCTTACCTCTCCGGCGACTCAGAACTGGTAGTCAGGCGGAGTTGACACAGCTTAACGGCTAATCCTCGGCTCACGTAGTCACGTCGGCCTCGGGGCGCCCGATGCTGCGTCGGCTCCACCTGCCCTTTTAAAAAAAAAAAAAGCTCCCGCGGGGTCCTGACCTCCGGCCAGTACCCATCTGTAATGAATGGTGAAGATACACAGAAAGATCATAATTACGGTAAGTACGTAATTTCTATTTTTATCTTGTGAATCCGCTGACAAAGGGATTTGTCAAGCTCCCTTAGTAAGGTTAAAGGTGAAGATATACTGTACATTGCCTAGCCTGTCAATGATGTCATCTATTCTGGGCATTGGGTAGCCATCGAATAGTATCATGTTAAGATTTCAAAAATGTAGGCATGGGCGCCCCTAAAGGTGCTGCAGGGCGGCCTCTACCATGCCGAGTCACACTGACGCCTCCCCTCCAACTACAGCTAACTCCTTGTCAGACCCACTACCTCCCGTGACCCCGGCAGGGGAGGCGGTTGGAGGCCACTTTTCACTTTACGCCAAAGCTTGGAGGAAGATAACCTCCAATCAGTGGGTCCTTCACATTGTTGACAACGGACACTCGATAGAGTTTGTCCAGTTTCCACCAGACAGGCGCCCCAATCCCATTACTCATGGCACATGCTGGGCTAATTCAAGCAGAAATTCACGCCCTGCTGCTCAAGAAAGCCATAGAGCCAGTCCCCCCAGCCCAGAAGGGCACGGGCTTCTACTCGCACTTTTTTCTAGTGCCTGCTCCCCATGATAAATCAAGGGAACTGATTAGCATCACTGGACATGCATGATGCTTACTTCCACATCCTCGTGGAAAAGCCCCACAAGAGGTTCCTCAGATTCCTCTTTCAAGGAAGGCATTATCAGTTCAAGGCATTGCCCTTCCGGCCTGTCATCAACCCCAAGGGTTTTCACGAAGTGCCTTGCAGTGGTAGCAGTGGCCATTCGAAAGAAAGGACATTATGTCTTCCCCTGCCTGGACGATTGGCTCCTGACAGCACCGTCTAAAGGGCAATTTCAACGGTCTATTCAGGACACCTGTTCTCTCTTCGGAGAACTGGGAATCACCGTCAGCATCCCGAAATCCTCCCTGATACCGTCCCCAAATCTTCAGTTCATCGGGGCTCAACTCAATACTACTCTAGGGAGGGCCTGTTTGCCTCAGGACAGAGCTCTTCAGCTTCAGGACTTAGCACAACACATCTATTCTGCCTCAGCTGTACCAGCCAGAACTCTGTTACGGCTGTTAGGCCATATGGCAGCATCCATTATCACAGTCCCCCAAGTGAGACTGCACATGAGGATGATTCAGTGGACCCTGCGTGTTCAATGGGACCAAAGATGGGACGACTTGGACCAACAGGTTTCCATTACGAATCCGGTCCGTCAAGAACTCTGTTGGTAGATGACATCCCCTTCTCTAGAAAAGGGGATGCCCTTTCAAAAAGTAGCGCTGGGCCAAGTCTTGACGTCTGACACCTCAGGCACAGGGTGGGCAGCACACCTCAGCATTCACAGGACTCAGGGTTCCTGGTCAGCGAACGAGGAGACTCTCCACATAAATATTCTGGAGATGAGAACAGTTCTCTATGCCCTGCAGGACTTGAGCACCGTGCTTCGCCCAGTACACCACCTCGTACAAACAGACAGTATGTCTGTGGTGTTCTACCTCAATAAGCAGGGAGGCACACACTCCTACCCCCTCTGCTGAGAAGCAATGAGGGTGTGGAACTGGGCAATATCTCACCACCTAGTGATCTCAGCAGTCCGCTTCCCAGGGATTCAGAATACTCTCTCCGACGCTCACAGCCACATTCAGTCCAGGGCACACGAATGGACTCTTCTTCAATCTGTCGTTGACGAACTCTTCAACAGATGGGGCAAGCCAGAGCTAGATCTCTTTGCCTCCCCTATCAACACAAAACAGCCCAGATCTTCCTAGACATAAAGTCTCCACCGCTTATTCACACTAATGGGATCTATGCCGGAGGCGCTAGGACCCAGCGGGAGCAAACTTTTTTCAAGAGGGTCGGCGCCAGAGGTGGAGCCGCGAGGAGCGGCACCGTGAGCTGTGGCTCATGCGGTAAAGACTACCTTGGCATCGACCCTCCAACTGCCTTAGTTCCTTTTTTCCCCGCCGTCGAGTGCGCTTCAGTGAACGACGTCGCTTGCCTGCCAGGAGTCAAACTTCAAACTAGCAGCTTAGTTTTCAGTTTATTGTTTTGTAATTTATCTTCAAAACAAGTACCGATTAGATTTAATTTTATTGATGATAATAAAGAAGTCTTCAGCCCTCCATTGACGGAGTCAACCATGAGCGGGTCAGGTGACTGTAGGGAGACTTCGTATGAAAGCTGTTCAGTCAGCCGGACTGGGTCCGGTCCACCACCCTCCCCGGAGCGTGGGTCTGATAATGGATGGTCCAATGCTCAGGGAGGTGGGCGGTCCACCCAAAAGCATAAAAGAAAAGGGTCCCATTCTCAGCACCATTCGGCCTCGAGCTCTTCTTTGGCACACAAGTCGAGAAAGAGGGGCATCGCCAATCGCCTTCTGGTATGTCTACTTGGCGTCGAAGGTCATTGGGGCCAGGCACCGGTCTCCTCCTCCGGTGGCTGACCTCTGCGACATCGGAGCCCATCCCCGCCTATTGGAGGGGCTTCCAATGAGCAGTTTCACCAGTGGGCTGCTCTTATGGAGCAGTAGGCTGCTCTCATGGAGCAATGGGCTCGGAGGTTGGTCCAGCTGCCTGGCCCAGTCACTCTGAGGCCTTTGGGACGTTCAAGGGACCGGGTAGGGTGGTTGGACCTCCCTAGTCACGCGGCGCCTTCTTCAATGCCGTCGACTCTGTGCTGGGGTGTTTTCCCCCCTCACATGGCTGCGGCGCACCGATGCCTTTATCTCCTGCTAAGTTTCCTTATTTTCCCTGAAATTGTAGTTTTCGGAACCTTGGGACATTCTCGACGCCGTCTGCGGCGTCCGGGACTCTCTCGGCGCCGTCCATGGCATTGAGGGCTCTGTAGGCACCGTCTGCGGCACCCCAAGCTCTTTCGGCACCGTGGCCTCTGTTGGCACCGTGTGCTGGGCTGTTTCTGATGACACCGACTTCCTTGTGTTGGGCGCCATGTTCATCGGCGCCAATGCTTGGTGCAGCGCCATCCAGCATCCAGGACTTTTCAACTCCCGATTCCTTCCTCTTCTACTTTTCATTCTGATTTTCACTCCTTTCCTGTCCATACAGTCCCCCTGGACTGTCAGGAGATGATTTTGAGCCTGACCCAGATCTTCGGCTGGGTGATGATGTTGAAGGAGCAGGGAATCAATCGTGCTGCAGAGCCTGTGGCCGAAGACCTTTCCTTTAAGTCTCTGCTGAAAAATTTAAATTTCACTCTTTCTCTCCAGACTACAGAAATCGATCCTGGGAAGCTTTTAAGACTCCACTACCTACATGTCCCGGAGATCCCTATGGATTTAACTCCTCCGGTACAACCATCTTTTGAGACCCTTTCTTAGATGATGTGGAACAATCCTGCTCTTATCCCTTCTGTGGCTATGTCCATAGATTAGAAGTACGCTGCTCACAAGGATCGACCCATTTTGGCTTCACAAGCTTTTGCTGATCCCATTGTAGTCTTAGCAGAGAATGACAAGGCCGTCCTCCCTCAGGCATCTACAGCCCAGCCTATAAATAAAGAATCTCATAAAATAGACACGTTAGGTAAGAGAGTCTTTGCTGCTTCCGCCCTCAGTATGCGTATTGACAGCTACCAGGGCTATTTTTCCTCAATATGAGTATGTCCTTTGGCATTCACTCAAGCAAATGGAAGAAGCTCTGCCTGAGTCGGAAACTAATTCAGAGCTACTTCACACCATAACCAGGGGTATCGAGTCCAGTAACCAACAGGTTAAAGCTGCAATGGACGCTTTCGATACTGTTTCTCGAGCGGCAGCAGCAGGCATTTGTACCCGTCGCCACTCTTGGCTACATACTTCGGGCTTCACAAATGATTCCCAGTAGCAGGTCATGGCCTTACCCTTCGGTATGTATCTGTTCGGACCCCAGGTGGAACAAGCTGAGGAGGCCACACAGAAGACTAGATCCGCCATTAAGACAGCTCGACCCGCACCGGCCCCCTCTCGGGGGGGGTGCCAACAAGCGTCAGTTTCACAACCGTCAGTCCTTTCGGGGCAAAGGCAGGGGAGGTTTTAACAAAAACCACAGCCCGCAACCACAAAAGAAAATGCAGCAGAAGGCACAAGGCCCCAAAGCGCCCAGTGCCACCTTCTGAGTTCTTGGCCCAGGTCCCACCTCAACTGCCCATGGGGCTCTTCCTCAGCGGTGGGAGGATGTTTCACTCAGTTCTACGACCGGTGGAAGTCTATAACATCATACAAATGGGTCCTCCGGATAATCCGCGAGGGGTATTCACTCAATCTTTCAGAAACCCGGCCGGATCATCCCCCCCCAATCGACAGACCAGGCTGTCAACAGTACAGTCAGACCTTCTTGCTTCCGCGGTACAAGGCCTTCTGAACAACAGGGCAGTAGAAGTAGTTCCACCGGACCAACGAAACACAGGGTCTTACTTCGAGAGGGCTCTTGCAGTAGGTAATTACATATAGGACTGAAGCCAGCAGGCATCAGGACCCCACGGAAAAATTTCTAGCTAGCAGTCTGGCGGGGGACCACCCACACGTCAAATGACCGGCATCAGGCGACATCAGTATAAAGGGGCGGTCCCCCATGCCCGCCATCCAGTTCTTTCCTGCCGTTAGCTTGTGAAGGCGCCTCACGATTAAGTTCCTACTGCTTCATCAGTCTGTCATCTGTTATTTTTACTGAATTTTTCACGTCTCTCGTAATATTTCTTCCAGATTGCCTTGTATGTCATCCTCTACTCCCTCCGATTCGCATAAAAACAAGTGCAACTCGTGCGGCTCCCAACTCCAGCATAAGGACTGTCATTCCCAGTGCCTCTTTTGTCTAGGCCCGGATCACCCCATGGAGAAGTGCCAGCACTGCCAACAGTTCAGCGCCGCCACCCGCAAATGGAGGCAGCAGTCCCTGGAGGCCCACATTTTAAAAAAGATGTCCTTCATGGAAAAGGAGCTGAAGAAGCTCAGGCAGGCCTCAACTTCCCCTGAGGGTCACCGTAAGAAGAAGGAAAAGGACTGAGACTCCACTTCCACGGCCAATGCAACTCCAGCAGGAGTCGCTGTGCTCCAGGTAACATCCTCCCAGGGAACCGACCTTCGATGGCCGTCTTGGAGGTTCCTAAGGCGGCGGCGGCCCTCCCATCGGGCTCACTGTCAGGAAGGCTGCCACCATAAGGCCTTCTGGGTCAAGTGGGTCCAGTAAGCCGTACGCCGGTGCCACTGACGTCAGCCCAGACAGGGCTGGTTAGACACCCGCCCTTGAAGTCACGCGGCCCAAGTACCCGCCAAGGCCGTTCCTTTCACACGGCCTACGTCGGATCTAACAACTCGGACACCGGCTCCTCCGAAGTCTGCCCGGATCCCACCAGTAAGGCGAACGTCGGCCCCTCCGACACTCGCACAGCATTTGAGTCGATGCCGGACCCTGTCGACCGATCCGCCGTCCCTCGCTCGCCGCTTACAACTGAGGCTCCAGCGTCTCCCGTGTTGGACCCCGGGGATTCAGTCCTTCTTCCCCGGGCGACACAGAGGACGCCGGTACACTCCCATCAGGTCTCCCTCCCTTAGGGCCGGATCCCTTGATGCCGGACCCTCGGATGCTGGCTCCAACACCGGTCTTCCTGACGCCGGACGACATCCCATTACCAGTTGCCGTCCCGATGCCCACGGGGCCACCTGTTCCTGGCCCGCCAGCTGGGGTTCTTCCAGGCAGGGCTTTCTGCTCCAGCTGAGCCCCTGGTTCCCAGGTATCCGACTCCATCCTATTTGATGCCATCATACCCAGTACCGCAGTATACTGCGCCACAGTATCAGATGCTGGCCTACCCAATGCCTCAATACCCGACGCTGGGCTTCCCGCCATCAGGCTATGAATACTTGCCCTACGGATACCCTCAGTATCCATATCACCCTCCACCGCCCCCCAGCCGCCGGTGGATTTGAAGGAGACTCTGGCTGCCTGGTGGGCTGAGGCCAAGGCTCAGCTCACCAGGGAGGTGGAGAGCCATCTGCCAACACCGGTACCAGTTCCCCGTCACCAGAGACTAGAGACTCCCTCCCCCCCACCTGACATCAGAGGTGGGTGCCAGGGCCGGGGAGGACACGCTTCCCAGAGGGTTGCCCAAGGGGTCCGTTCCTCCCCTGCGCCGGGAGGGGTCTTCATCCTCTTCGTCGGAGCCATCTGACTAAGATACTGAGGGGTGCTCTGATACTGACGACGAGCCACGCACTCCAGACCGTCCCAGGCCCAGGACTCCTCTGAAGTCTCCACCGGAAGATCTTCCTTTCTGGAGTTGTTGAGAAAAATCCAGGAAGTCCACCAGTGGCAATCTCTGAGCCAGATCCACAGCAGAAGAAGCTCGCTGCCCATTTGGATCTGCCCAAAACTGTTCCGACATTGAATCCACCCTGGATCGAGCCTCACGCTGACCTTGTTTCCACCATTTGGAAACAACCGTCTGCACTAGCCCCCCTTCTGAGGAAGGCGGATAGGCTATACCAGGCTCCTGAGGGTGTGGATTCCTTGAACACACACCCGAAGGCCGACTCGATCATGATTAGCACCGCTCACGGCCGATCGGCAAACCCGAAACATCTCAGCTCATCTCCGCTTGACAAGGAATCCCGTCTTCTGGACCAGTATGGGAAGAATGTGTATGCTTCTTCCTCTCTGGGGATCAGGGCCCTGAACTATGTTGCACATATGGGCGAGGGACTACCAGAAGACTATCCTGAGTCAGGTGGAATCCAAATTGGACTCCCTTCCTGAGTCTCAGACCAAGCAGGAAGTGGCTGATCTCGTCCGTTCTGCTTGTTCAGCTAGTCGGTACATGCTTCGTACGATGCAGTGGACACAGCTGGTCGGAGCTCAGCTTTCGCCATAGGTCTTCGGCATCATGCCTGGCTCCGGGTGTCAGGATTGGTCCCGGAGGTGCAATCTGCTATCCATGATGCGCCTTTCAGGGGTTCTGTGCTGTTGGGTGGAGACGTCAAGGACATCATCACCGACCTGCAAGAGAAGGGCACTGCGCTTAAGTGTGTCAACTCTTTGTACAGGCCCCCTCAGGGACAGGGTCGCCCTTTTCGCAGACGTTCTCAGCCTAAAGCCAAACCTCAGGGCAAGCAGGCCAACAAACGTCAGGCCCCTCCGGCTGCCAAGCCCCACCCACCCACCCAAAAAGTGGCGAGAGTTTCAGCCGCGACGTTGCCTCACACCTCCTGACTCCTTTCCTCTCCCACAGCCTCTGGACCTCCCAGAGGAACCAGTAGAAGGGGAGGTTCTCCTTCCATCTACCGGGCTGGGAGAGGATTACATCAGATGCTTGGGTGCTCCAACTGATAGCTGCAGGACACTCAATCGAGTTTCTCCAGAAACCACCCAGAAGGCCACCCCCCAGGTCATCTTATTTCCTGGAACATCTTCCTCTGGTCCTAGAAGAAATTTCCCCCCTTCTCTCGAAGGCGGTGATAGAGCCTGTCCCGACCCACCTTTGGGGAACAGGTTACTATTCCATTTCTTCCTAGTTCCAAAGAAAATGGGAGACATGAGACCTGTTTTAGACCTCAGCTCCCTGAACATGTTCACGGAGTACAAGCGTTTCAGAATGCTCTTCCTGCAGAGCCTTCTGCCGCTCCTTCAGCAGGGACAGTTGTGCGCGCTGGATATGCAGGAGGCCTACCTGCATATCCCCATCTATCCTTCCCATATCAAATTCCTTCGTTTTTCATTACAGGGAGTCCACTACCAATTCAGGGCCCTCTATTTGGTCTTTCCTCGGCTCCCCGAGTGTTCACCAAATGTCTATCTGTGGTGGCGGCCCACCTGCTTACCCGGGGGTGCAGGTATTCCCATACCTGGACAATTGACTTCTGGCGGCCCCCTCCAGGGAGGAACTTCTGCTCTCTCTCCCTTACCCTGCAGGTTTTCCCCAGCCTGGGTATCACCATCAACCAGGCCAAGTCCCATCTGGTCCCTTTCCAGAGGCTCCAGTTTATAGGGGCGATCCTGAACACGACCCTCGGCATGGCCTTACTGCCCCTGGACAGAGTGGATACCCTCCAGGCTCATGCAAGCCTGCTGTCCAGTCGCAGATGGGTCAGCGCCCGTCAGTCCTTCGCCGCCTCGGGCTCATGGTGGCTGCTATTCTGACTGTCCCGCACGCTCGGCTCCATATGAGGGTCTCTCAGTGGACGCTTCGATCTCAGTGGGACCAGACACTAGATGACCTAGACCAGGAAGTTCTGGTCTCCGATCCCATGGTCCTGGACTTGCAGTGGTGGATGGTGCGAGAGAACCTTTGCTGGGGGGTTCCCTTTTATCTCGAACCCCCTTCCTAAACATTGACAACAGTTGCCTCGGGAGAGGGCTTGGGGGCCCATCTAGGGTTTCACAGAACTCAGGGCTCCTGGTCCAGACTTGAGCAAACTCTTCATATAAATGTGCTCAAGCTCAGAGCCGTTCTGTATGCTCTCCAGGCTCTGAACTCTTATGTCCTTCCCGGCCATCTGACCATCCAGATGGACAACATGTGCATAGTCTGGTACATAAAACAAGCAGGGAGGAATGCGTTCCTACCCTCTGTGCAGGGAAGCAATGAGAGTTTAGAACTGGGCTGTTCAGCACAGCCTTCACCTGAGAGCAGTTCATGTTCCAGGAGTTGAGAACACGCTGGCGGACCACCTCAGCCGGTCCTCAGCAAAGGCTCATGAATAGGAACTGGATCAAGGGTTGGCAGATGACATCTTCCAGTGCTAGGGAACCCCCCAGGTAGACCTGTTCGCATTCCCTCAAAACGCAAAGCTTCCCGTCTTCTGCTCGCTCGCTCCAGGGCGAGGCATTTTTTGGTGGGACGCTCTGTCTCTCGACTGGAAGGGCAGATTCATCTATGTCTTCCTGCCATTCCTTTGATTCCGAGGGTCTTAAACAAACTCAGCTTAGAAGGTGCTTGGATGATCCTCATCGCTCCATTCTGGCCCAGGCAAATTTGCTTCTCTCTTCTGCAACAATTTTGAGAGGAACCTCTGCTTCCTCTTTCACAGCATATGCTGACCCAGGATCAGGGGACCCTGATTCATCCAGGTCTCAAATCCCTTCAGTTGCATGCGTGGCTCCTACAGACGTAGCCCAGGCCCGATTCGGGGTTTCTCCGCTCGTGTCCGATATTCTAGTGGAGGCCAGAAAGCCTTCCACTAGATCCACCTACACTACGAAATGGAAGCGGTTCTCAATTTGAGCCTCTTCCAAGGATTTCGAGCCGTTCTCTTGCCCTGTCGGGAGAATCCTGGACTACATGCGTCATCTCTTTGACCTGGGTCTCAGCCATTCTTCCTTGAAGGTTCATATGGTGGTGTTCTCCGCCTACCACGTCCCTTTTAGTGATAGAACTTTCGCACAGTTGGAAATCTCTAAGACTTTCCTTTGATGGGTTCTCCGTTTATGACCTCCTATCCGCATTCCGGACCCTCCTTGGGTTCTGAACTTTGTTCTTGAGAAACTTACCCTGCCTCCCTTTGAGCCGGCAGCCTCAGCAGACTTGAAGTTCCTCTCGTAGAAGACTGTCTTCCTAGTGGCCATTACTTCCACTTGAAGGATTTCCGAGCTTTAGGCCTTGATGTGTAAAATCCCATATTTGGTTTTCCACAAGGAACGAATGGCTCTGCATACTACTCCTAAGTTTATCCCTAAGGTAGTGGCAGAATCTATGCTGAATCAAGCCATTGAGCTACCTGCCTTCTTTACGCAACACTCCAATCAAGGGGAGTTCCTCTTGCATACTTTGGGTGTTCATGGAATGCTGAGATATTACACCTCTCGGACTAAGGATCTCAGGAAGTCGGATCAGCTTTTTGTCTCTTTAGCTCACAAAAGGGAAGGCAGTGCTGTTTCTAAGCAATGCCTGTTGAAATGGTTGGCTCATTGTATCACTTTCTGTTACAAGTACAAGAAGACCCTGTCAGGTAAGAGGTCACTCCACCAGAGGAGTAGCTGCCTCTGCAGCTTGTTTCAAGAATGTGTCAGTGGCAGACATCTGCGCAGCCCCAACTTGGACTTCCGTCCACACCTTTACGAAACACTACAGTTTGGACATTGCCTCTTGCCATAGAGCAGGCTTCGGGTTGGCTGTTTTGCAAGGTCTTCTTTCCTTAGACCCTTACAGCCGGAGGTTTATTGGTTGGTAGTTTTCCTCCTCCCGAGTGCTTTTTCTTGTTCCAGACTGCTTGGGACTCAGTCCTGTATGTAATTACCTACTGCAAGAACCCTCTCGAAGTAAGATAGCACAGTTACGTAAGAACTTACTGTAACAGTAGATCTTGAAGAGAGGCTCTTGCAGTAGATAATGTCTCCCTGCCCTCCATTCCCCTTCGCTTTTTCAGCTCCTTTTCCAGGAAGGGAAATATCTGCTTCTCTTTCGTCTTGACTTTTTGGCCCTTGGCGGGAAAGAATTAGAAGACGGGTGTGGGGGACTGCCCTTTTATACTGACATCGCCTGACGCCGGTCACCTGACGTGGGGCGGTCCCCTGCCAGAGACTGCTAGCTAGAAATGTTTCTGTGGGGTCCTGACGCCTACTGGCTTCAGTCTTATATGTAATTACCTACTGCAAGAGCCTATCTCGAAGATCTACTGTTACGGTAAGTTCTTACGTAACTGTACTTTTCTACTCCCATTACTTTCTAGTTCTGAAGAAAACTGGTGGTATGCACCCCGTTCTGGATCTCAGAAAGTTTAAACAAATTCCTTCACAAGGAAAAGCTCAAGATGATATCTCTAGGTACCCTTCTGCCTTTGATTCATCAACACGATTGGCTAGCCTCCCTGGACATGCAATATGCCTACCAACACATTGTTATACACCCAAAGCACCACAAATAACTAAGGTTTTTGGCATTGGTCAACATTATCAGTTCAGAGTCCTGCCCTTTGGGCTATCCTCGGCACCGCAAGTTTTTACAAAGTGTTGTGCAATTCTTGCAGCGCATCTCAGGAAAATCGGAATTCAAGTGTTCCCATATCTGGATGACTGGCTTCTAGCAAGCCCCTCCAGACAGGAAACTCTGGACACTAGCCACGGCGTCAGACTTCCTCACATCCATGGGAGTCCTTCTAAATTTCAACAAATCACAGTTGCAGCCCTCCCAGAAACTCCTCTTCATAGGAGCTCTTCTGGACACCTCCTGTGTGAGGGCTTTTCTCCCAGAGAACAGAAGGAGCAATATCCTACAGATGGCCCGGTACAGCAGAGAAAACAGCTAAATTCGAGCTATCTCGATGCAACGGATGCTGGGTCTCATGGCATCCTCAGTGTTCATTGTACCCCCTAGCACGTCTCCACATGAGAACCTGTCAGTGGATGCTCAGTACTCAGTGGTCCCCAACCACTCACCCTCAGTCCTTTCCCATCAAGGTGACAGAACCTCTAAGGAAGTCACTCACCTGGTGATCGCAGAAGGACAACCTTCTGGAAGGGTATCCCTTTGCTCCTCTGGATCATCAGATCTCCATTACCATGGACGTGTCCCTGATGAGGTGGGGAGCTCACTGCCAGAATCTCCATACCCAAGGTACGTGGACTCAGGCTGAGTCCCAGCTTCACAGAAACATCCTGGAAATGAGAGCCGTCCTCTGTGCGGTCCGGGCCTTGAAGGATGTACTGTGTCACAAGAACATTCTCCTTCAAACAGACAACAAAGCAGTGATGTGTTACATCAACAAGCAGGGCGGTGCACACTCTTATCCATTATGCAGGGAAGCTATGAGAGTGTGGGAATGGTGCCTGGAGCACAAGGCTGTAATCCACGCGGTTTACCTGTCAAGAACGAACTGGCAGACCGTCTCAGCAGAATGGAGACAGATCCTCACGAGTGGTCACTCGACTCAACCGTCGCTCAATCACTCTTTGAAGAGTGGGGAACTCCAGACCTGGACCTTTTTGCATCCCCACTCAATGCAAAACTGCCTCTCTTCTGCTCCAGAAATCCAGGACCTGGCATTTTCTATCAGGATGCATTCAGGCTGCAGTGGACAAAACGCTTTCTATACGCCTTTCCTCCTCTTCCACTAATTCAGAGGGTACTTCTCAAATCCGAGTCTTGGGGACAAAATTATTCTCATTACTCCCTTCTGGCCTCTACAGATATGGTTCCCGCTGCTCAACAGTCTATCGGAAACCCCCCCAAAAGCACTTCTCCTTCAGACGAACCTGCTGACCCAAGGTCCTGTGGTCAATCCCAATCTGAAGGCGCTGCACCGTCACGCTTGGCTCCTGAAGAGATAGAAGTGAATAGGTTCAATGTTTCCCATAGAGTTTCAGATATTCTCTTGGCTGCATGTAAGCCAGCCACTAGAAAAACCTACACAGCTAAATGGAAGCGTTTCTCTCTCTGGTCTGAAAAATCCTCTTTGAACCCTTTTTCCTGCCCACCAAATAAAGTTTTGGAGTACCTTTTAGGCCTCTCAAATTCAGGTCTGCAGTACTCTACAGTCAAAGTTATTCTCTGTGCAATTTCAGCTTAACATGAGCCGGTACAGTCCTTCTCTCTGGCTCAGTTAACTGTAGTTAAGAGGTTTCTTAAGGGTATTCTACATACCAGACCTCCTATCAGACGTCCAGTCACAGCCTGGGACATTAACCTTGTGCTAGACATGCTCACTCAGAAACCTTTTGAGCCTTTAGGTACCTGCGAGTTGAAGTTCCTCACTCGAAAAACGGCCTTCCTGGTGACCATCACTTTGGTCCATAGAGTTTCTGAAATACACGCTGTGGTCACAGACCCCCCATACACTGTATTTCATAAAGACAAAGTAGTTCTTAGGACTCACCCTAAGGTTGTCTCAGAATTTCATCTAAACCAGCCTTTAGTCCTGCCTACCTACTTTGCCAATTTTCAGAATGAAGGAGAACGTGCCCTTCATTCTTTGGATGTTAAGAGGGCACTGCAGTTCTATCTGGATAGAACAAAAGAAATTTGCAAGGCTCAACAACTGTTTATTTCCTTCAGCGAGACCTGGCTGGGTCAACCTGTTGCTATTAGGTGCATTTCAGCGTGGCTAATAACATGCCTCTGCCACTGCTATTCTATGGCACAGGTCAAGCTGGAAGGCAGAGTGTTCGCTCACTCTACTAGAGCAGTCGTGGTATCTCTGGCGGAAAGCCGCAATGTGCCCATTGCAGATATTTGCAATGCGGCTACATGGAGCTCAGTGCCTACCTTCGCAAAACACTGTGCTTTGGATGTCCATGCCAGGCGACATTTGTCATTTGGTAGGACTATTCTTAATGGACTTCTGTCCTAAGTATGTGAGCTCTTAGTTTTTCCTACTGCCCATCTCGGGGGGATTATTATCTCGGTACTCTCCCATTAGTGTGAATGAGTGGTGGAGACTTTATGTCCAGGAAGATTTTGAGTGCATTACCTACTGTAATTCTTGATCTTCTTGGACAAAGTCTCCACCACCTCGATCCTCCATCCCGAGGCTCACATATGTTTCTGGTCTTCACTCCCTCGATAACTCAGCTGTGAAGACTCTACTGTTGACCCTTCTTACACAGGTCATTCGCACTATCTTATGTCCATTTTTGTTAGGTTAGTCCCTCTAGGTTAGTTACGCTGCACCTCCTCGGGGGGAAGGTACTGAGGCGGCTGGAGGGTCGACGCCAAGGTAGTCTTTACCACTCAAGCCACGGCTCGCAGTGCCGCTCCTCATGGCTCCACCTCTGGCTCTGACCCTCTTGAAAAAAAGTTTGATCCCACTGGGTCCTAGCACCTCCGGTGTAGATTCCATTAGTGTGAATGAATGGTGGGGACTTCGTCCAAGAAGATCAAAAATTATGGTAGGTACGTAATTTCCATTTTTTGCTCACTAGATCCAGGGCCTGGTGTTTTCTGGCAAGACACATTGTCCCTCTCCTGAAAGGGGAGATTCCTCTACGCCGTCCCTCCTTTCCCACTCCTCCAGACGGTCCTTCTCAAGTTGCAAGCGGAGGGTGCAGCAGTGATCCTCGTGGCACCACTGTGGCCACGACAGATTTGGTTCCCACTGCTGCAACAGCTGACTGTGGAACCTCCGATTCCCTTGCCATTGAGCACTCATCTGCTGTCCCAGGATGACAGGTTCTTGATTCATCTGAATCTTCAGTCCCTGCATCTACACGCATGGCTTCTGAGGACCTAGCCAGACTACTTTTTGGGGTCTTGGACAGGGTCGCTGACATTCTGGTGGCTGCCAGGAAACCCTCCACCACAGCGACTTGTGCCATGAACTGGAAATGCTTTTGTCTCTGGGCTATGGCTCGTCACTTAGACCCCTTGACCTGTCCAGTGAACTCACTCCTCGTGTACCTGTTGTCGCTTTCGGACTCAGGATTGGGCTATTCTTCCATCAGGGTGCATTTAGTGGCCATTTCTGCCAACTATCTTCCTGTCCAAGGCAGAACTGTAGCACAGATGGAGGTAACACCTTTCTCAGAGGAATCCTGCATATAAAGCCTCCCATAAGGGACCCCGTCCTTCCTTGGGATTTATTTGTTTTGGAAAAGTTGACCTTACCCCCACCCCATTTGAGCCAGCCGCAGATTGCGAGCTTCGCTTTTGCTGTCACTTCTGCTCGAAGGATTTCTGAGCTTCAGGCCCTGATGTGCAAGGAGCCTTATTTGGTGTTTCACAAGGACCAGGTGGGCTTGAGAACAAATCCCAAGTTCTTACCAAAGGTGGTGTCCAAGTTGACCTTAAATCAGGACATCCATCTCCCAGTATTTTATCCTGATCACTCAAAACAGGGGAGGTTCTTCTCCATACTCTTGATGTTCACCGCATTTTGGGGTTTTATTTGTCCAGAACAAAGAACTTTAGATGTTCTGACCAGTTCATATCCTTTGCTCCCAGGATCCAAGGGGCTCCTGTAGCCAAACAGACCCTTTCAAAAATGGCTCGTCGGTTGCATTTCCTTCTGTTACCAGAAGTACAACAAACCCTTGCTGGGCTCGGTGAAGGGTCACTTCACAATTAGACACTACAGTCTGGGCATTGCCTCTCAATGCAGAGCAGGCTTCGGCCTTGCAGTTTTGCAGGGACTCCTCTCATAAGGGTACTTCCCCTTTCACTCTTTCCTTACCTCCTCCTCCGGTGGGAGAATGCCCCCCCTCGGCAGACGTTCTACCTCAGGGCTGTGTCAGTCTTGGACATGCAGAGGCGATTAGCTGGCCTCTCGCAGTACTCCAGCCCTGGCCCAGACAACATGGAGCCTAAGCTTCTAAAGCTTGGCGCTTCACACATCGCCTCCCCAGTAACTCACATCTTTAACCTATCCCTTGGTAGGGGTCCTTCCCGATATCTGAAAGAGGCGGGATAGTCCCTGTCCTGAAGCAGGGCAATCCCAAATACCAGATAACCATCGCCCGATTGCTATCCTTTCATCCCTCAGCAAGCTCCTCGAAAGGTAGTGGCTGAGCAGCTCTCGGTACATCCAGCTCCATGAGTTGCTATCCCCAGCTCAGCATGGTTTTCGAAAGGGGCACAGCACCACTACAGCCTTGGTCTCTGTCACCTCAAGCATCAGAACTGCCATGGACCAGGGAAAACTTTCTGGAGCCATTTTTATTGACCTGTCCAAAGCCTTCGACCTTGTCGATCATGCGTTGCTCTGCTCACAGCTATGGTCACTTGCCTCTCTTCCCCCGCCATGAATTGGCTCACGGGCTACATGGAAGAGAAAGCAGCGGACTAGTTTCAATAAAGTCCTCTCCGAGCCCCTACTGGTGACCTCTGGTGTTCCCCAGGGGTCGGTACTGGGCCCCCTCCTCTTCTCCCTATTTATCAATCAACTACCAATGGTGTCAACCAACTGTAGTGCCATCCTATACGCAGATGACCTGGTGATAGTGGCCCACTCCCGTGACACCGCCACACTTAACCAGTGCATGTCTGAGGACCTTAACAACGTCCTGACCTGGGTTACTAACCATAAGCTGGTCCTGAACCTGAAAAAAACACAAGCTATGCTATTCAGCTCAGCAGCCAAAATCAAAGCCTCATCAACCCTGCTAAATATTACCAGTCCAAATGGTTCCTCCCTCCCAGTAGTGAACTCAGTCAAATACCTAGGGGTCACACTTGATCCCCAACTTGACATGAGGTCACATCTTAAGCGTCTGCAGGCGTTGAACTGTAAACTGGGCCTGGCCTACAGAGCCAAGTATAGCCTCACCTGCAGCCAGACTGCCCTTAGAGAGGTGTACTCCTTCCCTCAGCTATGGTCTGCACCAATTCGCTCGCTCCTCCATGTCACACCTCTCCCGGTGGCACACGAGATACAACATCATCTGTCGTTTTGCCTTGGCTGCCCCCCGTCTCACCCATCGCTGTGAGCTTTACGATAAACTCTGCTGGCTCTCTCCAGCCAGGTACCTCGACTTCGGGGTAGGATGCCTCACGGGCAAAGTGATTCGAACTGGTATCCCCCCGGGGCTGGCCCAGCGTCTACCACCAACTGACACTTCTCCCTACCCTCTTACGTCCCAGGTTTCAGGAACACTCAAAGTCCCCTCCACCCGGACCCTCCTGGGGGACAGGGACTTTGCCGTAAGTGCTCTCAGACTCTGGAACTCCCTTCCAGAGCATGTTAGATTGGCCTCCTCCCATCAGAGTTTTCACAAATCCCTGTGGGGCTTCTTAAAACTCGCCTCAGCGTGACTGCCCTAAGCCTCCCTAGAGCAATGTCCATTGCTGTCAATCTGACCCATGCTGCCTCTAACAGGTTGCCTGAAACTTCTCGCTGTTCCCATGATTCTATTCACCTATCCAGGTAATCGACAGTGGGCATAACTGGCTACATGTACATACGCTGGTCATGCCCAAATTTACATGTCTCTAATGTATGTATGACCTGTTGTCACCCTGGTGGCGTCTTAACTATGAAGTTATAAGTTGTATTATGGCTTACTGCTCCCCTGTATAATGTTACTACTCCTACATGTTGTTATGCTGTCATGATGTACTTGCATTTTTCTCTGCACTATTTTGTAACACTGTGTTGTATTCTCCCGGGTCGTTCCTGAAAATAGGCATAATACTTGTCTAGTGTACTTACCCGGTCAACAAAAGCTAAATAAATAAATAAGACTGGTCTAGTCTCCTGTACTGCTTGGGACTCCGTACTATATGTTTTACCTGCTGCAAGAGCTGACTCTCGAAGTAAGATAGTACAGTTATGTAAGAACTTACTGTAACAGTAGATCTTACCTGAGATACAACTCTTGCGGCAAACTAGCTTCAATAGGACTGATGCCGACAGGCGTCAGTCTAATGGTGTTACCTACTGCAAGAGCTGTTCTCGAAGATCTACTGTTACGGTAAGTTCTTACGTAACTGTACTATCTTCGAGAGAAGCTCTTGCAGCAGGTATGCTTCCCGCCCTCCTTCCCCTTAGAGGTTTCTCTCCTGCAATCTGCTTATGTTGGCAACTTCCTGATTGCTGTGTGAGGTATTGGCCTTGGTTCTCTGATTCTGATCACCTTTGATCCTGATGCTGGAGTCTCCGGTGGGAGAACTGGGGCTCGCCGGGGACCACCCACCCTTTATACCATACGTGATGTCAGGGGTGAGCTGATGTCGGGGGTGGTCATAGACGTTTTCCGTGGGGTCCTATCACCTGCCGGCTACAGTCCTATATGTGTTACCTGCTGCAAGAGCTTCTCTCAAAGTTCTGCTGTTACGGTAAGTTCTTACATAACTACTATTTTTTTTTTTTTTTTTTTGACGTAATGTTCCTTCTTTTGGCACCCAAGACATACAATCTCTGCTACAGGAATCCCCCCCACCACCCCGCTCTCCATTCTTGTTTCACTGGGGCTCGATTTGACAGTTTATAAGTAAAAGAGTTCCTTACCGGATTGCTGGTGGTCGCAGCTGCTAATGTCCCATGGAACCCTCTGGGCCTGGATGGTCGGGCTGCCAGGAAGTCTTCTGCCAATGTGATGGTTTTATCCTCGGAATCAGGCTTATGCTCCCAAATCTAAAGTTGTACATTCTGGGGTAAAACTTTAATAAACTGTTCAGTAATCACTGCCTCCAGAAGTTGGTCCTTGCTCTTGTTCTCCTGCTGTAACCATTTTTAGCAGAGCTCCTTGAGACTGGCGTAAGTCTCTCGGGGGTATCCAGTGACTGCATTTTAAGAAACCTAAACCTCTAGCGATAGGATTTTAGTGTTTACGTCATAGCGCCTGACAATCTCCTGCTTCACAAGGTCATAGTCCACTACCTACTCAGGAGTCCATGTGGCTATAAACCAACTGGGCACTGCCTGTCAGGTGCGGTGCCAGTCGAACAACCCACTGTTTCCTTGGCCATGCATATGTTTGAGCGATCCTCTCAAATGTTGTGAGGTAGGCTTCAGTGTCATCACTGTCCGAAAGTTTAGACAGTTTAATGTTTTTTGGGCTACTGGCTCTTTCCGTTTGCCCTGCATTGATGGTATGCGAGACCCTCATGGCATCAGTCCATTTGGTATCTTGACTTCTCCGCTCAATGTCTCTATCTCTGCACCTGTTTTATGCAGAGCCATTTCAACAACTACCTTACATCCTCAGGTGGAGCGTCTTCAAGAGGAGCTAGTTCCCCCGATTCTCCCTCATCGTCTTCAGGCTTGGCCTTCCTCCGAGCTCTCAGGTCCAGTCCAGGCAGCAGCGTCTCTCCAAGTCTGTCGGCCATGGTTCTAGTCAGAACTCCACGAACTTTCTTCTCTGGCAACTCCTGGTGCATCGGTCTACCTGGGATATCTGGGCGATATCCACCGAAAAACGCCCCTCTTAGACCAGTCCGGACGTTTCCAGCAATTTATTCCACTGCTGACACCAAGTCTGTGGAGGGGTTGTGGGATAACAGATGGACCAGACACCGAACTTCAGTTTCAACACACAATCTCTGTGTGATGTTTGTTCAAAATAGAGCAGATAACCTTCAGCAATGGCATATTCTTTCTTCAGTACATCAATTTGCAGCAACAGAGTATGTCCTTCCTCTGCACTTGTCAGCACCTACTGACTCACTGATCTACTGATTTAAACTTTTTAGTGAAACCCTTCATCCCTATGGTTGCCTTGTTTGCTTGGGTGGTGGGGGCTCAAAAAGAGAAAACACAAAAACAAGCTACAGACGAAGAAACCTCAATGCAGAAGCACTGAAACAAGGGTTACCCCAAAAGGCATTGACAATAAGCCAAGTTTAAAAGAAACACATCACACATACTTCCATAATGCAAAGCATCATGGGATATATGCAAATCATGAAATTTCAGATTGGCTGAATTTACAGCAGAAATGTATGGTACCAATTTACGATGGCTACTTCAGCCCATACAACGGCCACAGGGGTCACACTTGGGTCCACGTATCAGGTTTCACACCTGATAAGCAACATAAAGTGGTAAATGCTCCTTTTAATGGATCTAAACTGTTTGGTCCAGGTACACAAACACTTCTGGATGATCTCCAGGCTTCAGGATGGACCTTGCGTACAGTACATGGCATGTATTAAACCTCACAGCCATCTTACTAGTACCGCTCTCAGTCTTCTTTTCAATCGAAAAGAGGCGGTAAACACAGAGGTACCTACAGAGGTGGATTCCATGGTTGCTCCCAGCCTTCTTCCAGGACTGCCACTTCTGCTTCCAAGGGCTACCGCTCCCACCCCCAGGGTGGAGCTGGTCAGCCCTCCTCCCAGTGACAGACTAGGGCTTTCCTCAGGCCTTGGAAGCCATGGACAGTCGCCTTGCCCTCTATTTAGAGGTCTGGCAGACGATTACATCAGACAAGTGGGTACTTCAGATCATACGGACAGAGCACACGCTGGAACTCACCTCAGCACCTCCCCCTCATCTCTTTCCACCCCCGGTCCATTACCCACCCGACCATATTCCTATTCTCCAGGAGGAACTTCAGGCACTTCTTCACAAGAATGCCATGTATCCAGTTCCTCAGTCGCAGTACCATCAGGGATTTTACTCCCATTTCTTTCTGGTACCAAAACACACTGGAGATCTCAGACCTATACTAGATCTCAAGACAACAGAATCTTCACATTCAGTACAAAAGGTTCTGGATGGTCACCTTAACATCTATAATGCCGATGTTAAAACAAGGGGATTGGCTATGCGCATTAGACATGAAAGATGCTTACCTACATATCCCCATCCACCCCGCCCACCACCTGTTCCTTTGTTTTTACCTGATAGGACAACATTACCAATTTCAGGCACTCCCATTCAGTCTCATCAGCCCCGAGAATCTTTACCAAGTGCCTAGCAGTTGTGGCAGCGGCCCTGAGGCGGGACTGCCATTTTGTCTTCCTGTACCTGGACGATTGGCTTATAAAAGCAGACTCCAGAACCACTTTGCTTTTGTCCCTTCAGGCAACCCTTACCCGATTCCAGTCATTGGGTATTACAGTCAACTGGCCCAAATCCAATCCGACCCATACCCTATCACTCCAATATATAAGAGCCGTTCTGGACACTGCCTCCACCATGGCTTGCCTCCTGGCCACCAGGCAAGACAAATTCTGTCTCTGGCTTCCCAGATACAAACTCAACAATTTATCACAGCCAGACTTCTCTCATGCCTTCTGGGGCACATGGCCGCAGCCAACCCCACAGTGTCTTTTGTCTGCCTACATATGAGACCAGTCCAATGGACTCTTCAGAATTAATGGAAGCTGAAGACGGGGAATTTCGAGGACAAAAGAAAAAATTACTCACCTTAGTAATTATGTTTCTTCTAGTGGAGTCTTGCTGTATTCTGACTATTGCAGTTAGCCCCAGCACTTGAACTGCCCCGGAGAGTAGAGGGTTAAATTCTGTGCAGAGCATAGAACGTTGAGCTTGGTTCAGACCTCTGTCTGCTGCACTTTGAAGCGTAACCGTCAGATTCTTATGAGTTAATACTAACTAACTAAAAACCACTATGTGGAAATTGTAAAATTTTTACTAGCCAAATGGCAACCAAATATTTTGGATCCCCAAAAGACTCAAGTCAAGAAATCCTAATTCAAAAACCAGGTAGTGAACAACTTAAAACCATTAAATTAATAAAACATAACCCACATCCCTTCTCTAAAAAGAGGGAATGCTCAAATGCACCCCTAGGGTGCAACAATGCACCTGCCAGCCCACTTCCCAAAAACAGGTTCTGAGAGGGGAGGCAGGGAGAGAGGTCAGAATACAGCAAGTCTCCATTAGAAGAAACATAATTACTAAGGTGAGTAATTTTTTCTTCAAATATCATGAAGTCGTGCTGTATTCTGACTACTGCAGACTACCAAACAGTACCTCTATGGAGTAGGGATCCAAACCTATTTTAGGAATAGGCTCTGCAGTACTGCTGTACCAAACCGAGGCTATGAAAGTCCCCAGGTGGGCTCCCCACCCCAGCAGAGAAGCATCTGTGGTTAGAACCACAGAATGAGATTGAGTGATGAATGGGACTCCTTGCCTGACGTTGTCCTGATCTGCCACCACTGGAGAGCCTGGATCAGGGTCTGAGTCACTGGAATTAGTTTGGTTAGAGGATCTCTTTTCCGAGACCAAAAAAGCCCTCAGATGAAACTGAATGTCCCTCATCTGAAATCTGGCCCCTTGGACCACTGCAGTGGAAGCTGCCATGTGGCCCAGAAGCTGAAGGAAATGCCTTGCTGGTCGAGAGACCAGAAGGTGGAAGGAGGAAGGAGGAAGCCAACTCTATAATAGCCCTTACTCTTTACAGGGGAAGAACAACTCTTGCTTTGACAGTATCCAGCTCTACCTCCTATGAAAGTGAGAAGCAGTACAGGCTCGAGAACTGACTTGGGAAGATTGAGAAGAAATCCTAGAGAAGTGAACACTTGCTGGGTCACTTGCAGATCTGACTTGACTTGGTCTGGGAGACTGACCCACAATGAGCCAGTCGTCCAGGTATGGGAATATGGAAATATTTTTCCTTCTTAGAAAGGCTACTGCTACTGCTAGACATTTTGTAAACACTCTTGGAGCTGATGTTAGGCCGAAGGGCATTGCTTTGAACTGGTAATGGCCTGAAGGCAATTCGAACCTGAGGTACTTTCTGTGGGAGCACCTGATGGGAATGTGAAAGTAGGCAAAGTTAGGTCCAGGGAGGCTAGCCAGTCCCCTGGCCTTAGAGAGATATGGATTATTCCCAGAGTCACCATTTTGAATTTTGGTTTTAAAAGATGTTTGTTCAGGTATCTCAAGTCTAGGATGGGTCACCACTTCCCTGTCTTTTTCGGGGTAAGGAAGTACTTGGAGTACAGACCTTTGCCCCTGTGAATTGTAGGAATTCTCTCTATGGCCCTTAAGGCCAGTAGAGATGAAACCGCTGCCTCTAGATCAATGGTTTCGGAGATGCTTGCAGGTGAAAAGGATCTGGCTTTCAGCTTTGGGAATTTTTTGAAGCTGAGAACCAGTCCCAGGCTTACTACCTTCAGGACCCACTTGTCTGAGGTAGCAGACTTCCAGTCCTGGAAGTAGTAAGCCAGCCTGCCTCCTACAGTGAGGGGGGAGTTGACCCGGGCTGACACATAAGGGTGTCTGCTTGGCAGGGGCCTTAGGCTGAGGGGTGGATGCAGCCCTGCTCATCCCCCTTCTGCCTCTCCCTCTGAAGAAGCCCCTCTGAGAAAAGGGAGAGGAGTCCTGTGCCTGGTAGAAAGGCTTATGAAAAGGCCTGCCCCTAGCCTGCTGCCTATGAGGAGCTGCCTGCCTTTCCTTGGCCTGTGCACTCCTGTAGGTGGTATTATATTCATCCATCTTTTTCATGTAATTCTCTGCTCCCCAAACAAAGAATTACCCACCACAGGGAAATCCATGGCCTTAGCCTGGGTGTCCTGTGAAAGGCTAGTACATCTGAGCCAAGCCATCCTCCGAAGAGCCACAGATGTAGCCATGACTCGTGATGACACATCATTGGGGTCCGCAGCAGCATGAAATTGTACCTTTGATACCTCATTTCCATCAGCAGCCACCTCCTTCAGCTCCTTGGCAAGCTGGGGGGAAACCTGCTTAGCCAGCGCCAGTACAGTGTCCCATCTGGACTTCTGGTACCTGGCTGTATAGGCCATGTAATTAGCCTGCCTGAGTCCCAAGGAGGATGCCATATACTGTTTCTTTGCCATGGCATCCAGCTTCATGGAGTCTTTATCTTGGGGGGGGGGTAAAGCCTAGGGTATGTTAGCCTTATCACAGACTGTAGCCTGCACAACCCCAACATGGCTGCATTGCTGGTACAGATACTCTGTATCTGAGCCTGATAAAGTGCACCTCTTGTCCATCTTTCTGTCAACAGGAGGTAAAGAATTTGGAGTCTTTAACAGTTTTTGTGTCTGTTTCCCAAAGGTCGTATGAAGAGGAATAGACAGCCTCTTGGACTCTGGGATGTCCATCATCTCCACATAATCAGGCTCCTCTTGTTCCTCCACAGCTTCTTCCACAGGAAGCTGGAGGGTTTCTGCCACTTTTCTGTAAAACTTAAAATGGGAAGTTTACTCAGAAAGCCTCGGAGGGGAAACACCAGAAGGCCTGTCTGGGCAGATGTCCGGTTCAATGGGCTCATCCAGACCTTCCATTCCATCATCATCATCATCACCTTCGTAATCCTCATCCCCCTCCAAATCCGATTCATAAAAATCTTCAGGGGCATAATCCGGAACCGGAGGAACCAACCGAACGCCTGCCTGAAAGCGCCCGATCGGTCGGAACCCGACGAAGCGATTCCACAATCCTAATTGCTCGGGCAATCTCCTCAGCAGTTGGAACATGGGATTCTGGATCCGGCCGTTTTCTCTTTTCGTTTCCTTTTTGATGGAACCGATCCCTTGGAATCTGCTCTCCTTTTGCCCATAGAAGTATCGCCCTGGTCAGAGGGCACTCCTTCTGGTTCGGCCGAAACTGAACCAGGCTGGTCATCCAGGTCAGCGGACTTCTCAGCCTCCTTATCCCTAAGCCTTTCCAATCTCTTATCTAGGATGGATTTAGGGAAGTTCTTACATATTTGGCAGTCTGAATCGAGGTGGTTAAACCTCAGACAATAAACACAGATGGTGTGGGGATCAGCCTTAGCAAAGACTTCCCCACACACACACTGCAGTGTTGAAACCCAGTGGGCCCGGTTTTTCTTTTGGGTTTCTCAGATGCAGCCATCCTAACCAACAACTTACCCTTTTTTTCAGCAAAAGTCAGGCAAGACCCCCTTATCAGTTTCTAACTGTGTTACGGGTATTTGAAAAAAATTGCAAGAAACACGTTTTTTTTTTTTTTAAACCGATAAGGACCGGTAACCACACTCTAAACCTGAAAAAAGAAACAAAAATAACAACACACAAGGAAACCGGTTCAGCTGAACCAGTTAAAAATACAGATTTACAATTTCCACAAGTTTTCCTATGGCTTGTCCACTAACGAAGTACTTACTGTACCACAGACAGAGATCTGAACCGAATTAGACACTAAAGGATCTGTAAAACCGACGACTTTAACCAACTGTTGAATCGCGAGCAGAGGAGAAATCTCCGGAGCGACTGTTCAGTTAGGCAGAGTAAAGAAACTGACAGTTACGCTTCACAGTGCAGCAAACAGAGGTTTGAACCAAGCTCGAGCTCAGTGTTCTATGCTCTGCATAGAATTTAACCTTCTACTCTCCGGGGCAGTTCAAGTGCTGGGGCTAACTGCAATAGTCAGAATACAGCAAGACTTCATGTTGTTTGAATCAGAGTTTCTCCTACTCTCCTCTCGGCCCTGCATTGGCAGACCCAGCGTGTCAACCTATCTTAAGGCATACCCTTCCACTCCCCAGTAGACGTTGACCACAAATGCTTCCCTCGAAAGCTGGGAGGCACACCTGTGTCATTATGGGACGCGGGGCAGGTGGCATCATTTTTTCATTTTACCCCTTATAAATCTGCTGGAAATGAGGGCAGTCTGCCTCGCCCTTTGGGCTTTTTGCCCTCACCTGTCTCCGGGGCCTCTACTGATCCAATCAGACAACACTTCAGTCGTGCATTACCTGAACAAACAAGGAGGTACCAAGTCACACACTCTCTTCAGAGAGGTGATGATGGTTTGGCAGGAGGCCATACATCAACACCTATCATTGATAGCCGTCCATCTGCTGGGACACCACAATACTCTGGCCGACTTTCTCTGTCACCAGTCCTCCAAACACGAGTGGACACTTCACCACACAGTCCTTCAGATGGTATTTCGATTGTGGGGGACCCCATACCTCGACCTTTTTGCCTCCCCCCACAGTCACCAACTCCCCAAAAACTATTCCGTTATCCCAAACAGAAAGGGACAGTGTACAGATGCCCTGCCCCAACTGTGGACAGGACTTTTCTTATATGTCTCTCCCCCCCCATCCCTCCCCTACAATGGACTCTACTGAAACTACAACTCAGATCTGCCACCATGATCTTTATAGCCCCTCTGTGACCCCAGCATGTGTGGTTTCCCCTCCTTCAACAATTCTCCGTAGCAGACCCCATTCTCTTGCTGATCAGGTCAGATCTGTTGACACAAGATCAAGGGACCCTTCTTCACCCCAACCTAAAGTCACTATACCTTCACGCTTGGCTCCTGAGGACACTTTCATAGCCTGGCTTCAAGTCAGTTCTCCTGTGGCCAGTATTTTATTGGCTTCACGTAAACCATCTCTCAAGGAAACGCTTCTCCATATGGGCCGCTTCACAGTCATTAGATCCATATTCCTGTCCACTGACTGAAGTGTTGGACTACCTGGCCACGCTTGCCAGGACAGGTTTGAGCTACTCCTCTATTAAAGTTATTTTGGTCTCTATCTCAGCCTTCCATGAGCCCTTGGAAGGGAGACTACCGTATCAACATCATCTTGCCAAAATATTTCTAAGAGGTATGTTACATATCAAGCCTCCCATTAGACGGCCCACCCTTCCGTGGGATCTGAATTTTGTTTTGGAAAAACTGACCCTTGAGCCTTTCGAACTGGTGGCCACCTGTGACCTCTGCTTACTTTCTTGGAAGACAGTATTTTTGGTGGCCATCACCTCTGCTCGACACATTTCTGAGCTTCATGCCCTGATGTGTAAAGGGCCTTACTTAGTCTTTCACAAAGACAGAGTGGTTCTCCAAACCAATCCTTCCTTTTTGCCTAAGATGATCTCAGAACACCTTCTATCAAACCATTGAATTTCCGGTCTACTACCCCAAGCGTTCTAATTGGGATGAATACTTTTACATACTTTAGATGTACATTGTATATTGAGATACTGTACCAATCGTACCAAATCTGTTAGAAAAACTTCTGAACTTTTTGTTACCTTCGCCTCAACAAGGTAAGATCTCCCGGTCGCTAAACAGACCATTTTCATTTGGTTGGCACATTGTATAACTTTTTGTTTTAAGAAACAGAACAACCATTACCAGGACCTGTCCAAGCCCATTCTACCAGAGCCATGGCCGCCACTGCAGCCTGCTTCAAGGGGGCTTGTATCACCGATATCTGCAGTGCAGCCACATGGTCCACAATACATACTTTCACAAAGCATTACAACTTAGATATTGTTTCATGCCATAGGACGGCCTTTGACCGATCTGTCCTACAAGGCCTTCTGTCATAACTTTCCACCCTTCCTGGGTTTACTGCTTGGGATTCATCCCAAGTGTATTACCTGCAGCAAGAGATTATCCCTGTGGAAGATAGTGCAGTTGCATACACACCGTAATGGTAGATCTTCGAGGGGTGTCTCTTGCAGCAGGTGCGATCACTCCCTCCATTCCCTTCCTTCTCTGAGAACAACTTCCGATCCAAACAAATATGAGATGAGATCCATATGGTACCTCGGATCTCCCTCGGTCCTCGCTTAGCGAGCTGAATCTGGCGGGGAACTGAGGATACCAGGGACCACCCACTCTTATATAGGAGCACAGTGATGATGTCATGTGTGGGCGGCCCCTGACAAAAGACTGCTAGAAGAGAGCTGCCGTGCGCCACAGTGCCATCTGGGAATGACCCAGGTGTGTTGCCTGCTGCAAGAGATGCCCCTCGAATATCTACCATTACAGTAAGTACATAACTGTACTTTCTAGGAGTGGTATATGATGATCAGCCACACAAACCCACTCGACCTCCCCTGGCTGTGGCACACCCTTCTGCTTCATAGAAACATAGAAGTTGATGGCAGATAAGGACCGCAAGGGCCATCCAGTCTACCCATTTCTTTTTCCACCTTATAAATGTGCCATCGGCCTTTGCTCTGTCAATGGACTATCTATTCATACTGATCTGTATTGCTCCCTTATGCCAAGCCCATGCCTGTTTGAAGCCCTGCACTGTATTCATATCCACCACTTCCTGAGGTAGGCCATTCCATGCATCCACCACCTTTTCTGTGAAAAATAACTTCCTCCCATTACCCCTTAAATGGCCTCCCTCTAATCCCATGCTGTTTCCTCTTGTCCTGCTATTTTTCTTATATTGAAACATGTTAGACTCTTTCACCTTGTTAATGCCCTTAAGGTGTTTGAATGTTTTGATCATATCACCTCTCTCCCTCCTTTGCTCTAGGGTATACATATTGAGCTCCGTTAATCTGTCCTCATAAGTTTTCTGATGCAGTCCCTGCACCAGTTTGGTTGCCCTTCTCTGGACTGCTTCAATTTGGTTATTGTCCTTGTGAAGGTGTGGCCTCCAGTACTGCATGCAGTACTCCAGATGGGGCCTAACCAGTGTCTTGTAAAAAGGAATTATTACCTCCCTCTTCTGACTTGTGATACCCCTACTAATACACCCGGTCCCTAACATCCCCATAGCCTTACCTACTGCTTTAGTGGTCTGCTTGGATGATTTCAGGTCATCGGTGATGATGATGCCCAAGTCTCTTTCTTCCCTTGTGACTGCCAGCAACTCCCGTCCCAGCCTGTAGGTGGCTTCAGGGTTTCTCTTCCATATGTGCATGATCTTGCACTTCTTTGCATTAAACCCCAGTTGCCACTCTTCCGACCATTTTGCTAGTTTATCCAGATCTCTTCTCATTCTGCCCACCCCATCTGGATCATCTACTGTGTTGCAGATCTTGGTGTCATCTGCAAACAGACCAACCTTACCATCCAGTCCATCTGCAGTGTCACTGATGAAGATATTGAAGAGGACTGGCCCCAGGACTGATCCCTGAGGTACCCCACTTGTGACTTGCATCTCTTCTGACTGTATACTGTTTACCACCACTCTGTTTTCTGCCCATCAACCAGTTTGCCACCCAGTTGACCAACTTCTGACCCACCCCAAGCCTACCCAGCTTATTAATCAATCTTTTATGTGGAACAGTATTGAAAGCTTTGCTGAAGTCAAGGTAGGCGACATCAACTGCTTCCCCCTTGGTCCACCACTCTGGTTACCCAGTCAAAGAAATCTATTATATTAGTTGGACAGGACCTTCCTTTTGTAAACCCATGCTGTCTTGGATCCTGTGCTCCTATAGATTCCAAGTGTTGCACTATCCTTTCCTTAAGGAGCGCCTCCATAATCTTGCCCACTACTGAGGTAAGACTGACTGGTCTGTAGTTCCCTGCTACCAGTCTTGTGGAGTGGGATCAGATGAGCCCTTCTCCAGTCTTCTGGGACCTTTCCTGTGCTCAGAGACTCACTAAACAGTTCTGATAATGGCTCTGCTAGTTCCGCCTGTAGCTTCTTTAGTACTCTAGGATGTATGCCATCCAGTCCCATTGCCTTGTCCACCCTGAGCTTATCGAGCTCTTGTAGGACCCTTTCTTTTGTGAAGGGACTAGTGCTTACCTCCCTTCCCCGCTATGTCCATGTTGCTGAGCTCTGTGCCCTGCCTACCTTCTCTTCAGTAAATACTGAGCAGAAGTATCTATTTAGGATAGATGCTTTTACATGGTCCTCCTCCTCACACGCCCCCTTATCTCCTTTGATCTTAGCAATACCCTCTCTGGACTTTCTTCTTTCACTAATGTATCTATAGAAAGTCTTGTCACCTTGTTTTACTGTTTGTGCTAGTGTTTCCTCAGTTTGGGCCTTTGCCTGCCTTCCCTGCTTCCCTTAGGGAAGTTTGGTATGCCTCTCTATCTTCATCCCGCTGCGTTCCCTTATATTTCCTGAAGGCCAGCCTTTTGGCTCTGACCTTTTCTGCTACTGTTTTTGAGAACCAAAGTGGTTTCCTTCTTCTTTTGCACTTTCTTTTCTCTATAGCACAATGGGATGTTGCTTCAAGTATTGCATCCTTAATGCTTGCCCACTTTGCCTGTACCCCCTCACCTGTATTTCTTTTTACCAGGGCTAGCTTAACTCTGTTGGCCATCTTATCAACATCAGCGCCTCTGAAGTCCCATATTTTTGCCTTGGAATGGGACGATTTAGTTGTAGTGGCCAAATTGAACCATACCATGTGATGGTCACTGGCCCCCGGGTGACCTACCTGGAGATCTGTGATCCTTTCCCTGTTAGTCAGTACTAGGATCTAGGATAGCCCTGTCTCTTGTGGGTTGTTGTACCAGTTGTTTGAGGCCCTCCCCCTGCAGGGAATCCACCGTGTGTCTAGTGGGCAAGATCTGGCGTCATGGGGTGGAACTGAGGGAGTTACCTCCTGGGTGGTGGGAGGATTCAACTTGAAGATGTTCTGGTGATCTCTTAAAGGGAAAGGCAACTGCCAGAAATGTGGATGAACATCATATACCACTCCTAGAACTACTGTTACAGGTAAGTAACTGGTTTATAGAGCCCGTCCCTCAGGCTCAGTGGGGAAGGGAGTTTTACTCCCACGTCTTCCTCATCCCCAAAAAGACAGAGGATCTTCAGCCCATCCTGGATGTGAGTCAGCTGAATCTTTACATTGAGTACAAGAGCTTCAGGATGGTCGCCCTTTAGGGACTGTTATCCCTGTTGCACCAGGGGAACTAGCTCTGTTCTCTGGACATGCAGGATGCTTAATCTGCATATCCAGGTATTTCCTGCCCATCGTCGCTTCCTCCGCTTCCACTTTCAGGGAGACCATTATCAGTTTCGGGCCCTCCCTTTTGGCCTTTCCTTGGCCCCCCCTGGTATTACCAAATGCCTGGCAGTGGTGGCTGCCGCATTGAGGAGACAGGGCTACCGGGTGTTCCCCAACCTGGATGACTGGCTGCTTGCATCCCCCTCCAGGGAACATTTGGTTCAGACCCTGGAATCAACCTTCAGTTGTTTCCAAGCATTGGAGATCACCATAAACCTGCCGAAATCCTGCCCCTCTCTCTCCTTGCCAGCACCTCCAGTACATTGGGGTGATCCTGGACACCAGTCAGGGCAAGGTCTTTCTGCCAGAGGACAGAGCGGAGCGACTGATGGAAGAAGCCCATCTAGTTTCCTCCAGTTGGCAGGTCCCAGCCAGGGTCTTCCAACCCCTTCTGGGCATACATGGCAGCAGCAGTCGCCATGGTCCCCTTGGCCCGGTTGCATATGTGGGTCCCTTAATGGACCTTGATGGTCCAGTGAGATCAGCGTACAGATGACCTAAACCAATTGGACATGGTCTCTGACCCAGTCCAGAGGATTCTGTCGTGGTGGCCTGACTCAGTCGGTGTCCTTTGGGGAGTCTCTTTCAGCTCCCGCCCCCACCCCGACAGGTTCTCACAACAGATGAATCCAGCCTGGGTGGGGTGCTCATCTAGCCGAACATCAGACCCAGGGTACCTGGTCACCAGTGGAGCAGGATCTCCACATCAACATCCTGGAGATGGAGGCAATCCTTTACGCCCTGCAAGCCTTTCATACTTCCTCTTTCCCAGTCCGCTGCTGGTGCAGACAGACAACATGTGTGTGGTGTACTACATCAACAAGCGGTTGGGGGGGGGGGACTCATTCTTACCCCCTATTTCGGGAAGCGATGAGAGTCTGGTTCTGGGCCATCAAGATCGATCTGGAGCTCTCGGCCGTTCACATTCCAGGCGTTCAAAATGTATTGGCTGACAGTCTCAGCTGCTCCAGGTCACAGGCTCACAGGTGGTATCTTCTAAGCTCAGTGGTCGAAGATCTCTTCGACAGGAGGGGCTGTCCAGTGTTGGACCTCTTTGCATTCCCACTCAACGCAAAACTGTCGCTTTTTGGCTCGCTCAGTCACGGGCCTGGTGTTTTCTGGTGTGACGCATTTTCCCTCTCTTCGAAGGGGAGGTTTCTGTTCGCATTCCCTCCCTTCCTGCTGAGGGTTTCGCTCAAGCTCCAGTTGGAAGGAGCAGAGATGATTCTCATAGCTCCCTTCTGGCCACATCAGATTTGTTTTTTCCTGCTGCAGCAGCTAACTATGGAACCTTCGATGCCCTTGCCCTTATGCACAAACTTGCTTTCCCAGGACCAGGGCACTCTGGTCCATCTGGACCTCACGTCCCTGCATCTCCATGCATGGCTCCTGCGGAGCTAGCTATTGCCCTCCAGGGTCACTGATGTCCTGGTGGCAATCAGGAAGCCCTCCACCAGGGCCACTTACGCTATAAAATGGAAGTGCTTCTCCATTTGGATTCATTCACCTGCCCAGTGAATCAGGTGTTGGAATACCTCCTTTCCCTTTCAGATTCAGGCCTGGGGTACTCTCCCCTAAAGGTGCACCTTTCCTCAATCTCTGCATACCATACACCTATTGAGGGCAAAGTTGTCATCCAGCTTGATGTGTCCCACGCATTCTTGCGGGGCATTTTGCATCTGAAACCTCCCATTCGAGACCCGGTCCCTCCCTCCATGGGATCTCAACTTTATGTTGGAGAAACTCACTTTACCTCCCTTTAAGATGGCCGCGAGTTGTGAGCTGAGCTTTCTGTTGTGGAAAGCGCTCTTTTTAGTTGCTGGGACTTCTGTTTGAAGGATTTCTGAGTTGCAGGCTGCTATGTGTAAGGAGCCTTATTTGGTTTTTCACAAAGAAAGGGTGTCTGCGTACTAATCCTAAGTTTTTACCTAAGGTGGTGTCAGAGTTTACTTTAAATCAATCCATCCACCTTCCACTTTATTTTCCTGAGTATTCTGATTAGGGGGAGGCCTTGCTCCATAAGTTGGATGCTCACAGAATGTTGCAGTATTGCACAAACTGCACCATCTTTATTTTTTATTTATTTATTATAATTTTTTTATCATCTCTTTTTGTCTCTTCCTCTCTCTGCAGCTGTACCTTTCTCTCAGGATTCCCAAGGCATCCAAGCCTGTGCTCTGCCTAATCCTATTCCTCTCCGTGCCAGTCCTCCATGCTGCCTTGGTTTACCCCCTGGCAGGAAAGGGAGCAATTCCCCATTCCACCCCCCACCTGCATTTGTCTGCGGCAGGCTAAGATCGCCCAGTTTTGGTCATTCTGATGTGTGGTGGTGCCGGGGTCTGTCGCCATATCAGCTGCGGGGTTTTTTCTGTGTTGCTCCCATCCCACAAGGAATATGTCCAGCATGCAGGCACTCCGGAACTCGGCCAGTGTCCTCCCCGCCCACAGTATACCCCAGCTGTACCTCCACCCATAGGCACCCAAGTGGCAGTATTGTAGCGGGGATGTCAGCCCTCCCACCCTGGGGGAGAGGAGCGTCTCCTAGGACACTCCATCTGCCTCCGCCTGGTCAGCCCTCCAGTGACCCGCATCTGCTTCCGAACCAAGGTCGCTACTAGCGCTGTGCCAGACGGCTGGCTTGCACCAAGTCTTTGAGGAAAACTGATCAGTTGTTTGTTTCATTCACCCACCAAGAGAGAGGGAGCTCCTGTTCCCAAACAGTGTTTGTCTAAATGGTTAGCACATTGCATTGTTCACTGCTATAGCAAGTACAAGCCCCTTCCGGGAGTAGTCAAGGGCGATTCCAGCAGGGGTATGGCTTCTTCCACGGCTTGCTTCAGAAATGTGTCTGGTGCGGACATCTGTGCAGCTGCCACCTGGAGTTCTGTCCACACTGTTACCAAGCATTACAGTGTGGGCATCGCCTCTAGGCATAGAGCCAATTTCAGCCTTGCAGTTCTTCAGGGCCTTCCTTCATGAGCTCTTAACTGTTGACTTGTCCTCCTCCTGGTGGTGTTATCCTGGTGATAACCAGTACTGTTTGGGATTCAGTCCTACCGGTGTGGCCTGTTGTAAGAGCTTTCCTCGAAGTAAGATAGTACAGTTACAGAAGAACTTACTGCATCAATAGATCTTCGAGAGAAGCTCTCTTGCAGCAGGCCCTGCTTTCCCTCCCTCCTTCCCCTTGCTGTTTCTTCTCTGTTGACCTTCTACTGCCTGTCTTTTGGCTCTCAGGAAACCGCCTCTGTTCTCCTTCAGCTGCCCAGACGCAGTATGCCACCTTTGGCTGCACTGTCCTGATTAGACTTCAGTCCTGAGTGAGCTCTTGACTCTACCACCCTAGCCCAGGGATTTTAGTCAGAGCTGGGTACTTTGACCCATTAGTGTGAATCAGTGGTGAAGGTTCATTTCTGGAAGATATGAAAATTACATACTCACCGTAATTCTTGATCTTCAAGGAATATCTTCACCATTGATTCACACACCCACCTGCCATTCCCCGAACGCACTCCAGTATGTTTGTTAGTCTTCCCTCGTGTTCAAGACTTAGACTGTGAAACAGATCACCAGAGCGCCCTCTTGCCCTTAGATCTGGCACAAAAGCGCTAGTTAGGTTATACTGTACATCATCGGTAAAAAGGGAACCGAGATGGTTGAGGGCTGGTACCTAGGTAAGCCTGGTGCCATGAGCCACTCTTGCAGTGCCATGCATGCGCACAGCTTTTCTCGCGCCAGGCCTCCTGAAAACTTCTGGCTCCCACGGGGTCCCAGTGCCTCCAGCATAGACCCATAAGTGTGAATCAATGGTGCAGATATTCCTCGAAGATCAAGAATTACGTGAGTACGTAATTTTCATATTTTTGCTGCCCTCGCCCCCTCAGTGTGGGACACTACTGGGGGATGCCTTCAGGAGTCCCTGGATCCTAGGCCTCATGTACGACTTCCCTCCCTTTCCCCTGATCCACAAGGTGTTGCTCAAGGTACACAGGGACCAGGCATCCTGGTGACTCCGGACTGGTCGCGCTAGTTCTGGTTCCCAGAGCTCCTCATTCCCAGCAGCAGGCCCCCAGGCGCTTGCCTCACCACTTGGACTTGCTTTCGGGAGGGTCCTCCACCTGGACCATCAGTCCTTGCACCTGATAACATGGTTCCTGAGCTGCTCCTGAGTTCCAGACTTTGGGTCTACCTGACGAGGTCCTCCACATTGTAGAGGCCTCTTGGAAGAAGTCGACATGCCAGTGCTATGCCTTCTAGTGGAAGAGATTTTCCATTTTGTGTCAAGGTAGGGAGCTAGACCCCCTGTCTTGCCCTGTCACTAGCATCCTGGATTATGTGTGGCCCCTCTCTCTCGAGCTAGTATGCCAACGGTGGCACAGGAGAAGGTGGTCAGGTGTTTCTTTAAGGGTCTTGACCACCTGTCCCCGCCGGTGAATGAACCACCACCACATTGGGACTTGTTGCTGGTACTGGCAGAGCTCATGGGCAAGCCATTTGAAGCAATGCACAGGTGTCACATCTCCTGCCTGTCATCGAAGACCGCCTTCTTGGTGGCTATCACCTGTGCTAGAAGGATAAGTGAGCTCCAGGTGCTCTCGGTGGACTCTGCCTATCTGGTTTTCCAGGACAAGGTTGTCCTCCACCCCATCCTGAAGTTTCTCCTGAAGGTTATTTTGGAGTTTCACCTTAATCAGGTGATTAACCTCCTGGCGTACTTCAACCCAATCTCTGAGGCCCGAGCTCAGGCTCCATACGTTGGACCTGAGGCTGAGGCAAGCTGTCACTTGTTATACTGAGCATATGACTGGAGTTCAGAGAGAGGTTCGCCAGCTATTTGTCACATATGCTAAGCTGCACCTGGCAGACTGGCAGCTAGGCGGATGGATTGTCTCCTACATCGACCTCTGCTGTAGGATGGCTGGTAGGGAGTCTCCCATAGAACTTTGGGGTAATTCCACCAGACATACCACTGCATCAGTGGCTGCTTCCAGGGACATCCCTATCCAGGAGATCTGCAGGGCTGCTACCTGGAAGTCAGCACACACCTTCATCTCCCATTGCCACATCTACCTTGAGTCACACCAGGATATTGCTTTGGGGGCCTCAGTTTTCCAATCCCTTTTTCCCAAGTAGGGGTGTGCACCTTTCCCCTTCCTCCCATAGAAACTGCTAGGAGTCTGCCTAAGTGTGGATAGTGCGTCATATTCACATCCCTAGAAATAATAGTTACTCACCCGTAACTACTATTCTAGGAGTGTGACCAACCAAATATCAGCATGAGTGAAAATGGCTACATATGCAGCAGTATAATATCCTCACGCTGTTCTGTACATGTAGCTGTTTTCACTTATGCTATTTCCACAGCACACATTTCACTGCATGGTCATTCCAACACTATGTTGATAGTATCCCTTGGAAACGTGTGCTGTCCTGTAGAGCCTCCTTGCTTTTCAGAATAGTCTCTACCCGAGTCCTCTTTTAATCCAGATGGACAATGTCACTGTGATACAGTACATTGACAAAGAAGGGAGCACTCACTCCTATCCCGTGTAGGGAAACAATGTGAGTATGGTACTGGGCTCTGTCTCATAGCCTTCATCTGTCAGCCATGTTTCTCCCAGGTCTCCAAAATGTCTTGGGAGACCGATTAAGCTGGACCCAGTCAGTGGTTCATGAATGGGAACTGCTGATCTCTGTGGTAAATTACCTCTTCGCAAGATGGAGTTGTCCAGAGCTTTGACCATTTTGTGTCACCACACAACGCAAAACTGTCGTGTTTCTGCTTGCCTGCTCCTGGGCCTGGAGTTTTTTGACGAGATGCGTTGTCCCTCTCTTGGAAAGGGAAATTCCTTTATGCATTTCCTCCCATTCTCTAATGCAGAGGGTCCTGTTTAGGTTCCGTGTGGAGAGTGCCACTCTCATCCTCACTGTTCCTTTCTGGCCTCGCCAGATACGGTTTCCATTGCTTCAACATCTGCTGGTGTAGCATTCTGTCCCTCTACCTATGTCAGGGTCTGTTGTCACAGGGCAAGGGGTTCCTAGTCCATCCAGACCTGTAATCCCTACATCTGCATGCATGGCTTCTGAAAACGAAGCCATTGAACGTTTTGTAGTATCCCCTGAGGTTGTTGAAGTCCTGCTTGTGGCTAGGAAGCCATCTGCCAGACATTCTTATTCCCTGAAATGGATAATCACTTCACTCTCGAGTCTGCTTTCTGGAATTCGGACTCTTTCACATGTTCTGTGAATTTTGCACTGGAATGTTTGCTTTCTTTATTGAACTTGGGCCTGCAGTATTCCTCTGTTAATGTGCAATTGGCTGCTGTGTCAGCTTTCCATGCCCCTACTGATGGTCGTATGGTTGCTCAGTTAGAGGTATCCCATACTCTCCTGAGAGGTATATTTCATATGAAACCTCCAATCCATAATCCAATCCCATCTTGGGACTTGAATTTCATACTTGAAAAATTAATGTTGGCTCCTTTTTGAGCCTATCACCAGTTATGGCTTACGTTTCCTGTCATGGAAACCATTGTTTTTAGTTGTGATGATGTGCTCAGAGGATGTCTGAGCTTCAGGCTCTGTCTGATCATCCTTCTTTGATTTTCCACAAAGACAGTGTCTCTTGATACTAATCCTAAATTCCTACTGAAGGTGCTCTTATAATTTACACTGACCCAAACAATATACACTCCTGTTTATTATCCCGAGCATGCCAACCATAGTGAGGCACTACTACATACTTTAGCTGTACATAGAATACTGAGATATTGTATTGATCCCACCAAGGACTGCAGAAAGTCTTCCCAGCTTTTTGTTTCATTCACCCCCGGAAAAGAGGGTGCTCCTAAATCTAAACAATGCCTGTCCAAATGTCTGGCAAATTGTATTACATGTTGTTATAGGAAGTACTGAAAGAAACTTCTGGTGTTGTCTGTGGTCACTTCACAAGGGGTATGGCATCTTTAGTTACTTGTTTCAAAACATGTTCCTGCTGCTAACATGTGTGCTGCAGCCACATGGAGCACTGGTCACACTTTCACTAAACATTACAGTCTGGACATCGTCTCTCGTAGATATGCTGGTTCTGGGCTTGCTGTACTGCAAGGCGTTCTATCATAATCACATATCACACTGTGCTGTTCTCTCAGGTTACTTTGTACTGCGTGGGAGTCATTCCAAAAGTGTGCCCTAATGCAAGAGATATTCTTGATGAAGTTAGAAGTAACATAAGAACTTACCCTAACAGTAAATCTTCGAGAGAATTTCCTTCACTAGGCCATGCCATACCCTCCCTCCTTCCCACTTTAAGTATCTTGAGAGTTGCATCAGATTCTGTGCCTAAAGCCTTACTCCATGCATCTTGTTTTTCAGTCCCATGCCTCTCCATGTGTGCCTGGTACTGGTCAAATCTCCTGGTTCCTCATAGCTAAAGGCCCTCTGAAGCTAATCTTCGGCAGGGAACTGAGGAGCAGTGGGGCCGCCGATATTTATATACATGTCAACGCTTCACATCATTGTGAGCGGTCCCAGCTAGCAAAACATTTCCATGTGATCTTGATGGCTTATAGTTCCAAAGTTGTGGCCTAATGGAGGAGATTATCTTGAAGATCTACTGTTACAGTAAGTTCTTACATAACTGTTCTTTTTGAACCAACCCACAGTTTGGGACACTGATGGGGGATGCCTTTGCGAGGACCTGGACCCCAGGCCTCATGTATGCCTTTCCTCCCTTTCGTCCTCAAGGTGGTGGTCAAGGCAAGGAATCCTGCTGGCTCCAGACTGGCCACAGCTGTTCTGGTACCGGGATCTCTTCAGCCTCAGGAGCAGGCCTCCGTGGTGGTTGCCTCTTCACCTGGATCTGCTAACCAGGCAACAGGGGCTGGTACTGCACCTGGACCTTCAGTCCCTGTACCTCACAGCCTGGTCCCTGAATGGCTAGAGTTCCTGGCTGTGAGCCTTTCAGACAGTGTGTGCTCCATGTTGTAGAGGGATCCCATAAGGAGTCAACTCACCAGTGCTACACCTTTAAATGGAAAAGATTTTCTATTTGTTGTCAGGGCAAGAAGTTTCATTCCCTTTCTTGCCATGTGGCTAGTGTCATGGAGTACCTCTGTTCCCTCTCCCAGTTGGAACTGCGAGTGATGACCCTAAGGATACACCTGGTAGCTATCTCTGCATATTGGGCAGAGGCTGTTTGCCAACAGTGGCCCAGCAGATGGTCGGCCACTTTTTCAAGGGCCTTAACCACCTGTCCCCTCTGGTGCGTGAACCACCACTATGATGGGAATTATTGCTGGTCCTGTCTGTGTTCATGGGCAACAATTTGAGCCTATGCATAGATGTGAGATGTCACATCTGTTGTGGAAGACGGCCTTCTTGGTGGCCATCATGTCAGCCAGAAGGATCAATGAGCTCCAAGCACTCTTTTTTTATTTATTTATTTGGTATTTCGGAATTACAAACCTATGAGTCAGAGACTCATTTCCAAAGGCTCCATGTCAAGTCAACAATGACAATCATAGACAGACTAACAACAATACAGATATGAGGCATTTTGATAAAATCAGTGCAGTTATACAATTACAGGCATAAAGTTGAGTCCTATACAGAGAGGTAGCTAAGAGTATATTTGAATATAGAGAACAGTTGAGTCATATACAGTGAGGTAGCTAAGAGAATAACAAGACTTTTGGTGGAGTCTCCATATTTGGTCTTTCAGAGGGACAACTTTCCAGTATACTTTACCAATCCATGTTCGTAGGCTGACTGCAGGCTCCATACTCTGAACCTACGGAGGGCGTTTTCTTATTATAAGGAGTGCATGACTGGAGTTCAGGGTGAAGCTCGCCAGCTAATCGTGATGTACGCTGAAGTCATGCCTGGCAGACAGGCAGCAAAGCGGACGATTAGCAGGTGGATAACATCCTGCATTGACCTCTGCCATAGGTTGGCTGGTAGCTAGCCTCTCGTAGATCTTAAGACTCATTCCACCTGACATACAGCTGCCTCGGTGGCTGCTTCCAGAGGCATTCCCAATATAGGAAATCTGTAGGGCTGCTATCTGGAAGTCAGCACAAACCTTCATTTCCCACTATAGCATTGACCTCAAGTTATGGTGGGATGCTGCTTTTAGGACCTCTGTTCCCCAAGCTCTGTTCGCTGAGTTGGGGGGGTGCCTTGCCCCCTCCTCTGGGAGAACTGCCAGGAATCTGCAAGTTTGTGGATAGCGAACTATATAAATGACTCTAAAAAAATAAATAGCTTACTCGCCTGTAACTGTAGATCTTCCTCAAGGGTATCTCTTTCAACAGGTAATACTCTTGGGTCCTCACCAGAGGGCGCTCTTCTCCACGGCAGGTTCTTCCAGCAGTCTTTGCTTAGGGGCCGCCCACACAAATGACATCATCATCCTGTGACTATAAAGGTGTGGATAGCACCAGGCATCCTCAGTTCTTTTCTCTCCCCCACCTTCAGGCTGCACACAATGTTTTTCTCTCTTGTGTAGTAGTCCATCGATGAGAAATTGAACTGGGAACCTTTTTTTCCTCCGTTTCCACTACCATTGATGAATATTAGAACACTCTTCAAACAATTCACTTTTTCGCAAGTGTGGTTGCGGTAGAAAACTCTACCACTACGATAACCACTCTGCCTGTGTTAGGTGCCTAGGAGCCATGCAAGACATCAGGCAGGCAACCAGATGTCAACGCTTGCAGGAGATTGAGACCCATTTAGTGGAACAAAAAATAGCTCTGCTGGAGAAGTGGGCCCATCCCAAGGACCCCACGTTGACAACATCTCACAAAAAACATAAAAAAGGCTAGGAGAAATCCTCCTCGTCGTTTGACAGACCCTCGTTGACGACCACCGTGACCGGTGATCATCCTTCAACAATGCCTACCAGAACCGTTTTTGTCAACTATGCTCCCTACTTTGTCGACTGCCCTTTCCAGCGGTTTCTGTTGAACCCTATACAAGGGACTCCTCGTCGATGACCCCTCGATTTCCACCGGGATCGTCGACGATTGACTGTCTTCGTCATTTTCCTTCCTCTCCCTTTACTACCCCATCGACGAGCCCAGGTTGTGTTATAAGGCATGAAGGTTTTTCATTGACGGTGATCCCTAAAATACCTCCATCACAGCCTACTTCTTATAGAGGCCAGGCTGACAGATCCAAGGACCCTGGCACCTACACTCCAGGTTCTCAGCCTTTACACTTACCACGTTCCATCCCTTCTCTTATTCCTGTGGTGCCACAGAGGCAACATCCTCCTGCCTCCACTCCCTCTTTGGTGGACATGGCCACTGTCATTCAGACAGTCCTACAAGTGATGAGGGGCTCTCAACCCCTTACACTTAGGGACAGGAGACCTCCTTCCCGTTCTCCTTCTCCTGCAAAACGCTTCCAAGAGGACAGGGATTCCTCTCTAGAGGCTTCTCCACGTTTTTATAAGGAGTATTACCCAGAGCATGAGGAACTTGAAGAATCTGTGGAATTCCTTCCCCATGACAATGATCGTCACCCACCTTCTGAGGCCTCTACTTTGTCGTCCCTTCATGAGGACGCTGCTCGTCAGGCAGCCTCCTCTCCTCCAGACAACCCCTCCTTCCATGACATAAAGGCCCAGATCCAAAAGGTTGTGGGTTTTTCAATGACAGAACAAGATAAACAGAGCAGAGACATGGCAGATTACCTGGAACTCCCTGAGGAGCCAGTGGTGGTCCGTCCCTCCCCACACACAGACATACCAAAATGCTGTTCTTTCAGCTTGGAATCAACCTTCAGCAGTGCCTATTGTTCCAAGGAAGGCTGATTGCCTCTATCAGGCACCCATAGACCACTCCTTCCTTTCTGCCAAGCCAGAATCAGATTCTGGTGTGATTAATGTTGCTCATGATTGCACTAAGTGCCCAAAACACATGAGCTCCCTACCTTCTGACAAAGACTCCTGCCATATTGATTACCTGGGGAAAAAAGGTATATCAAGCGAGTACCATGAATCTGAGAATTCTGAATTACATGGGTCATATGGTTATGTACCAACGCACGCTCTGGTCCTCTGCCATGGACCTTGTCAACAAGCTTCCCCCATCACCTGAATGGGAGCAACTGCTGAATACTATTTCAACTGGAAATTCTATCTCCAGCATCTCCTCTGCTCAGGCTGTCATGCCGTGGACACCTTTGCCCAAACTTAGGCCATGGGCATAACTCTGAGAAGGCATGCATGGCTCCGGGTTTCAAGATTCACCCTGGATGTCCAACAAAAAATTGTCAATGCACCTTTCAGTGGCTCAGAACTATTTGGCCTTGGAACCCAAACCCTCCTTGATGACCTCCAGGCATCAGGGAGAACCTTACATGTGGTGCATGGTATGTACCACTCTACCCAACCATCCATCCATTTTCACTCCCAACAATCATTCCGATACAAAGAGGTGGAATGCACAGAGGATCTTATAGGGGCGGTTCCCGAGGATGTTCCCATTTGTCCTCCAGAACAACTGCCCCTATTCCCAAAGGCTTCCAGCCCAACCCTCTAGGCAGGGCCAGCCAATCCACTGCTATCTGACCACCCAGGGCTTTGCCCCAGCTTCCTTCTCCTGGCCTTGGAAGCTGTGGGTGATCACTTTGCCTGTCATTTAGAGACCTGGCAAGCAATCATATCGGACGAGTGGGTGCTTCAGATTATCATGGTAGGGCACACCTTGGAGCTCACCTCCATGCCCACTCCCTCACCCTCTCCACTCGGTCTCTTACTCCAACGACCATATCCCCATCCTTCAGGAGGAACTTCAGGTGTTCCTTCAAAAGGACGCTGTCTACCCTGTTCTCCCACTAGAACAACACTGGTGATTTTACTCTCCATTTTTGTGCCCAAACGCACAGGGGACCTGAGACCTATCCTAGACCTCAGACATCTAAACCTATACATTCAATACAAAAGGTTTCGGATGACCACTCTGACATCCATCTTGCCCATATTAAAGAAAGGAGATTGGCTATGTGCACTGGACATGAAAGACGCTTACTTACATATTCCAGTCCACCCCACACACCACCGCTTCCTCCTTTTCCATTTACTAGGAAACCATTACCAATTTCGGGCCCTCCCATTCGGACTCTCATCCGCCCCAAGGGTCTTCACCAAATGCCTAGCAGTGGTGGCAGCAGCATTACACAGGGAGGGACACTTCATCTTCCCTTATTTAGATGACTGGCTCATCAAAGCAGACTCCAAGTCTTCCCTACTTTCTTCCCTGCAAGCAACCCTCACCCTATTTCAAACTCTGGGAGTTACGATCAGTTGGCCCAAGTCTCACCCAGAACCGACTCAGAGACTCCAGTATATCGGAGCCGTCCTGGACACGACCTCAGGAAGAGCATATCTTCCAATGGACAGACAAGAAAAAATCCTGTCTCTTGCTTCCCATTTCCAAAAGGAACAGTCCATATCAGCCAGGCAGATATTATGCCTTTTAGGGCACATGGCTGCAGCCATTCCTGCGGTGGCCCAGGCACGCCTACACATGAGGCCGGTCCAGTGGATCCTACAAAAACAATGAAATCAAAAATTAGGGGATTTCGAGGACTGCGTTCGGGTCACCCCCACTGTCTGCATTGCCCTCAAGGACCCATTGTGCCCACCTCTCTCAAGATATGCCTTTCCAGTCCCTGCACTCCAGCAGACGTTGACCACCAGTGCCTCCCCAGAAGGTTGGGGTGCACACCTCGGCCCTTACAAAACTCAAGGCCAGTGGACCCCGGACTCTGTCAGTCTCCGCATCAACTTACTGTAAATGAGAGCTGTACACCTCGCCCTCCAGACATTCCACCCTTATCTAACTCCGGGACCTCTCCTAATTCAGTCGGACAACACCTCAGTTGTATATTACCTGAACAAACAAGGAGGAACAAAGTCCCTCAGCCTCTGCAAGGAGACACTGAAAGTGTGGGGAGAAGCTCTGCAACAACTGACATTGACAGCCGTACAGCTACCCGGTCATCACAACACCCTGGTGGACTTTCTTAGTCACCACTCTTCCACTCACGAGTGGACTCTCCATCACGGAGTTCTATGGAACATTTTTCAGATGTGGGGAACCCAGCAACTAGACCTCTCTGCATCCCCAGACAATCACCGTCTCCCCAGGTACTGTTCCATTATCCCAAACACAAAGGGACAGTCTATCGATACCCTGTCCCAACCATGGACAGGACTCTTATATGCTTCTCCCATCCCCCTCGTACTACAAACTCTACTGAAGCTACAGCTGGAACCAGCCACCATGATTCTTTTAGTCCTCTGTGGCCTTGTCAAGTCTGGTATCCGCTACTACAACAATTGTCTGTTGCGGAACCCCCTCCCGCTGCCCATCAGACCGGACCTCTTAACACAGGATCGGGGCACTCTGCTACACCCCAACCTAAAATCCTTAAACCTCCAGCCTGGCTCTTGAAGATGCTTTCATAGCCCGGCTCCAGGTTTCCTATCCAGTGGCCAATATTCTACTGGCTTTATGTAAAACATCCACCAGACAAACATACAATGCCAAATGGAAGCGTTTCTCCATCTGGGCCTCCTCTAAGTCTTTGGACCCCTTTCCGTGTCTTTGACTATGGTCTTAAGACTACCTATCATCGCTCGCCTCATCAGGCTTGAGCTATTCCTCTATCAAAGTACATCTGGCCTCTATTTCGGCCTTTCATGAACCCTTGGAAGGAAGACTAATTTACCAACACCATTTGCAAAGATGTTTCTTAAAGATATGCTGCATCTCACACCTCCTATTTGGAGACCAGCTCCTCCATGGGATTTAGATTCCTGAACAAGTCACTTAACCACTGCAGTGCTCCCGAGAGTCATCCCTGAAAACAGGCACTTGTGCCTAGTGGGCCTTACCTGGTTACCAAAAGAATGTTTGCTTTTTTTGTTTCATTTAGAATGCATTAACCAGACGGGCTAAGTTTTAATGTACAAAGTTAATCCAGTCACTAGTTAGTCAGCCTTCTATACTGTTTATGAACACTTTATCTGATTGGTCAGTAACTACTGATTAGTGACCACCAAAGAAACATGAAAAGGGCAACCAGAGGTGGGTTCTTTGCAAGTATCAGAGACAGTACTGACATGTGGCAAGACTAGGCAGTACAGTTTTACAGCAGACCTGAATAGCATAGCAGAGTTTGTGGAGCACTGTTTTGTTTTGTTTTTTCACTTGTTACCCACTGATGCCTAGGACAGAATGGGTGACAAAGTATGCTATAGGAGTTAAATTAGTCATCAGTATGACTCCGCTTTTACCACTGCAACTCACTTTTGAACATGAGATAAAATTGTTCAAGCAAACCAGTCATGGTAATGGGTCATCTTCTTATCTTAGTTTTGATGATTACAAGGCTGCTATCTTGTTTGAAGGTGCAGCTGGAGCTTGTAAACATACTTTTTTCCAAAGTGTATGGAGTTTCAAGATGGGAGAAGCCGCCTCACTTAAGGAGAAAAGGACTGCTCATGAAGGCTTTCTACACCAGAGCAACAGAACAGCTGTAAACTGTGTTTCAATACCCAGATTTGTTCTTCCTTTAATTTCTGATACGGATGTTGAAAAGTAACAAACATAAGATGTCACTGGTATCATTTAGTTATTTGAATAAAGATCAGAGTGCAGACTAGCTACTTTGCTTTATTATTTTGTTTTTCATCTCCTCTTTCTCACACTGCTTACACAAACTTCTCATCAGTCTGCCAACCTAGACTGGTTGATGAGCTCTAGCTTTTGTGTTGAACTGTCAGCAGGCATCTTAATGTTCTGTGAACTGTTTAACAACTGAAAGTTGAGCTCTCATCAGAGTAACCAAATACAACAGTGGAATGACAGGAAACCTTGCATCAGCACGCACTGCATGCAGTTAAGTGAATTGCTGCTAAACTGTGAGGCCTTGCATCTACTCAAATATGAAAATGTTACATGCAGTACAAGATATACACACTAAACTGTGAGGCCTTGCATCTACTGAAATATGAAAATGTTGCATGCTGTACAAGGTATACACCCCTATTCAGAATATTGAGCTACACTTGGTCTTAATCTTTCACAATCCTCCCTCGCGATGAGGCTTATGTGGGACTTCAGTTATGACTTCACTGTCCTTTTTTGGATCCCCCCTCCCCCGGTAATATTTCTGCAAACCAAAGAAGACTGTGCTGTCCACAATTAATAGGTTTGCCCTATTACCTCAGGAGGAACCCCAGTCTACCTTCATGAAGGAAGGGACCAGTATGTTTAACAGACAGGCCTTGCTGGAGAGCATGCAAGAGGAAGGTACATGTTGTGAGGGATTGATTTGTCAGGGACACTGAAGGGGACTTGGATCTCACTCCTGATGTTAAGAGGTGATCTGCTGCTTCCCTGGGACAGCAGACAGAGATTTACCCAGGGTGGTGGAACTCCCATGAGAGGGGGAGGGAAGGCCCAATATAATTGTACATGCAGGCACAAACAATCTAAGTAGGAGGAATGGATCAGGTAAAGACAGACTTCTATGCTGTGGAAAAGGTAGTGAAGGAGAGAGCAAGGGAAGGGGCAATTGTTTAACCAGGAAAGGCACATTAAGCCAGATCTTGTTTCCAGCGTGTCCTGAAAGCACAAGGAAGTTAAGTGACTTGCTCAGGGTCACATAGTTTGCACGTTGGGGCTGATGGGATTCAAATGCAGGTCTCTAGGTCTGCAGCTCACTGCTCTAAACCACAACGTTATACTGCAGGAACTGTAACCAAGACCAGAAGGTAGATAATGAACATGGGGAGATGCTGAGGAGGACAGCCAAATTGGGGGAAGTGATAATAGTAGGATCGTTAACATGCCAGCAGTGGACGGGAAAGTCCTAATCTCGGCAAGTACAAGGACCCAGCTTCTGGTTGAGGCTTGCCAGGAGGTGTTCCTAGTACAGCTGAACCAGGACTTAATGAAAGAAGGGGCCCTGCTGGATCTGTCACTAGCTAGCAGTGAGAAGCTTCAGAAAGTGGTAGTACAGGAACTGTTAGGATCCACCAACCACATGACAGTGAGGTTGGAGGTCAAAATGGGAGTAAGACAGTAAGAGGATAAGTATAGTAAAGGTATGAGGTTTCAAGAAGGCAGATTTCAACAGGATGAGGGAGCTATTGATGGAAAGCGCTGAGAAAATGAGACCACTAAAAGGGGAAGAGGAAAAATGGGAAGCATTTAAAAAAAAAAAAAGGAATACAGTGGCAGGAGCAAACTCTGTTTGCAGGGTATCAAAGGGCATGTGGCCCAGTGTGGATCACAGCATGAGCGAAGAATGCAGAGGAGGGTATCCATAAAATACATGGGCAAAAGTATGGAGAAGTATCTAAAAGTAACCAGGGGAAACTAGTAGGAAGGTCAGGGAAGCCAAGGTGGAGATAGAATTCAGGCTAGTGGTGGGGTTGCAGCAAGGTGAAAAAGCGTTCAGTTTCATTCAGGAGAAGTGAAAGGTCAAATGGAATATAGTGAGGCTTAAAAGGGAGGAAGGTTGGGAGAAGGGGGACAAAGGCAAGGTAGAGATACTGAACAAATGCTTTTGTTATGTATTTACTAGGGAAAAAAAAAGAGGGACCACTGCCAGAATGTTGGATAAGGAGGGAAGGAAAGGGCCGGGCACACTAACAGTATAGGCAGTATGATAAATAAAAATAGGAGAAAGGGTCAAGGAAAAGGTTTAGATAAGAGTGAGGTAAAATTGGACCTAATGGCTTAACACTCTAGGTTGCTCAAGGAGGCTGCGGAAGTAATGGCAGTTCCTCGTGCAGAAATATTCAACTGAATGCTGCCCATGGGTGGTCCCTAGGAACTGGAGGACAGTAGATGTGGTCCCTCTGCACAAGAGCTGAAGGAGTGATGAACCAGGAAGCTATAGAGCAGTCAGACTGACATCTAGAGTGGGGAAGGAAATGGAGTCCTTACTGAGGGAGGAACAGGTGGACTTCCTAGAAGGGACTGGATTACAGGACCCAGGCATCATGGATTCAGGAGAGGGAGGTCTTGCCAGAAGAATCGTATTGACTTTGACACAGTGACTGCGGTGGCTGGCAGACAGGCAGTCAATACAGTGTACTCAGTTTTTTTTTGTAAGGCCTTTGACTCTGTCCCCTACAGGAGACTGGTCAGGAAGCTGGGGGAAGGGGGTAGAGGAAATGTTGCTGACTTGGGTAGAGTTAATGCAAAGGGTTGTAAACTGGGAGTTCTGGGAGGCAAGAATGGTTTTGAGTACCACAGGTATCGGTGCTGTGCTCGCCCCTTTTAATGTGTTTGTGACATAGGGAAAGGCATAATGGGAAAGTGTGGGGAGGCAGTATAGCATAGTGGTTTAGAGCACTGAGCTATAGATCTGGGAACTGGGTTTGAATCTTACAGCCACCACTTGCATACTGTGTGACCATGAGCAAGTCACTTAACAGTACTCAGGAAGCACCTGAAACAGGTCTTAACTTAGTATGTTTGTCATGGCCAAAATGTTTTTTTGGGGGTTGGAGTCTGCCTACACAAATGAGACAAAGATCTGCACAAATGGTGACTCGGAGGAAGTGATAAGGGAACTCAAGGAGGATCTAGGCGGCTAGCAAACTGGTCAAAGATCTGGCAGCTGTGCAAAAAAAATGCACGTGATGCACACTGAGAAAAGAAACCCAAGGGTGCTGTACTAAATGGGGGAATGCAGCAAAGAAGACTTAAAGGTCATGATGTCAGAAAGCCTAACATCCACAACACACTGTAAAAGAGCTGTGAGAAAGGCAAACAGGATGTTGGAACGCATAGGGAGATGTATCAACTGCAGAAGTCTGGAGGTAATTCTCCCACTGTGCAGGTCATTGGTGAGACCGCATCTGGAGCACTGTGCAAGGTACTGGATTCCACACCTGATGAGACTGTGCCAAAGTGGAAGCAGTACAGTGCAGGGAAACCAAGATGGTCTAGGGACCATGGGGCATGTCCTATGATAAGTGACTGCAGGACTTGGACATTTACATCCTCAAGAAGGAAGGGGTGACATGACAGAAACCTATAACTACCTGCAGGGAATAAACCAGGTGGATGCCAAGGACATTTTTTCCCTTGCGCTCAAATGCAGGGATGTGGGGGAATTCAAGAGATGTCTACAAACTATTTCACAGGAGTGGTGTACAAGAGGACCAAACTTCGGAAGAAATGGTATGGGCCAAATCAGTTTCAAGGAGGGATAGGACAGGCATAAGGGCTTAGTCAGAAAGGGGGTAGAGAATAAGAGTTGAGACAGCCGCTAGGATTAGAGTAGATAGGTAGGTTGGGAAGACTGAATAGGCTGGTAGGCCTTTACCTGCCAGCAGTGTTCTACATAACTATATATAGGGCAACCAGATTTACAAATCTGCATATTTGTAACTTGTTTAATCCTCTCAGAGCAGATAGCTCCATTTTACCCATTCAACCACTACTGTATTGCAAGCTACTTGACCCTTTCTGATTCAACAGGATGAACATTATGGCCATCAGGACTACTTGCATTTTCAGGTCCTTGCCCTAAAATGTGCAACCAATTCACCAAAAGGGGGTATAAGATGTTTTTGAAGCCACCTTCCCAAAAGGGTTGAGTCCTTACTCTAATTTTGTCCTTAATTCACCACCATGGCCAATCAAGCCTGTAGTTCTGCCCTAGCTACAGCCAAATCAATGTTAGGATCTGCCCTGGATGAGACTGGACAAGGGTGTGTTATTTTTCTCACCCCTAGGCCTACCTCATCTGCATACCTCGAAAGAGGTGGCAGAAAAGGATAAGGCTAAAAGGACTGCATTCAGAAGGTATAAGGAGACCCAGAGGGAGGAAGATAAGGAGGTGCATCAGGGAAAACAGAGAGAAGCAGGGCAAGCAGTAAGGAGCACAAAGGTGCAAGCTGAAGAAAGGATAGCTCAGGCAGTATCAAAAGGGGATAAGACATATTTTAGGCATGTAAGCGAAAAAAGGAAGACAAAGGGAGGGATTGTAGGGTTAAAAAAGGGGGTGGGGCTGTACAGCAGGGGATCAAGAAAAGCCAGACATCTTGAACAAATACTTCTGTTCAGTGTTCACAGTGGAAGGGGAAGGGGTGGGACTATGAAAAAGCATCAGGAGCTTTGATGGGGGGGAGTTGGATACTAGTCTTTTTTTGGAGGAAAGAGTCCTGAAAGCACTTACTAACCTGAAAGTGGACAAAGCTATGGGGCCAGACAAGGTTGCATCCAAGGATGTTGAAGGAGCTCAGGGAGGTACTAGCTACACCTCTGAGAGACCAATTTAACACTTTACTGGAGACCAGTTGGAGGGCTGGAGAAGTGTAGATGGTGTCCCAGTTCACAAAAGTGGTAGCAGGGAAGAGGTGGACAATTATAGATAGGCCTGTCAGTCTGACATAGGTGTTGGCTGAATTAATGGAAACACTGTTAAAGGAAAGGATTGTGAAATATCTTGAATCCAATGGGTTACAGAATCCGAGGCAGCATGGATTCACTGGGGGGAGGTCATGCCTAATAAATCTGAGAGATTTCTTTGACTGGGTGACTAGGGAGGTAGATCAGGAGGAGCAGTGGATGTGCTTACCTGGGTTTACGGAAGGTTTTTGACTCCGTTCCACATAGACTGGTAAGCAAGTTGAGTATCTTGGGGAGGGCATTAAGGTGGAAACCTGGGTAAGAAACTGGTTAGGAGATACGAGTCACAGAGGGTAGTAGTAAACAACTCACTCTTAGAAAGGGAGGGTGACCAGCAGTGTACCTCAGGGTTCAGTGCTGGGACCAGTCCCTTTTAATGTCTTTATAAATAATATAGCACAGGACCTTGAAGGGAAAATCTGACTTTTTGCAGATGACACCAAGATGAGGGTGGACACTCCAAGAGTGGAAAGGATGGGCAGAGACCTGAAAAAAAAAAAACTGGAGAAGTGGTCAAGGGTATGGCAGCTTTTTTTTTTTTTTTTATTTTTTTACTTGCTTTGCTCTCTGTCCTGGAAGGCCCTCTATCTGGCCAACCCCTCAGCCCTGCCCCCCTGCTCGCAGTGCACCTCCATTCTTCCTCCACAGCTTGCTCCCCCCCCCCCATGGTGGGGCGGCGGGGATCCCTCAACCCACTGAACACTGATCCGGTTTAGGAGGTGCCTGCCATTCACGGGAGCAGCACCTGCGGGGGTCGGCATCATCCAGCCACACCCAGGACTTTCCTCTTTCTTTTTACTCCCACCTCTCCTGGAGGCAGAGCAATGTAGATGCCAAGCTGTGCGTGCTTCTGCCCACAGCATGCCAGCTGACTATGCTCCCATTCCTTATGTATGGGACCCAGGCACTCCAACACCCAGCCAACGCTAGGTGTCAGAAATGCACCTGCCTCTGTCCAGGGGAGAGGAGAGCTGTCCTTCAGACGCTCGATCCTCTAACATCCCAGTCAACCCACTCACAGCGTGAACATGGGTCGCCGACGTGGCAGGAGGTAAAGCATGATACTTCAGCCTTCTACACCACCGGGCCAGCATGGCAGCTGGGTTTTAATATAAAAAAGTGCAAAATAATGCACTTGAGCCATGGAAACACGGGAGTGGAGTGATACTGACAAAGACCAGGCAGAAAAAAGACATGGGGATAATCATATTTGATGACCCAAAGGTGACCAGGCAGTGTAACAAGGCATTTGGGAGGGCAGTGGGATGCTGGGGTGCATAGAAAGAGGTATCACCACCAGAAAGTGGGAGGTAATGTTGCCCCTGTATCGATCACTGGTAAGACCCCCACCTTGAGTACTGTGTCCCTTTCTGGAGACCATATCTCGGGAAGCACATAGAGTGGAGGCGGTCCAGAAAAGGACAACTAAAATGATGCAGGGTCTGCATCAAAAGCCCTATGAGGAGAGGCTAAAGGAGTTCAACATGTACACCCTAGTGCACTGGCCCAGTGGCGAAGAGGGCTGCAGTGCCGTAGATGTCTTACCTTTTCCCACGCCAGCAACCCGCGTTTGGGAACGGAGGCAGGTCACTCGTGGGTTGGCCGTGGAAGAGACAATCGAGTATCCATTGGACTGCTCTCCTCCCCTGTGGAGGAGGAGACTCTGTGGCTCAACGATCAGCTACCACCTGGAGGAATCCAGGTGGAGATGCGTGCGAGTCACCACCAAAAGGGGGGGGGGGCTCTGTGACAGAGCACCAGGGGTGTAACTCCACAGAGGTGGGGCACGCACATCATGCTCATTGGACATCATCTGAGGAGCTGGGGGACAGGCTCCATGGTGTCTGTCCATCTCGCTATTAGCCTGCCACATTCTCTGGGATCCAGGGACTAGCTGGATTGTGCTACAGGTGTAGAATGGCCCTCCCTTCCCGGCGCCACTGCGGGGGGGGGGTCTGCTGGGGATACTTGGTCCTCCAGTCACCAGAGGAGAGTAAGGGACAACTGCACCAGACAGGACAGAGCAGAACCGGCCACCCATCCTGCCATGTTGGTGAAATTACTTTTATAGCAAAAATATATATATATGTGTGTACACCCTGGACAGGAGAAGGGATATGATAGAGACACTTAATACCTCACAGGAGTAAATAAGGTACAGGAGGGAATATTTTTCAGAAAAAAAAAAAGTGCTCTAGAACAAGGGTACATGACAAGCTGGAGGGGGTAGATCCAGGAGAGATGTGAGGAAGTACTTCTTCACAGAAAGAGTGGTGGATTCCTGGAACAGCCTTCCAGCAGATGTGGTGGGGTCAAAAACAGTGGTGGGATTCAAAAATGCCTAGGACTGGCACAAGGGATTTGTAGAAGGAGGAAGTGCCATAGATCAGGTAGGGTTTGCACCAACTATGAAGGTGAAAAATGGGCAGGCTGGGTTGGCCAAGCGGCCCTTTTCTGCCATCAGATTCTGTTTTAAACAACATGAAGTCTTGCTATATTATGACAATTGCAGTTTGTCCCACCATTAGAACTGCTCCGGAGGTGAAAGAGTTAACTCCCATTCTAAGAATGGAACTTAGAGCACGAGCTTGGTTAGAGAAGTTCTGTCTGGGTTATTTCAAACCCAAACTGTCAGATTCTTTACTCCGCCTCACTGAACAGTCGCTCCGGAGATTTCTCCTACTGCTCGGTTCATTTCTTGATTTAAACAGTGTTTTCTCGGTTCAAATCAACCGAGAATATTATTATTTTAACCGCAAAACCGATCGGTTGAAGCTCTGTCTGTGGTATCGTAAGTAATTTCAGTTTAATTTCTGTGTGGAACTTGTAAATGTTATCGGTTCGGTTTTGAACCGATCAGCTTGCTTTAAAACTTGAAGTTACAAAATTAGAGGTTTTAGAGTGCGGTTCCCGTTCTTATCGGTTCTAAGAAAACGGAATTCATTACGTCAAGACCTGGGGATACAAGTTAGGAACTGATAAGGGTGTCTTGCCTGGCACTGCCGCTAAAGGGCAAGTTTTTGGTTAGGCTGGCATTATGTCTGAGAAACCCAAAAGAAAAACCGGGCCCACTGGGTTTCAACACTGTGATGCTTGTGGGGAAGTCTTTGCCAAGGCTGACCCACACACCACATGTGTATATTGTCTGGGGTTTGTCCACCTCAATTCAGACTGCCAGATTTGTAAAAATTTCCCTACAGCCACCCTGGATAAGAGAGTTGGCAGGCTCAGGGAACGAGAGGACAAAAAGTCCGCTGACCCGGATGGCCAGCCCGGTTCGGTGCCAACCGAACCGGAGGGAGTGCCCTCTGACCAGGGCGAGACTTCCTCGGCCAAACGCAAAGCTGGCTTGGATGAGCCAGTTCCAGTAAAGAAAACAAGAAAATCAGCAGGTGTGGAGCCCAAAATTCCTTCTCCAACTGCTGCAGAGATAGCAAGAGCTATTCAGATTGTCCAGTCACTTTCTCCGGTTCCGTCCGAACCGCCACTGTCTGGTAAAAGGTCGGTTCCACCGGTTCAGGAATATGATGTTGAGAAGTTTTATGAACCAGAGGAGGGGGAGGATGATTATGAACAGTATGAATGTGACTTGGAGGGTCTGGGTGTGCCCATTGAACCGGACATCTCCCCAGACAGACCTTTAGAATCTCCCCCTATGCTTTCTGAGTCCCCCTCTCACTTTATGTTTTACAAAAAAGTTGCTGAAACCCTCCAGCTCCCATTGGAGGAAGCTGTGGATGAGCAAGAGGAACCTGATTTTGTAGAAATGATGGATATACCAGAGTCTAGGAGATTGTCTATTCCTTTGCATAAATCATTTAGGAAACAAACAATAAAAATTTTAAAAACTCCTAATTCTGTGCCTCCTGTGGATAAAAAGATGGACAGGAGGTACACACTGTCAGGTCCTGACACAGAATTCCTTTCACAGCCTGGTTCAGGCTGCAGCCTGTGATAAAGCTAATATTCCCTGGCTTCACATCCTCCTGACAAGGATTCCAGGAAGATTGATGCCATGGCTAAAAACAATACATGGCAGCGCCTTGGGACTCAGGCAAGCAAATTACATGGCTTATGTAGCAAGGTATCAAAATCTAGATGGGACACTGTCATGGCTTTGGCCAAACAGGCCTCTGGCCAGCTTGCTAATGAGCTGGAACAGGTGGCTGCTGATGGCATTGAGGCATCTAAGGTGCAGTTTCATGCTGCTGTGGATTTTAATGATGTATCCTCTAGAGTCTTGGCTACGTCTGTAGCTTTTCATAGGTTGGCGTGGCTCAGGTGTACTAGCTTGTCACAGGATACCCAGACTAAGGCTATGGATTTTCCTGTGGTGGGAAATTCTCTGCTTGGGGAGCAGACAGAGAATTATATGAAGAAAATGGATGAATATAGGACTACCTATAAGAGTGCCCAAGCCAAGGAGTGGCAAGCCACTCCTCAGAGGCAGACCCCCAGGGGTAGAGGTAGGCCTTTTCACAGGCCTTTTTACCAAACCCAGGCCTCTTCTGCTTATGCTCAGAGGGGGTTCTTCAGAGGGAGAGGCAGACGGGGTGTGGGCAGGTCTGCTCCCACCCCTCAGCCTAAAGCATCTGCCAAGCAGACACCCTGATGGGGTGCCCAGGGCCGATTCTCCTTTACCCGTAGAGGCAGGTTGCTTACTTCATTCAGAACTGGGTGTCTCTAACTTCAGACAAGTGGGTCCTGGAAGTAGTAAGCCAGGGTCTGGTTCTCAGCTTCAAAAAGTTCCCAAAGATGAGAATCAGATCTTTCCCACCTGCAAACTCTTGAGACCTTTACTCTAGAAACAGAAGTCTCAACCCTCCTGGCTCTCAGAGCTGTAGAAAGGGTTTCTCCCCCTACACCAGGGCAAGGGTCTGTACTCCAGATATTTCCTTACCCCAAAAAAGACAGGAGAATGGTGGCCCATTTTAGACCTCAGATATCTGAACAAACACCTTTTGAAACCAAAGTTCAGAATGATAACTCTGGCAATGATTTTACCCTCTGTAAGGCCAGGGGAGTGGCTAGCCTCCCTGGACCTCAAGGATGCCTATTTTCACGTCCTAATCAGAAGCTCCCACCGAAAGTACCTCAGATTCAAACTGCCCTCAGGTCACTACCAGTTCAGAGCAATGCCCTTTCGGCCTCACGTCTGCCTCAAGGGTATTCACAAAATGTCTGGCAGTAGCAGCTGCTCATTTAAGGAGGCAAAGGATTGTTGTCTTTCCCTATCTGGACGACTGGCTCATTGTAGGCCAGTCCCCAGAACAGGTAAAATCTCACCTGCAAGTTACCCAGCAGCTGCTCATCTCCCTGGGCTTCTTGCTAAATCTTCCAAAGTCAGTTCTGGAACCAGTTCAGGTGCTCACCTTCATAGGTGCAGAATTGGACACAAAGCAGGCCAGAGCCTTCCTACCCTTAGAGAGGGTAAGGAACTTGGTGGCTCTGGCCTCCTCCTTCACTCTGCAGGTCTCTCGACCAGCAAGACACTTTTTGCAGCTCCTGGGGCACAAGGCTGCGCCCACAGCCGTGAGTGCAAGGAGCAAGATTTCAGATGAGGGACATTCAGTTTCACTTGAGAGCCTTTGTCTCAGAAAAGAGACCCCTTTCCAAGTTGGTCCCAGTGACCAACCTGATCCAGGCCTCCAGTGGTGGCAGGATCAGAGTAATTTAAGACTGGGGTCCCTTCATTCCTCTGTCTCACTCCTTGACCCTCACTACAGATGCTTCCTCCTGGGGTGGGAGCCCACATGGGCGACCTCTCCACTCAGGGAGTGTGGTCCCCAGGAATCTCTGCTCCACATCAATTTGCTGGAACTCAGAGCTGTCTTTTAGCACTTCATGTGCTTTTCTGTCCTGTTCAGAACAAAGTGATACAAGTCAGAACAGACAACACCACAACAATGTGGTACATCAACAAGCAGGGGGCACTCGGCTCGGCCTTGTGCACCGAGGCAATGAAGTTGTGGTCTCTGGCCTATTCCTGAACACTTCCCTCATAGCAGTTCATCTTCCAGGAAAGGACAATGTCCTAGCAGATGCTCTCAGCAGGATTTCCAGGGCCATCACGAATGGTCTCTGGATCTCAAGTACTGGGATAGTTTTTGCCAGATGGGGCACCCTCAGATAGATCTTTTGCAGCCCAGACAATCACCAACTTCCACTTTTTCTGTTGCAGGCCCCAGTGTTGGGCTCAGTCCCCCTGGATGCCTTTCTCCTAGATTGGGAAGGGAAGTTTATGCCTTTTCCCCCCTTCCCTCTCCTATTCAAGGTGCTAGTCAAAATCAGATCCCAGCCTTGCAGGGTGATTCTGATTGCCCCAGATTGGGCCAGGCAGCCCTGGTACCCACTCCTTCTGTCCCTAACAGTCCATCTTCCCCTGTGTCTCCCCAGGAATCACAACCTGTTAACCTGTGCCCAGGGGAGAGTTTGCTATCTGAACCTCAATCCCTCAACCTCAAGGCCTGGCTCTTGAGGAGTTAGAATTTGCTGACCTACACCTTTCTCAGGGTGTTCTTGAAATCCTAAAGGCTTCTAGGAAGCCTTCCACTAGGGCTACTTATAATTCTAAGTGGAAAAGGTTTTCCATTTGGTGTGCTGGGAAACATATTTCCCCGGAATCTGCTGATTTGCCCATTGTTTTGGACTATATGGTCCATCTTAATTCTTTAGGCCTGAGACCAGCTACACTGAAAGTACATTTGGCAGCTGTCTCTGCTTTTGTTTCAGCAGGAAAGCCCTCCTCTCTTCCGCTCACCCTGTATTTTCCAAGTTTTAAGGGATTACTTCATACTAATCCACCTTTAGGGATCTGGCCCTGCCTGGACTTAATGTTTGCATTGCTCAGTTAATGCAACCCCCTTTTGAACCTCTGTCTTCTGCAGAGCTTAAGTACTAACTTGGAAAACTGTTTTCCTAGTGGCTATCACTTCTGCCAGGATAAGTGAGTTGCAAGCCTTGTCAGTAGAAACTGACTTTATTTCTTTCCATAGGGATAAGGTAGTCCTCAGGACTAACAGGAAGTTTTGCCTAAGGTGGTTTCAGATTTCCATCTTAACCAATCTATCTCCCTTCCAGTGTTTTTCACTGAACATTCTTCCTCTGGTGAGAGGAGATTGCACAGTTTAGATGTTAAGAGGGCCCTAAGTTACTATATAGAACGTACCAAGGGTCACAGGTTCGAATCCCTCCAACTTTTTCTCACTTACGGTGAGGTTGGAAAAGGGAGACCTGCCACTAAGAGATCAGTTGCCAGGTGGATTGTCTCTTGTATCCAATTTTGTTGTCAGAAACTGGGGAGAGTTCCCCCCTCTGGCCTGAGGGCTCATTCTACCAGAGGTACAGCCGCGTCTCTAGCTGCTGCCAGAGACATCCCTATCTTAGAGATATGTCAAGCTGCTACCTGGAAACAGTAGACACTTTCACCAAGCATTACTCCCTGGATGTCCAGGCCAGGAGAGATGCTCGGTTTGGCACAGCTGTGCTTCAGAGCCTATTCCCTAAGTAGGTTCTGTCCTCCTCCATGGAGGTACTGCTGTGTAGTCTGCAATTGTAATAATATAGCAAGACTTCATGTTGTTCGAAGAAAAAATTACTCACCTTAGTAATGTTGTTTCTTCTAATGGAGTCTTGCTATATTATGACCTCCCCCCCAGCCTGCCCCTCTCAGAACTTCTACTTGGGTATGGGGTGGGCAGCCTAGTGTGGGCACTAGTTATGCCCATTATATGTTTTCCACCCCTTCTTGGGTTTTTTTGGGGTGTGGTGTTTTTATTTTATATTATATTATTACTTCTGGTCCCCTGACTTGAGTCTCTGTGTTGGGACCAGCAATAGGTGTTAATATTTAGGTAGCCAGTTGGCTAGTGTAGGTTACAGCTTCCACACAGACCTTAGTGAGTTTTGCTCGTAAGATCTGACAGTTTGGGTTTGAAATAACCCAGACAGAGCTTCTCTAACCGAGCTCGTGCTCTAAGTTCCATTCTTAGAATGGGAGTTAACTCTTTCACCTCCGGAGCAGTTCTAATGGTGGGACAAACTGCAATTGTCATAATATAGCAAGACTCCATTAGAAGAAACAACAATACTAAGGTGAGTAATTTTTTCTTCTCTGCCACTGTGAAACAATGCTGGAGGCTCTGAGAATACCCTTGTCTGTGCCTACAGTATGTGGAAATGCATTGATGACCAACAGGGAGGGAATCCTGACCCTGCTCCTAGAAAAACTACATGCCAATGCCATTCCCGGCTCAGAGATGTCCCTGCCAATATATGCTCTTGTCAATCCTCATCCCCCTACCCCACCTTTCCTCCTCTCCCTCCATATGTTATGCTTCCTTGCCAATCCTAGTAGTCCCAGTCTCCCTGGCCCTTCTCCCACTGTCTTCTTTAGTTTCTCCCTGGTCAGACCTCCTCTGAATCTTAGTTCTCTTAACTAAGAATGCTTTACTGTCATGCCTGATGATGTGCCGATACTCCATACCTGTAGCTATTTTGTACTGCAATTATTTTTGTATGTACATTCACTACTGTTTTTAACATGTATTACTGTATCTGCCTTTATCCTTTGTTCTGTAACTTCTTCTTATGTATTATTGCTTGTATTGCACCAATTCTGTTTTGTTACCCTGTATTTTGTCTTAGCCTCGGGTCGCACCTGGAAACGAGTCTTGGCTCAGTGTGCCTTTCTCAGTTACCAACTTTTAAATAAATAAAATTCCATCACCCTGCCTTTGCTTCTTCCTCAAAGCCCTCTACAGTCTGTCTCTCGCCCTTGCCCTGCAGAGCCTGACTGGATGCGTAGCATCAGGTTAGCTCCACCCTCACATCAGTAGTCTAAATATCATTTCACCACTACTAGCTTCCTACCCCTCTGTGCCACAACTGGACAAGTGTCTGGTAATAAATACAGCTTTCTGTTCTGAAGACTAAGGCACACTCCAGGACTGCAGCTTTCTGACAGTCCTAGGCTAGGACCCGGCCCTCCCATTCGAACTTGGATCATGAGACAAGCAGACACCTTACTACTAGCTGTCAGGATGGCCTACCTGCTCAGTTTTAAAAAAAAAAGTCTTTAAGGCCCACTGAGTGACAAAAGAGTACCAGTGGGATGGATGATGTGTGCCTCGGGTGCCTAATCATCTTGTTTCAGAAACTGAGAGATTGTTTTTGCTTGCTGAATCTCAGTGATACGTACTTCCACACCCTAATCTGTCTCCCACAGTAGTTAGGTGGCCTGCCTCTTGTACCAGTTTTGGGAAGTCCCATTTGGCCACCTCGGTACCACGAGTCTTCACCAAGTGTCTTTCCACTGTGGCAGCTAACCCCTACTGGAGGGGAGGGTCAATGTGAACCCCTACCTGGATGATTGGCTGATCAAATCAGGAAGCACATACCATTTTCTAATTAACAATTCAACCTTTCTCCCAGCAAAGGTGCATTTTGAACTGGGGTAGTTTAAGCTCCAGCCAACTGCTGGAGTTCATTGTGACAACTGACTTTTGGGAGGCTAAAGCCAGACTATTGCTGTACTCATCTCTGGGATGGATGGCATGTGAATCAAACAGATCTTTGAGGATATCTCCCTCCATTGAACCACATTGTGGAGCTGTAAGCTGTCAGTGTCAGGCCACCACGAAATTTTTGTTTGCTGGGGCTGCCCACGGTGACATACCTCCTATATAACATGGTCATTCCCAGTATACTTCACTTCTTCTGCCATCAAGCGCTCATCAGTCCACTGTTGCTGAACAACGCAGTCAAACTTTTGAAAGTATCACTAATGCTGCTACTTATCAGGTTTGTTTTAAAACTACTTCTATGCCACCCCCAAAAGACAAGGACCTGCTGTTCCACTATTGCAGCTGCAGCAATATTAAAACCTACAAGGGTAAAGACAACTCCATCTGTATACCTTGCCTTGGCACAGACTACAATGTTAAAGCCTGCTCTGTTTGCCAGGACTTTATTCAGGCAACCAGGAGACGTTACAAGAAGGCTTTAAAATTCATCTGAAGCTTAACCAGATGGAGAAACAGGCTGTGTCAGAGGTAGCATCGCCATCGTCAGCCACCTCTGTTCACAGTTCATCATCAACCTGTGACTCCCTGTGGTTGACAGCATCGGTTGCTTATTCGACTAAGAAGGATAAGTCCTCTAAGTCATCGAAAAACACTACCACTCTGAGAAGGAGAAGGAGAAGCAACATAAAGAGAAGGCCACTTCCCTAAAACATTCCCGCTCTTCTCTGAGAAGCAGTAAATCATCTAACATAGATAAGTCCCAGGCGCCACGCCCTCAAACCGTCTCTCAAACGCCAAGGTCGGGGTCTGGCATGGGCTCATCTCCTCCCAGAACCTAGTCTCCGACTCTTTCATTATTTTCGACTGCTTGATATTCAGTCCTATATGTAAAGACCTACTGCAGGAACCCTCTCGAAGTAAAATATGACAGTTACGTAAGAACTTACTGCAACAGTAGATCTTCGAGAGAGGTTCCTGCAATAGGTCTAGATTTCCCACCCACTTTCCCCCAGCTGCTGCTGTTTTATCTTTGCCAAGGCTCGCTTCCGAACCCAGGGCCTTAGGAGTTATTTTGTACCCTTTCACCCATTTTCTACAGAGGTCTATGGCGGGAGAGCTGAGGGTGGTGGGACCTCTCTATAATACTGTCACACCTCCGCCGATCAGGTGACGCCGGAGGCAGTTCCCCGCTAATGATTGCTAGCTAGAAATTTGCCGTGCGGTCCTGATGCCAGGTGGCGCAGCCCTATATGTAAAGACCTACTGCAGGAACCTCTCTCGAAGATCTACTGTTACAGTAAGTTCTTACATAACTGTCATTTCTCAGTCCTTGCTGTCATGCTCTGAATGGCTTCCATTGATGGAACACCTATTGTTGGTTCCTCCTCCATTATCTCCTCTTCCCATTGACCCTCTCCCTATGACTGCCAATGACAACGAACTGGAGTACAATGCAGAGCATGTGGAAGAGGAAGCCATGGGTGAGGAAGAGATAGATGTAGTTGGCTCTACCTCAATTCTTTCTTCATGCTCAGAAGAGAGTGTGAAAAACACTCATAGGCCTCCCCCTCTGAGGATGCCTCATTTCAGGCCTTCCTCAAGCTGGTCCAGGCTAAACTTGGGTTTGAAGCAGAGGAGGAGGATTCCTCCAAGATGAACCTTCTTGAGTTCAAGGAGGTGTCTGTCTCCCCTACTGTCATTATCCCTCCTGTACATTCAGCACTACAGGATGATACTTTGGCTGCCTGGCATAGACCTGCTCAATTGCCAGCTGTCGCTAGAATGCAGGTAAACAATGTCCTGCGCCTACAGCTAAGCCTTACTATTTATCTCAGCCTGAAATGCTCAGTAATCGTGATGGCTTCTTATGAAAGATCAAAAACACCCAAGCGTATGACTTCTCTTCCTCCTAATGAGTCAAGGAAACTAGACATGGTGGGGAAGAGCATATTTGTTTCTGCTTCCCTTGGCCTAAGGATGTAAACGATCAGGTATACATGATAAAGTATCAGAATTGCCTATGGAAGACAATGGCCTTCTTAGCTGATAAAATGCCGAATGGCCCTGACAAGATACTGGCTCAGCAGATTGTTGTTAATGGATAGTAAACTTGAAAGCACCTGTTCACCTGCTTATGATGCCTCAGATGCTGCAACCTGTGCTGCGGCTTCTGGGATTTGCCTCCACCTCCACTCTTGGCTGTGGGTGACAGACTTTGCCTTTGATGTTACAGCCAGTCCATAATGCCTCATTCAGAAAAAAGCAGCTATTTGGATCTAATGTGGAAAATGTTCTGATGGATCTACAGTCTCTAAAAATAATTTTGAGATCCCTGCGCATTTTGAACCCTAAGTCCCATGGTCAGGGCAAGGGTTCTTTTCACAGGCCTGACACACATCTAGGCTGAGGTTCCCAGAGACCTCAGCCTGCCACTTTCCAGGCTGCAAACCTTCCTTCCAGTGTCCATACCAGACTTACAAAAGGTCAGACCATTACCAGCACCCCCGCCACACCTGGCACTTTCTGACTCCCCGAACCTTCTGCCTGCCTCACTGCCTTAGGAAGATTTGGTAGGAGGCTGAATCTCCCTCTTCCTACAGAAGTGGAGGGAGATGATAACCGATGTCTGGGTCCTGGAGATAGTTAAGCTAGGACACAACCTGCAGCTCTTTTCTGTCCTTCCAGTGAACCCCCTTTGCAATACCAGTGCCCTCTAGGACATCTTGCTTTCCTGCTGGAGGAGGTTCAAACCCTCCTCCACAAACGGGCCGTAGAACTTGTCCCAGTTTCAGAACAAAACCAAGGCTATTATTCCCAGTACTTTCTGGTACCAGACTGGACCAGGGATTTAAGGCCTGCACTAGATCTTCGAGGACTGAATCTGTTCATTGAACACAAACAGTTTAGAATGGCCTCTCTGCAGTTCCTCCTTCCCTTTTTACTAAAAGGCTCTGTATGGTCGCTGTGGACATGAGAAATGCATGCCTTCATGTCAAGATCCGCAGGTCTCTTCGAAAGTACTTGTGTTTCATGCTCCGGGGCTTGCACTATCACTTGTGTCTTGCCTTTTGGTTTGTCTTCTGTGCCACATATCTTTATCAAGTGCTTTGCCATGGTGGCAACTGCCCTCTGCAGGGAGGACCTGTGTCTTCCCATATATAAGTGATTGGCTTCTAAAAGACCCATTGCAGTTGGCAGTAATATACACACTGTTTTGGACCTGACAGTCATTTGACCAGTTGGGTATGCTGGTCAGCAAACTGAAGTCGGTCCTTACCACATGCCAAAGACTCCAGTACAGTCTGCCCTCAGATTGTGCAGCTGCAGTGGTGGCCCAGGATCAGCTGGTTTCTTACAGCAACTTTGTTTCAGTCAGATGCCTCCTACGGATCATCAGCCTTATGGCAGCCGGCATATTGACCGTCCCACTAGTGCGATTGCACATGAGGATAATATAGTGGTTCCTCCAAGTGCAGTGGACACAGCATTAAAATGAGTTGGTGTGTCTAATACACGTGACTCCTCCGCTCCATCAGTCCCTGCTCTGGTGGTTGGACCGCTCCATCCTAGAAATGAGGTCCCCATTCCTCAGGCCATCCCTCCTCCTGGTGATGACCACAGACACCTCAGGCTCAGGTTGAGGTGCCCGTCTGGGGCCCTTCAGAACTCGGGGCAAATGGACCCCTCTAGATATGGTTCTGCACAGCAACACTCTGGAGATGAGGGCTGTTCCGTATGGCCTACAGACCTTCACCACCCTCCTTCTGGGGCACCAATTGCTGATTCGTACAGACAGTATTTCAGTAATGTACTACATCAACTGGCAAGGCGGTCTTCACTTGTATTCTGTCTGTAGAGAGGCACCTAGAGTTTGGCACTGGGCAGTGGAATGCAACATATTTCTGTCAGTGGTGTTCCTGCCTGGTACCTTAAATGCACCCTGCCACAAACAGGAATGTTTGGAGTCTATCGTGGATAACCTCTTCAGAAAATGGAGTTGCCCAGAGATAAACATATTTGCACCACATACAATGCAAATCTGTGACATTTCTATTCGGTCGCTTCAGGACCTGGAGTTTTATGGTGAGACGTGTCCCTCCCCTGAAAAGGGAGATTCCTATACACTCCCCCATTCCCTCTCATACAGTTGGTCCTGGTTAAGCTATGAGCCGAGTCAGCCACCCTGATTCTGGTGGCCCCTCACTGGCCCAGGCAAATTTGGTTCTCTGCTACAGCAGTTGGCAGTGGAACCCCCTGTCCTGCTATCCTTGTGGGAGGGACTTCTGACACAGGAGTAGGGTGTTTTGGCACACCCCAATTTGTGGTCCCTGCACTTACATGCCTGGTTTCTGAGGACATAAAGCCCTCTTGTTTCTGTGTCTCCCTGGCAGTTGCAGCTGTTCGGTTGGCAGCTAGAAAGCTGTCTGCACGGTACACTAACTCACAAAAATTGAAATGTTTTACAGTTTAGTGTACTGCACATGCCTTTTCATGTCCAGTTAACCAAGTACTAGACTACCTCTTGTCTCGTAAGGACTTGGGCCTGGGGTATTCCACTATAGCGGTCCACTTGGATGTGTTGTTGGCATTTCATGCCCTTACAGAGGGCAAGACAGTGGCCCAGCTGGAGGTTTCTCATAGGTTCTTCCAAGGGATCCTCCTCTACTCTCTCACCCCCCAGTTTGTTCTGGTATGTGACTTTAATTTGTCCTGGAGACCTTGGCTGTGCTTCCCTTCGAGCCTGCTGCTACTTATGAGCTGTGCTTCCTGTCTTGGAAAACACTGCTCCTAGTGCCAATGAAGTCTGCTAGATGCACTTTGGAGTTGCAGGCTCTTTTCCACAAGAATAGAGTTACATTACATACTGATCCTCATTTCCTTCTTAAGGTTGTGTCTGAGAGAACACTAAATGAGACCACTGACCCTTCTGTTTTGTTTCAACTCCACGGATAGTGTGGCACGTTGTTTACATATGCTTGACATTTGCAGGACGCTGCGTTCATACTTGGATCATACTAAGGATTGTAGAAAGTCCTCACAACTGTTTGTTGCCCCCAAATAGTGGGCCACCCTATTTCTAAACAGGGCCTGCCTAAATAGTTGACCAGTTGTATTTTTTCTGTTACCAGAAGCTCGGAAAGCAACTTCCTTGTCCTTTCTGTGCTTCTTCCACCCATGGGTTGGCTACCTCAGTGGCCTGATGTTCCTGGACATAAAGTCTCCACCATTCATTCACACTAATGGGAGTACACCGGAGGCGCTAGGACTCAACAGGAGCCAAACCTTTTCATGAGGGCCGGCACTGAGATGGAGCTGCAGGGAAGTGACACTGCGAGCCAGGCTTGCGCAGTATAGACTGTCTTGGCGTCGACCCTCCAACCGCCTCAGTTCCTTTTTTTCTCGCTTATCGAGTGCACTTCAGTGACGTATATCACTGGCCTGTTGGGAGTCAAGCTTCAAACTAGCAGCTTAGTTTTCAGTTTATTATTTTGTATTTTATCACGAAAAGTACCGATTACATTTAATAAAATTACTTTTGTACCGAAGAAGTATTCAGCCCTCCATTGTGAGTCGACCATGAAGTGGGGCAGGTGGTGGTAGGGAGACTTGGTAGCAAGCTGTTCAGTCAGCTGGGCGGGTCTGGTCCGCCACCCTCCGGAGGGGAGGGTCTGACAACAGACAGTCCAGTGCTCGGGATGGCAGTCCTCTAAAAGCATAAAAGAAACGGTCCCATTCTATGGCACCGCTCAGCCCTGAGTTGTTCTTCGCCCATTGGTCAAAGAAGAAACGGCATCACTCGAGGTCGCCCCCTGGTATGTCTGCGCGTAGACGGTCGGTTGTTGGGGTCAGAGGCTGATCTGTGCCTCTTTCGGAGTCTCTGGTTTCTATCTCTGACTGTCGGCTTCTTCGACATTGGAGCCCCTCACCGCCTGTTGGAGGGGCCTTCAATGAGCAGTTTCACCATTGGGCTGCTCTTATGGAGCAGTGGGCTTGGAGGCTGTCCCAACTGCCTGAACCAGCTAGTCCATCGCCGGGGCCTTCGGGCCTGTCAGTTTCGGATCGGTAGGCAGGGCGGTCAGGACTTCCTGGTCACGCCGTGCCTTCTTTGGTGTGTCGAATCCACGCTCCGGTGTCTATCCCCCTCACAAGGCTACAGAGCTGGGGTCCACACCGATGCCTTTATCTCCTGCCATTTTCCAATCTTTACCTTCAAATCATAGTTTGCAGACTTCTGCAGCAGTGCCACTGCCTGTGGAACTGGCGCCGAGATCCTTTTCAGCACCATGTGTGGCATCGGCATGCCCTGTCAGCACCATTCTCAGTGCCGGGGGTGGTGTCGGCACTGTGTATGGTGCCACGCTCCCTGTCAGCGCCATGCGTGGTTCCATTTTCTGTGTCGCGCCGTCTCTGTTCTTTCCACTACTCTCTTTGACAGTGCCAGGTGTGTTGAAGGCGCCACATAGTTTCCAGAGGTTTTTGACACTGATTCTGTCTCCTCCTCTCCTTCCTCCTCCTGGTTTTCATTCCTTTCCTGTCTATACAGTCCCCCTTGGACTGTCAGGAGATGATATTGAGCCTGATCCTGATCTTCGGCTGGGTGATGATGTTGATGCCGATTCTGCCCTGGGGGCAGGGATCAGTCCTCCTGCAGAGCCTGTGGTGGGAGACCTTTCCTTTAAGTCTCTGCTCAAGAATTAAAATTCTACTCTTTCTCTCCAGACCATGGAAATCGGTCCTGGGTAGCTTCTGCGCCTCCAGTATCTGCATGTTCTGGAAATCCCTATGGATATAACCCCCTCTGGTACAGCCCTCTTTTGAGACTCTCTCCCAGACAGTGTGGAAGAATCCAGCTCTTATTCCGTCTGTGGCCAAGTCCATAGACAGGAAATATGCCCCTCCCAAGGATCGCCCCATCTTGGTCTCACAGGCCTTTGTTGATGCCGTAGTGGTCCTGGCAGAGAATGATAAGGCTGTCCTTCCTCAGGAATCTACAGCCCATCCTATAAACAAAGAATCTTGCAAGATCGACGCCTTGGGTAGGCGGGTCTTTGCTGCCTCAACTCTGGGTATGCGTATTGCTAGCTACCAGGGTTATTTTTCTCAATACAAGTAAGTTCTTTGGCATTCGCTCAAAACAACGGTAGAAGCTCTGCCTGAGTCGGAAGTTAACTCAGAGCTACTACAGACCATAACTAGAGGTATCGAGTCCAATAATCAACAGATTAAAGCTGCAATGGACACTTTCGATACTGCTTCCAGAGCGGCAGCGGCTGGCATTTGCACCCATCGCCATTCCTGACTGCGTACTTCAGGCTTTACGAATGATGCCCAACAAATAGTCATGGCCTTACCCTTCGATGATATGTATCTGTTTGGGCCTCAGGTGGAGCAAGCACTCAAGGCTACTCAGAAGACTAAGTCTGCCATTAAGACAGCTTGACCCCCATCCACTCCTCTCTCGAGGAGGTGGGAACAGGCGTCAGTTTCACAACTGTCAGTCCTTACGTGGCAAAGGCAGAGGAGGTTTTAACAGAAACCAAACTCCTCAGCTGCAAAAGAAAACTCAGCAGAAAGCACAGGGCCCAAAAGTGCCCAGTGCCACCCTCTGAGTTTCTGGCCCAGGTCCCGCCTCAGCTGTCCAAGGGGGACTCTTCCTTGGCAGTGGGAGGACATCTGACTCAGTTCTATGACCAGTGGAAGTCTATAACATCAGACAAATAATCTGCATGGGGTACTCTCTTAATCTATCGGAACCCCCCACGAATCATCCTCCCAAGCAACAGCCCAGGCTGTCTGCTGTGCAGTCAGACCTTCTTGTGTCCGAGAAGCAAGGCCTCCTGAACAACAGGGCAGTAGAAGTAGTTCCGCTGGATCAACAAAACACAGGATCTTATCTGTGTCAGTCTTCACCATTCATCATCTTTGGGTATATGGCCAGAGGTCATGACTTTGCGGGAGCACTTTTTAATTTTTTTGGATGGACCGAGCCGATGCACCATCGGCGCTGCCCTCGAGGCCGACGCACTGCATGGCGCTCGCGAGTTGGCCATTAGGTGCTGTCGACTCCGCCCTCCCACCAGTTCTTCGTCTCCCGCTGTCGAGGTCACCTTGTGGGAAGCTAAGAAGAGTTTGAGGCCTACCTGCTTCGTAGTTCGACTCCGTGGTTATTTTTGGTTTCGGTGCCGAAGTTCATCGGTTCCTCCTGCCAGTTCTGTTTGCCATACTCGACGTCGCCCGGTAAGACCTTTCCCATTATTCTATTTTCTGCGACGTTGAGTCTGTTTTTGGTGTTTTTTTCTCTGTAGGTCATGTCTCAGTCAGAGGGCAAGAAAATCTTCCAGGACGGGGCGGCCCCCCCATGCGACTGTGCCCATGTGGCCAAAGATATTCTGTCACCGACCAGCACGACCATTGTCTTGCGTGTCTTGGCCCACTTCATGACACGGATTCGTGCGACGCCCGTTTCTCCATGGACCTGAAAATAATCGAACAACACGCGTGGAAAGTGGGGCTGGCTTCACCGCTCACACTCGTCGGGCCAAGCCACATTCTCTCGGCCTTTCCTCCGGTTCCCCTCCCGGTTCTATATGAACCGAGGAGGAGGAGGAGCCTCGCCTTCCCAGCCCAGCTGTGGCGAGGCTCCTCCCACGGTGCAGGAGGCCCAGTCTGTTCTTCCAGGGACAGACGGAGGGACTGTTATGGCAATTGCTCCTCGGGGTGAAGGCTCCTGGTGTCAGACCCGGGCTTGGAAGGCCTGGGCCGGCGCCTGCCCCGGACGCTGTCGGGTCAGGCGCCCGCTTTGGGCCTCAGTGCCATTCGCAGCGCCAGGGTTCTGATGCACTTGTTGTCGGGTGCCGGACGGTCGCCTCGGGCCAGAGTCTCTACAGTGCTGTCTTCATCATTCTCCCGCCTCGGCGCCGAGGTTGGGCATGACGCCGTGTCCACCTCTGGAGTTGTTTGCGGCTCCGAGCGAGTCCACGGCGCCATGGGGGCTCCAGATCTCGGCGCCGAGATGCTGCCTCTGCCCTCGGTGCACTTGCAGCACCATGGGCCCAGGTGGCGCCGTTCTCGGCACCAGTGGGGCTGTCGGAGCCGACGGCAGCACCGTCTCTGTCTCCGGAGCCATTCTGTGGGGCTGGACGGCACCGTGTCAGGTTCTGGCACTGGGATTGCTGCCCTTGTTGGAGCCATGCCATCTTCTACCACCGTTCGCGGTGATGAGGGGAGCACTGGAACTGTCTCGGGTGCAGTCTCCCTTTCTGGTGCCGTTTTTGGTCAGGATGGCGCAGAGCGCCAACCCACTGCCTGGCACAGGACTTAGGTCTCCAGTTCCTCTGCGGAAGAGTCGGACTTTGAGTTGGACAGGCAGTCTGGCTCCTTGGAGCTAGTTGCCCAGGTGGGCACTCTAGTAGTTTCCTCGACAGGACATGACCAGCCCCCCTCTGAGGACCGGACAGCGACTACCATGGCCAGGATCAGGGGTGCTGACCAGCAGGCAGTGGTGCAGACCACTGTTGCTCTGCAGCCTGGCCTCGGAGGGTTCGCTGACCCCCTCAGTGGTGGTACCCCCTCAAGTGGTGTGCCTAGATCGCCCAACTTTGGGGCCGATCGGAGCACCCACAGGAGGGGAGGGTAGTGCTCCTTGGATAGCTCCTTCGGATGCCAACCAGGGTTGCCAACTGCCTAGGCTGGCTCTCTCAAGGAGGAGGACAGTCTCGGATTCCGAGGGGTCTAGGAGTGTGAGTTCTGTTCGCAGCCTTTTTCCAGAACCCACTGGCTCTGGGAGGAGCCAGACTATGATCTCCGCCTTCCCCTCGGCTTTTTTTGAGATGGCTCCTATTCTTTGGAGGTAGGGACTGCCTTCTGGATCTACATAGCCCCGGTCACCTCACGGTGGGGGGGGGGAGTCTTCTGGGCACAGTCAAGGCAGTTCCGATATGGTTGTTCAGCTGTTGGCTGTGGAGTCTTCTGGAGCTCCTTCTTCTTCTGGAGCTCTTGGTCCGCTCCCTAGCCCAGTTGGAGGTCAGTCGATTTCTCTTCTTGGCTCTGTCACCATCCCTTTACGGCATTCTCCTGCACTCCCAGGTGCTCTTGGTCCTTCCGGGCCTCTCTCCTGGGAGCAGTTCAGAGCTGTGGCTGCTCAGTTCCCCGCTTACATCAGGGCCATGGACAGACAGGTTTTTCAACCTCTCCCTGAGCAGCCGCTCTCCGAACAGCCAAGGTCCTCTGACTCCTCATCCCCCTCTTCTGGAGGAGAGGAAAGATCTGTCCACATTTGTTGAGCTGCTGATCTCGCGGAGTATCAGCGATTCCTTGTGAGGATGTTGGAGCACCTGCATATCACCCCTCCCATTCAAAGCAATCCAGAGCACTTGGTGCACACCTTTTTAGGCGATTTCAGCGAGGGCACCCTTGAGGTGCCCCCCCCCGGCCTGCTCCCTTTCGGGAGGCGCTGTTGCATTCCTGGCAGAGACCTTTTTCCGGTGTTCCTGTCCCCAGGGATCTCTGCCAGTGGTATTGTCCCCCCACAGAGTCTCCAGGTTCCATGCCTCATCCTCAGTCAGGATTGACACAGCTGGACACTCCCGATGGGCTTCGCGCCCTTCACCGTGACCGGCCCCCAGATCAAGACTCCTCGGATTTTGACTTCTGGGGTAGGAGGACTTTCTGCTCGGCACAGTTGCTGCTCTCTGTCGCAGCACATCAGGCCCACAGCGCAACCTATGACAGGTTCCTGTGGTCCAGGCTCGGTCAACTCCTAGTCTCAATGCCTGACACGGAGCAAACCAGACAAGTCATTGCACTCTCTGCACATGTCCTTGAGCTAGCTAGGCACCAATCGAGGGCATCTTACGATGCCAACGAGGTAGCTACCAGGGTCGTAGGGACAACGATCTGCACTAGGCGGACGGCATGGCTATGTCTTTCCTGGTTGTCACCCTTGGCCCGGCGTAGGGTGATTAACTCTACTCACCGGAGAACCTATCTTTTCTCCCATAGAGCGAGATGGCATTTGTTGGGACAACTTCCTTCCCCGTCTCACTCTCCCCACTCTCGGGCCTCTCCAGGCCCTGAAGGTTCTCCCTCTTATTGTGTCACCCACTGAGAGCTAAGGGACTCTGTCCCTTAGGGTTAAAGAAAACCCTTCGGGGGCCTTCTGGGTAGTCATTTAAAGGTGATGAATGAAGACTGGACACAAATAAGATGTGAAAATTACTGCACCTACCAGAATTATGATCTTTCTGTGTATCTTCACCATTCATCACAATCCCACCCTCCATCCGCTGAGACCTCAGTCTCTGGTTCCCTCCTGCCTCCCTCTCTGGTCCAGGCCCTCCTTTTTTATCAGGAGGTAAATAGGGCACATAGGGGATGATGTTTCTAAGGGGAGATCAGCATGGAGGGCACTCCTTCTCCAATGCTCTAGCTCCACCTCTGTGGGGTGGGAGTTGGCAGTTGCCCTCCATTCTCTCCTCCTCCTGCTTGTTCACGTCCATCTTTAATTTTCTTTGTCCATTAGACATACCGTTTATTATTTAAAAAAAAAAAAAAAAAGAACTACATTTTTTTTTACCAGAAATTTTTTCCCCTGAGAAGGGAAGAATTCTCTGTCCTGTCTTTCTTGCAGAATAGCCATTTCCTGCTTTTGGAGGTTTTACCAGTGATTCCATGCCTTGAATTCTGACATTGAGCCTTTTGGCTACTGCTTGCAGTTCCTGTACAATCTGGAGATATGACAAGGTCCAGGGTATGGGTGTTACCTTTCTCCCCGGTCACCCCCCCATGCTTATCCTAAATCCTTCCTTCCTCCTTTTCCTTTTTCCAGAGATTGGGGCCCCTACCCAATCCCCCTAGACTTCCTTCTTATTCTGTCCACTCAGTCATTTATTTCTCCTTTATGTTATATATCTTTTCCTTTATCTGTCCCTTGTACTTTCTTCTCCCACCCTCCAACCCCTTTCCTCACCTCTCTGGCGACTCAGAACTGGTGGGAGGTGGATCGACAACACCCTAGTAACCCACTGTAAACCACACGCAGTGCTCGGCCCTCGGGGGGGCGCTGATGGTGCCTGCTCTGCCCATCCAAAAAAAAAAAAATCTCCCGCGGGGTCATGACCTCCGGCCATATACCCAAAGATGATGAATGGTGACGATACACAGAAAGATCATAATTACGGTAGGTACGTAATTTTCATTTCCTACTCCCATTACTTTCTGGTTCCAAAGAAAACTGGCGACATGCGCCCTATTCTCGATCTCAGAAAGTTGAACAAATTCCTCTACAAGGAAATGTTCAAGATGATATCACTTGGTACCCTGCTACCTTTGATTCATCAACACGATTGGCTAACCTCCCTGGACATGCAGGACGCCTACCAACACATTCTCATACACCCAAAACACCACAAATACCTAAGGTTTGTGGTGTTGGGTCAGCACTATCAATTCAGAGTCCTGCCCTTTGGGCTATCCTCTGCACCTCGAGTTTTTACAAAGTGCTGTGCAGTTCTCACGGTGCATTTAAGGAAAATCGGAATTCAAGTATTCCCATATCTGGACTGGCTTCTTACAAGCTCCTCCAGACAAGAGTCTCTGGAGGCTGTGGCCACAGTCTCAGATTTCCTCACGTGCATGAGAGTCTTGCTAAGCCTGAAAAAGTCACAGTTGCAGCCCTCCCAGAAGCTTCTATTCATAGGAGCCCTTCTGGACACTTCCTGCGCAAAAGCCTTCCTTCTGGAGGACAGAAGGAGCAATATTCTACAGATGGCCTGCTTCATCAGAGAGAACAGCTCAGTTCCAGGTCTCTCGATTTAACCGTCGTTCAGTCACTCTTCAAAGAATGGGGAACTCCAGACCTGGACCTTTTTGCATCCCCATGCAATGCAAAAGTGCGTCTCTTCTGCTCCAGAAATCCAGGACCTGGCATTTTTTGTCAGGATGCATTCAGGCTGCAGTGGACAAACGCTTTCTTTATGCATTTCCTCCTCTTCCCCAGTTCATAGAGTACTGCTCAAATTGAAGGCATGGGGGGCAGAATGATTCTTATTGCCCCCTTCTGGCCTCGTCAGATCTGGTTTCCTCTGCTCAACAGGCTATCGGAAATCTCTCTGAAACCGCTCCCCCTGCAGATGAACCTTCTGACTCGGGACCCGGTAATTCATCCCAACCTGAAGTCTCTTCACCTCCACGCTTGGCTCCTGAGGAGATAGAGGTGAACAAGTTTAATGTTTCTCGTGAGTATCAGATATCCTTTTAGCTGCACACAAGCCAGCTACCAGGAAAACCTACACAGCTAAATGGAAGCATTTCTCTATTTGGTGTGCAAGATCCTCTTGGAATCCTTTTTTCTGCCCGTCGAAGAAAGTCTTTGAGTATCTCTTAGACCTCTCAAACACATGTCTGCAATACTCTACACTCAAAGTTCATCTTTGTGCAAATTCTGCATATCATGAGCCAGTACTTTCCATGTCTCTGGCTCAGTTACCTGTAGTTAAGATGTTTCTTAAAGGCATTCTACATACCAGACCTCCTATTAGACGTCCAGTTGAAGCCTGGGACATTAACCTTGTGCTAGACATGCTCACTCGTAAATATTTCAAGCCTCTAGCTACTTGTGAGTTGAGATTCCTCACTTGGAAGACGGCCTTCCTGGTGGCCATTACTTCTGCTCGTAGGATATCAGAAATACACGCCTTGGTCACAGACCCCCAGTATACTGTATTTCGCAAGGACAAAGTAGGTCTTGGGACTCATCCCAAGTTCCTTCCTAAAGCTGTCAAATAATTTCATCTGTATCAACCTTTAGTCCTTCCTACCTACTTTGCTAACTTCCAGAATGAGGGAGAGCATACCCTTCATTCTCTGGATGTAAAGAGAGCTTTGCGGTTCTATCTGGACAGAATGAAAGAAATTCTCAAGGCTCAGCAAGTGTTTGTCTCTTTCAGCACGACCCGGTCAGCCTGTTGCTATCAGGTGCAGTTCAGCGTGGTTGGTGGCATGCCTTCTCCGCTGTTACTCCGTGGCAGAGGTCAAGCTGGAAGCCAGAGTGTACGCTCACTCTACTAGAGCAGTCATGGCATCTCTGGCAGAAATTTACAATGTCCTCTATTACAGACATTTGCAATGTTAAGTACCAGTTCGTACATTTTTATACACCACGCTTTGATCGCCCATGCCAGACAGCATCAGTCCTTTGGCAGGACAATTCTTAATGGATGTCTGTCCTAAAAAGGGAACTCCTCTCTCCTGCCACCCGTCTCGGGAGATTATTTTAGCTCGGTACTCTTCCATTAGTGTAACTGATTGGTGGAGACTTTATGTCCAGGAAGATATGGAAATTACATACCTACTGTAATTCTTGATCTTCTTGGACAAAGTCTCCACCACTCATTTCACACGCCTGCCCGCCATCCCCCGAGCTCACTTCTCTGTTTATGGTCTTCACTCCTTCAATCATTGGGCAGTGAAGACTTGGTTATTTGACCCTTCTTACTTGGGTCATTCGGACTATCTTATGTCCGATTTTTAGGTTAGTAATGCTGCACCTCCTCGGGGGGGAAAAGGGTACTGAGGCGGTTGGAGGGTCAATGCCAAGATAGTCTATACCGTACAAGCCTGGCTCATGGTGCCGCTTCCTTGTGGCTCCATCTCGGCACCGGCCCTCCTGAAAAGTTTGGCTTCCACTGGGTCCTAGTGCCTCCAGTGTGTACTCCCTTTAGTGTGAATGAGTGGTGGAGACTTCATCCAAGAAGATCAAGAATTACGGTAGGTATGTAATTTCCATTTTCCACAATGTGCCTGCAGCTAACATATGTGTTGCTGCCACTTGGAGTACAGCCATACATTCACTAAACTCTGCAGTGTCTCTCATAGGTGTGCCAGCTTTGGCTCATGGAGCTGGAAGGCCTCCTTACTTACAATCATTATGCCGTGTTGTCCTCCCTTAGTGCTTGGTACCACTTGGGAATTGTTCCATGATATGGCTCAGTGGAGGGAGATATCATTGAAAAAGGTAGAATAGCTGCCGTAACAGTAGATCTTCGAGAGAATCTGTTCCATTGAACCACAGCTTTCCCTCTGGCCTTTTCCCCCTTGCCGGATGACCGGTGACTGTCCTGCATGCTCTTGCAAGCTGGTTCTTTTCTGATGCCTTCTTTGGCATCTATACTCAGGTTTCCATATCTTCTCCTGTGTGCCTGACTTAGTCCTGGTTACTTTGGTCACTGCCAGCCTGATGATACTCCAAGCTTGTCTCCAGCGGGGAACTGAGGCATGCTGAGGATATCCACGTTATATAGGCATCAACATGGGCAGCCCCAGCCAGCAAAACTTTCTTTGTGGTCACAATGCAGGTGGCTTAGAGTTCCATGATGTGGTTCAGTGGAGGAGATTCTCTACTTACAGTCTTCATTCCATCATTTTCTGCCCTGCACCGTGTCACGAGGCCTCAGTCCTGGCCCTCCCCGCTCATTTCAGCCACAGTAAGCCGCTACTGGAGCTCTAACTCAAGGCTGCACACCTGCAGTTTGTGTCCTGCCTGGCAGCGGGTCATAAGGGCTCAGTCCTAGCCCTTCCCACTCATCCAGCCACAGCAAGCTGCTACTGGAGCTCTGACTCCAGGAACTTCAGCCAGATCGGCATGATGGACCACGCGCTGCCGGGTGTTTAGCGCCATCTTTACCTATGCATTTAAGTGTCATCAAACACATGCAGATAGACTTTTTATGCATACTAGCTCCATTATACAGCTGTATTTTTCCCTGATTCATTGGAACTTTAAGTTGGATTTCTGCCTGCAGTACGGCTGTATTTAGTTGATTTCAGTTGTTTACTACCAATTGATTCAGTTTTTGCTTCTTTTAGTATGGTTAGGCAGCAGTTTTTTTCTCCACTGTGTTATACTGCCATTTCACCTGTATGTCATCGAGGCACAGGTCAGGAAGCATAGGAACAACCAGGAGCAGTTGTAGTATTCACAAAAAGTGTTTATTAGTACTAGCAATAACATAAAAATAACTTGTTCAGTATAACTATTTACAAGGGCAGAATAAACATAGAAGATCTGAGTTGTTCTTCAATTTCTGTGTATCTTCCAAAACATTGCAGCGCTCTCTTTTACAAGTCTTTGCAACCCCCCTCCGTTCTTAAGCATACTAATTTTTTCTAAAATGTTCTTGTCAGTTTCATGCAGGTGCAACAAGAACACAATGTCCCAGAACTGAGGCCCCTTCTCCACAGCTTCTGAAAAGGGACTTTCGGGTTAACCCCTTGAGTTCCCTGTAGCTTTTTGCAATCATCTCAAGCTATCATTATATACATTTCAACAGTAACACTATATAATTTCTAAACAAAGGGATCCCAATGTCAGTTACATTTCCACATACTGATTTGCATATATTTTTATACCGGCAGATATGCAAGGGAGGAAAAAGACAGAAACAGCAAGGGAAGACTGAGAGACACTGAGAGGCAAAGAATTTGCAAGACTGTCGGGGTGATCAAATCCTAGGTCTCACAGGATAATTGGTTGCGCAACCAGACAGACAAGACAGGAAAGGAAATAACAGAAAAGGTCCCTGCATTCAAATACTCCATAACTACTGAGATAGGGTCCTATTCAACTCTGTCACATACACCCTCTCCTTAAGAGGGAACCTGTTTTATCAAACAGGTTTCAAAAATATTCTATTAATTTCCTAACATTAGCTTCTTTCAGAAATTAAGCACATGTGCAGTATCCTTTTTTCTATAACAGTACAACAAACAGTAAAGTTTTAACTCATACATTTGTTTTTCAACCTTCAGAGCCCTCAATTCCTGATCCATATCTTGACAGAAAATCAACATTGCTATTCTCTTTACCAGATTTGTTTATCACCTTTTATTTAAATGGCTGTAGTGTCAGGTACCACCTTGAGATTCTGGAATTTTTATCTTTCATTTGGTTAAGCCAACAGAGAGGATTGTGATCTGTTATAAGTACAAAGTCAGTTCCTAGCAAGTAAAACTTAAGGGACTCCATGGCCCACTTTGCTGCTAAACATGCCTTTTCAATGGTGGAGTACTTTTTCTCTCTGTCGTGCAATTTCCTACTTATGTACAGACTAGGATGTTCTTTCCCATCTATGTGCTGACTCAAGACTGCACCTAGGCCTACCTCTGATGCATCAGTTTGTAACAAAAACTGTTGCTCAAAGCCTGGGCTTCTTAAAACGGGCTGAACATAATGCAGCCTTAATGGCTTGAAAAGCTTCATCACACTCTGGGGACCATCTCACATTATTCGGGAACATTTCTTTGTGAGTTCAGTGAGGGGAGTAGCTACCTCAGCAAAATTGGGAACAAATCTCCGATAATAACCAGCCAGCCCTAAAAATGACCTGACATGTTTCTTTGTTTAGGGACAGGGCTGTTAGCTACAGCTTCTATTTTAGTAATCTCTGGTTTGACTTCTCCATTTCCCAACACATAGCCCAAATATCTGGTTTCCTGCATGCCCAGTGTACATTTGATAGGATTATTAGTCAGACCTGCATTTTTGATAGCTTGGATAACTGCTCGTAGGTGATCCAAGTGGCTTTTCCAGTCTGGACTATACACCACATCATCATCTAGGTAAGCAGCACAATAACCAGTGTGAGGGGATAAAATTCCATCCATGTACCGCTGAAATGTAGCAGGTGCCCCATGTAAACCAAACAGCATGGTGGTGAACTGATAGAATCCAACAGGAGTGGCAAATGCAGTTTTGTCTCTGGATTCTTTAGCTAAAAGGATTTGCCAGTAACCCTTGGTGAGATTGAGGGTACTGATATACTTTGCACTCCCCAGTCTGTCCACCAAATCATCTATACTGGACATAGGATAACTGTCAAATTCTGACACTTGATTGTTGCCTAAAATCAAGGCAGATTCTAGCACCCCCTTCTTTTTTGTTTACAATTACCATTGGAGATGACCAAGCACTCCTCGACTCTTTGATACCTGATTCTTTTATTTTTTTGTATTTCCTTAACCATGTGAGCTCTTACCCGCTCTGGTAACCTGTGTGTCTTTTGCCTAATAGGGCGAGCATTCCTTGGCACTATTGTGTGCACGATCCCTTTTGCCTGGTACTGTGGTAAAAGTATTGTTTAATGTCTTTAGCATATTGCAAATTTCTGTGGTATGATCTGAGGTTAAGGAAACATTCAGCTTTACAGCATCAGCAGTTACAGTTAGTTCCAGTCTATCAAAAGCTACATCAGTATCTTCTTTATCAGTTTCTGGTAAAACTAGCAAAACAGCTTTTGGTGTTTTTTCAACCCATTTCTTGAGGAGGTTAGCATGGTATATCTTTGTAGGATGTTTCCTGTCGGGGTCTGTCTCGTAGTTAACGGTGCCAGTACATCTAAGCGCTCCATAAGGCCTTACCACTTCATTAACAGTTTATTTTCTGTTGTGGGTAACAGTAGCAAAACCTTTTCACCTGGCTCAAAAACGTTTTCTTTTACCCCATGGTCATAATATAGCTTCTGCTGGTTTTGGGCCTCTTCCTGATTGCTATAGGCAATTTCAACATATTTTGCCTGCTTCTTTCTTAGGGCACACATATTAGACATTATAGATTGTTTCTGAGTGGGGTTATCTTCCCATGTTTATTTTGTCACATCCAGTGGCCCTCTTGGCTGCCTACCATTCAGCATTTCAAATGGTGAAAACCCTGTTGATGCCTATGGCACTTCTGTATTAGCGAAAAAGTAAGACAAGTATTGGTCCCAATCTTTCCCTTCCACAAACCTTTTTAACATACTTTTTAGGGTTTGATTAAAACACTCAACAGGACTGTCTGTCTGAGGGTGATAGGGAGGGGTTCGTATGGCAGTGATACCTAGTAGTCTGTACAGCTCCCTAAGTAATGCAGCACCAAAATTACTACCCTGATCAGTAATAATTTCTTTAGGTATGCCCACTGCTGAAAATTTTTGCAAGCTCTGCTGCCATTTTCGAAGCTGCGACAGTACACATTGGTACTGCTTCTGGGTATCGAGCAGCATAGTCGCCTACTACCAGAATAAATCTATTACCCTTTTTACTTTTGTCTAAAGGGCCAACCACATCCATTGCAATTCTCTCAAAAGGCACATCTATCAAGGGTAGGGGCACCTTGTCTTTTCTAGTGACTGGAGCTACTTCCTGACACTTAGCATAAGAATTGCAGTAGGTAGCAACATCTTCATGAATTCCAGGCCAGTAAAATTTGTATAACAATCTGGCAAGGGTGCGATCCCTCCCTGAGTGGCCAGCCATAAGACTATCATGTCCTATCTGTAACAACTCTGTTCTGTACTTCTGAGGTATAACCAATTGTTCTGTCCATTTCTGTGTCTGTGGTTTAACCCAAACTCTGTATGGTGGCTCATTACATTTTTTAAACATAGGTTCACCCTGTTTTATTTTTACCTCAGCTGCTTAAAAAAAACCCTGGAGAGAAACCTCATTAGCTTGTTCTGAAAGAAAATCACAATCAGTGATTAGTTTAGTTTCAGCATTTTTGTATGTTAACCCCAAAATTTGTCCCCTTATGTTCATCAGTCATTTGTTGCCACAGTTTCTTCCGGCGTCATCTTTCTTTCCTGAATTTCCGGATTTTGGAGCTGTGCTCAGACAAGTCCAAATCAAAATCAGTGAAAGGAAGAGTCCCCACCATCTGAGATTTTCTTTGTCTGAGCTCTTGTCATCATAGCTGCTGAAACCTCATGCATTACTCCTGCTTTGATTAACTCAGTAAATCCTGGAAAGTCATTTCCAAAAAGCACAGGTGCAGGTAACTTGAGTACTATCCCCACTTTCATTTGGTGCAACACCCTATTAATAGTCACTTGACTGGTGGGATAGTATCAAGTGTCCCCATGGATGCAGATGACACCAGTACCTGGTCCTTTTGCACAGAGTTTTCCCAGCACCTCAACATGCACTAGGGTCTGTCTGCTTCCCGAATCAGTGAGTCCCTTTACAATCTTAACCCCACCTTCACATCTGTTAAGTATTTCCCCAATTTGCCAAGGACGAATCTGCTCCAGTGTCACTCTTCGTACGGCAATTTCTTGCAATATGACCTGGCTTATTACAGTTATAGCAAATAATGTCTTTGGGCACATATTTGTCACCCCCACCAGAGTTCTTATGAGACTTGAAGTTTAAATGAGAAGAAGAGTGTCTTACTGGTGCTTGGCTGTTACCTTGCTGCTATGGCATCTGTATGGCCATTTGGTAGTCTTCAGCCAAAGAAACAGCCTTTTCCCCACTTTCTGGTCAGTGATCCTTTACCCAAAGTTGCACATCTGTAGGCAGGATGTTGATGATCTATGGGACTGTTTTGCTGTCTGGTTGGAGCCATTTTATCAGGAGTTCTCTTGAGTCGGGTGAAGGCTTCTCGAGGATTGTGAACTGAGTTGTACTTCAGAGATCGAAATCTCTACCTGTAGGTCTCTCCTGAGATGTCTTACCTTTTCAGGATTTCGCTTTTCACCAGGTCATAGTTTTCTGACTCTGCAGTGTCCATATTGCTGTAGGCAAGTTGGGCTTTCCCCTGTCAGGTAGGGTACCAGTCTGATTGTCCATCGCTGCTTTGGCCATTGGCAGACTGTGGCAACTCTTTCAGAAGTTGTCAAGTATGCTTCAGTATCATCGGAGGGACACAACTTTGTAAACTTAATGACTTTTAAGTTGCTTGTGTTTTGTTGTTTGTCTGGATCTGTGCCAGATCCTCTGTCTTTGATAGATCTTACTTCGAGAGGGTTCCTTCAGTAGGTCATCACAAATAGAACTGACTTCGCCTGACTTCAGGCCGCATGGCAGACTTTTCTAGCAATCCCTGACGGGGGGAGGACCGCCCACCTGACATCACGTGACCAACGTCAGCGTGATGGTATATAATGGGCGGTCCCCACGCCTGCCCTCCAGTTCTTTCCGCTGTCGCCTCATGCTAGTTGCTTCGCAGACTTCATTCAGCGTTCGTCGGAAAGTGTTTTTCGCGTGGTTTTCTACAAACTCATTATTTCTTCTTTTAGTTTAAATATAGTTACATGTCTTCTCCAAAGAAGAAGTGCTCCAAGTGTGGCACTCAGATACTGCACAAAGACAGACATTCCAAGTGCATCATCTGCCTAGGCCCAGACCATCCAGTCTCCTCCTGCCCCAACTGTCAGTCCTTCAATCAGGCTACCAAAAAGCGGAGACAGCAGGCGTTGGAGGCCCATCTACTTTCGCTTGAGAAGAAGATGGATAAGCTTAGAGACTCGTCTGACAAATCTTCCCCTAAAAAGCATAAGGAGAAGATGAGGGAGCGGGCTCGCTCCACGGACGATGTCAGGCCCTCTACCAGCAAAGCTCAGCCACTGTCAAAACACTCAGGTAAGGAGAAACTTCCTGCAGATAAGTCGGCCCCGAGCGACCACGCTGCACTGGTCGGTAAGTTGACCACTGGCTCCTCCAGAGACCACCCCGCAGCCGTTAAGTCGACTCCCCCATCTGGGGGCAGTCACCCGGCCTCGGTCGTTATGTCAGCCTGGGGGATCTCTACCCAACCGCCCGACCACGCCCGCTAAGTCGGCCGTCCCTGACGACCGCACAGGCTCAGTTCCCCTGTCGGGGCCTACTGGCGCTACAACTGACGTCCGGTGGGACCGAAAGGAGACAGCCCCGCTCCCTCCTATTCTTTGCTCACCCGTGTACTCTCTTTCCACTGCGGACACATCCAGTAAGGTCAATGGGGATGCTTGTGAACCAGCCAATTTCAGGGGTTCTTCTCCACGCTGACCCGCTGGGGACCAAGGTCAGGAGGCTCCTTCTCGGCCGGATGGCCTTTCTCTGGAGGCCATATATATCTGGAGGCCAGGCGTATATAGTATGCTTCAGTATCATCGGAGGGACACAACTTTGTAAGTTTAATGACTTTTAAGTTGCTTGTGTTTTGTTGTTTGTCTGGATCTGTGCCAGATCCTCTGTCTTTGATAGTTTGGTAGGCATCCAGCCATTGCTGCTCCTGTTTCTACATCTCTTCTCTCATCTACTGCTTCTTTTCTCTCCTCTGCTGCTCCTGTTACTGCATCTTCTCTCCTCTGTCCTTCTAAACATTGATTTTTTTTTTCTCTTTGCTTCTCCGTCTCTTTTTGTTGTATAGCCCACCATTTGAAAAAGTCCATCAGGCTTTCAGGTTCTGTCACTGCCTGTTCTTTTTCCATAACTTGTGCAGGCTGTACAATCTCAGCTTGGTCTTCTGTCTCTGCTAGTTTGGCTGTCATTCTCCTGGTAACCACTCCTGGACTTGCTGCTGCAGAATCCATACCTTTCTCTATGCTTCCCTGGTACTAGGTCCAGTACCTACACACAAAACTCCTGGTTTAGAGTATGCACAGCGTAATCCCACTTCTAAAACCATCTGTCATCATGGCACAGGTCAGGAAGCATAGGAAAAAACAGGAGCCGTTGTAGAATTCACAAAAAGTGTTTACTAGTACTAGCAATAACATAAAAAAATAAACTTGTTCAGTATAACTATTTACAAAGGCAGAATAAACAGAGAAGATCTGTCTGAGTTTTCCTTCAATCTCTGTGTGTCTTCCAAAACAATGCAGCTCTCTCTTTTATGTCTTTGCAACTCCCCTTCTTAACAAGCATCCTGATTTTTTCTAAAATGTTCTTGTCCATTTCATGCAGGTGCAGCAAGAACACAATGTTCCAGAACCGGGGCTCCTTCTCCACAGCTTCTGAAAAAGGGCTTAAAAACTGCTCTCTGGCTAACCTCTTGAGTTACCAATAGCTTTTTGCAATCATCTCAAACTATCATTATATACATCTTAACAGTAACACTATATGATTTATAAACAAAAGGATCCCAATATCAGTTACATTTCAAATAATGATTTGCATATATTTTTATACCCGCAGATATGCAAGGGAGGAAAAAGACAGAAACAGCAAGGGAAAACTGAGACACAGTGAGAGGCAAAGAACTGTGAGACTGTTGAGGTGATTAAATCCTAGGTCTCACAGGAAAATTTGGTTGCACAACCAGACAGACAAGAGACAGGAAAGGAAAGAATAGAACAGATTCCTGCATTCAAAGTCTCCATAACAACTGGGACAGGGTCCTAGTCAACACTGTCACACTGTGCAGCAGCTCCCTGTTGTGCTTTTTACTCCTTTTCATTCCATCTCTGCACTTCCCTGCCTGTATTTCACCCAGCATTTGTTTTCTGGCAGTGTTCCTCCTCTCATACTCTCCCTCCTAAGCCCCATTTTTTGCTCTGAATGCTGTTCTATCCCATACCCTATCTGGCTCTCCCCTCCCTTTTGGTACCATCCTCCCCCGCGTCTCACCCTCCCTCTCCCCTCTCATGTTACCCTAAACTGTGGCTTATCTCTTCTGTTTCCACAGCTGAACACACAGTCTGCATCCTGCCCTGCACCAGGTCGTGAAGGCCCAATACCGGACCTCCCTGCTCATCCAGCCACAGCAAGCCACTACTAGAGCTTTAACTCAAGGTATTTCAGCCAGATCAGTGGCTGCCTAGTACTTCCCACCCACCCGCACACCCAGAGTGTGGACATTTGTATAGTATCCCATTCCTGCTAGAACCAATCAGCTCACTTTTATCCCCCCACTGGTCTCACTTGGTATATTCTTGGTGGACTCCTCCCCTCCCCATAGGCTTCTTGGTTCCTCCTGGGCTCTCCCTTCTTCAGCAATCCACACCCCACCCCCGCTCACAGTTTTTTTTCCCAATCTCCCTCCACTGCAACCCTTGCCTTCCTGCAGGTTTAGTGGTGCCCCCTTCCCTATGCAGATGCAACACTTCCTGTCTTCAGTTCCTGCAAGAGCAATCTGGCTTCCCAGACTGTCCCACTTCTATCGTAGCCTCCTCTTTCTATATCCATGTTACAGTGCATCCTCTATCTCCTACCCCTCCTCATCACCATTACCTCCTCCCCCCTTCATACTCCTCCCCTCCACATGCTACCTCTTCCCCCCTTCTGACTCAAATTCCTTGCCCTACCCCCTCCTCAACCTCTCCCCTTTGCTCCCTCACACTGTCCCACTACCCTTGGCCCCCAGGGGCATCCATTCTGCCCTCACCCTGCTCTCTCACTGCCCAACTCAGCCCTTTGGCTACTATTCACCCCATACCTCCTAGTCTCTGCCACCTACCCCATTTACTGCCCGGAAAATGATCAAGCGCCATTACAACTTACGTAGTTGCTCTATTCTTGCTGCTCGTCAGTGACATCAAACCCAACCCTGGCCCTGTCCCACTCTTCCCCACCCACCTCCCACATGGACTGAGAATTACCCACCTGAATAGCAGGAGCCTGCGCCCCAAAATTGACCAACTCCAACCCCTTGCTCTGACTCTCAACCCTGACATACTAATCTTGTCAGAATCCTGGCTCAGCCCTAAAATTCCTGAAGAGAGCATCTCCATCCCTGGCTTCTCCTTCATTCGTCAGGACTGTTCTGGTAGGGGAGGAGGTGTGACCATGTACCGCCATGTACCTCACATCTGCCATTCACTTCACACCTAACCTGGCTTCCTTCATTCCATCCATGTATGAAACATAGAATTTGACAGCAGATAAGGACTGCTGGACCCACCTAGTCTGATGATTTTCCCTATCTGTTTCACATGCCACAGATCCTACATGATCTGTGGCTAATGGCCCGGTGGTGCTGAGGGTTGAGGTGCTGGATGCCACACCTTGCATCATGCCGGCGACTAACAACCTCAGGTTGCCTGGGAGTTGCTGGGGGGGAAGGTTGGAGTGGGATTTCCCCTCCAGGGGTGGACGCCTGCTCCTCCGTAGTTCTGCACTCACCAGGTGTGGGCCAGTGGAGTGCACGAGGCAGTAGCAGCGACTTAAGTCTGGGATGGGGTGGAAGAGGTCACTGGATCCTGGCTTGCATGCGCATGCATGTGTATACCGTGACCACGGGAAGGAGAAGAAAAACTGAAAAAGAAAAAGTGTATCTGGAAAAATAAAATGGTCTGCGGCTTACCCTCTCTTTCCTACCGCTAGAGTTCCTTTATGTCTGTCCCATGTGTTTTTGAATTCCCCTACCAATTTTGCCCCTACAACCTCTGCCAGAGGCTGTTCCGTGTACCCACAACCCTTTCCATGAAAAAATACTTTTTTATGTTACCCCTCAGTCTACCCCCTCTCTATTGTCATGTCATGGCCCCTTATTCTTGAACTTTTTTTTTTTTTTTTTAAAGATGCTACCATCTTTTTTGTCATATCCCCCCGCTCCCTCCTCTCTTCCAGGGAATATGTATTTCTAGGGACATGGATATGTTGTTCATCCACACTGTCTGGCAGGTTCCTTGCTGCTTTAAATCTTGCCGGAAGGTCTTCAAGCTGGCTCCTCCCACCCACCCGGGTGGTAAAACTCTCTGCTCTGCCCCATGACGCCAGATCTTCCTTACCGCTTGGAAGCTCAGGTTCCCTCCTTGACGCTCTGCGTGTAGACTGGATCCTAATTCTTCGGTTCGCCCGAAACTTATTCTAAAATTTTTAAGACTTCAGTCAAGTTACTCCCTCGTGGCTGCGATTTACAAATCGACTCCCGGATTTCAGCGGTGCCCATGTGGGCAGAAAATGTCCAGGACGGATCCGTACTCCACGTGCATCTACTGCCTCGGCCTAGACCATGACCTGCAGGCCTGCGAGTTATGCTGTTCGTTTCCGGCCAGCGTCCTGGAAGACCGCGCTGCCCAGTTACAGCTTGGGCGCCCTGAGAAGCACTACCTGCCAGTGAAGTTGAAAGAGGTCCGTTGGGCGGTTACCGCGGCGGCTGGCTTGGCTGAGCAACTCGAGCAGATGATCGCCCTCGAGGAGGAGGCGGCACAGGCCGCATCATCCTCTTCCTCAGTCGCGGCATTTATCCCGCTCTCTCTGGGTACCTCATATTCAGCTTCTTTTAAGGAGCTTTGCCAATCCCTTTCCACGAAGGGAGAGGGGCCATCGGGACATTCTTCTTGGTCCAAAAAGAAGGACTCGAAAGGTAAGTCCCACAGTCGGCATTCGTGGGAGCGGGAGAGGTCCCCTTCCCCGGACAGTCAACATTCGACTTCGGTGGAGGTTGCGGTTAAGGCCACTGGCTTCACGGTGTCCCCATCAGGTCAGCTGTCCGAGACACCCATCGACGCAGTCAAGATTTTTCTCGACCCGTCGGATGGACTGTCGACTGGTGAAGCCGACAACCCTTCTTCACCAGTTCCCCCGGTGGAGACCGAGGACTTGCCCGCACCTCCGGTGCCGGAGTCCCCAGTCAAGGCTTCCGAGCTGAGGGAAGAGCGGGTGTCCCCTGCCCCTTCCCAGACCCGTCCTCGGAAACACCGAGGATCTCGGTCTCGGACATCCTCTCGGTCCAGCCGATCCTGCCGACATCGGCGGTCTTGGTCTTGGCACCGAAGTAAGCGGTGCCGCCGCTTGTCCTCATCTTGCTCCTCGGAAGAGGAGAGGCTTCAGCGCAAATTGCATCGACGCTATGAGGACCTGATGTGGCAGCAGTTAGTTTTGTCCGGGAACAAGCTGATGCCGTTGCCTTCCCCAGCCATCAAGTGGCTGTCAGCCGAGCGGCCAAAACAACCCCTCACTGTAGTCGAGGCGCCCAAGCCTGGGCCAGTTGTTCTGCTGAAACCAACTGCCCCACCGATTGTGGTGGAACCTCCGCCTCCACAACTGAAATCGGGGGCGCTGACCAAGGACTCTCGGTCTGGTCAGGGCCTGCCCCACAGGTTGTCGTTCACTCTCACTCCCGATTGTCCTCGGCAGGTGGAGGGTGGCTCAGGCCTCAGGCAGCTCTTCGCGGACTCCTCGGAGTCCAACGACGACTCCTCCCTGTTCTCCAGGCCCATTGACCTGGAGTCCTCCGGGGGTCAGTCGATGAATGAAAGCCCATCGTCCTTCATGGGTCTGCTTCGGCTCATCTCTGAGTCTACTGGGATGCTGCTCGAGGCTGTATCCAAGTGGGCCAAGTATCCCCTAGCGGAGATACTGGACCGAGGGGATTCACCCAAGGAGGTTTTTCCGGTGGCTAAGCCATTGTTGGCCCAGCCGTGGAGCTCTGGCAGCAGCCTGCTTCCTGTCCTGTGCCTTTGGCCAGGATGGCCAGGAAGTATGCGGTCCCTACCGGCTCTTTGTCCGGTTTTTCGGAACACCCCTCCACCGAGGGGTTGGTCACCGATAGCGTTTTGGCGTTCGGGAATGCTAGGGATGTGGATAAGCCCCCAACAAGGAGTCCAAAAGCTGGACTATGCCGGGCGCAAGGTGTATGCTGCATCCTCCCTTGGCCAGCTCGGCCATGCTGATGGCACACTTCTCCCATGCCCTCATGGGCTCCCTGGATGAGGTGATCCCTCATCTCCCGGCTGACCTGCAGACCACGGTCAAGCAGGTACAGGACCAGGGAAGGGCGGTGCCGAAATAGCAGCTCCAAATGGCTCTGGACATTGGAGACTCCTGTGCCAGATCAGTTGCGGCCACAGTGGCCATGTGCCACAGAGCATGGCTGAGGATATCCACCTTCACGGCGGATACCCAGCATAAACTAGCGGATGTCCCCTTCCTGGGGACCGACCTCTTCGGCCCTGGAGTGGAAGGTCACCTCCAGCAGATCGAGAAGTCCAATGCCACTCTGGACTCATTCACCTCCGCCCAGAAGGACAAGGGCCGTCGACAACAACATAAGTCCTTTCGCCCTTCTGCATCTGCGGCACGTCCGGCCCAGCAGCACCAGCACCAGGGCCAGCAGGCTCGTGCTTGGCACCCCAAAGCCAAGCCTGTGGCTTCCTCTAATAGGAAGCAGGGAGGAAAAGGCCCAGGAGGTCCCTCGGCCGGTCCCTCCTCCAAGCCTGCCCAGTGACGGGATGAGGGGTGTCACCCCCAGCCTCGTCACTCCCCCCTGGGTTCCCCTCATGGGGGGATGGCTCAGCCACTTCCTTTCCACCTGGTCTGCTATCACCACGGACCGCTGAGTGTTGGAGGTGGTAGAAAGGGCCTGCCCTGGAGTTTGAGCAGGCCCCCCTTGCTGACGATAAGCCGCTCGCGGGAACACAGGGTCTGCAACCTCTCTGTCAGCTCGCCGAGTCAATATCGCCTTGCTCTTCAAAAAAGAGGTGATCAGGAAGGTGGGGGATCCTTCTCCAGACCCGGGGTTTGTGTCCAGGTACTTCCTGGTCCCAAAACAGACGGGGGCTGGCGCCCCATTCTCGACCTGCACGATCTGAACAGGTTCCTAAGGTCTCGGACCTTCAGGATGGTCACTCTGGCTCAGATAATCCCATCCTTGGAACGAGGCATGTGGTTCTGTTCTCTGGACCTCCAGGACGCGTTCTTTCACGTCCCAATCCATCCATCCCACCAGAGATTCCTCCGCTTCAGGGCAGAGGGATCCCTCTACGAGTTCCGGGCCATGCCCTTTGGCCTTTCCCTAGCTCCCAGGGTCTTCACCAAATGCATGGCAGTGGTGACAGCATTCCTGCGGCACCGAAGGGTCCGGGTGTACCCCTACCTGGACGACTGGCTGATTGCAGCCCCCCTCCAGAATGGAGGTGGAGCGGTCCAGAGATCTGGCCCTCCAAGTTTGCTCTTAGGTTGGCCTCCTCATCAACGAGGCCAAGTCGGAACTCGTGCCAAAGCAGGTGATATAATTCATCGGGGCAGAGCTCGACTCTCTACGAGCCAGAGCACGGCTCCCGGCGGACAGGGCTGAGGTTCTTTCCTCCTTTGCCCAATCATTTCAAGTTGGGCAATTGCACCGTGACCGGGACTTCCTGCGCCTCCTGGGCCTCATGGCAGCCAGCACCAGCGTGGTCCATCGGGCCCGCTGGTACATGCGTCCCCTTCAATGGGGGCTGACCAGCCAATGGTCACAGCACTTCAATCTGCTGGATTAGCTAGTGACAGTGACCCGGGGATGTGGAACGCTCTCCAGTGGTGGACCGTTCCAGCACATCTGCAGGAGGGCATCCCGTTCGTCCACCCCGAGCAGACGGTCTCTCTATCGACCGATGCCTCTCTGATGGGTTGGGGTGCCCATCTGGGGGAACACAGAGCGCATGGCCTCTGGTCCCCTCGGGGGTCCCAATGCCACATCAACCTGCTGGAGCTTCGAGCGGTTCATCTAGCCCTCACCGCTATCGCTCCGTTTCTGTGGGGTCAAGTGGTTCAGGTCCAGACGGACAGTACCACGACCATGTACTACCTAAACCGCCAGGGCAGGACGCACTCCATGCCTTTGTGCAGGGAAGCTCTCCACATTTGGTCACTCATGTGCAGCCTGGAGGTGGATCTCCTTGTCATCCATGTGGCAGGGGCCTCCAACACTCTGGCCGATGCCCTTAGCCAGATTGGGGCTGCGTCCCACGAGTGGTCTCTCCTGCCAGAGGTAGTACAAGATCTGTTCTCCCACTGGGGTACGCCTCAGGTGGACCTGTTTGCCTCCAGGGAGAATGCGAAGCTGAGTCTGTTTCATGCCCGCCCCCCTCAGCAGAGCTCACTGCAGGGGGATGCCGTCTCGAGGCCGTGGACCCCGGGCCTCTTCTACACCTTTCCCCCATTTCGCTTGATCCACAAGGTGCTTCTCAAGGTGAGGAGGGACAAGGCACAGGTGATTCTGGTAGCCCCAGACTGGCCCCG